>OZ024823.1:72712298-73333767 GCA_964016985.1 Anodontia alba
TGAAACCGCGGTAGAAGTTTACAAAATATACAGAATCGTGTGGCAATAACGGACTTTGATGATTATATATATATATATATATATATATATATATATATATATATATATATATATATATATATATATATATATATATATATATATATGTATGTATGTGTGTGTGTGTGTGTGTGTGTGTGTGTGTGTGTGTGTGTGTGTGTGTGTGTGTGTGTGTGTTTATTTCAAAATGTCTGCTGCAGTTATGATTTGCGGTTTAATGGTTGGCACTGAACTCTTTTTAGCTCACCCAAGCATCTTCAGGATGAGTTATTGTAATACTTGCCGTCCGTCGTCGTCCGTCCATCCATCCCTGTCGTCTGTCCGTGCGTCCGTTGTCCATCTACACCTTTGAACGACTTCTCCTCTGAAACCCCTGAGCCAATTTTCTTCAAACTTCATGTGGATTCTTCTGTTAAAGGGGGGTTGAAAATTTATACAAATGGTCACGGTCCGTTAATCAAGATGACCGCCATGCCCATATATGGTAAAACATTAAAAATATTCTTCTCCAGAATCAAGAAAGCTTTGGGGCTGAATCTTGGTATATAGCATCATGGACTCAAGATCTACCAAGTTGTTTCAAATGATGACCCTAGGTTGACATTTGACCTTTTTACTGCAAGGTCAAATTTGCGTCCCCATTCATTTATATAGGGAAAATGTTGAAAAGTTATTTTCTCAGAATGTATTAAAAGACTAATGGCTGAAACTTACAATGTGTGATAAAAGTAGTAAAACATTTTAGTTGTAATCAAAATTTTGTCCCTTGAGGGTTATCTGCCCTTGGCACTGAGCTATATACATGTATAAAATTGTGTAATGTTTAAATGTCTTCTTCTCTGAAACTGCTTGAGCAATTTTCACCAGATTTCACATGGGTCTTCTGTCGAAAGGATATTGTCAGTTTGTTCAAATGGTTCCGCGCAGTTGAACAAGATGGCCGTCATGTCCGTATATGGTAAAAACTTTTGAAAATCTTCTACTCTAGAACCAAGAAAGCTTTGGGGCTGAATCTTGGTATATTGCATCGAGGACTCAAGCTCTACCAAGTTTGTTCAAATTATGATCATAGGTTGACCTTTGAACTTTTTACAAGGTCAAATTTGCATCTCTATAGATTTGTTTGGGGGGAAAAGTTAAAAAAAATCATTATTTTCAATATGATTTTTTTTTCAATATGTATTTAAGACTAATGGCTGAAATTTACACTATGATTAAAGTGGTCAAAATTTTGCACCCGCCCCGCCCTCCCTCCCCCGGGGTTATCTGCCTTTGCCTGTGCTATATACCGGTATAAAATCACGAAATTCTTAAACGTCTTCTTCTCTTAAACCACTTGATCAATTTTCACCAGATTTCACATGGAGCCTTCTGTCCAAGGGATCTCCATAGTTGACACTATGTTCAAATGGTTCTGCATCATTGAAGAAGATGGCTGCCATGCCCGTATATGATAAAAATACTTAAAAATCTTCATCTCCAGTACTAAGAAAGCTTTGAGGCTGAATCTTGGTATAGAGCATCTGGAACTCAAGGTCTATCAACTTTGAAAAAATGATTAGGATGACCTTTGACCTTTTTATGGTAAGGTCAAATTTGTGTCCCAGATGCTGTGGCAAGACTGGAAGACTGTTGCATGGCATTTGCAAATATGCAGGTGAGCGAGGTGTGGTCCATGGGCCTCTTGTTTCAGATCTTATTGGATAAATTTGCTGGGATTTTGTTTAATGGTCTCAACCTTTGAATTCTACCTGGCGATTTCTTCGCGGCGACAAATGAAATACCTATCATCCAATTGTCCTTATTAAAAATCCGAGAAATAAATAAAGAATGAAAGAAAGAAAGAATAAAGAAAGAAAGAAGCGAACTTATTTTTGCTGGAAATGGCTTTTTTTATTGGAAATAGCTTATGCAACCGTGACCAACAAAACGTTAACAGTAGATTAGTATGCAAGACTTTCATTAGTCGCGAAATTGAATACTTAACCCAACTGGATTACGCTAGCAGTAGAATCTTAACCCAACTGGAATACGCTAGCAGTAGAATCCAAGATAAGCAAAAAATGCATAGGCAGATCTCGGTCTGTGCTGTCCCCATGTAATCTTGTATGACCAGCATACATCACTAAAGATCGCTTTAAACTGTTTCAAGTCACCTACGTACCCTTTCATCAACGTTGGTGTTTCTCTTGCAAGAAATATAACAGATAAATCTTTCCAACCAGCCCATATTTAATAGCTAGAAGTCGCAAGTATCTTCACGTCGTCGAAAGTTTCGTGAAAATGGTTGTTAACTAGCGAGCGTTACGTCAATTGGTTACCATGTAACGTTGGCGCTTTCGACGTAATTCTGGCGTCGATCGTTTCCGTCCCGAATCGGCAATGTTCGGAATACCGAGTTGCACAGAAGATAAACTCTAGTCGATCAGAATAATCAGCCACGTCGAGGGAAAAAAAAGCCGTTATAACATTTGCTTACAGCAAAAGTTCCGGCGAGCCTTTGCATGGGCACAGTTTCACCAGAACATTTGGAAAACATGCCTATTCAAATATACTGAAAATTTTATCACCAAAAAATGAAAATTTTCAGATAAAAAATTCTGATACTTTTCACATTCCACACAAAACATAGATTGTGGGTATTCATTAGAACCGACTCGCTGAGGCGGTTCTAACGAGTACCCACAATCTATGTTTTTGAGCAGAAATAAGAAAAATAATGTATACCCCTATAAACCCCAGTTTTTCTATATAAAAGTGGGTTTAAGGGGGTCAAAATTATATAGGCATGTTTCGTGATGACCTATGTCGTTCACTCACGTAAGCGGTACGCCAAGGAGAAACTTCAGCCAAAGAACAAAACATATGGCCTCGCTAGGGACCGAGTATGCGCATTATTGATTCCACGGAAAGTCCGAAGACCCTTTTTCTCGCGAAGTGACTCATATCATTTTATGCCCACTATTTCAGAGAAGTTGGGGTAACTATTTCGATTGCTCTTTCCGTCCCTAACTTTAACTCTTTCGGCGCCAAATTTCAGACGACATTTGTCGTCTGCATTGTTTTTATTTTATTTTTACAAACTATCGCTTAGATGAGATATCTCATTATGAGTCATCTGGATATATATATGCTGTTTGCAAAAGCCTATTATTATCACTGAGTCTTAATCTCACCTAACTAAAGAAATAACAACAATTTCTTTGCAAATAGCGAGATTTATGCGTCAAAAGAAAACGGCAGATATGTATTAGATGGACGTAGTATAAGGTAAGCCTTAATGTGGTACATTCAGATGAACAAAACTTATGATTGCCATTAATATTAGGTTCGTGTAGCTTCTGACTATACATTACTTAGACGCATCTACTACCTAATTGGCTGCGAGCTGGCTACCCAACCCTACTCCTCTTGGGAGGGGGAGGTAGGATTTTCCCTAGGCTCTGACCAGCAGGACCACCCGCGCAAACGCATATACAGACGCTTAATTGAACGCAGAAAAAACACCTATACGATATCCTTCTGCCATCAAAATAAGCGTCCCCAAAGAACGCGCTGGGCCATCCTTAGAGTGTTTACTCACTCATCTTCCATTTTATAACGCGTATCTCAAAATGCAAAATTGAAATTAGAAGTGAACTGTAAGAGATCTCGCGTAGAACTGACCACGTTACGCCTTAAAACAACCAGCTAAACTACTTACATGTATCTCTACTCCACACATGTTGATAAACCGGTTCTGTTAAGACATTAATTTCCCGCTATACGGTGTAACGCGGGAAATCATTAAGTCTTAATCTCACCTAACTAAAGAAATAACAACAATTTCTTTGCAAATAGCGAGATTTATGCGTAGAATATCAAATGTTAGGAGGCGTCTCCCAATTTCAATTTTGCATTTTCTACTTCTGTATTTTTTTTTTTTTTTTTTTTTTTTACAACTTTAACTTCTTCGTCACACTTAGACGTTTTTCTATAGAGTCATAAATATATCCATTTTTAGAAACACTCGATCGCCAACGACCGTGTCTAAGAAGACATCTTTCATTTATATCACCATTCTCTTCCGCATTTGCCGCCATGGTAGCACCACTAGCCCTTAAACTATGTGTCCCCAAATTCAGATCAGGGGCTACAAGCTTTAACTTTCCTAAAATGCATTCTCGAGCTCTTGTGTAACTTATTTGTTTATTTGCAACTAATAATTTAGCTTTACCTTTAGACCTGTTTACTGGCCTGAAAAGGTACATGCCCGAAGCTGTATCTTGTTCAGAAACCTGTAAATACCTTTGCAACATGCCATGGGGGCAAGCGGAAGAAGAACCTTTAGATATTAATACCTCTTTTCCGGACCTATATATATCTGTCTTGCTTTTCCTTATCTTAAGAATTATGTAATCTTCCTTAAATTCAACATCACTACATTTTAGATGGCTGATTTCACTAAATCTTAAAAACCCTGCAAATCCTAACAGTATCATTGTTAGATCTCTTAAGTGCAAAACATCTGACGTGCCGTAAAACATATCACACAATGCTTTCAGCATCTCAGTGTCAATTGTGTCTTTTTTCTTAATGGGGTTAGAACTGAGTCTTTTGCCTGCCTCCAATAAACTCTTCACCAAACTGTTTGTGGTCGGATCGGACATGTCGTTTATATTATGCACCCACTTAATACTGTAAAATGCGGCAGAAAGTACGTGGAACGATGCACCCTCATCAAGTAGATGCGTTAAATATACTGCTACATGTATTGCTTCTGCTGGCTTGTATCGAAACCCTTTTGAAACACAAAATGACTGAAAACGTTTAAAATAATCAAAATACTTCTTGTTCGTTGTTATAGCTTTGGAACTCATCACATAATTCGCCATCCTTCCTGCTAAATCTCCACTATCTGTGGCATGTGTAGAGTAACCAGTACCCGCGTTTAACTTTCTCTGAATTGTCTCCCTTAGACCAACACCTGAAAAATAATAACCAGCTAATATTCTATATGTGTGCTAATACTACTATTCTTATCTGTGTTGTCCTCCCTTTAGAATTGAAAACTTCAAAACCGTGCTTTTAAAGCTATCATTTTAAAACTTAACCTTTCCCTACCAAATATGCCGTTTTTCCCCCTGCCTTCTACGATTAAGTTTCTGGGTGGTAAAATGATACTTTCATTAACAAAAGCTTTGAAAAAGCCGTCCTGGTTAAATAGCTCTAACCAGTAAGCTGCTGAGTTCCATACTGGAATTATTAAGGTACCATTTGCCTTTTCAGCTTCAAGTTTCTTAATGCAGGCCGTAACAAGCCTCGGAGGCGGAACAAGCCAGTTTACTTCACCAGACCATTTCTGATCTAATCCGTTTATACCCTCAGTGCCTGGAACCCAAAACCTGGAATTAAATCGCCTACATTTCGCGTTAAACTGGGATGCAAAACGATCGATCGTGTGCGGGCCCCATTTTGTATCTAATTCCGTAAATACTTGATTATTAATGGACCAGTCGTCACTATCCCCACATCTACTAAGATGGTCCGCCATTTGATTGTCATTTCTAGGAATCCATTCAGGACATACTACCATGCCATAATCTTCGCATACATCGTTAATTTTACAAGCAATGTCTTGTAAGTCTGTTTTTCTACTTCCTGTTTGCAAAACAGAGACTACGTTTTTGTTATCGGAGTATACCTTTATTTTCTTATTATGCAGAATGTCTACATTACTATTTATAACCCTCCTTACTGTTTCTGCTTCTCTCCATGTAGAGCTTTTCAATTTTTCGTTTTCATCCCAGTCACCGACAACAAAAGCATGGATTCCCTTACCGTCTAAAGAATAAATTCCCGCCTTTTTATTATAACCCACCATGGATGCTTGAAAATCAGTCCCTTCTAGAGTCTCATTCTGGGATAACAAATTGTCATTCTGAGACCTCTGCATTTTACATTTAGAGCATTCAAATTTTAAACGATCAGAAACCTCAACATGCTCGGAACCTTGTCTTACTGACAATTTCCCACCTTCCAGTGGCTGTGCATTAATTCTTCCACTTTTACCTGTTCTACCCACTTCCAGGGTATGTTCATAGGTTTTCAAATATCCGCCATAACCACTGCTGCTTGCATCAGCAAACAAGCATAACTCATAGAAAGATTTCCTGTCTAAACTCTTACCCTCAGCGTTTAAACTACGAGCATGATTTCTCCAAAATAACAGTTCTGACCTAGCTCCTTCCTTGACAATCACAGGGGCATTCCAACTTGCCCTCGACAAGATACAACCGTACATCTGACGGGTCATCAATCTAACTTTTTTCCCTATCACATTTTGTAACGAAATTATCTGACCTACGACAGAAGCTAGTACCTTTACGTGAATTAAGTTGTACTGATCTCTCTCTATTTGATACAAAAGGGAATCTATTGCCACTTCCAGGCGCTTAATTCTATCTTGTGTGATAAATATTCTGCCACTTTCCATGTCTATATAATGACCAAGCCATGTTACCTGTTGTACCGGTGTCCACTGACATTTCTCATCGGCTAAAAGGAACCCAAGACTTATTAATGATTCTCTCGCTACTGTACTTGATTTTATAGCATTATCTAAGCTCTTATGACCACCTATCCCATCGTCTAAGAACATTATTATTTTATGCCTATTCGCTCTCCAAAATTGAACAACTACCCTTAAAACCTTAGTGAATATGTGCCCGGATGTAGACAAACCAAACGGCAAGGAGTTGTACACGTAAAACTTTCTTGTCTTGCCATCTTGTACAGAAAACCCCAAAAGTGATCTATGACTTTTAAACATATCAATGCTATGATACGCACTTTTGAGATCGAATGTAAATAGGAAAGACCCCTTTTCAAACATTGCCTCTGCTACCTTTATGTCTTCGTATTTGAATTTGAAAGTATGTAAATATTCATTTATGTGCCTACAGTCGAGCACCAAACGAGGTTTCCCGCTCTTGCTATATGCGACAGTAAGCGGATTAACTACTACAGGAATTTCTGACACCTCAGATATAACCCCGAGTTTTAACAGTCTAATGACTTCGCTATTTACGAAACTCATGTTATCCCTGGCTGACCTGTTATTTTTCAACGAAATGCTGGAAGGGAATTCTATCAATGGAAGCCTATAACCCCTCTCAATTATATCAAGAATGTATGCGTCATCCGTAATTTCCTTCCATTTCTCTAAAGAATTTCGTAACCTACCTACTGGTGAAACCGTGGCTTCCTTTTCTCTAGCCACCTTTTCACTGGCACCCGGGTCATTCTGATAATCTATACTGACCTTCTCCGGTACTGATCCCTGCATTTCTTTACCTGCTAAAATAGTAAAGGTACTTATCTTATTATTATTGTTACTAGGGGCCTTCTGAGACGGACATTCTGACTTCCAATGCCCCGGGCCCCCGCATGAAAAACACAGGCCCGGTCTCTTTGTCTGTGGACCCTGAGACTGACTGTTGTCGTTCTGGTTGTTGTCTAGCACCCTTCTGTTCGTATATCGCCTGTATGGATATCCTCTCCATCGACTTCGCCGTGCACCCCTTTCAACTCTAATCTTTCTCGACACACGTGCTTCAGCTTTGTATATTCTTTTCTCGTCGTCACTGTCACTAGCGATCGGGTTTGTTTCGTATTCAGCAACCACTCGCCAACCATATTCGGACTGATCCGCAAGTTTGATTATTTTCTGCCTGTGTTTTATTATATCTTTCGCTGAAAATATATGTATGAAAATTTTTTAGTATCAATGAATTTAAATTATTATTTATTTTATTTTACTTATTTAGTTATTTTTGTTTTCTTTTATTATTATTATTATTATTATTGTAATTATTAAAACCGCTACTACCAATCCATATATATACGCATATATACACAAATACACATATGCATACATATATACACATACATACATATATATATATACATACATATACACATATACATATACATACATATATATATATATATATTTTTTTTTTTTTTTTTTTTTTTTTACGTAAGCAATTTTGACCAGCATATCAATATTTATTAAAATAAACTCGCGCTAGCTGCACATTACAATGATCAAATTTATGTTGCTTTAACACCCCACATTTACTCGGCTCAGCCTGCTGAACTTATCAGACCGCAAAAATCTTAGCTGTTACTACATATATAAAATCACTATAAACATTATTTCACAGACACGCAGACTGATCTGCACCTTCAGTGATCTGACAATGATCTGCAGCTTCAGTGATCTGACAACCCGCATTACATTCTCTGACGGTTCGCTTATCCCTAAAAATCATTTCTTTATCGTTTTGATTACTGAACCGAAAAAATATCCTGTATAATTACTTACTTGTTTCTATATCTGCATACTTGCGTGAACTGAACTATATCTTGCTGTTTTGACCTTACCTTGATGGCCTTGACCACTTTATACATGTGCTGTTTATAGCCTTCTGTCGTGTAGCTTCTAACTTATCGTGCTGATTTTGACTTTACCTTGTCAAAATCAATACCTGTATCTTATATTTGTATTTATTTTTATTATTATTTTTTTCATCATTATTACCGTTACTGATATTTATTGTCATTAATTTTCTTTCTTTTAATTAACTACACTTGAGTGCAACAAAAGCGTTCAAACTGTTCTGCCTTACCTTCGACAATTTTCTCCTTGGTTTTTTCTGTGCTCATGGCATCAATGGACTGCTCGGCTTCGTCTAGTTTGAGCATTACTTTGCTATTAATCTTATACCGCTCTTCATTCCCTTTTTTCTTAAATTTGGGCATTTCACCCGTGGCTACTAGGCTGCTTATCTTGACAAGCTGCTCTTCGTTCGAACTCGAATTTTGATCACTTATCTTTTGTATGAGGCTGTTCATTTCCTGAAGCAGCTGTTGCTGGCTCTCTTTCAAAACTTCGCGAACTTTCACAGTTACTCTCTCGTCGAACGCTTCTGTGTCCATCTCTATCTGCTGAAGTGAACTGTAAGAGATCTCGCGTAGAACTGACCACGTTACGCCTTAAAACAACCAGCTAAACTACTTACATGTATCTCTACTCCACACATGTTGATAAACCGGTTCTGTTAAGACATTAATTTCCCGCTATACGGTGTAACGCGGGAAATCATTAATTATCGTCTGTGGCAGTGAAAATGAATAACATATACTGAACGTTACTAAAGGACGGCTGAAGTTAGCATTCTGGGCCCAGTTGTTCAAAACTAACGATATCGTTAGTTAACGTATTGTTTAAAACTTTGACCATTAAATATGGCATATATGCTAATATGTTTGCTGAAGCTACTCACATTTTGTGAATTAGATACTGTACTTACTAGAACAGTTAACATTTTGACCACTTACGAGCTCGTTAAGCTAACGATGCTTTGAACGACTGGGCCCTGAAATTTCATTTATGGGATATATGTAAGTACTTCTGTCTGCCTACCTACCCAGCCAGGCTCCACAGCGCAGTCGGTAGCGCATCTGACATCAGATCCAGTGGTCGCGAGTTCGAACCCCGGCTCGGCCATATTACTTCCATGGAGATTGAATCATGAAATAATTTTTCTCTCCCTCCCGATGATTCAAGAAGGACAGAGGTCAGTTAAGGACGGAAGTGTAAGTACGTATTGGTTAACGTCTTAGTGACTAAGCCTGCCCAAGAACAGCGTGAGAAGGTTAGTTGGCCTCGTTCGACATGACCCATCTATTTATCTGTTTGTGTCTGCATCTATCTATCTATCTATCTATCTATCTATCTATCTATCTATCTATATTTTCTTTTTTTCTATAGTGGGCTACACAACTTTTCCCTTGTCTGACATGTAGGTTGATCACGTTTTTTGTAGTTGGTGGGTTTTTTTTTTTTAGTTCTTTTTTCCAATTTCCAAAATAATGATAAAACTATCAAGGGATAAGTGAAGGCCTGAAGAGCAGCATTAGACATCCGGTCGCTTGCGTTGACCGCACACGTGAGAGCTGCGAAAATAAACAGCACTGATTAAAATAACCCTGCATTGATAAACTGATTAAAATAACCCTGCATTGATAAAAGTTTGCGCTGCACCGGTAAAACAATATCAGTGCACTGCTTTTTAATGCAGCGATACCGCTGCTTTTGGCCACTTTTACTATATTGTAAAATCGTGAGCGCACCCATGGAAGTAGACTAGCTCCTAGACCTTGATGTCATGTTTTATCACTACTAACTATAAGCTGATTCAAATTTGTGTATGACATCTTGTATAGCCAGTCTCTAATAGTTGGTCTCTGACATCAAGATCTAGTAAAATACGAATTTTACCTCGCAGGATTCTGCTTGGTAAATGATTAATTACATCTATTGAGAACCACCACACTTGAAGTGTTTATTGCTTTACTGACCACATACTGATCACTTAATACTGATAAGAGAAAGCTGGAAAAGCTAAATTTCATTTTGGTGTGTTTTGATGATGAAACAAAGTACACTTTCTTTTAGGCTGAGAAGATGAAGTTGCTATTGATTATGGTCTGTAAAATCAAGGTGTAACTGGGAAGCTTTTTGAAAGGATGTGATGTTTTATTTTGTTCTCCCAATGGTAGGAAGAAAGCTGACTTTTGAATTTTTACTTTTGGTAGATATGGTATCTAGCTACTCTTTCGAACTGTCTCAAAAAACAGTACCCACATCATTTATCCTTAATTATTGCCTCAATATGTCTTCTTATCTTAAAGCTATAGAAGAAAAGTTTTTTTTAATTAATGCATATCTCCATCAAAATATATATGGTATGTAGTTACTCTTTCGAACTGTCTCAGAAAACAGTATCTTCAACATTTATTCTAAATTATAACCTCATATGTCTTCTTATCTTAAAGATTTTTTTTCTTGTTTTTTTTTTTTTTTTTTTTTTTAATTTAATGCATTTCTTCATCAAACTATATATGGTATGTAGTTACTCTTTCGAACTGTCTCCAAAAACAGTACCCACAAGATTTATCCTAAATTATTACTTCATATGTCCTTATCTTGAAGCTATAGAAAAAGTCAGGTTTTTTTTTTATTTAATGCATTTCTCCATCAAAATATATATGGAATATATAGATACTCTTTCGAACTGTCTCAGAAAACAGTACCTACAACATTTATTCCAGATTATTACCTCCGTATGTCGTCTTATCTTAGAGCTATAGAAAAAGCTTATCCAGACATCAAAGCAAAATAAATATACAATGTTCCATAAATTATGTTGATACAACAGTTTTTAATATGAAATACTTATTAAATATGATTCTGTTTTCCTCTGTTTTATCTAAAATTTACTAATACACAAAACAAAAACTGGTTTTATGAAACTGCTCTATTTAACAGACTGATACCAGTCTAGCAGTACACAGACAGGCTTCTAAACAATGTTTATGTTATCCCTTGAACTCTAATGGTAAGCTTCTTATATATAAACCATTTATTGGAGAGGGAATGATTTTAACAAGATGGCGAATTAGATAAGGAACATTAGAAAGGCAATAAATGTCAATCACTTCTAAGAGTACATTTCGCATTTTACTAGTCGGATATCTCCAAGATTAGTTGCTGTTATCAAAGGAGTGAGGCAAGCAGTAAGCAGTAGATGGCCCTTAGTTCATTAAGTAAATTAATAATTATAACTGATTGATGAAAATAATATTGATATCCGACTAGTAGCTAGTCTACCATGGAAGCTGTTAAACATAACGTATTTGCCCCAAGGTAAGGCATCAGTGTATAGCCTCAGGGCGTGGCGTCAGATCAGAATCTACAATTTTTTTGCAGGCTTGTGGAATTATAAAATTTATTACTTGTTCACAGACAAGTAAGTGGTCAAAATCCACTTGTTAAACCAAACTTTATCTGCCCACAAATAGACTTTTTTCTTACCTCTTTAGGAAAGCATATGTTGTAGGTATTCATTAGAAGCGCCTCATAGAGGCGCTTCTAATAAGCTCATATATATATATATATATATATATATATATATATATATATATATATATATATATATATATATATATATATATATACGAGGACGTGTCAATAAATAACCAGCCTATCCCATTTCCGATGGACCGAGACGGTCACGATTTTCAGGCTTTGGTTCAATATACATGGGTACAAAATTACACGCGTATCGAGTCATTCTTTAATAAGATATTGAATGTCAAACATGGCAAGTGATGCAAAGGCATGCTTTTCATCTAAAGTTGAGTACCGTGCTGTAATTCGGTACTTGTATTTAAAAGGTAAAACAGGCAAGGAAATACACGGCGAGTTAGCCGATGTTTATGGGTCTTCTGCACCATCTTATGCTCAGGTTAAATTCTGGGTAGGGGAATTCAAACGCGGTAGAACGTCTTTAGAAGACGAAGCCAGGTCTGGACGCCCACTGGATGCCACCGACGAAGAAATGTGTAAGAAAGTTCGGGATCTGGTATACTCTGATAGGCGAATTCAGGTGGAAGAAATAGCGCAGGCATTAGGCATTTCACATGGTAGCGTTTCAACAATCTTACATAATCGTTTAGGTATGCGCAAGCTAACAGCCCGTTGGGTCCCCAAATCCCTTAGCGATGAGCAAATGGCAACCAGAGCATCAGTATGCAGCGCCTTGTTGAAGCGTTTTAGGTCAAAAGATGATTTTCTTTTGCGTCTGGTGACTGTACATGAGACTTGGGTTCATTATTATGAGCCAGAGAATAAAGCTCAGTCGTCAGTGGGTAGGGCCTGGGTCCCCGAGGCCAAAGAAGTTCAAGACGCAACCATCTGCTGGCAAGGTGATGGCCACAGTATTTTGGGACGCAAAAGGCGTTATTATGTTGGACTTTTTACCCAAGAGAAGTACAATAACCGGAGTATACTGTGCAAACTTGTTAGACCAGCTGAGAACCGCCATCCGTGAAAAACGCCGAAGTAAACTCTCTAAAGGTGTTTTGCTGCAACAGGACAACGCGAGAGTCCACACTTGCAAAGTTGCAATGGATGCTGTAGAGTGAAACGGGTATGAATTAATACCACATTCTGCCTATTTGCCTGACCTAGCTTCTAGCGACTTCTTCCTATTCCCAAACTTGAGAAAGGATATCCGTGGACTTCATTTCCGGTCTGATGAAGAAGTCGTGACGGCAGTTGAGGAGTGGGTCAATGGAAAGGACCCTGACTTTTTCAGTTCTGGACTGATGGCACTTGAACACCGTTGGTCTAAGTGCATCACACTAGAGGGCAGTTACATCGAAAAAGAAGAGGTGGATCTCAACCGGAAATCAGTTAGGCTGGTTACTTATTGACTCACCCTCGTATATATATCATAATCTGGATCTCCATAACTACATCTATGAAGTACTTGTCCCAGGACAAGTAAATTGAAATCTTACTTGTCCTCAGGGACATGAGACAAATTGGACAAGTCGGACATGGCATTTCCACAGCTCTGCTTTTTCGCTACTAAACCAATAGTGTTAAGACATATCAACCGGTACAGTTAATTAACCCCCTTTATACAGACACTCGTATGAAAATATACATGGTACATGTAAATTCTATTACAGTATTTATAAGAAAAGCGGGAACAAAACTTAAAAAAAATAATAGATTATTTATTTGCTATTTACAACAATTTTCTACCACAATTAAAGGTAAACCAACTGTAAAACCGCGAACGTAGCCGCCATCTTGCAAAAGGGAAATCATCTGTACGGTAGTATAGGGAGATGTAGCAATAAATGGAATTATTATTGTTATTATGACTGTTATTATTATTACTATCATTATTATTATGTGTGCGACAAACAACTACTTCATGAATCTCAGTGACTGTGCGGGAAAAACCCCCGCAAAGACCCTATTTCCTGAACTTCTTCATTAATTGTTTTTGTCAGCTTTCACTATTCCATCAGAGATAGACTGTAATGTGTAGTTGTGGCTCTCGGTATCAGAGATACACATAGTCTGTGCTGTGTGATTGTGGTTCTTTCTGAACTTCTTGATTAATTGTTTTTATCAGCTTTCACCTTTTTCCTCTCGGTATCAGAGATAGATCATGATTATGGCTTTTCCTGAACTTCTTAATTGTTTTAGTTAGCTTTCACTCTTCCTCTCGGTATCAGAGATAGTCTGTGATGTGACCAAACTAGCCGCCATCTTTTTTTTTTTTTTCTTCTTCTTCTCCAAATAGCCATGGGACTTGCTATGCAGCACTGGTGACACGGGCCCATCACAATTTGTTCACATGAAGGCCCTTGGTTGACGCCCATTTTATGGCAAGGTGAACTTTGGCCCCTTATGCTTTTGTATGGGAAAAGCGAAAACAATGGATTTTCAGGAACTATTATGACTCTGTTATGAAACTTGCATCAACGGGCCACAATGACAAAAGATATCTGCTGACATCGAAATTTTGGCCCCAGGGCCATCCGTCCGTCCGTCCTTCAACATTTTAAACTTCTTCTGCTCCGAAACCACTGGGCCGATTGAAACAAGATTGCATATGGAGCCGCCATGGGTCAGGGGAACGAAAGTTTGTTCGCGGGATCTTAGTCATATGTACGAAATTGCCACCAGGCCCATATATGGTAAAAACCCTTTAATGTTGTTCTTCTCCGGAACCAATAGATCAGTGGCCATGGGATGGTATGCAACATTAGGGACATAGTTTGTTCACATGATGACCCTGGGTTTGACCTTGACCTATTTTAGGGCGAGATCAAATTTGGCCCCTTTAAACAAATCGTATAAAATCACAGTTTAAAGAGATTTTTTAACTTGCCCCATTTGGCCATAGGGACAAAAGGTTTCATTTGACACTGAAAATCTGGCCCCAGGGGTGATCTTCCCCTGCTCCAGAGCTATCTACATGTATGAAATCATGAGAAAAAATATGGATAAAATCATAGTTCAAAGATTTTTTTTTCTTTCTAGTCTTTTGGAATCGTTGAACCCATTTTGAATACTACACTTTTGCGCAAGAGCGTGAGCAGTGTTGAAAATCCATTTTGTTTTCGGAATTTATTAACATTCACTTCAGCTGGTATCAGGTACCGCGTTGCGGCCGTAAAAATCTCCTTGTATTTCATCATAATGAAGCTTATTTTCTGGTCCTTTTGCATCAATAAGCTCATTTTAAATAGTTTGAAAATATAATATTGTAAAGACGGTGCCAGGAATCATGAGAATTATTGCAAATTACATTACAGTTCGTAAACAAAGTCTACCCTTTTTCCTTTTAGTGTGTGTTTCAATAGATCCTTCTTTTTAGCTCATCTAGCCTACGGATGAGCTTTAATGATTACGTTCTTAATCTGTTTGTCAGTCGTCCACATTTTCAAACGACTGCTCTGAAATTTAGATTAAATTTCATCATCACGAAAACATGCCTATATAATTTATCTGAAATTTTTTTCAGTTTTTGGAGGTGAAATTTTCCATATATTTGAATAGGCGTATTTTCGTAATGATTGAGGGTCCTCCTTCCTCCTGGGGAATTGAATGAAAGATTACTTAAATGGTCGTGGTCTATAGAGTCTAAAACGATTCTTTTGAACTTTACAACAAATGGTCATAGTGAGAGAGAAAAAAAAAACAACAACAAAAACTTTCTGTTATCATCAAACTGGTACCTCGAGTGTTATCTGCCCCTACCTCAGGGCTATATACACGTATTAGTTTATTTAGTTTATTACATTTCACTCAATCCTTTTTACAAAGGCAGCATGAGGTACATTGAAAAAACATTATGATACGAGGCTTTTTGCCCAATTTACACATCTAATAAACATTCAGCATTCGAGTTACATATTTAAATATGTCATATATTATTACTGTTCAATATACATATACTTATACATATACATACACACACATATACATATACACACACATACACATATACATACATATACACACATACATACACATATATACACCTTCACATACATACATACATACATGCACACACATATGTATATATCCTTCTTATGGGAGGGTTGATTATAAACTTGCAAAAATACTTTTAATAAAGATACAAAGTTTTCGTAACTTGGCAGGATTTTTTGTATTTAGAAGCATTGAAAACTTCATTACATTAGGCCGTACAAAAAGAGTCCTGTCTATATACTGCCGTCTAAGATTAATGAAGTAGTTACATGTTAACAAGTAATGATACTCATCGCCAATATCTAAATGACATAAATGACATAGTCTGTTCTCTCTTGGTATTCGCCTCCAACGTCCGGTCTCGACAGGTAACATATGATTTCTGGTTCTAAATTTTACTAAAAAATTTCTAAATTTGGCCGGTACGTTCACAAGATATTTTTCGAAACAGAATTGTGTTTTAAAAAGTCGATAATTATAACAAGATGTATTATTTTCTATTTGAAATTTCCATTCATTCAAAAATAAATCTATGAGTTTTTGTTTCGTTGCTTTTATCAACCAGTTCCTGTTTGGAAATGTATGCATATCCCAAAAGCCACTGAAACCACATGAAATCAAAATATTTTTAACATTTTCTAACCATATGAATTTATTACTTATTGAGTGCTGGAAATGAGATAGAGCTACCGCATATAATTTTGACGATAAATTATTAGTAGTAGGGTATACTAACTTTGACCAGTATGAGATTATACGACACTGAACATCTAATTTAAGTGGCATGACTCCTGTCTCGCCATAAACCATACAATTAGGCGTCGATTTCTTTAAATTTAAAAGAAGTTTCAAACATTTAAGCTGCACTTGTTCGAGTATATTAATATTACCCGTTCCAATGACTTCACACCCATAAAGAAGTATTGGTTTCACTGTCTTCTCGAACAAGTCAATTTGTATATCAATAGGTAATAACAATGACCGTGCTTTCTTCAAAAGGCAAAACATCGCACGAGTTGCTTGAGCGGCAATAAGCTTCTTTGCAGCAAGAAATGAACCACTTCTACTGAATAGTATACCCAAATATTTAAATTCTTTGACAATCTCTAGGGTTTCATTATTCAATGTAAAATTATAATTTTGAAATCGGCCCTTTGAAAAAATCACAATTTTTGTTTTACTGCTATTAATTAATAATTTCCAGGTTTCACAATATGAAGCATAAGCAGTTAAAGCATTTTGTAAGTCTTCGGCAGATTCTGCAATGATAACCGTATCATCAGCGTACTGAAGTACAAAAACCTTAAGAAAAATATACAGTGTATCATTTACATCACTAGCGCATGAAACGCCGTTAATATTACCATTTTGACATAAAAAATCTTCTAAATCGTTCAAAAATATTAAAAACAGCAATGGTGATAGATTTTCCCCTTGTCTAACACCAATATTACACAGAAAAAACCCCGAGCTTTTACCATTTACAGAAACACATGACTTAACGTTACGGTACATACTTTTTACAACATTATAGCATTTCCCATTTATATCAAATAATTTCAATTTATAAAATAACCCATCTCTCCAGACTGTGTCAAACGCACGCTTTAGATCAATAAAGGCACAAAATAACTTTTTTCGCCTATTTTGTATTAAGTTGATTAACATGTTTAAAGCAAAAATATGATCCACTGTCGAAAATCCTTTTCTAAAACCTGCCTGATTCTGACTTATTTTATCATATTTTTCAATGAATAATTGTAACCTGTTGTTTATTATACTGGTAAACAATTTACCTAAACAGCTCAGAAGGGTTATTGGTCTATAATTCTCAGGATCGGTTGGATCTCCTTTTTGTTTATATATCGGTATTATGTTGCCAACTGACCAGTCATGAGGCACTATTCCGGAGTCAAAAATTATATTAAAAAATTTCAACAAAATATCTTTCAAAGGTTGCACTGTATAGCAACTTTTGATATGCTCATTAAGGATCATGTCTAAACCGCCAGATTTATTATTTTTCAAAGAGCGAACCGCCTTTTCAATTTCTGACCATAGTATTGGCCCATTTAGTTCTTCGTTATCATTTTCTAAATTTTCTGCATTAATATCAAAGTTTGTCTCCGGAATATGTTCATCGTCGCCAGAACTATTCATTGACCTAAAATATTCAAAACAATTTTCAACTGTGACATCAGCTGAGGATTTTTTATTTCTATTAAAAAACTTCCAAAATTTGCGTGGGTGTGATTTTTTCATTTGACGTATTTGTTTAATTTTAGACATCTTATACAATTTTTGTTCGGTAAATAGGGTCTTTTTATACTCTTTACTGCTAAATTTTAAGTTTAATTTATTTGTATCTGATGGTCGAAGCTTATATAGAAATTTCGCCCTATGAAATTTTTTTCTCGCTCTTTTACATTTTCTATTAAACCAGTGAGGTGGTTTATTACAATTAGAGTTAGTGTTTTCTCTAATCATACCGAAACTATTCACAGCAGTAGATTTAAATGTAGCTGATAAAGATTCAGCAATATAGTCAATATCTTTCTGCAAAATTGTCTGTCTATTTTCTAAATCAATTATATTATTTAAAATACTGCCAAGCTTGTTTTCATCTAGATGTGCTAAGAAGTTTTCGCTATTTTCGCTATCCCACAACCTTATTCGTTCTGTATAAGTATCGGAGCGTGCAGTTTTAATGGTATGAGATATAGTCAACGTAAGAGAAACAGGATTGTGAGCATCAGATAGTAGTCCGCAAAAATCAGACACAATCAAACTGTCAACATATTGGAACATTTCTGGTGATACCAAAAAATAATCTACAGTACTGACATTTTTGCACGTATTACATATATTACTGTTTCCGTTTGTCCTACCGTTCAAAATATAAATACCATTGTCTCGACAAAAGTCAGTAAGTCTATAACCATAATTATTAATACCACTATCAGGATTCTGTCTATGCAGTGTAACATACAAATTATTTTCTTCAAAGTACAAAATATCAGGACGGAGTTCATCATACAGATCGCTCATGTCATTCAGTCTGAATAATTCACGATCCGGTAATACAAAATTTTGTAATTGCCGCGTACGCGAGTTAAAATCCCCTAGCAGCAGCACAGAAGTGCAGCTACTAGAAAACCGATGCAACTCTTCTTCAATTTCACCAAACGGATACCAAACTGCATATTCAGAATTCTCGGGCGGTATATATACAACTCCACATAAAACAGTGCCACATTTTGTGAGACTGTCTGCAAGTTTAAACCATAATACTAATTTACTACTGCTTTCGAGAAATGTAATGTATCTATCAAGATGGCTTTTATAGGCCACCGCAATACCACCCGATTTCTGTTTAGCAATATGTTTTCTGTGTTTACATACCAGTTTGTAATTAGGTATTGACAAAATGTCCAAACTATCGGTTTTCGTTTCTTGGAAGCCTATAATATCATAATTTGAAATAAAAGAATTAAATTCAGGAATAAAAAGTTTACTTTTAAGTCCACATGTGTTAAGGGACAACAATTTTATAGTTTTCTCGCGGCGTGTACCGCTGTGTGAACTATTGATCTTTTGATCAACAGCTCGCCCTCCCACAAAATCCTATTGCGAATATTCGATATTGTCCACGATTATTTCGGATGAGTCAGACTGGCCCGTTATGCATGAGCTTTTATCACAATGGATCTCCGCATTTACAGTTATTTGTCCGTTAACTGCATGGCTGGTTTCTCGCTGCACCTGTGTATTGTTATCACTGGGCTGAATAAGCGTATCGTTAGTTTTACTGATTGAAGTTTCAGCTTCCATTTGCAGAAAGCGAGGATCAGTTTCCTCATGCTCACTAATCGTCCCAAAGACGTTTTCTTGATACATATGCTTTTTCGCGCCCTTCTCTTCCTGCGCTGGGGATGACGCAGGGCGTTTTCCCACGGTCGATGCTTTATCCTTCGCGCCATGTGAATCGTCGTTAGCCATTCTTAGGGGCTCAAACGAATTTCGTGTTTCAATCGAGGAACGCTCTACTAATCGAAATCCCCTGGCTACCCGACGGTTACGCACACTCGATTTCAGAGGTTCAGCACTATATTGTTGTCTATTTTGAGATAAATCCGAGACATTAGTGACAGGGGGCTCATATAAAACACCGTTTATGTACAATTTGTCTCTAACTAATGCAACACGATTTTTTGGGTCGCGCTGGTAGCTTCTCATAACTGGGTATAAAAGTTTACGTCTGGCTTCAATCTCTGAGGGAAACTGCTCTCTAATGTTATATCCATTATTTTTATCGTTCAATCCCCTGCCTGCCTCCCGTATTAGCTCTCTGTCCCTATAGCGCTCGAACTTAGCAACGATAGGCCTTGGATAATTGCTTTGGTCATGTCTTGGCCGTCCTAATCGATGCACTCTATCGAAAACAATACTGTTCACAATTTCCGGGGTCTGAAAATTTAATTCAGTCCTCAAGAAATCTCGCAGTTTTGATTCTGTATTATCAGGCTCTCCCTTGGGAGCCTCTGCTAGACCATAGAACACCAAATTTGATTGCATAGAGCGTGCTTTTAGTTCCAGTAATTCATCTTTTAACATGCTACAACGAGTCTGAAATCGGGACACACTGTCTTCAACATTCGAGATTAAAGAAGTATGTTCGGTCTGAAGCTGTAACACATTATCTCGTAATTCTGAGTTTGCCTTTGACGCATCATCGTACATATTGCTGATCATTTGACACGACCTTTCAACATCGGTCATTCGCCTTGAGAAATTAACGTTATCTAACTGTAGTTTTGATAGATCTGATCGCATAAGACTCACTTCACGCTCAATAACGTTTAGTTTTGACACACTGGTTTCTATACTGGACAATCGTTCAGTAAAAGTATTGTTCATTTGTTGTATCATAGTAACTATTGTACTGCTATCAATGTTACTATTGTTTATTTTCGAGTTCTGCTGAAGGCCACTGAGGTCATACTGAACACTACTCTGTTGAGTTTGTTGCCCGCCTTGACCTTGACACTGTCCCTGCATATTAGCATATCCCACATTCTGCATATTTTGTAAGTTTCCTGATACTGCTTGATTCTGTGACTGATATTGATATTGTGTCATGAATGGGGGTGTGTACACACTTGGGCCTTGTGGCATTGCCTGACCTGGTCCTTGTCCCTGTCCCAAACTCATATAATTCATATCACCCAAACTTCTCTGATTAGCCTGAGAATTAATGACAGGTCCGCCATTATTGGCCTTTTGGGCCAACTGTCCATTGTTATTTTTCGACTTGTTTTTGCTCGATTTAGATTTGGCGTTACCTGACATTACTCATCCAGAGTTATTCCACATCTATCAAAAACATTTCTACACACAATATACACTCACAAAATGTCTCAATTCTGTTTATTTGATATTTATTATAACACCACAAAAAGGTCCGTTTCTGCTACATAGCCTCGTAGAAGCATGAAAAAATCCAAATCAAATCACATTTGATTTCTCTGAAATTTGCAACAAATAATGGCTGTGACAAAAGCATTCTATTACTATCAAAAGTTTGTGTCTTGGTTGTTTTCTTCCCCTACCCCTGTGATTGGTCTGAAACTTACAACAACTGATCAGAGTGACGAACGTTTTCTGTAACCATCAAATTATTGTTTCTTCTTACCCTGGGCTATATACATAAGTATAATCATGAAAATATCGATGATTTGTTTTTCTGAATCAGGAGATTTGTTTTTCTGAAACTTACAGCAAATGATGGTACATGTAGTAGCTTTCACGATTTGCTCCCCCATGTTATGTAGAAGGTAGTGGCTAGAGGTCCGGCACCAGACCTTTACCCAGCGAGTCTAGAGGTCCGATACTAGATCCCTAGCCATTCCTAGAAAAGGCTACGGATCCAGTTGTATATTATTTATTTGTTATTTTCTACCATTTCCTATCACGAATAAAGGTAAACGGCTGAAAAGCACTTTAAGTGCAGAAAAAGTCTTAAAAACTTTGCCCGATGTGAATACTTTAAGCCAGTTTACAAATGACACATATTTTTTAAACCTGTCCTAGTGGCTCAGTTGATAAAGCCTCTGCCTTTGAATTTGGAAAGCATTGGTTTCATCCTCAGCTGGATCATACTTGAAGCTTTCTCAAAATGAAACAAGCTTGTCTTTCGCCTGGTGTTCGACATTAGGGAGAACGGCTTTCAGTTATGTCTGGGGCATGATACTGCAGTGAGATAGCACTATAAAAGGGCATCGGTTCCCGCAATCACATCCAGACACCATCACAACATGACTGAAAGACTGTTGACGGTAATTCTTAACATCATCTAAAACAAAAACTCGTTATGAAGGCGTGTTTGATGATATTTCTGGTTACATTTTCTCCAGTTCTCCATAAGAATGTATGTTATGGTTACTCATTGGCGGCACTCGATGGCGGAATTAGAAAAAATATATATACCTCAGAATTATTGCCAAATATTCCTCTATACAACATATTCAGTAACTTTAAATCCTGAGACAGGTGATACTTTTCTTACCATAATTATATATTTGGACAGCATAACTCTTACCATACTCATCCAATGACCTGCATCTCAGGCCTGCCCAGGTGCGAATCAGACCTTTGAACTGAGAGAAGCTTTCGGCTTTTCTTATTTCATTTGGTAAATCATTTTACATCCGGGCAGCCACGAACCTAAATGAGTTTTGGCCATATGTGACATATGTGTCAATAATTAAAATATCAGTCGACGGTAAGCTTTATATTTGCTAGTGGAGGACCACTCATGAAAGCTGCTTACAATATTTTATATACTGTATTGCCAGTCTAGTTACTTTCGTTATAGCTAAATGCTTTTATCTCTCACTAAAAGCAAATTCTTCAACAGTTCTTAATTTTGAACACGAACAGCTCCAGACAAGATGAGTGCACAGGAAAATATTTTCCTATTTCTCCATGAAACGTTTGTTATGATGGAAAATATTGTCCTATTTCTCCATGAAACGTTTGTTATAGTGGAAAATATTTTCCTTATTTCTCCATGAAACGTTTGTTATGGTGGAAAATATTTTCCTTATTTCTCAATGAAACGTTTGTTATGGTGGAAAATATTTTCCTATTTCTCCATGAAACGTTTGTTATGGTGGAAAATATTTTCCTTATTTCTCCACGAAACGTTTGTTATGGTGGAAAATATTTTCCTTATTTCTCCATGAAACGTTTGTTATAGTGGAAAATATTTTCCTTATTTCTCCATGAAACGTTTGTTATAGTGGAAAATATTTTCCTTATTTCTCCATGAAACGTTTGTTATGGTGGAAAATATTTTCCTTATTTTTCCATGAAACGTTTGTTATAGTGGAAAATATTTTCCTTATTTCTCCATGAACGTTTGTTATGGTGGAAAATATTTTCCTTATTTCTCCATGAAACGTTATGGTGGAAAATATTTTCCTTATTTTTCCATGAAACGTTTGTTATGGTGGAAAATATTTTCCTATTTCTTCATGAAACGTTTGTTATGGTGGAAAATATTTTCCTTATTTCTCCATGAAACGTTTGTTATAGTGGAAAATATTTTCCTTATTTTTCCATGAAACGTTTGTTATGGTGGAAAATATTTTCCTTATTTCTCCATGAAACGTTTGTTATGGTGGAAAATATTTTCCTTATTTCTCCATGAAACGTTTGTTATAGTGGAAAATATTTTCCTATTTCTCCGTGAAACATATGTTGTAGGTACTCTTTAGAGGAACTCGATGAAGCTCGCAATTAGCGTCTGATATTTTAAAGCGCTTTAAATATGTTTTGGGGGAGAAATATACATATGCGGTAGTTGAAAACAAGAGTGTTTTATCTGGGACAATGCATCCTATAATTTGAAAACTGCCCATCATTACATATATAATGCAATTTCTGCAAAGATTTTTGTGCGAGTAAAACCATCGCCCTGCCATAAACTCAACAATTCTTCTTGAACTTAGGGTTTAAGCAAGTTAGATCCGCCTCTACTGTCAGTGGAATGCATCTTTGTGTGTAATGAGCATAAAGTACTCGATTAAAATGGTGGATTTCAGTACCTACATTCATTATAGATAGCCAGGGGTTGTTGTGATACATGTAATACTGGATCTGCTAAAATTATGAAAGAACCTGAGGTAGGACTCACGCGGGTTTTTCAACTCTGGATACCTGCCGATGATAGGTGTTGTTTGTAGACTGGGTATATTGCTATTTTATATCAACCTTTAAAGTGCCAAGCAAAATTGTAGCAGACAAAATTTTGTTTTATTCACTCGGTGCCTGTCAGAAGATTCACGTGGAATACCAAGCCTTTTTCTCTCTCTCTCTCTGAATAATAACAATAATAATTAAAAACAGTGTCTGCAGCTGTTATGCTTGGCGATTTAAGGGTAAATTTGTGTAATAGTCTGGTATTATCTCCCCTCGCTCACCCACGCGTGCTATACATAAAATATTGAACGCGGCAGATCTAGTGTACAGTCACTTGGAGGGCATACAGACTACGCAAGAAAAGGGCCATTCTGGCAAAATTTTGAGATGTCAGATTTTTGGTTTTGGAGGTGAAGACAAGAAAATACATCAATTATTTTCATCATCACAAAGTATAATTTATTTTTAGCTTCTGAGCTCACCTCAGAAGGGACTTTTTTGGAAGAGGTTGGAGGTCCAGTACTGGATCCCTTTGAAGGCTAGAAGTTCAGTACTGTACCTTTAGCCAGTGAGTCGAGAGGTCTGGTACCATATGACTCGCCATCCCTACTATAATAGGCTAGGGATCCGGCAATAAATTTAGAAAAAGATCAGCTAAAGAGCCTGATTAGTTGAGTAATAAATTACAGTTTGGAGGTCAGTTGTAGAGTAGATCAAATCACAAATACGAAGCGCGAGTGATTTATACAATTGAAATTAATTACTTAAGGATGCCTAAAAAAGGTTGCCTTTTTCAAAAGTGCATGTATTTAATATGTGGTGTTTTATGACCCAGTCAAAAATATTGAATTACACTAAGATCTGTACACTAAGATACACCGTATTTATTCTAATAAGTGCCCCAGGATAATTAATGTGGCGTCTGACAGCCTGTAAAATTTTAGTAAATTCCTCGTTCTTGAAGTAGATAAAAAATGAAATGATTTCTATGGTATCTCTGAATTAATTTTGGCAACAAAATAAACCACGTTCTTTCGCCGATGTTATCCGGACATAGCATCGTAGCTTTCCGATCAACGCACATTCGCGATGTATGTCACATGGCCTGTCAAAGGCGGTGAGAATTTAATGTTCACAAGATCGAGGAAAAAGGAAAGCGAAAACGCGGGAGATGTCCTGCTATTTTGATAGAGAATGCAGACTGCTGTTTATTTTAAAAGTAGAGCAATTCTTGGACTAGAGCTCCGCTAACTAGTTGGAAGCAATTAAAGAAGGACGCAGGGATGAAAACAGACGCTCAGCTTGCTGCATTGCTGCTTGATCAGTGTCATTTTCTTCGGTACAGCCGATAATTTTGCTTACACTAATTTAAGTATAAAACGACTATATGTTTCAAATCCTTAAATATACATGAAGCAACGGGATATCGTGAAGCTTAATATGACTTATTATCTGCTTCTGATAAAATTCTTAATCCAGTTCGCACAAACTGAACTTCGTACTCAGTGGTTGAAATTGGTAATAAGATTCAAATTTGTCACGTGAATTCTCTCGGAAATGTTGCCGATCTTTTACGGAAGATATCAAAGTGGGACATTCAAAATGGCGATCAAGAAATTGTACGGATGAAACTGCATTTCTTATTGCTCGAGAGTAGATGAGGGCTTTGTACCCAGTATTTTTCTAACTTTTGGTGGCGATATTAGAGCGTATTTTATCAGTTTCAATCATTTATTTGGACTACATTGATACAAAACATGTCTATTTTGAACGCTGTGGGGGCTTTAAAATGTCATTCTTAACACAAAATATGGGCAATTATACCAAAATTCCAACGTCTTTTACAATTTTATTTAGTAACCCCTGAAATGTGGGATGGGCGCTTATTATGAAAGAGGCATTTATAAACGCCGGTTGATGAAGGAAAATAAAATAGTAGGGCTGAGAAATAATTTACATAGCGTCAGATAGGCTGGGGATCCACATAATATGTTTCTTATTTCTCCATAAAAACATATTTTGTGGGTACTCATAACATGTTGTTGGTACTCATTAGAAATGTTTGATAGCGAAAAAATGTGAATCTGAACATATTTCGAATTTGTACATTTTTGGTCTTTAAGGCAAGATTGCTGGAAATCTAGTCTGAACACACTATCTGCCTATCAGATTATCTCAAATTCTTTTCAATTCAGAACAGATTCGTGAAAAAAAAGATATGTCACTGTCTACTTTTTTCAGAAATTAAAAGGTATCATATATTACGTTAACGTCACCCATGAAACCGGCGTAAAAGGGACATTAGCACGCCCGGGGGTAGGGTTATAAAATCCCTTTTGCTGAAAAATTTAGTTCGGTGACTTACACTTTTTTTATTTATCACTTTTTTATTTATCAGTTTATTCCGAATTGAATTTGCTTGGAAATGAAAAAAAAAAAATAATAATAATTATAATAATAATAATAATATCGTCTTCGCGCTAGATTTCGCGCAATTTAGCTTTAAATGTGAATAAAAACGTTAAACTATAATACCCCGCCACTCGTGTCATTGACGAAATTTGCCCATTAGCAATCCTAATCCAGATCAACTTCATATCAAGGCATGTACCAAGTTTGGTTAAAATCCCTTGAAACGAAAATATGAGCGTGTCTCGGGCAGATAACTCCGTCACAATTTGACGAAATTTACCCATGAGCAATCCCAAACCAGAGCTCCACAATATCAATGCACATAGCAAGTTTGGTGAAAATCCATTGAAGTTTACTCAAGTTATCACCCGGAAACGAAAATTGGGCGTGTCTCGGGCAGATAACTCCTTCAAAATTTAACGAAATTTACCCATCAGCAATCCCAAACCAGATCTCTACAATGTCAGTGCACATACCAAGTTTGGTGAAAATCCATTGCTGTTTACTCAAGTTATCATCCGGAAATGAAATACGGTCGGACGACATAGCACTAGTTAAGGCGCTTTTTCAATCCAAAAGTATTGATATTTTTCTTATTTCTCCACAAAAACATATGTTGTGGGTACTCATTAGAAGCGCCTCGGTGAGGCGCTTCTAATGAGTACCACAACATATGTACATATTTTTCTGAACATATATGCAAAATAAAACCTAGATCAATTCAGTTCGTAGGGCATGTTATTTTTGTGTAAAAATAAATTCATAATGTCAGTTCCTTGCAATAATAAAATATGTATTTTTATGTGTATTATGTGAGAATCGAAATAATTTTTCTCTAAGTACTGTGAATTATCGCGACTAACGCATGTTGTTGTCGGGCAGATGCAAATATTAATTCACTCCGGCTTCGCCGTCGTTACTTAATACGTCGCATTCTGCCTTCTAGCACCATGCGTTATTCGGGATAATTCACAGTAGAGAAAAAAAAATATTTCTTAAATAAAAATAATCTATTCATCACGAAAACATGCCTATATAATTTTGACCCCCTAAAACTCCACTTTTATATAGTAAAACTGGGGTTTACAGGGGTATACATTATTTTTCTTATTTCTGCTCAAATACATAAATTGTGGGTACTCGAGGCGGTTCTAACGAGTACCCACAATCTATGTCTTGAGCAGAAACATGAAAAATATCATAGTTTTTATCTGAAAATTTTCAATTTTTGGAGGTGAAATTTTCTGTATATTTGAAATAGGCATGTTTTCGTAATGGCCAGATCCCTAGCTTGGTATAGTAGGAATGGCTAGGGATCCGGTACCCTCAGAGAGCCGGTACCGGACCTCTGGCCATTTCCTTTATGTGTGAGTGCATTCTATGGCATTATCGAAGGTATTCATTGTCTACGCCCATCGTAGAGTAGGCTATTGCTCCGGAAGCACTTTATGACAGGTCATGGACGGATCTATTGCCATTTTCCATGGACTGCTCAAAATTATTATAACAAAGTATTCTCTATCACAAAACCTGCTCAACATTGTTATAACAAAGTATTAGCTATCACAAAACCTGCTCAACATTATTATAACAAAGTACAGTCAAACCTGTCTTAAGCAGCCACCCATGGGAAGCTTAAAATGTGGCTGCTGAAGGCAGGTGGCTGCTTAAAACAGTTCAAATATATAGGCATATGAATTTTGGGGCAACTTTCCTCTGGCTGCTTAATACAGGTTGGCTGCTTAATAGAGGTGACCACTAACACAGGTTTGACTGTATTAGCTATCACAAAACCTGCTCAACATTGTTATAACCAAGTATTAACTTTCACAAAAAAGCTTGGTCTACATTGCCTTCCTTTCTATTGGTATGCTACTTACCCAGACCTAAACCTTCAACTGTGCTGAAGTATCCCCTGGGTCATGCCCTGGTGTGGGGCTACAGGTCAATGTTTAAGTTTTCATTCAAGTTTACATTGGCATTTACATCCGCGATTACGAGGGTCCTGCAAAAAGTTTTGTCACTGGGTTCGGATTACTTCAGTGCTACGTTTTATCAAACATATTTTTATTACAAACCTTCAAGGTATTTCCCCTTTACTGAAACACATTTCTGTAACCTTTTTACCCAGTTGCGAAAAGCAGATATATAGTCTTCTTTTGGTATATGTTGGAGTCACTGATAAATAGCGCTGCCAAGAGAACTTCTAGACGTATACTTATTTCCAGAAAGCATTTTCTTAAGCCTTGGAAATAAAAAGAAGTCACAGGGACTCAGTCAGGTGATGGTTTAAAACTTTCACCTTTTCAGAAGCCAAAAAAGACTTAACAACCTCACACTGATGAGAGGAGGCGTTGCCATATAAAAAGTGGACTCCTGACCATCCTTTGCTTGGTCGTTTCTTATTGTAAAACTCTTTCACTTTCTTCAATAAAGAATTCTTGTAGAATCGGCCAGTGACTGTATGACCAGATAGACAAGGCACTTGAACGACTGGCCCACTTGAATTAAAGAAAATTGCGTACAACATCTTTTTCGTACTTATGGTTCTCTTGGCAATACATGGGCGTTTTTGATCTTTTCGCTTCCATTGCTTATTATCAGCCCTTCTTTGTGGCTCAGACATGTGCACCCAGGTTTCATCACCTGTTAGCAAGTTAGAAATAACCCGACTATTACAGCCTTTGTATGTTTTCAAAAGTTTCCGGGCACATTTAAGGCGTTGTGTCTTTTGCTGCTCAATGAGCAAATGAGGTACCCACCTAGCGCAAACCTTTCTCAGGTCCAAATGCTTTTTCAGAATTGTTTGCACACTGCCTTCTGATATGCCAGTACAACTAGCTATATCTTTGACAGACAATCGCGCATCCTGTTCGAACACAAGCTTTACAGCAGCGATGTTAGCCTTGGTAACAGAGGTTTTAGGCCTTCCAGGACGGGTATCATCTTCAACCGAAAATTTCCCAGCTTTAAAAGCTTTAACCCACCTAAAAACTGTGCGCATTGAAATGGTCTGAGGTCCATATATACCACACAATTCATTAAAATATCTGCTTTGAATCTATATTAAGCCTAATGCGGCATTTAATATAGCTACGAATTTCAGTCTTCTGGTCCATGTTCCAATGTAACAAGTAAATTGGTCAGTGTATATGACTGCATCTGTTTCAGTTTGAAATAACTCGGTCAGTTGGAAAGCAATTTGCACGAAATAAACGGGTATCGTTAGCTATTTAACATACCATTCATGTGCAGTGAACAATTTTAAAATATACCTGGGATAAAACTTAGGAAGCCTATTAGTGACAGAACTTTTTGCACGACCTTCGTATCATGGATATCATAACCTGGGTACCTTACATGTTAGGAAGTTGAAATTTGGTATGCTACTTACCCAGACCTAAACCTTCAGCTCTGTGCCAGAGTTGCCCCTGGGGTAGGACTTGGGGTCAGTGTTTAACTTTACATTCATGTTTACATCGACATATACGTCTGCGTTTCTCTTGGAGGTCATAACAGGTACTTATTACGCTAGGAAGTTGAAACTTGGTATGCTACTTACCCAGACCTAAACCTTCAAGTTTGTGCTGGAGTTGCCCCTGAATCATGTCCAGGGGTTGAGCTAGGGGTCCAAAGGGCTGGCTTATTTCTGTACTTTGGACTCGTTATTTTTCGACTTTTCTATAATGAAAAGAACTTAGACAGAAACTTGGTCAGACATCAATCAGTCAACCTTGTGACTTTGGCTTGTGGGTCATGAACGTGAAGGTCAGCAGGATCTATACTTCATGCCCTGGTTAATTTGTCTTATATCGTGAGGAGTTTTCACTTTCCAGTGACTTTGCCTTATATCTTGAACAGTGTTTGATGTATAAGCACCATGCTTTCTGATTATGAGTCAATATGACCTGAGGTTTGATCTCAAAATAAAAGTAAGTGACGGTGACCTGTATTTCATGGTCCAGTGATTTTGTCTAATATCTTGAAGAGTATTTGATGTATAAACATCATCGTTTTGGATTATGACTCAGTATGACCTGAAGTTTGACCTCAAAATAAATATAGATGACAGTGACTTACATTTCGCAGTCCAGTAATTTTGCCTGATAGTTTGAAGAGTATTTGATGTATAAACATCAAACCTATATATTATGAGTCAGTATGACCTGAAGTTTGACCTAAAATTAAATGTAGGTCACTGTGATCTATATTTCACGGACCAGTAATTTTGCCTAATATCTTGAGTATTTGATCTACGAAGATAATGCTTTTTGAGTCAGTATGACCCGAAGTTTGACCTCAAAATAAATGTAGGTAACAGTGACCTACATTTCACAGTCCAGTAAGTTTGCCTTATACCTTGAAGAATAGTTGATGTGTAAATATCATACTTATGGATTATGAGTCAGTATGGCCCGAAATTTGACACCAAAATTTACTTTGAACCGATGAACGATTATGAAAATCCAGCCGATTCCCATCACTAGGCGCAGCACATATTGTTTTGAGGTTACAGTCCACGAAATATTAGCAGTAATGCCCCTTTGAAAATTTCATAAACTAACTCCTCCTGATCAAGCTGAAACATTGTAGAAAGTTACACCATGATGTGGAGCAGTGCATACCATTTCGAGGTTAAATCCACCAAATATTTCCATCTACAGTTTACATCCCATCAAGTTGAAAGGTGATTTATAGTTAAGCAGCGCATTTTGTTTTGAGGTGTCCATCCATATAAACTTTTCTTTTCGGACTAACCTCTCCTACTCTATGTAGATGTAGGTGCTACATTTGATTACTTGCCATGGGCGTATGATGGCCCGCTTGCGGAGCTCTTGTTTTATTATTGCTTTTGGCCTGTTCAAGGAAGTTGGATATTTTTCGATTCACTGTCAAAGTTCATGATGTGTTTAGCAACGAGACCGTTGACGTCGCGTCAGTGTCAATCGCAGTAGGGAACCACAGGCTTTCTAGCGTCAGTTTTCAGTAGGATGGTATCCAAGGCTGTCGACAATACTGTATTAGCAGTCTGCATCCGCGATTTGGGACTATATTATGTCCTAAAATGTTAGTAAACGTGGCTATTTGGTGATTTAAAAATATCTATTTTCAGTTCTCAGACGCCGAACGGCGAAAGAACAAAATAATTAAACAATGCGGTTTAACTGACACCAGAAGCGTGTTTAGAAAACTATAAACCTTAACCGAATGAATCTATTCCAAGATATATACTGTAAACGTCGTGCTTCGGACAGCGTTGTTGTAGGGTCTTGTAAAAATGGCCAGTTTTGGACAATTTTAGCATTACCAGGAAAATGAAAAGTAAAAAAATGTTCACCTATGCTATCAAATGCGACATAAATTCATCTTCCTGCTTTTGCATTTGTGCCAAAATTTATACGGGAGCATTTGTTTTTGCGCCAAAATAATCGAGACTTCCGGTCTTCTGTACAGAACAGTTGTCAAGATGGAGATTCTATGGCTGTGGTCCAGGTTTAGTAAACAACTATATGACACGCCTTTAAATGCACATGTATGGAATGTTTTCAACTTTTTTATTCCGATGGATACCAATATGTCACTCTCCTGTCAGGTCAACCTTACAGTTTCAAGAAAATCGTGTTCCTTTTTACTTGGACAAATACGAAGATGACCCCATTTATATCGACGTAGCCTATCGACAACATTGCTAAATTTTGTCAAAGACTGTTAGTGTTTTATTTATGCTCATGTACAGTACCATCAAACAGATCCCTGGAATAATATGTTACGTCTAATGGTCGGTTGTTTATCATTTAGTTCAAAAAGCATGGCAAAAAAAAAAAAAAAAAAAAAAAAAAAAAAAATCCTGTTTGCACTTTGAATCAGGTTGCATCAGTCATAAATGGCGTCAAAACAGCTGATCAATAAAAGACAGGCAGTACCACAAATCAAATTTTAGGGTGGTTAAGACGATTTGATTGTAAGAACATTTGGGTGGCACAGACCCTATGATGTTAAAATACCCTCATTTCAGCTCTAGGGCCTATCCAGTAAATTGGGGGAAAACAACTCAGACACAAGCTGGACTAATATGTCTCTGACTCTTGGGCAAAGATAGAGAAATGGTGCATTTTTTTCTCCAAACATACGGAAACAAGTATCACCGGAAAGGAGAAAACTAGGATTTGTGTGGTCTATTCGGTCAATTTACGGTGACAAGCTTTCAAAACCAGTTTTATTTTGCCGTTTTCCATAACTATTTTTGTTATTTTACCGTTCGGCATTTGACAGATGAAAATAAACAACTTAAAATCACCAGAAATAGTTATGTTTTTATTCTTTTTCTATTTTAGACAACGTATATATAGTCCCAAAAGGCGTATTCAGATTAGAATCTTGACGATGCCAGTGGATACTGTCATACTGTCCAGTGGGGGATTTATCCTCTCTTCAAGATTGTTCAACGACCGGACTATATGCTCAGGATAGTCCGTCCTCGTTGATGAAAAGAATTACTGTGTTGTGTCTTCGTCAGCTTTCGATTGCTGTATATCTAATCAACAGACCTTGCGCTTTTATTTGCAGGAGCTTGGTTCGCTGTTAAATGAGCACTTCGGGCTACATAGAAGGACGAATGTCAGCCAGACTGTCCCGAGTGAACAAGCAGACAAGGTAAAAAGTACAGAGACAGAGTGGAGAGAAAAAGCTTCAGATGTAGAGAGAACTACTCAAAAAAGGCTGGAGAGATACGCTGTACAGAATGAGAAAGCGGCGGGTGTAGAGCGCAGGGGCGATATAGAAGACACAGGAACAGATCAGGAGAGTGATGATGGTGTTACAGGTGTAGGGTGCGAGTGTAAGAACGGTAGCTGTTTATATCAGTTCAGACCGGAAGCTATAGACGTTCATAGAGAAATGGTGAGAGATATGGAAAAAGACGAGAAGGAGATGTATGTCATGGAAACATTACAGACGATTGGGGGAGAAAACACCAGAGGAGGTAAAAGAAAAAGAGTCAGATATGGGTATTCGTTTGAAGGTAAAATAGTGTGCAGGAGAGTGTACAGATATATTTTTGACATTGGTGACAGAACATTGAGAAACATTATGTGTCACATCACTAAAAATGGCCGAGTCCCCAGAGTGCACGGCAACAAGGGAAGGAAACCCCCTCGTGCTCTCCAGGACGATGATGTCAGATACTGTGTGGACTTTCTCGTTTCATATGCTGACTTGCATGGCATGCGTATGACTGCAGGCCCGAGAGGACGAGACGAGAAAGCGCCTGTGTACTTGCCCGCAGGTCTTACAAAACAAGTTATGCATACAAAGTATTTAGAGGCTTGCGTCGTGTCGGGTAGGAGAAGCATGCAATTGACATCATTCAAAGCGCTATGGAATCAGTATGCCCCTCACATCAAGATAAGCTCGCAAAAAGACGACGTGTGTCACAGATGTGAAACCATTAGAAAGAAAATAGTGGACTCCGTCACAGAGCAGGCGAAACTTGAGGCTTCGCGGGAATTGCAGACACACATAAAGGTATGCATTTCAGCGTTATTCTGAAGTAATTTCAAAATAAAAGTCTATTTACGTATAAATTCTTCGCATTAGATTTTTTACCACTGGCACTTGGGGTCAGCAGAGCGTATGTGGTCCAAATCTGATTTCTTGTATTTTTGTCCTCTGCCTTTTGCATTTTTATGTTGTTGACTAACATGAGTCTAAAATCGCGTTTATACAGGATTGATACGTGCTGAAAAGATGTCTATACGTATTGCAGTTGTCTTTGGCGTAGTGAAATAATGTACGGGGAAAATAAAACAACCTATTTCATTCCTTTTTAGCTCACCTAAGCTATGCTCAGGATGAGCTATAGTAATCACTTTTTTGTCCGTCCGTTTGTCCAGACGTCCGGTTGGCCGTCTGTCCATTAACACTTTTCAAACGACTTCTCCTCTGAAGCCGCTGAGCCAATTTTGCTTAAATTCATATGAAGCCTCCTTAGGTCGGGGGAACGAAAGATTGTTAAAATGCTCGCGGTTCGTTGACCAAGCTGGCCACCATACCCATATACGGTAAAAAATCTTTAAAAATCTTCCTCTCCAGAACCGAAACTGCCTTAGGGCTGAATCTTTGCATAAATCATCGTGGACGGTATATCTACCAAAGTTGCTAAAATGATGATCGTACGTTGACGTTTGATCTTTTTACGTCAGTGTCAATTTTGCTTTCTTATGCATTTTATGGGCCCCATACATTCGTATGGGAAAATGTTGAGAATTTCAAACAAATTCTCCTTTGAAGCCGCAGGGCCAATGTTGCTCAAATTTCGTCTGGAACCTTCTTGGGGAGGGGGAATAAAAGATTGCTAAAATGGTATCGATCCGTTGATCAGTATGACCGCAAGGCCCATATATGGTACTAATCTTAAAAAAGCTTCTTCTCCAGAACCGAGGACGTCTTGGGGCTAATCTTTGCACAGATCATCGGGGACGGGAGATCTACCAAAGTTGCTAAAATAAAGATCGTGCTTAGCTGTATGATCTTTTTAGGGCAAGGTCAAGTTTGCTTCCATATGCATTTGTATGGGCCCCATACATTCGTATAGGAAAAATGTTGAGAATTTCAAATTACTTCTCCTCTGAAGCCGCTGGGCCAATATTGCTCAAATTTTATGTGGAGTCTCCTTGGAGCGGGGAAAATAAGTATGGCAAAAATGGCCGCGGTCCATTGTCCAAGGTGGCCACCCTGCCGATATATGGTAAAACCTTTAAAAATCTTCTATAGAACCAAGTAAGCCTTGCGGCCTAATCTTTGCACAAATCATTGGGGACGGGAGGTCGACCGAAATTGCTAACTGATGGTCCTACGTTGACGTTTGACCTTTTTACGGCAAGGTCAAATTTGCTTCCCCATACATTTGTAAGGATCCTATACCTTTATATGGGGAAAAAGTTGAGAATTCATATTTTGGACATCTTCTCGAAAGACTGTGATCCACTTGAGGTGAAAGTTGATGAAACTTCGGGGCGCCGAGTGGACACAAAATAGCTAAAACTGAGCTAGGATGACGCAACAGGCCGACCAGTAGGTACAAAAATAGCTTAAATTGTGTTGATTGGAAATCCAAAATGACCACCACAGCTGTCATCTTGAAAATCGATTTTTGACGTCGTGTCCTGAACCATTGGGTAATTTGAGTTGAAACCTACACTGTAGCAACAGAATGACATGTAGATCAAAAGTAAATAAAAGTTTGCCGATCAGAAATCCAAGATGGCCGCCACAGTCGCCATCTTGAAAACCAATTTTTGACATCCTTCCGAACCATTAGGTAATTTGAGTTGAAACATACAGTGTAGCAACAGGATGACCTCTAGATCGAAAATAGCTAAGATTGTGCTGTTTGAATCCAAGATAAGCACCACAGCCGCAATCTTGTTTTTAAATGCCTTCTTCTCTGAAACCGCTTGAGCAATTTCACCAGATTTCACATGGGGCTTTCTGTCGAATGATTCCGCGCCATTGAAAAGATGGGTGCCATGCCCATATCCTTAGAACGGCCGAGGGTTTTGAAAAATGCAGCCAAAATGAGGATAGGGTTGGATATTTACCTCTGGAATCCAACATAAGCAACTGATAAAAAAAAAACTTACTTGAAAACGAAAGTAGATATGCTGTTCTTCACAATCAAGCACTGCCAAAATTTTATACTCACGAAAGATTCTGGCGCGGGGGTGACAGTGTGAAAATGTATGCGCATGGAGATGTTTTTTTGTTGTTGTTTTTTTGCGATTTGATGCCGCATTTTTTCCTCCTTTCTCTCTCTCTTCCCCCACCCCCCTTTTTCTTTTGCTTTTTTTGTGCATTTCGTATGCTGGGCCATTTGAGCTGCACTTGATCGGTGTTGACGGGGCTGCATTACGAAGGTACGACGGTAAACCGAACATTTTGGTCCGAAACTTTGACCATTTTTCTTACTTTGGAAGCCTTTTGCACCCTTTCTTTATATGCTAGGGAGTTCGTGTTCATACTATTATTACCCCGCATACTACCGTATTAAATTGTACTAGAACTGGAAGAGTGTTTGTATTAATCTCGCCGTGAGGGTCGTTCAAAAAGCGTTGGACAGCAATTACGCATATATACGCTACCGCCTTCGAAAGGGTATGTGATAAAAAGATCTTCTCCAGAACCATGAAAGTTTTGAGACTGAATCTTGATATATAGCATCGGGGACTCAAGGTCTACTAAGTTTGTTCAAATGATGGTGGAAGGGTGACCTTTTTAACAGCAAGGTCAAATTTGCGCCCCCGCGCATTTGTATGGAGAAAATGTTGAAATGTCGTTTTCTCAAAATGCATGAAAGACTAATGGGTGAAACTTACAGTGTATGATTAAATTATTAAAACTTTTTAGTTGCAATTAAAATTTTGTCCCCTGGGGGTAACTGCCTTTGCCCATCGGCTAAATACATGTATAAAATTGTGTTATTTTTAAATGTCTTCTCTGAAACCGCTTCACCAGATTCCACATAGGGCCTTCTGTCCAAGGGTATTGCTAATTTATTCGAATGGTTCGGCCCCATTCAACAAGATGGCTGTTAATGGAAGATTAACAGTTTGTTCAAATTTTCACACTCTATTGACCAAGATGCTGCCATGCCCGAATGTTAAAAATATTAGAACCAAGAAGTCTTGGTATGTAGCACTGGGATTTTGAGAGCTACCAAAGTTGTTCAAAGGATGGTCTCAGATTGACTTTTGACCATTTCAGATCAAATTTGCTTCCCTATACAATTGTATGGGGAAAATGTTGAACTGTTATTCTCTCAAAATGCATTCCGTACAAATGGTTAAACCTTGCAATATAACCTTTCAGTTATAATGAAAATATTTATCCCCTGGGGGTTATTTTACCCTTGTTCCTGGGTTGTATACAAGTATAAAATCATGATATTTAAATGTATTTTCCTCTGAAATCACTGTCCGGTCCAGATTTTACCAAATTTTATGTGGAGCCATCTGTCAAAGGGGAATTAAACATTTCTTTTAATGGTCAAGATGGCTGCTACATCCATAGATGTTTAAAACCATTTAAAAACCTTCTTGAAATTCAAGAAACATTTTAAAAATCCTTAGTCTTCATAGAGCATTGTGGGTAGGAAATCCACCAGTTTTGTTAATCCAAGGTTAACCGTTAACCTTTTTATGGCACAGTTAAATTTGGTTCCCTGTATATATCTGTGGGGAACTGTTGGATGCAGATTAGTTGCTGTGGCAATACTAGAAGAATGCTGCAAGGCATCTGCAGATATGCAATGGGTGTTTTTATTTAGGTGGATGAATCGTGGCCTATGCTTTTTAGTTTGTTATTGTTGAAAAATCAGTCTTGGTAAACATTTTTTCTTTTGTGTATTTTCCTCCAAAATGAGTATACATGTGTTCAAAGGCAGAAAAGGGCCAAAACATGCTGATAGTCCTCGCTTTTTGTGATTCATTTTGTCAGTTTATGACTAACCTTTATTTTGAGAGCAAATTCGGAAGTCAAGCAAAATTGTGAGGTCAGATTTCAGCCAAATGCCAAATTCATAGTCTATGAAAAAGTAATAAGGCTTCTGGCCCCATAGATTATATCACATTTTTTAATTGTACAAAAATAATTTCACCTAAGCACACTGTCCAGTTAATAGGTCGAAATTAGGCAAGTGCTGAGCGTGCAAAGCGAACTTCCGGTCAGGCCTGATTCAGATTTGTGTAAACAAACCGTGGATAACTCTTGTCAGGTAAAATATATTTAGCTTTATAAATTGCAAATTTACCGGTAGTCTAACGAAGTTGATTTCGGTTTTCCAGTGATATAACGGATATAGTGTAAGCCGTTATATTTTACATGATTGATATTCCCTCATTGAATTCTAAGTGAGCCGACTTACATGTTTTCTCCTACATGAGTTGGAATATCCATAAGTTTCAGCTTCATGCTTGGCTTTATTGTTAATCATGCATGGCACTGCGAATCCATGGTAGAATTTACCATAGTAAAACTCTATATTGCTGATTATTTTGGTCTGAGTTGATTGGGGTAGCTCGTACTTTCGACGTAAGTTGATTAAACGAAGGTTCGTGCGACTTCTTTAAATTTTGAAACACATTATTTTTTTGAATAGTAAAAACACTATTCAAATAAAATAAAACTGTGCGCTAAGTGTGTAATAAAACTAACTGGAAGTGTGATTATTTTTAAATGAAGGGATGAAGAGGAGGACCAGTAGGCGTTTCACGTGCAAGAGAGATAACTCTCACATTCTTCGTTATTTAAAAAAAAACGTCCATAATGCCGTTAGGCGTTTTTCTTGTTTAATATATATTTCAGTAATGGGAAGTCAACAATACAGGAAAATACATCGGTAAAATAACCAACACAATAGTGCCTCAAACTTTTTACAAAATTTAACTTCTTGACTCGTTTCACTACTATACAATCTATATCAGAAGGCATATTGAATATACATATATCACTTATATTACATCATACATCATGACAATATATTATTATTACAAGATATATTTACTGCCTCAAGGACTACGAAATTAAACGGCAGAAAAATACAAGTCAGTACAGGTAAGATGGAAATAAGACAAGAGCACAACAACAAGAATAATAGCATGAATACGGTAAAATTTATTTGAAAAAAGAGAAGCAAAATCCTAAAAAGATATTGGATGGGGTGAGGAGGAGGGAAGGTAAGGAAGGCTGCAATATGTGACCTTGATACATACTATAATAACATCTTTGACCATTTCATAGGTAACAATGTGTACTGACTATGTACCATATCTAGAACTCTTAGCTTAGAAAACTACTGGAATCATACTGGAATTAAGCAAAGGCTTAAAAGTGTTTGCTATCCTGTATGTATTTGTGCACAGCTTAAAAAATGATCAAGTTTGTATTAAAAGAAAGAAATTCGTCACCGTGTAGAGAGACATTAAATGAATAAGTTCCGTTCGTTAAAAAGTTACAATTCAAGAAACAATGGATTTTTTTCGAAACGTCTCAGGGATTTTTACCTACGGGGCCCAACTGTAGAAACAAAAAATGGTTCTAGTCCAGCTCTGATCCCATCACAAGGGGGCAGTTAGGAGTAAGGAACACCATACGTGCATATGTTTTGTGTTGGATCGAAGGTTTTGAAGAAAACTTTTCTAAAATGATTGAAATGGATCTCACTCACGTCCAGTTGCGACCTCACCCCAAAATGGATAACCTTGGGAATCAGCCGCCAAATGTAGCAATATTTTGTATGGAATACAGTTTTAAATGAAAACTTAAACCGCAGATGACCTGAATGGGTGTCGCCTACTTCAAGTTCAGTTCGCATGTAATAAGGAATACACTTTCACTTTGCGACATATAGCTTTACTAATAGAAGCTAGCAATAATACAGTTAACCACGCCATTTGAAAACGTGTCACGGACAGTGAAGGCCCAGATTAACCCGTGTCAATGTGCATCGGCATGTTCTAATCGGGATCTTCGCCGCCACATTACAGAATCATTGTCTACTGCATGTAAAATATATCGATGAACAGCATATGCCCCTGTCAAACTGCACAGCTTCGCTGGCTTACCTAGATCTTCACTTTTCGCATATGAATCTGATACATTTTCCCGGTTGTTTTATTTAAGAGGAATGAATACACTTTTATGGGGGGCAACTCTTGTCAAAATTACTTTGCCCGCCGTCTGAAAAGACGTTTACTCGGAGCAATTTTTCCTTTTAAAATAGCCCCTTTCAGAAGGGTTTGATGCACAGAAAAGCAAGCTCGAAGTCACAAAAGTTGTCTGCCTTAAAAAATTGGCTGAAAATCTAGCAAGTGTATCAAGTCCCCATAAAATGTCTTTGTCAGCCATCGGTTCTTTTTACGATTTACAGGGTGACGTAAACCATATATAAAGAAGAAGAGGACGATTTTGTTCTGAAAAAGAGGTAATAATGGATCAAGGCGGTTTTATAGAGCCTATACCTATAACAGAAGAAGATAAAGTGTGCCTGGACGGAGTCAGAAGCAAGGTTCTCCAAAAATGGAAGACTATAGCGATTATTGGTTCAGTAGCATCGATAATAACAATCGGTTTTGGTACTGTTCAAATCTCAATGAGCGGTATTGGACTGTGTTCTTTTGGGGGCCAGTAATTATTGATGTGGGTATTGATTAGCTTGGGTGCGGTTTGTGGAGGGCGACACTACCCGGTTGGCGATCAGCCAGGTGGACGTTTAAGAAATCTCGGTTCTATGCTATTTCGTGCTGTCATTTTTTTTCGTGATCCTTTCCTGTACTGTGTTGCTGTTTTGTTTGATTGGAGTGCTCATGTGTTTTATAAAAAGAAAGGACGGCACTGGCAGTAATCCATGTTTATCGCCAGTTGGCGACAGTGTGAGGGCAGTGACCGTGTTAGCTACTCTGTAACCATTCTAAATTTTGTTGGCATTTGCTTTTACTGTTGTAATACCAGAGCGTTCGTGTTTAAATCAAGAAACGAGATAATGCTAGAATACCAGGTGTAGATGCTAACCGAGGCTCAAAGAAGGCATGGCCAACAATTCGCGGGTGGCCAGGGGTTACCAAGCACAAGCAAATGCACACCAGCGGCAAGGATATCAGCCGATACAGAGTCCCTAAGGGCAGAGACCGTATGGTCAATGTCAGGGACAGATGTATGCAACTGCTCAACAAGAAGGTTCAGAACCTTAGTTCTCTGCACAAGGACAGATGAGAAGGGCGAATAACGATCTGTCCCTATCCTACAAGGACGTTATGAGGTGAAGACCCATTCATGCGACTATATTAACTCTAAATATTCGAAAGGTCTTTGCTCCAGATAAGGTACATTTTCCCAGTCAAATCCTTTACTTTTCTTATTTCCCCACGAAAACTTATGTTGAGGTAGTCATTAGAAGCGCCACGGTGATGCGTTTCTAATGAGTACCCACAAGTTTTCGTGGAGAAATACGAAAACAAACACCTGATACCGCCTATTGGGCCAAATAAAAATATTTATGTTTAGGGTAACAGGAAAAAATAGATAGGGTAGGTAGAGGTTTTTTTTTTACATTTTTTATTTAGAATTATACCATAATTGACAGATATATTTGTACGCACATAAAATTTTACCTAATCTGACTATCCTAAGATGTGTCTAAAAGTACTGACAGAATGGCAAACAGCGTAGACCCTGATCAAACTGCTCCAATAGCAGTTTGATCTGGGTCTACACAGTTTGCTCAAACCTTCTGGTCCGAATATTTAACATAAATATTTTATCCCAGTTTTTTTTTTAGGTAGGGTAGTGTTACTCTAAACACACATTTTTTTTTATTTGTCCTTATCTGGAGTATGGAAGACTTGAACCCTCTTCTTTGTTATATTGTAGTTCTTGTAATTATTTGAGTTGTTATGCGATGTTTCACTGATGGGATAGAGGACCCTACGAGGACCGAACATATCTTCAAGTTGGTAATTTGAGCTGCACGAGAATTCGGGGCGAGATTGTGATCTTGTACAATTAGTGTAAGCCCTGCCACCCACCCACAGTAGTGCTCACCGTTCCAGTACGGTTTTTCTGTTATAGTTATTCTTTGTTAGAGGGGGTGGTTGGGTGAGGCAAAAGTGTCGTATATCTTACGTCACGAGGGCGTCAATCTGATATTGGCTTACAGCTGGGCAAGACCTGTTGTCCTTGTAGTAGGTAAGGGTGGACGGGGAATGTTTTTACTTCTGTTTCTTCACTTCCATTCATTTTCTTCACTTCCATTCATTTTCCTCTTTCTCCCCTGCCCCTTACTTTCATCTCTTCTACTCTCTCTCTCTCTCTCTCTCTCTCTCTCTCTTTCTCTCTCTCTTTCTCTCTCTCTCTCTCAGGGAGACGACACAAAATAACCCACAAGGGTTGACGTGTCATGAAACCCTAACACAATCAAACATTCTTTGTTGGAGACAATTTGCATGAAACGACAAATCCTGTTGCCTGGGACAAATAAGAAAAAAATATTTCAATATGTCGTCTGCTGAAAGTTAACCAGAGTGCAGCCTTAACCCTTGTCCAGCAGCTGAACCCGGATAGACTCTGTTTTGCAAATAGTGTAGATCCAGATCAGTTGGCTTCTGATCTGGATCTGCACTGTTTGTCATTAGTATGTGAAATTATATCAACAATCTAGATTAAGCAATCTGATTGGCTGATAATTAGAAATCGGAGTGGCATCTTAATTTATTCAGTGTGACAAGGGTTAAATTAGAAGAAGTCTTCATTGATCACAATATTTTAGACACATTACCAATGGCTAAGCCAGTTTGACTTCTTTATGATGTATCTAATATACTGTGACGGAATGGCAACAGTACAGACCCTAATCAAACTGTTCCTTAGAAGCTGTTTGATCAGTGTCTATACAGTCTGCTCAGGTATGTCTGTTTGAATATAGATTATGCTTCTGTTTTTGTTTTGTTTTCTTTTTTTACTCATTATTTTTAACATGTGAAAGATTCTTCATTATATCGTGATTCATATATTGTTTTAGGAGCTTTGCGTGCGTGCGCGCGTATGTGTGGGGATGCATATGGAACACCCAAAGACCCAAATGTCTTCTATCTGTTTAATGGAATAAATGTGAGCAAGAGTGAATGAGCGCACTAAAAAGTAATTGTTAAATCTGCCGGGATTCGAACCTCCGCCACAGGAATCGACGAATTATGAGTAAAAGACTTGAACGGCATTAATAAACACAACATTTGGACAAAACTCGATATCAAAAGGTATAAAAACATTACACTACTCTTTTACAGCTTTTTTTCCGTTTCTGACGTTTTTTTTTAATTTGTTAATCTAGAATAGATATGTTCAACTATATGTTTAACTGAAACAGCTGACACTGTATAGCTACATATGTATAGCTATTTGTATAACTATATGTATAGTTACATATATAGCTAAAATAACTGATACCATAACGTTATGTATAGCTAGTTGATGAATAACTACAACTGACACTGCATTCCTGCATTTGTATAACTATATGTAAAGCTAGTACATGCATAACTAAAACAACTGAAACCTTATTGCTGCATATGAATAGCTATTTATAACTATATGTATACATGTATGTATAACTACATGCATAGCTGTATGTGTAGCCATATCAATAACTATATGTATAGCTATATGTTAACTATGTGTATAGCTATATGTATAACTCAGTGTGTAAATATATGTATAGCTGTATATATCGCTATATGTATAATTATGTGTATAACCATATATGTATAACTGTATATCTGTATGTGTAACTATATGTATAGTGATATGTATAATTATATGTTAAGTTATATGTATAACTCTATGTGTAGATACATGTATAACTATGAGTAAAGAGCTATGTGTATCAAACAACTGACACCATATTGCTGCATATGTATAGCTATATGTATAGCTGTATGTATAACTATATGTATAACTATATGTGTAATTATATGTATCTCTGAAACAACTGACACTCTGCTGCTGTATATATATATATATATATATATAGCTATGTGTATAACTATATGTATAACTAAACTGATACTACATTTTTGATAATAACAATAACTCGCATATTAAACTTCCTGTATCATTGTCATAACCCAAGCGAAACAAACAATCTTCTGGCACAAAATCTCTTGCGAACTTCTGTTTTGGCTCATAATTTCGCGGTCTTTGAACTTCAGATACTCTTGTAAGGGACATAACTTTCAATGAATTCTGTATTTGACAGTCTGGTGGGAAAATACAGCAGCTTTTTTTTTTAAACAAAGTGTACAAAGAAACTGTTAATTGAATTGCATCCACCTGTTTAAACGGAAACGCATATGCAGTTTATGGAATAAGGCGTAAAAGTATAGCTGTGTTTCCGCTAACATGCTGTAAAAATTTGGTCGGTAGTAGGAGAAACATTTTTTTTTCTGTTTTTCTCCAGAAAAGAACAATGTCGGGCCTGTAATTGTATGAAAATACAGGTCAATTTTGAGACCCAACTTTTCGCGTCGGTGCACATATGCTAAATGTGGTACTTCACAGATTCTTTGTTGTTTCTGCAAGATACTGTTATTTTGTCGTTATTGTACTACATATGGCCTCGGCGGCTCAGTCGGATGCGCTTCCGACTGCTGATCAGGAGGTCGCGAGTTCAATCAATCCCGGCTGGACCGGCAACATTCTTTCGTGGAATTTGATCATGGAAGTAAATTTTACGCTATTTCTCTCCCTTCCGCTGATTTAAGAAGGACAGTTGTCAGTTTCTTGCGAAAAAATGTGCACAAGTACTAGTTAACCGCTTGGATGACTGTGCCTGTCCAGGAAAAGGGCGGTTAGGTAAACTGACTCGCTCGACATGGCCTTAATAGTGTTGACTGGGCCGTTAAACTCCAAACCAACCTACTAGCTACATGCATTAAACAAACTCCAAACCGGCCAACCAATTACATGTTAAATACATGTAGTTAGTTCGTTGGTTCGGAGTTTATCGGCCCTGGTTACTTAATTTTCTATACTGTAATTCCATGTAATAATATTTATCTTATAACATTTTTCTGCCTCTCAACTTGCCAAGCTGTTTGTCGTTTTTATGCTTAAGCACAAAGTCAGTCCTTTCTAAATGTTGTTATTTATTTCAGGAACATCATACAGTTTTCAGATCGAAAGCTTAGATCGAAAGCTGCTCACGCCGGTTACCGCGGTACAACGAACGCGACTGGGTACAACGAACGCAGATGAAATTTTGTTGACGGGAAAAAAGTGTAAGTCCAATGTTTCCTTTATTTTGACGGAAATATGATGAGTTTCGTTTTCTGGTGGTTGTGGGGTTACAAAAAGATGTGGTTTTGTTGTTTTGTCTAATTTTTAAGTTATGACACGATCAGAGGAGGAAAAGCAAAGCTACGAATTAGGCCACAATAAGCAAAAGAACAAAACTTCTCGTGTAAGGGTCTATCAATTAAGGACAAATGGCCTGTACACGGCCATTCTAGGGTTTTTCATGTCTCCAGGTATCGAAGTAAATATACTATTTCTGATGATTCATAAAAACTTTTAGAATAAGAATGGTATCGATTTTTTCCGAGCGCATTATCTTGAAACACGGGTACAATTTACCACGGATCATGTGTTGTGTCTGGGTACACTAAACACGGAAAAGATGGTACAACAAACACGGATATGGAAACCCCAAACTTTGACCGTGTTTTTTTCCAGTACAAGCGCCAGTTTCCAAGAATTAGCCGAAAAGACCGGCACATATCTGCCCCTTAAGTTGTAAAATTGCAACATCAACTAATGCGCTTGCCATTCCAAAAATAGAAAGCGTTTTGGGTTGTAAGATGTGTTCGCTGACATTTCGTGTAGCTGAATGCCAGAGCATTTAGTTTATGATATGTAGACAACTTCTTTATACATCAGACGCACAATAAACAGTCACACTGACCAATAAAATGTGCATATGGCATACAAAATAACCTGCGCCATGCATATGTAAATTATAGGCCTTTTTAATGTTATTGTTTTCATCCGGGCTACTGAACACGTGATTACAATGTAATGCCACGTGACCAAAAATTGTAGATGGCAAAAACATTTCCGGTTCCATTGATACCAATTGATTCAAGCCAACTTTTACTAGAATAGCAAATTCTTTTTGGTTAATATTCAATCGTAAATTTTATCTAGAGTTTTAAAATACAGCTTTAAGAATCAATTTGAGTGCTTTTCCTGAAATATATACAACTGTTTCAATGATATTTTCCGATATCAATAGGTATGCTCGCAGCCGTAATATTGGCTTCATGTGACCATTTTAACGCCTAGTCTTAGCTAGTTAATGAACAAAATATGTGTTTAATATTTGTGTTTATGACATTTAAATGATCGGTCGAGGAGAACCTCTAATGAAAATAAATTTTTGACGGAAGAAAGCTGCTTTATTTCTGAAAAACATTGGCCACGTCAATGTCCGATAAAGGTAAACAACAACATTCTGCCATCGAAACCAGAACGAGTCTATATTAAATCCCGAGAGGTTCCGAACGATTTGATTGTGTGGTGTAGTCTTTAAATAGGTCTATAGAAATGTACATTTGCAATTGGTTTATTATCCCCGTTTTAACAAACAGTTTATTATTTCAAATGTCACGAACAAAGGTCAGGGCGTCATTTCAAAAGCACGTGTTGTTAATCCAGGCAAAGAGCTCTACTAACTGAGCAAAAACAACTTCATTGAGACACTGTTTGGTCTCAAAGTGCAATTACAAGAATCTGCAAATAATTTGTCAGTACAGTAGTGACTGAAGATACTTTGTCTGTTTACATTCTGTGAGCAACTAAAGATTTATTCATTATATCAATACGGGAATCAATGACCTTGATCTAAGTGCGCGGATTCGTGTCTTTCCTGGACACGCATATTTTATTAAAGGGATTTTTCTTTCACTCCTTTTACTAATTCTAGCACACCAGATGAGGAAATCCTAGTTTTAACCCTGGGATAGAAACTTCTATCCTATCCAGGTCGTCCTGCAAAGGCATTGTATAAAGGTAAAAAAAATCTCACGTGTTTGATTCTGTGGTGTTTGATGTACAGTTGTTGTATAGAACGTCATGCAAGATATTGCATGTAACAGAACGTGATTAAACGCCACAATAATTTCATCACAGTATGAATCGAAGTGACTGCATTGAAATCTATACTTCTAGACTTATTGGTATAACAGAAAAAAGATTCTGTAATTGGCGTGTCGTGAAATCTATTCTACGGTCATTCTCTCCTTTCAGCTGATTCAATAAAGGCAGTTATCAGTTTCTGGCGTAAGAATGTGCAATGTACTGGTTAACCACTAATATATAAGCCTGCCCAGGAAGTGTCGTTAGATAAACTGAATAGCTCGATAAGACCAAAAAAGTGTTGACTGGTCAAACTCCAAAACAAACAAACAAACTGGGGTTGGTTGGGTGTGGCGAAAATGTCATGTATCTTGCGTCAGCTGGCTTGTGTCCAACTGGCTTACAGCTGGTCAAGACCTGTTATAACCTTGTAGCAGGTAAGGGTAGAGGGGAATGTTTTTATTTCTTCCGTTTCTTCATTTTCATTCCTTTCCCTCTTTCTTCCCTGTTCCTTTCTTTCGTCTCCTCTACTATCGTTTCTTTCTCTTTTCTCCTGTTCTCTGATAGACAACACAAAATGACACACAAGGGTTGACACGGCGTTAAACCCTAACACAATCAATCCAGTCAAACAAACAAACAAAAGTAATGGGTATGAGGGGTAGATGTAAAAATCCGTCCCTCATCCTTTTACGATCCACGACCCTTAACCTTAACTATCTACCTTGGAAGCTTATATATAGCTTATAGATTTATAACCAATCTCTGACAACTGAGTAAGGGGTACAACTCTTTGGCTCAGTGGTTAGAGCACTGGATTTTCACCCGTGTGGCCCAGTGTCGAATCCCACCATAGCCCGATATTGTTTTGTCGATTGTTTACCTGTGAAAGCTAGGGACTAACTTCCCATATCACAGGTCCTTGTAAACGAATGTCATTTGAAGTATCACCAGTAACACTTCTGAATCTGGGTACAAGTGAGCACTTCGTAGTTCAAAGATTACCCTATTAAATTCAGAAACAATGCCATGTATATGTACAGAAATCATAATAATGAGAATAAGAAAGGCACTAAAAAGTATATAACAATCAAATAGATTGTTTGGAATTTAAAAACGGCATCATTTATCGGGACTTCACAGGCGGATTAAAGAGTTTTTTGTCTCAGTACATAAAGCTTATAGTCCGTGTTTGTTATTCCCAAACTGTGCTGATTAACCGCGTTATGGTGTATCGTAACCCGTGGTAAGTTGTACCCTAACAAAAAATCAAGCTTTGACCCATTCCCGTTTTCAGTGGACAGTGACACTACCTGGGGCTCAAAAAATGCATCAATGGAGGCTCTAGAGTCCCAACAATATATAAATTACAAAAGCATTTGCACAAAAGATGTGTAACGGTCAGAAAATATTGACCGAAGTGTGCTGGGGCTTGTGAAAACACGCTTGACAAAAGAAAAAAGGTTTTCATTTTCGTTTTTCATGAACAGATTTCTCTGCAACTATATCTGTGAAAGGCAATACCGCTTTCCTGCAGCTATGCAAAGTAACCATCCAAGAAGATTAGGAATATGGCTAAAATAAATCATTTTCTTATCGAAAATATTCTTGTGACGTCATCATTTTCAACTGAGGTCGTTGTACCTAGTCGCATTCGTTGTTTCGCGGTAACCAATGTGATCTCTGTACACCAAAAAGCTGCTTCACAAACAAAATCGAAAGCACGCTTAAACCTTAAATTGATTTTCTTTTCTCACGTTGAAAAAATTGATATTTTGCAAGGTAAGAGATACATTTGTATTCATTTTTATATCTTTTTCTAATTGGAACCATACATTATCGATTTCCGCACAGGACAATAAATCCGCTTTTACGTCACGGATTTGTGCCCTTGCCGCTTGCCAGGAACGACAGTTTTGCTTTTCGTCTTTTTCTTGAGGCACTTTTATCCATTTTCTAACTCGGCGTATTGAGAAAGCAATTCTTAATTGACGTAAATGTGAGGCTGTATAAACGTCAGGTTCGCGCTGGGTTACTTCTCCCATAGAGTTAAATAAATTTTTCGACATATGAAAAATATATTTTATTTGATAAAATATATTTTAAGCGTGTTTTCAATTTTGTTAGTGAAGCAGCTACTGATTATTGATGTAGGGTTTCAGCAGTTTCCTATTTGGAAAACTGTACGATAGTCCACTGTGTTATAAGTATGCGAGAAAAGGCTCGAATACAATTTTTTTCTAATGACTGATTGCTGGTATCACGTTAACAAGTTCGTGCGTACACCCCATTTTTTCACGTAAATAACACACTCTTCATGTTAATAATAACTTAATGGCATATGCGACCAATGTAGACCTAGATCAGTCTGCACGCATGTCTAGTCTGACCAGGGTCTATTATCGTTCTGTTATAGAATCTTCATTCAATATAGTATAATTAATAGCTACCGGTGTAGACTATGATCAGACTGCGAATGCGCATGCTATCATGATTCCACCCTGGCTGCATATGCCATAAGGTCGTGTTCTATTTGAAAAGGCACAAGTAGTCGGGTATTTCATATTTCGTTGATGGAGTTAGAACGAACAATTATTTATATTTTAATTTTACATTTAAGGGCAGTAGAATCGATTTACACCTATCGGTAGTGTTTTTGTGCAGCCTGCATAGCATGGTAGACACATAGGGATCATGTTGTCCATTGGCGTCGTCGTCGTCGGTGTCGTCGTCCCACTTTTCGTTTCCGCTCAATAACTTTTGAAGGGATGCATTGATTTCTTTTAAAGTCTGCAGAAGTTTATATCAATTTATAATATAGGTCAAGTTCGCTATTGGTAATCATCCGCCAAATTTAGGCTGAGTTATGGCCCTTTTTCAACTTAGTTTTTGTTGTTGGGCTAAGATAGTGGTTTCCTTTCAATAAGTTTTGAAGCGACACATCGATTTCATCAGAAGTTTGCAGAAGGGTATATCGTTGTAAAACAGGTCAGATTTGATATTGGTAATCATCTGCCAAATTTTGCCCGAGCTATGGACCTTTTTTGGCTTAGTTTTTTTTTTTTTTTTTTTCTTGTTATGTTGATATTGATTTACGCTCAATAACTTTTGCAGGGATGCATTGATTTCAGTAAAAGTTTGCAGAAGAATATATCGTTGTCAAATACAGGTCAAGTTCGATATTGGTAATCATCCGCAAAATTTTAGCCGAGTTATGGCCTTTTTTCGACATAGCTTTTGTTGTTTTGTTTATATTGGTTTCCACTCTCTAACTTTTTGCAGGGATGCGTTGTTTACATTGGAAGTTTGCAGAAGGATATATCATTATAAACTACAGGTGAAGTTTGATATTTGTAATTATCCGCAAAATTTTGGCAGAATTATGGCCCTTTTTCGACAGCTTTTGTTGTTGTCTTGATATTGATTTCCACTCTATAACTTTTGCAGGGATGGATTGATTTCATTGGAAGTTTGCATGTCATTGTAAAATACAGTTCAAGTTAGATAATGGTAATCATTCACATAAGTTTGGCCAAGCTACGGCCCTTTTTCGACTTAGTTTTTGTTGTTGGCGTAAAATATAGGGTAAAGATATTGGTTTCCCTCAATAACTTTTGAATGGATGCATTTATTTCATTCGAAGTTTGCAAAATGCATTAACATTATTGCATAGAGGTCAAGTTGCATTTTGGTAATCATCCGAAAAATTGCGGTCAAATTAGAGCCCTTTATTTACGTCATTAGTAAAGTTTAGACAAAGTAGTGAAGATAGGAGCGATTATTAGGTATTCTTTCTCATATATAAAAATGGTTGGCGCTTTACGAAGGTGACACATCCGATTCTCGGAATTCTAGTTTACTACTGACTGTTATAAGAAGGTGGTTCTTTTTGTCTTCCTTCGTCGTGAGGTTTTGTGACCACTCATTGTGGTTTCTAGCATTGCGTTCAACCGTTGTACGGCTCTTGTGTTGTTTTCGCGGGTCATGTTTTCTTGTTCTGATGCTACAACTACTGCCCACTTTGCTTTCTGTTTTGTTCTGTTTGTGCTTTGTTTTGTATGTATTGTGAACAATAGTTGAACCTGAGGTAAAGATTTTGTGCCAATAAAATCAATTACCTCCCACCTCCGGTGGTTTTTACTACTGGTCAGTTTCTTTGTGGGGACTCGTTGCTGCTCGCGATGCCTCTTTTTTCGTGTTTTGACCTATCTAAGGGTCCTGTCCGACATTCTGCATGGTCACCTTGTTTTGCTGCTGTTGGTTTGTGGCGCGTGTTCTTTCTCCTGGTTTCATTGGTAGGCAATGTTCTCTGGCTCTTCCTGGACATTTACCCTACTATTATGTAGGTGTTTCCGATCAGTGTGGGGAATCCACGTGACCAAATGACTAGGTACATGGACTTTGTTACTATTTTTAGCTCCGCATGAGGTAGGAGTTTTTAGAATATCTCTATTCATACCTAATGGAATTTGTTCAAATCAGGCGCAGAGTACGCGGAAAATCAAGCTCTTTATGGTGGTGTAAGCGCTATTCTGAGATCTGGTCTAATTATCGAGAACATTCGAAGAATGTTTTTGCTGTCATTCTGGGCTATGGGGACAATGTACATGAAGTTTGACGAAAAATATTCTCCGAATGTTCTAGAGAATCAGACCAAATTGCAGAATAGCGCGTTAATACACAACCCTCGAACCCACCGGCAGAAAGAGCTTGATTTTTCGCGTAGGCGTATTCTGCCTTTATTTGAATAAATTCCATCAGGTATAAATCGAGATATTCTGAAAAATACTACCTGATGCGGAGCTAAAAATAGTAACAAACTCCATGCACCTGGTCATTTGGTCACGTGGATTCCCCACACCGACGGTATTTGTGTATTTGATTTTATATTTGATTTGTTGTCGTTTTTTTACCCATTTATGCCTAGGGTACCTTAAAGGGACATAGACAAACAGTGTAGACCCAGATCAGACGCCACAGAACAGGATCTACACTATTTGCCGCACATCCATTATTGTTTAAGACAAATCAATATGCAGTAAAATGGACATGTTCAAATTTTGGGACAAGTATGGTAAGTTGTTGTTTATTCAATATTAAGGATAAATATGTTTGATTCTGGCAATTCATGTGTTTTCTTTTTTCTCTCACGTAGGTTATGTGATTTTATGTCATTACATGTACTATGTACTAGTCTTTTTATGCCCCCACAACTTCAAAGAAATTGGAGGGGCATATTCGTTTTGGGTCGTCCGTCCGTCCATCCGTTCGTCGCGCTGTTCTTGTGAGCAAGATATCTTGATAGCAATTTGAGCTCGGGCTTTAAAACTTGGTGACCTAATTGGGGCTGAGGAGTAGATTGCCTGATAAACCTTTGAAAAAAAAAAAAAAAAAAAAAAAAAAAAAAAAAAAACAACAACAAAAAAAACAACAACAACAAAAAAAAAACGGATTAATTTTGTCAGAGTTATACCCTTTCCAACTTTGGCATTTTGTATGGACAAGCATATAATTGTGGGCAAAGTGTTTTACAAACATATTTCTAATTATAATTTATGTTTATAGACATCATTGTGTAAAACATAGCATATACATGTATTAAATGTTCAAGCCTGTCGGTTGTTACTGTTTTCTTTAGCATCAAATCAAACCCAGTAAACCGTTTCCGGAAAATTCATAGTAAGTTACTTTAACCCATTGTAGTCTGGAGACCCCTAAAAGGGTAATTGGCAAACAGTGCAGACCCAGATCAGACGCCGCAGAATGCGGCATTCCGCGACGTCTGATCAGGGTCTCCATTGTTTGCAAATAGTTCAGCATTTTTTCTCAGGAATAGCTAAATCACATAGCCTCACATATCAAAAATCGAAATTAAACTCTTCCAATATATAGTGTGGGAGAGTTCATTCAGTCTACAATGGGTTAAGAAGTTTGTTCATTATTCTTCAACCAGTTGAAAGGGACATAAAGTAAATCCTGAAAATGTGAGAGAAATATCTGTTGGTGTTATGGAGACATTGCTATTTCAGTTTCCTTATTTCCAAATATGGTATGTTCAAAGATAAAAAAATTGGGCCACGTCAAGCGAAAAAGTCCCTTCGAGTATGCGCAAAATGTACGAATTCACGTTATCCTGTACATGAGCAGATTCATCAGGGCATTTACGCGCCATTGTAATATTCTGTAGTATCCAATGATGCTGTTTTGGGACAGCGAAGGCCCTGATCAGACTGCGCGGATTTGCTGTCCGAATATACCCGAAGACTCGTTTTTGGATGGCGCGGCCCAGATAACAAATACGACATATAGAGAGTGGTTGAAAATAATTATATTCTTGTAAAATTGTTATCGTGGCACCTTTCTGCCAAGTTTCAAGATTTTAAAACAAAATTTAATGTAACCAGCAACAGAAACGGTCGTTTCCATCCATTACGAAAACACGCCTATTCAAATATATTAAAATTTCACCACCAATTTTCAGATAAAAAAGAAAAAAAAAAAAACTCTGATATTTTTTCATATTTCTGCTCAAAACATAGATTGTGGGTACTCGTTAGAACCGCCTCGGTTCTAACGAGTACCCACAATCTATGTTTTTGAGCAGTCTATGTGTTTTATACATTTTTGAACACCAAAACCGCTGATACAAGGATGCTCCAATTTTCAGAACATGTTAATTTTGGCAAATCCTCTGAACATATGTATTTTCGAAGACTTCAGTCATAAACTTCCAAACTTTTGGGTTGTCCGGAAATCCCCTTTTCAAAGAAAACCTGACCCAAAGGTTATAAATCTTTTTTATTATTATTTTTTTTTTCGTGCTCAACTCAGCTGAGCATGACATTTGTCTTGCTAATAAATCTCTAATAACTAATAATTGCAAATTCTTTCTTCATAAAAACATAGCTGAGTATGAAAATTTCACTGCTAATTAATATGAATATGCCAACTATAGTTGTCATTTTCATGTTTATTAGCAAAGAAAATTTCATGCTTAGCTGAGTTGAGCGCGAAAATTTTTTATAACCTCGGGGTTTAAAACTGATCAAACAAACTCAGTCGGCACACCATATTGGTTTATCTTAACCTAAAGTTCAAAGTCTACAGAGAAGAATATTTATTTCTCTGAGGGGTATGGATACACTTTCAGCGGGGGGCGGGGGGTGGGGGTGGGGGGGGGGGGGGGCGGCATTTCCATCAAAAAAGTTTTGGCGCCCTTCTGAAAAAAGGGTTTACTCTAACAGGAAAGAATATGCTCCCCTTCTTCTTTTAGAGTAGACCCCTTTTCAGAAAGGATTTGATGTACAGAATAGCAAACAGAAAGTCATAACATTACGAAAACCTGCCTATTCAAATATATAGAAAATTTCACCTCCAAAAACTGAAAATTTTCATGATGAAAAAACTCTTGATATTTTTCATATTTCTGCTCAAAACATAGATTGTGGGTACTCGTTAGAACCGCCTCGGCGAGGCGGTTCTAACAAGTACCCACAATCTATATTTTTGAGTAGAATTAAGAAAAATAATGTATACCCTTGTAAACCCCAGTTTTACTATATAAAAGTGGGGTTTAAGGGGGTCTAAATTATATAGGCATGTTTTCGTGATGAAAAATTCTTTCTTGCGAAATATGACAGAAAAACCACCAAGTGAAGGTGGTCCACTTAAAGGCTCCATATTCCATAAAAATAGACATTTTATTATCCAAGAAAAAATTAATAAATTGATATATGGTATTAATAGAATCATAAAATGTGGCACCTGAATGCCTGTAAAATTTCATTTGGTCTCTCGTTCTTAAACTAGATCAAAAATGAAATGACTTTTTTTTTATCGTATCTCTGAATTAATATTGGCAATATTAATTCAGAGATACGATAAAAAAAATCATTTCATTTTTGATCCCGTTAAAAAACGAGAGAATAACTGAAATTTTACAGGCTGTCAAATGCCACATTTTATGATCAAACTGTCTGGATAAAAATGTCTATTTTTGAGGAATATGGACCCTTTACCAGTCTCTCGACTAATTCAACAGACGGCACATTGATGCTATATTTTTTTTTTATTTTTCCCTGAAAAGAGGATCTGACATTCCATGCAATTTGTCTCCATTGGAGACAATTTGCATGAAATGTCAGAACCTGTTTTATGGAAAAAAAAAATAAGAAAAATATTTCAATATGTCATCTGCTGAAAATTTTACCAAGAATACCAAGCGTTAACAATGTCCCTGATGAAACAATTCTGCACCTTTGGTTTGTTTATTTACTGAATTGTCGTGATTAATCTTTACCATTATCTGGGCTCATTCAGCAGATGAATTACAATTTGCATGAACTGTCAAAACCTGTTTTCTGCGAAAAAATAAGAAAATATTTCAATATGTCATCTGCTGAAAAGTTTACTAAGAGTGCTAAGCGTTAACAATGTTCCCGGTGAAACTATTCATCACAAACAAATCTACGCCATTGTTTTCTTGACAGATCCTAGTTCCACGTATAAAGAGAACCGTGTTTACGCTGAATCTACGGCCATTCTCTTCCTTCCGCTGATTCACTGTTTCTGGCAAAAGAATGTTGACTTAACCTGTCCAGGAAAGTTTCACGTATAAGGAGAACCGTATTTACGCAGATGTGAAGCAGTAGAAAGCAGCATCTGATCAGGACCTTGAAACAACGTCACTTCATCGTTGATTCAACATGGCACAACGTTGAAACAACGTCGATTCAACACTGAAACACAAGGTTGTGACCTTCTGTGACGTTGAATCGACGTTTTTTCAACGTTTTGTGTTTTTCTGGAACAGTGTTGGCCACTCATCCACTAAAACTTCTCTTCACTTCGGGTATTTGCGGACCGCGCATATCAGACGATGTCACACTTCGTCGAGATTATGATTGAGCGGGGTACAGCATTTCCTACAAGACTTCATGTGCACCCAGCAAAGTCTGATCTGTGTCCGCTGGGTGCATAAGCAAAATGTTGTATGAAATGTTGTGCCCGGCTCAATTGTCAATATATCAACACTACAGTCACCGACCTGTCTCCGCAGTTGTTAACGTCAATAGTCAAATTTTACCATGTTATAAAAATAAAATGGTTTCCTATGGGCAAATACAAACAACTGCACATTTTAAATTATGGGCAAATACAAACACAAGGACTCAGATCAGCGTGCAGTTGCATAGTTAAACCTGTATTGTGAAACAGTCTGCTGCATCCAGTTACGGTGACTCTGTAATCGAAAACTGAAAGCCAAGGTCTAGCTTTGCGCATGTGTAATCTGATTCAGAAGTTTTCCTCGCCCTTTAACCCTTTCATTCCGGAGTTCCTGAATTTAGACTTGTCCTCTGATATAAATAGGGGCTTCAGTCTGAAATGAAAAACAGAATGGCAGACACATCTTGATGAGACGGCTCGTTACGATATGAAGTGAAGACCCATTTTCATATGGTTTTGCTCAGTTTAGTTAATGCACAAATTGGCTCCAGTCCCTGATGATTAGAATTATCAGATTTATTATTCTGTTTGATACAGACAGTAAAATAAATATTAGCATGATAAGATTATGAAGCACTGGACACTTGTAATTATCTTTGATGCAGACGCTCAAATAATACAAACAAGAAGAAGAAGAAGATGATGATGAAGAAGAAAAGCCAGTACCATTGAATAAACGAGATAAAGTGTTGCAGCACAGTCCTTAGTCCTCGGAGGTCACAGTGGCTTGCTTTTATTATTAGCAAGCCCGTGTGCAGACTTTTGAAATGGGGTGCGAAAATTTAGCTATTCTGAAAAGGGGGTGCAACTGCTAATAAAATGCCGATTTGTGGGCAAAAATTAGGGGTTTAAAGTGAGTTTGAGGTAAAAAAAAAAATCTGCATGATTTTGAAGTAATTTGTCCAAAACGTAGGGTGTGTTTGCATCTCCGAACCCCTTTCTACCCCCGGCATACGGGCCTGACTTAACGTATTATCTTTATTCGATGTACGCATACATTAAATTTGGTCAGCGAAGGACATACAGTACAGGAGATACATCCAAGAAAAATGTTTTGTATAAAGTAAGCCAGAGGTTAAAATATAGATAACAGTGACCAGCTTTCGGAACGCGACATACTATCTTCAACAGATGTACCCATACACCAAATTTGGTAAGCCTAGGCTAGTACAGTACAAGACCTGTGTGACAGTACAAGGCATACTCTTCAGACAGGTTATTGTTTTGTACAAAGTAGGCGAGAGGTCAAGATAATACACCACAATGCCAACTTTAGGTACGTGATACGGGAGTCCTGCAAAAAGTTTTGTCACTGGGTTCGGATTACTTCAGTGCTACGTTTTATCAAACATATTTTTATTATAAACCTTCAAAGTATTCCCCCTTTACTGAAACACATTTTTATAACCTTTTTACCCAGTCGCGAAAAGCAGATAAATAGTTTTCTTTTGAGATCTGTTGGAGACACTGATAAATAGCGCTGCCAAGAGAACTTCTAGACGTATACTTATTTCCAGAAAGCATTTTCTTAAGCCTTGGAAATAAAAGGAAGTCACAGGGACTCAGGTCAGGTGAATAAGATGGATGGTTAAAAACATTTCAGAAGCCAAAAAAGACTTAACAACCTCACACTTATGAGAGGAGGTGTTGTCATGTAAAAGGTGGACTCCTGACCATCCTTTCCTTGGTCGTTTCTTATTGTAACAAGTAAATTGGTCGGTGGATATGACTGCATCTATTTCAATTTGAAATAACTCGGTCAGTTGGAAAGCAATTTGATTGAAGTAAACTGGTATCGTTAGCTATTCAACACACCATTCAAGTACAGTGAAGCATTTTAAAATATACCTGGGATAAAGCTAAAGAAGCCTATTAGTGACAGAACTTTTTGCAGGACCCTCTTATACCGCCTGTAGCAGAGATGGTCTATTAATACAATAAATTGGAGCCAGGGTACAACTTTTTCTACAAGATTATATGTGCGACTAGCGAAGACTCAGCACAGTCTGATCAGAGTCTTCACAGGGCACTCTGTGGGTTGTCAATGGTCCAAAGCGTCTTCAGGCGAACAGATAAGACTGATCACAGCGAAGACTCTGATTAGCCTGCACATCTGCGTTCTGAGTTCTCGCTGAGCGCACATGCAGTCTTGTAGGAAATGCCGTGTCCCGGCTCATTTGGTATGCCATGCAGTGCATAGGATATGTACTAGACAAGTTGTTTGTATAAAGTAGAACAGTCACGGTGACCTATTTGTGGTACAGGACACATCTGGCCAGTTCTCGAATTCGTCCAAGACTTCATCTATGTACACCTTTTCTGCAAGTTCAAGGATGATCCAATCAAAGCTGAACGATTTATGTTGATAATAAAGCCAAATATAAGCTTTTTCAACAATCAATGGGAAAAATCAACAATCTTTGGCAAATGATGCAATCAGGCCAGGTTTCGAACCTGTCCGAGTTTCCATCCATGTTCACCTTATCCGCAAGTTTCAGGGAGATCTGATCAAAACGGAATGAGTTTCAGGAAGATCTGATCAAAACGGAATGAGTTATGCTGATGACAAAGTCAAACAGAGGCTTTTTTCAGCAATCAAGGGGGGCGTAACTCTAAGATTATGATTCGATTTGGCCAGTTTTCGTGCTATCCATGTTCCCTTTATCTGCAAGTTTCAGGAAGATCCGATCAAAACTAAACAAGTAATGCTGATGATAAAATCAAACAGAGACTTCTCAACAATCAAGGGGATGTAACTCTAGGAATAATGATCTGATCTGGCCAGTTTTCGAGAACTCATCTAAGATTTCATCTATGTTCACCTTATCTGCAAAAATTTCAGAAAGATCTGATCAAACTGAACGAGTTATGCTGATGAAAAAGTCATTTTTTTCTTCAGCAATCAAGGGGACGTAATTTTTAGATTAACAAGGCATCGCAGGCGATACAAATCCCCTCGGACAAGACTATTAGGTGTGCGGAAGCACTGATCTTCGGAATTTCATGACATATAATAGTTATCTGAATGAAGAAACAAAAAGACTGTGTTCTTAATGTAAAGGTCATATATGACCTTGACATTAAGTTACAGTATTGTAAACATTCAGATTTTCCGGTTTGGAGGGATTAGATCTCACATGACAGAAAATATTTCAGTCATGTCTACCTTGACATTGAGCCGAGGACCCTGAAAGTAGAACTTGCTTGAGATATATATCATACCCACAAATATGTGAAGATATATTAAAATCCATTGATAAATGCAGGAGCTAGAGCGATGACAGTTTTTTTCCCTAAAAATAGCCATACTTACCTGGACCTTGAGCCCAGCAACCTGAAAGTTGAACTTGCTCGAGATATTATAATACCCAACAATTGTGTGAAGATATATTAAAATCTATTGATAAATGCAGGGGTTAGAGCAATGACAAAGCTTTTTTTTTTCTAAAAATAGCCACATTTATCTTGACCTTGAACCCAGCAACCCTGAAAGTTGAACGCTTGAGATATTATCGTATATAACATTTATTTGAAGTTATATTAAAACCCACTGATAAATGTAGACCCTAGAGCGATGACAAAGTTTTACTTAAACAGCCACAACGACCTTGACCTTGATTCCAGCATCCTGAAAGTCAGATTTGCTCGAGATATTATCATACCGAACATTTGTGTGAAGTTATATTAAAATCCATCAATAAATGTAGGATTAGAGCCATAACAAAACTTTTCTAAAAATAGCCCGCAGTGACCTTGACCTTGAGTCCAGCACCTTGAAAGTCGATCTTGCTCGAGATATTATAATACCCAACACTTTTGTGAAGTTATATTTAAATCCATTGATAAATGTATGGGGCTAGAGCGATGACAGCGTTTTTTTTTCTAAAAATAGCCACAGTGACCTTGACCTAGAGCCCAGGTCCCTGAAAGTTGAACTTGCTCGAGATATTGTCATACCCTACATTTGAAGTTAAACTTTCTCGAGATATTATCATATCCAACATTTGTATGAACTTGTATTAAAATCCATTGATAAACGTAGGCACTAGAGCGATGAAAACGTTTTCTCTAAAAATAGTCTCTGTGACCTTGACCTTGAGCCCAGGACCTTTAAAGTCAAAATTGCTCGAGATATCATCATACCCACCATTGTGTAAAGTTACATTAAAATTCATCAATAAATGTAGGCGCTAGAGCGATGACAGTTTTTTCTAAAAATAGCCATAGTAAGCTTGACCTTGAGCCCAGGACCGTAAAAGTCGCTCGAGATATTATCATACCCACTCAGTTATAGTAAAAAATAGCCACAGTGACCTTGACATTGAGCCCAGAACCCTGAAAGTCGAACTCGCTCGAGATATTATCATACCCAACATTTGTGTAATATTAAAATTCATGAACAAATGTAGGCGCTAGAGCGATGACAAAAGGTGAACATACGTACGTACGTACGTACTTACGTACGGGACAAACCCTATATCCCCTCGCCACTTCGTTGTGCGAGGGGATAATGATCCGATCTGATCAGATTGCAAACTCATCTGAGAATTCATCCATGACCACCTTATCTGCAAGTTTCAGAACGATTCGAACAAAACTGAATGAGTTATGCTGATGACAAAGTCAAACAGACACTTTTTCAGCAATCAAGGGGATGGAATTCTAAGATTAATTATCGGATCTGTCCAGGTTTTGAACCCATCCGAGATTTCATCCATGTACACCTTATCTGCAAGATTCATGAAGAAAGTCAAACAGAGGCGTTTTCTGCAATCAAAGGTACGTAACCCTAAGAGTAATAATCCGATCTGTCCAGATTTCGTACTCATCTGAGATTTTATCCATGTCAAGCTTCTCTGCAAGTTTCAGGAAGATCCGATCAAAATTGAACAAGTTACGCTGATGACAAAGTCTAACAGAGACGTTTTCAGCAATCAATGGGGCGTAACTCTAACATTGGCCAGTTTTCGAAGTCGTTCGAGATTTCATCCATGTCTAGCTTATCTGCTGGTTTCAGGAACATCCGATAAAAACCGAAGGAGTTATGTTTTCCCATTGTAAGTCTACGGAACCTTGTGGTTGCCATAGCAACCAAAGTTTACTTTGGATTTCTATGAAAAGCGAGTCATCGATGCCCTACCAGAGCCATGCTACAGATGAGAAATGGTTGAGATCAGCCTGCAGACTGTGGAGATATAAATGGTTAAAGGTGTGGACGGACGGAAGCAGGACGATCCTATTCGGCCTGGGTGAGCTAAAAACACAGAAGCCGGAATTTATTGATTTAAAGCTTTAGAAACACTCTTTCCGCTCGATTTGTAACACGAGTCTATGCTACGAAAAACAAAAATCGGATTTGATACTTTGTCTCTTTATAGGAATAAGGCAAAGAAAATTCAGGTCAAATGGGCCTCCAGTGAACAGTAATGTCATACGTAAAACTCAACTCCTGTAAAAAAAAAAAAATGATACCACGTACTATTCAAAACATACTTTAATCGTAATTCTAATCCGAATAATTGATTAACAGATATTAATTGAAATTAATTAAATACTGACTGTAGACAGCTGGCTGCCAGACGTAGCTTCTAACATTTGCCGCTCTCTGGGCTAATTCAGCTTGAGAATTCAGCAGACGAAACTGTCGCATGTTTTTCTTATTTTTCCCAGAAAATAGGCTTTGACATTTCATGCAAATTGTCATCACTGGAGGCAATTTGCATAAAATGTCAAACCTGTTTTCTGGGAAAAATAAGAAAAAAAAAAAAAAAAAAAATTCAGTATGTAGTCTACTGAAAATTTTACCCAGAGTGTTAAGCGTTTAAATCAGACTAAGACTTGGCTGTCGGTCGTAGCTTTATCCATTCGCGACTTCTCACAGACGTAATTTGACGACGAAAGTAAACGAAGACAGACGAATGCACATCTGCGCAGCCGACGAAGAACCGTCAAGTCCTGCACTTGTGCAGATAAGTCTCCTTATTTCACCCCTGAATATTAATGGCAAAATGTACTTTGCCAGCACCAATTATTGATCATAAAAATAGCAAGGCTACTGTCGATCAATGAACTTCTATGCCAGGGTCACACAGAAAGAGGTCAAGTAAAGGTCACTTATCAGTGTATTCTGCTTGTGTCATTATCCTGCTACATAGACGAAAACAATGCGCGCTCTGGCATAACCAACCTTATTCCCTAGCTAAGTCTGAAACCACCTTGTGTATATTCGAACTTTTGTAAGGATTTCTCTGTTTTCTCATAGCATTTAAGAAATCCAAGACTTTGTTTTTTACAATGGAATGACCGATGAACAGGTTACTATAATCGTTTTGTGATTAGATCCAAAGTGAATCAGTGTGTTTCCCGCCGGGTTTCCCGTCATAGGTTTGTCCTGTATTGTCGCCCATACAGTCAGGGTTGATTGGGGAAACATGCACATCATGTTGGTTTGAGCCAATTTTCAGTGAATATTTTAGAACGCGTAAAATGGACATTGATGGTACTGACAGGCCTCAGCAAAGAACAAATTGACTATTCTGCGGGCTGCGGGCTGTGGGTTGCGGGCTGCGGGCCATATATAACTGCTGCCTTGTAATAAGGTCATTACACAAGAAAACTGAAATGATTAAATTTATACTTTTTTGTTTTGTGTATAGTACATCAACAATACATCTTCTTCATTGAATACATGCACATGTATGTCTGTATGAAACTGATAGATAGCAAGATAGCAATGCCATAATTCTTTGGAATAGGTTATTATCAGGACATGTGGCTTTTACTGGCCGCTTCATGAGAAAGTGTCCCCTTGGAAACATGTGACATGCACTTAAGGAAATATGGATCAGTCTTACTTGTATGCTCTGTGGATAGCCAGGCCAAGTAGCTGTTGTATGCCATCATCAAAGACTGCTCTGATCAGCCTGCACAGATGAACAATCTGATATGACTTGACTTATCGCAAATCATCTTAAAGGTATATTTTGTCAAAATACTGTCCAGATATAGCTGAATGAAACAATGCAAACACTAATTTTACAAGGTTTATCATTCTATGAAAAAAACTTTCAGACAAATTAAACCTATGAAAGTTTACTAACAAGAGCTGTCAGCAGACAGCAAATGCTCGCCTGGATGTAAGGGCTAAATACCTCTTTGGCTTATCGGGGGCAGGAAGGGGGCATTAAGGTCATAATTGTCCTTGTGCTGCTGAATAAAACTTTGGACCCATATCTATCGACTGAACATGAACCAAATTGAAATCCATCATATGGTTGCTTTTAAAAAGTTTTAACGTAAAACTTTAGCGTAAAATTTGTCTGTAACCTTGACCTTTCAGCCACAGTCATAGGTGGGGGTATAGCTGAATAAAAACTCTGGACCTATAACCATCATCATACCGAATATAAACCTAATCAATCATATAGTTTTGAAATTATGAGCTCTAAAAAATCTTAAAACATGAAATTTCAGTCTGTGACCGTTACCTTTAATGCAGACAGGGTATTGCTCAATAAGACTTTGGACCTCTATCTGTCATCATGCAAAATCTGAATCACATCTATTATTTGGTTAGGAAAATATGAGCTCTTTAAAAACTTTAACGTAATACTTTATTTGTAAAATTTCAAAGGCTGTAACCTTGACCTTAAGATTATGGGCATGGGCTGGGGTATTGCTGAAAGAAACTTTGGACCATTATATCTATCATCATAACAAATATGAAGCAAATCCATCATAGGGTTTGGAAAATATGAGCTCTTTAAAAACTTTAACATAATACTTTATTTGTAAACTTTGAAAGTCTGTGACCTTGACCTTAAGATCATGGGCATGACCAATTACTAAAGTATTTCTTCATGAATTTCATTTTTATTCCTAATATATAGTATTGGGAATGAGTAATATGGGATTGTGAATGAGTGAAATTTGTTAATTAATGACAGAGTTATGGCCCTTTTCAGATTCTGAAAATTGTTTTTTGGCCCTTAGTTCCTTTACTTCTGGAACTATCTGAATGGAACTTCATGGATATATATCAAAGGTTACATACTAGCACAAAAGCCACAACTCTGGTTGCTTTTGTACAAGAGTTATTTGCCCTTGACTCTTCTGCAAAATACACTTCGCATGCTTCAGACAAATAATTAGTAAGTTTCTGACATTCATGCTTGTATTGTCTATTCTTGGATAGACAGTAGTATAGGGTGGCACTATAGACTATAGTTTAAACCAAATTAATATTATCAAAACTTAGTCATCTTTGCTCTGAGTTATACTGCCCCACAGTGGCAGGGTATCATGCAGTGTTTGCGATGCTTTTATTATTAAAGCACAAGGTACTATTTACAATGTTAGATTGTTAAATTGTCCATTATAATTGCATTATCTTTTTCTTTCAAAATTGCAAAAGAAAATGATGACTAACAAGACCAGAAAAATGAGATAGCAAAAGAAAAACTGCAGTATGTTTACAGCAATCTTTCCTTCAGCTTTAACAGCATACATAAGGAAGTGGAGGTTTAAGGGGGAAAATCCTTTTAAACCATATTTTTATATTCTTCAACATTTTTATAGTGTTTTGCTTCAAACAGGGGAAATGTTGTTAAGGTCGAAAGTAATTTTTGTTTGTTTGTAATTGCCTACTAACACCTACCCCGATTCCTCCCATAATAAGACAAAACAAAAAATTGTATCACTGGGCAGAGTCCTTTGTTCTTCTTTCTTTGTACCTTACTATATTTCATTTGTATATCAGGACCAATGAAAAAACAACTATGGAGAGTCTGATCAGTGCCTTCACTGTTTACTGCATACATATTTCATTGCACCTCCAGATGTTTTTTTTTTCCAGTTCTTAGGATACTTACCGGTACAATCATGTACTGAACTTTTTTTTTCTCATGGAATTGTATTTTAAGAAAGGAAAATATTTTTGCCTATCTACTCCCAGGAACATTCGTAGGCTGGCAACTGCAAAACAAATTATTCAATAAGCCTGGCCTATTGACTGGTTCATCAGGACAAATCTTTCAAATTAAGTTAAATGATTGCAGCTCTGCCTTTTTTCACCTGTCAGCATCTTGAACTTTGTTTTGGTCCTGAATGCCAGATAAGCTGTGTCATGAGAAAATATATGTTTCTTATGATGTGTCCCCACCACCCCCACCCCGCTCTGCAAAGACCCAGCCTGGGATCTGCATATTTACCAAGTCTGATTAGAGATCTTGTCAGTTTTGTCAGGCACAAGCTTTGATCAGGTTGCGAGGGTGTACAGGCTGTTCAGAGGCTCAGATAGTTGCACATATAGTGCATATAGATTCTGTACTACAATGCACATGGTATTAATAATTGTACATTGTTCTTTCTCTCCTTTTTTTATTGGAGTAGGCTGCAGGGGGGAGGGGGGTAATAAGAAAAATAACATTGATCACAAATTTTTGGCTTAACATATACTATTGCTGGCAACCTGTGGCCCGCATGCCCGCAGCCCGCATGCCCGCAAAATAGCGATTCCAGCAAAGACGAGCTCTAGTTGGCAGAGATACAAAGTCGAGATTGCAGCTCTGAGTGAGACGCGCCTTGCAGAGGAAGGGCTTTTAAAAGAAATTGGTGTTGGTAACACTTTCTTCTGGAGTGGACGCAAGAGAGAAGAGCGGCGTGAAGCTGGAGTAGGATTCTCCTTGAAGTCACACCTTTTCAGCAAGCTTTCAGGACTTGCAAAAGGCATAAATGATCGCCTGAGGACGCTGAGACTTCCTTTATCTGGCAATAGGCATGCAACATTTTTAAGTGCCTATGCATGAAAATGACCAACCCAGATGAAGTTAAAGACAAGTTCAGTGATGATCTGGATACTATGATTTCTGTATCACCCGGACAGACAAACATCCTCCTCGGGGACTTCAATGCCAGAGTGGGCACAGACCACCAAACCTGGGAAGAAGTGACTGGAACTGAAGGAGTAGGAAAGTGCAACAGCAATGGCCTCCTCATTTTAAGGAAGTGTGCAGAGCATGAACTACTGATCACCAACACAGTCTTCCGTCTACCAACTCGCAGCAAGACATCATGGATGCACCCTCGCTCCAAACACAGGAATCTCAATGACTATGTCATAGTGCGAAGGAATAACAGACAGGATGTCAGAGTGACAAAGACTATGTGTGGTGCAGACTGTTGGACAGATCACAGGCTTGTTGTCAGCAAACTCCACCGGCGCATTCAGCTTTAGGGCGACCACAAGGTAAGAAAGTGCCAAAGAGATTGGATATCTCCAAGATTTAACAAGCCAGCTAGAGGCAAACATTCATCAATGATATCTGCAGCCTTTAGATGTACTGGAACACAGTTCAGAGGATGTAGATGAGAGCTGGACAGTCTTCGGAGACGCCGTTCGCTCTTCAGCAATGGATTCCCTCAGACCAGTATCTCGCAAACACCAAGACTGGTTTAATGAGAATGACAAAGAAATCCAGGGACTCCTTGAAGAGAAACACCAAAAACACAAGGTATACCTCAGTGATACCAGCTCAGTGTCTATTAAGACTGCCTATTCAAACATATGTAAGACAGAATAGACTAGGCTCAGAGATATGCAAGACTCCTGGCTGAGCAAAAAGGCTGATGAAATCCAGTCCTTTGCAGACAGAAAGGATATGAAGAAGTTCTTTGATGCACTTAAGGCAGTATATGGTCCCCAGAGGAAAGGAACCACCCCACTCCTTAGTGCAGATGGAACTAGTCTTCTGACTGTCGAAGAAACTATCTTGAAAAGATGGTCTGAACACTTTGGTGGTGTCCTTAATCGACTGTCATCTATCAGTGATGAAGCTGTCAACAGACTACCACAGGTGGAATGTAATCCGCTGCTTGATGAGCTCCCAACCGTCTCTGAGACAGTGAAAGCAATAAAACTTCTGTTATGTGGCAATGCTCCAAGGATCTGATGCAACACCTGCAGAGATCTACAAAGCACGAGGTCCTCCAGTTGCAGAGAAACTGACAAGAGTTATTTCACATTATATGAAGAAAAGAAGCCATCCCTCAAGAATCCAAGGATGCAACAATTATCCACCTATTCAAACAGAAAGGGAATCCTCAAGTCTGTGACAATCATCGTGGCATCTTTTAATTGTCAATTGAACTCACTCACAAAAAACATACCATCTAAAGTGTTAAGTTTTCTGGGACAGACTAGCAAGTATCGGCCCATTAGACCTCATCACTGACCCTCATCAATTTTCAGAAGTCCCGGAAAGGGCTCAGTGATCACAAATGACCAGAAAATATAGTGACATCACGAAAACATGCTTAAGTAATTTTGACCCCATTAAACCCCACTTTTATATAGTAAAACTGGGGTTTACAGGGATATACATTATTTTTTTCTTATTTTGCCAAAAAACCATAGATTGTGGATACTTGTTAAAACCGCCTCACCGAGGCGGTTCTAACGTGTACCCACAATCTATGTTTTGAGCAGAAATATAAAAAAAATTCAGATTTTTTTATCTGAAAATTTTCCTTTTTTGGTTGTAAAATTTTCAATATATTTGGCGTGTTTTCGTAATGAGAACATGAAGACGTTTACGGCCGCAACACACTGTTAGCAACTGTAGTGATGATAAATCTGTTCTAAAAGGAATGACCCTTGTGAGCAATGAACACACTCACAAAACAGAAAACGTCTAAACTTACCAGATTAGCTTGGTTCGGTAAATTAGGAATCATCAATGGCCCTCATCATTTTTTTTCTTTTTTAAATCCGGAATGCGCTCGGCAGTTTTATCAGTGTTTTTATTTTCTTTTACATTATAACTCTCTGGGCTAATTCAGCAGACGACAAATTGATGATATTGTTCTTATTTTTCCCAGTTAATAGAAATTGACATTTGATGCAGATTGAAGGTTTATTGTTTCTGAAAAACCAAAACAAAAAATAATAAAAGTCTTAGAATGTCGTCTGCTACCTATTTTGCTTTTCAATTTAAGGGTTAACAGGGTCAATAAAGGGCCTTTACGATGAGCTGTAGGAAACGCAGTGAAGAGCCAAATCAGTCTCTTCTTCCGCACAATCCGATGAAGCTCACATTTGGACTGCGACAAACTGCTAACTGCTCAGTCTTTGCTCTTTCCCAGTGGGCACACAACGTTAAAATGACGTCATTTTGATAATGTGTGCCTATTGGGTTATGTGAGGGAAAATGTTGATTTTCGCAAGCATACAGTATTTATTGTTAACCATTGTGAAAGTAATGAGAAAATGAAACGGGCAATTAAAGTCTGGAGCACAATAAACGAAAAGGTCACATATCAAGGTTGAAAGGTCAAAGCTACAAGTCAATGTTAAACTAAACTCTAGATGTGGTTTTCCTTTTGAAGAAAGCAAAAAAAAAACAAAAAAAAAAAAAAAAAAAAACGAGTTAAACTAATTAACAGCGAAGACTTGATATCCTTGGTTGCCATTGTTTACAAAAACAGACACTTTTTTTGAGGTTTACCTGCACATTATCCCCACCGTGTGTGTGTGTGGGGGGGGGGGGGTGGGGGCGGCGGGTGGGGGGGTGCACTTACTATCAAAAAGGGTAGGGGTGTGCTGTCAGGAGGGGGAATGCACTTACTATCAAAAAGGGTAGGGTGTGCTGTCAGGAGTCCGGGACCTCTACCCCTTTCCAGACACGAATGAGACCCCTTTCCAGACAAAAGTAAGACGAACATATACCACATTGTATACAAAAAATATATGCTCATTTGCTTAGGATTTACTTGCATATTATCAATATTAAGTACAACGAGAATCACACAGTATCAAGTTAACTAATGTATGTACAATTGTTTTAATTTGGCTAAGGTAGTTTACCACTCCCTTTCCAGACAGACATGGACCCCCTTTCAGACAGGTATATTTGAATCCCTTTTTAGATTTTTTACAATGAAACAAACCCCCGTTCCTGACAGATTCTGAAAATAAGACACCCCTACACATGCTATATATACAGCACATACTTACACATGCTTATATAGTGAGTACCCCATTCCACCTCCGACCCCGCACCCGCCCCCATCCCCGGGATTATGCCCCTTCTGAATAAGGGTCTACTTTAAATCGAAAGAATTTGTTCCTAAAGGAAGCATTTTTTTTTTACTTTTAACGTGGACCCACAGTCAGAAGGGAGCCAAAACCAATATTGACAGTTTCCCCTGAAAGTGGAAAATGGACATGCGCATTAGAACGCCTCCTTAACGCCATGGCCATGGCCAACAAGGCAAAACCCAGACCGCTTGTTCTACTCACGTGTTTTAGTTTAAACATAATAATTTCCAAAATATTTACATATACAACACATACACAGTTACAACAGCAGGATTAGAACGTAAGCATAAAAGCTTATTTAGTTCTTCTACTTTTAGATGTTGCATATATCTGACCAACACACATGTGTGGAAACCCAGATCAGATTGTGATTTGCTTGCATGACCTTAGGTCGCACCGTTTAACCTTTTCCACTCTCTAGGCTAATTCCGCCGACGATAAATTGATTACATTTGTTTCTATTTTTCCCAGAAAACAGGATTTTACATTTCCATGCTAATTTTTGTCTCCAGTGGAGACAATTTGCATGAAATGTCAAAACCTGTTTTCAGGAAAAAAAATTAGAAAAAAAAAAAAAAAAAAAAAAAAATGTTTCAATACGCCATCTGCTGAAAATGTCACCTAGCATGCTAAGTGTTAATTTATGGAGTGGAGTATTGGAGTAGATCACTGGAGTGGAGCATGGAGACACAATGATGTTTAGTTCGATTCAAGTGTGGAGCGGAATACGAGCCGGAGCCCATAGACTCTAATCATGGTATGTATTTCATGCCGCCTTCATAACATTTTGGTGGAGTGCATACTATTCTGACAGTCAACTTGTCCTTCTAGTTCTCTCTGTTATACAAAGCACCCAGTAAGCATTCTTTATAAATCTATAGCGGGCCGTTATCGGCCCGTCAGGGTAGCTGACGGGCCGATAACGGCCCGCTATAGATTTATAAAGAATGCTTGCTGAGCATGTATAGTTGGTAATGAATGTCTGAACAAATAAATAAATGTAAGAAATAGGTATCAGAAAAAAACAATCGAGCTGCATTGTTAAAACATATATAGAAAACTGACATCCAATTTATTGCAACAGTAGTTAAAACAAACAAACAGAAAAAAAGGTATTTATAAGATTTACCCTCTCAGCCCAGCTGGGCATGGCACGCATTGCCGGAACACCTACACACCCATAAATCCACCCCGTTTCGTGAACAAGTCAATGTAATGTAATGTGTACCTCCATGACCTCCATCAACATTAGTAAAACCATGGGTATACAGGGGTCCACATTATTAGGCGGATGTTCAGATTTTTGCCATTTTTAAACCAGCTTTTCAATTTATTGGTTCTTTCTTAGCAATATTTGTATTGCATAAATGTGTTTTTATGTGCTTAATAACCAAAATCTTCCTCATTCCCCATATTATATGGTGAAATTCCCATGTCTTGCATTACTCTGTCTTGCAGACAGGTCTGAGCAAACAGTGTAGACCCAGATCAGACGCCGCAGAACGCGGCGTCTGATCAGGGTCTGCACTATTTGCTACTCAGTCAAGCTGTTTTACACGCACCAAGAGGTAGTAAAATGGACTTTTTCAAATGTTAGGACACGCATGGTAAGGAATTAAGGCGTTCAAATATTTAGGGGACAAAATTATTATAATAATGAGGTGAGTCCAGTGAAACCCGACTCACCTATATACAAGTCGAAGAGACCAGTCAGCACGTGCAGTTCTGTTCACATGGGCCGTTACTGACTATATACTATTCAAATGGACATTACTGATTGTTCACTGTTCACATGGGCAGTTACTCTGTTCACGGTTCACATAGGCGGCTACTGACTCTGTTCACTGTTCATATGAGCACTCACTGACTCTGTTTATTGTTCACACGGGCAATTACTGGCTGCGTTCACTGTTCACATGGCCAGTAACTGACTGTTCAATGTTCACATGGGCAGTTACTTAACGTTCACTATTCACATGGGCCGTTATTGACTCTGTTCACTGTTCACATGGGCAGTTACTAATACTGTTCACATAGGCAGTTACTGACTCTGTTCACTGTTCACATGGGCAGTTACTGTGTTCACTTTTCACATGGGTAGTTACTGACTGTTCACTGTTCACATGGGCAGTTACTGCCTTTCACTGCTAACATGGGCAGATACTAATCTGTTCACATGGGCACTTACTGTGTTCACTATTCACATGGGTAGTTACTGTGTTTGACAGTTACTGACTCTTGTCACTGTCCACATGGGCAGTTGTTGACTGTTCACTGTTCACATGAGCAGTTACTGACTGTGAGCCTCGGTAGGACCAGAGCCCTGACCTGGTGAACACACACATGGATAGTAATAAAGCTCGCGGGCCCCCGTAGCCTAGTGGATAAGAGAGTTGACTCTTAATCCATTAGGTTTCTCACCGCTGTGGTTCGAGCCTCGCTCGGGTCATATGTGGGAAAGTCAAGTTCTGCTTACGGATGGTCAGGTGGTTTTTCTCCGGGTTCTCCGGTTTTCGCCCACCTTCGATGAACGATCGGCTCGATATAAGTGAAATATTCTTGAAAGGGCCGTAAAACCCAAATCAAAAAAAAAAAAAAAAAAAAAAAAAAAAGTAATAAAGCTCACAGATTTGCAAACTTCATACTGAAATACACAAGTAGATTGCTGTAAGATTTTTGTATATATTTTATTTTCAAGAATGACATGATGATCCTATAAAATTGAATAGCAATGCCGTATATGGTAAGCAGTGACTCGTTTTTTATCCGATCTTCGACCAACTTTCAAAGAAGACCACTCAAGGATCATTCCATTAAAGTGTAGTCAAAAGCCATACAATAAAGACATTGTGCTTGGACGGACGGACTAACGACGAAAACAGATGGTGACCGATCACAATAGCTCACCATTAGCCCATTACGCCCAGGTGAGATAACACGTAACCCCTGAGCGAGGCAATTTTGACCTCCAGGGTTATAATTTGAACAATCTTGATAAAGGTTTACTAGCTGAAGCTACATACCAAAGGCCTGAGCCTTCTGGATTCACGAAAGATTTCTGAAATCCACACCCCCGCCCCGACATGAGTCTATGAGAAACAGGGGGCTCTTCGGGTGGGGGACGGGGGCGGGGGATTTTTACCCCAGGGCTATAATGTGAGTAATCTTGGTAGAGGCCCACTATATGAAACTATGTACCAAATGTCAAAGGCCGGGGCCTTCCAGTTTCACATAAGATTTTATTTTGCTTTTTCCCGATACGAGTCTATGTAAGACAAGTGACCTCCGGGACGGAGCCAGTTTGAGCCCAGGTCCATAATTTGAACAATCTTGGTAAAGCTCTCTAGCTAAAGCTACATACCAAACATCAAAAGCCTGAGCGTTCTAGTTTAAGACAAGAAGACTTCTAAAGATTTTTCTTATATGAGACTATGTAAAAATGTAACCCTTGGGTGGAACCATTTTTGACCCCAGGGATATACTTTGAACAACCTTGGTAGAGCTCCACTAGATGAAGCTACATACCAGATATCAAAGGCCTAAGCCTTCTGCTTCACACAAGAATATTTTAACCTTTTCATTATATGTGTCTTTGTAAAACAAGTGACCATCTGGGTGGGGCCATCCCCGTAAGTATAATTTGTACATTCTTGGTACCTAGATCAAGCTTCATACCAACTTAAAAAGACCTGGGTCATTCTGGTTTCAGACAAGATGTTTGAAGATGTCTGCTAATGTCCCCTTTTTGTTGCCATGGCAACCAGAGTTCTGCATTGAATGAAATGCTTTGATCAACTCTGAAAGAGGATCACGGATCATTTCTGCCAAGTTTGGTATGGATCAATATAAAGTTTAAGAGATTGCGTTTAAAGAAATTGTGAACGGATGGACAGACGGACGGACGAACAACCACAACAGCTTCCCCGGAGACTTCGGGATGAATTCATTTTTTATTTATTTATTTCGCAGTTGCTCATGTAAACAGGTACCTTAATGAAGCCAATTTTCCCTTCCGGTTTGTTCATTTGTCTACTACACTTGCATCAACCCTATAGTTTAGCTTCATTTCTGACTAACTGCATTGTATAATCTCTAACCCCATCCCCTCCCCCAACGCCGCATACACTACTTCTTGCCTAAAATTATATCACGTTGACCTATTTTTTCTATTTTATTTTTTAAATCTTCCTTTCTGACATGGACTCAAACACAGGGGTAGGAATAGACGCTAACAATCAATGCTGAAATCTAACAAGAGGCCCACGGGCCACGGCTCGTTCACCTGAGTGAAATAGCCATTGCAGACATGCATTTGTTATATTTTTTTTCAATTCTGTCATTGCAACTAATGAAAGGATCATCATTTAAGCAGTTCTTGGTTTTGAAGAAGAATAATGTGTTTTTTTTTTTGTTTTTTTTTTTTGTGTGTGTGTTTTTTTTTTTTTTTTACACATTCTTCTCCTTCAAATTATTATTTTTTGTTGAGGGGCTAGATAATGCATTTTAAACTGAAACCTCAAAATTCCTCATAATTATGTCCAAAATAGCCAAAAATAGCCCTTTAACCTTGGATGTTTGCCCGGACAGATGGACCACAGGACGTTGACTTTTCATCACAAACCCTAACAAAGCACTCACAACGTTCCTAATCCACTTTTACTATCATAAGTAAGCGAAGCTTATTATAGTAAAATGGATTCTGGAGAGTGCTTTTAGGGTTTGTGATAAAACGTCAAAGTCCTGTGAGATGGTCGGACAATAAAAATTTCGGACGGTTTAACAATACACTTGCCACTTTTTGTGGCGAGACATAAAAAATACAATTTAACCATTTTCCCATTATCAGTCAATGGGAGCTTTCTGTCAGAGCACCATAATTTTAGCTATTTTGGATTGCCCTTATCCAAGCAACTTTTGTACCAAATTAGAGCCATACTGCTTCAGTGGTTTCGAAGATGTCATTTGAAAAAGTCCTTTTTCAAAATTGTATGTTGCCGTGGCAACCAAACAAAATGGCCACCGGTCATATAATATATAAACTGGGTAGACAGTCATCAACTGATCATAACTGCCAAATATGGCTCATCACTTCAGTGGTTATGGAGCAAATGCAATTTAACCATTTTCCCATTATAAGTCTATGGGAACTTTCAATTGCCATGGCAACCAAACCAAGAGACAGACCGCCAAACTTTTCACTATTTTGAATTATCCTTAGCCAAGCAACATTTGTACCAAATTAGAGTCCTACGGCTTCAGTGATTTTGGAGGATTGTCATTTTAAAAAATTCCTTTTTTTTTTAATTTATGTTGCCATGGCAACCAAACAAAATGGACGCTGGTCATCAAACACATAAACTGAATAGACAATCATCAGATGATCATATGTGCCAAATATGGTTTGCATCACTTCACTGATTACGGAGAAAATACAATTTAACCCTTTTCCCATTATAAGTCTATGGGAGTTTTCTGTTGCCATGGCAACCAAACCAAGAGGCAGATCACCATAATTTTTGCTATTTTGGATTGCCCTTACCCAAGCAACATTTGTACCAAATTAGAGTACTACTGCTTCAGTGGTTTTGAAGGAGTTGTCATTTAAAAAAAAAACCTTTTTCAAAATGGAATGTTGCCATGACAACCAAACAAAATGACCGCTGGTCATAATACACATAAACTGGGTAGACAATCATCAGATGATCATAACTGCCAAATATGGCTCACTTATTTTATTGTTAGCAGTGAAATCAGTGTATATCTGGTGAAAATAAAAGAGGTATCAATCACTAGTGAATTGATAGCGTATCATTTCACTAGTGAATTATACGATATATAGAGGATATTCAAATGTTTGGAGTGAATATGACTTTTATTTCATCGAGTGAAGTGAAAAACTGTATATTTCATGAGTGCCGAAGGCACGAATGAATTATACATTTTTTCACTTCACGAGATGAAATAAAAGTCATATTCACTCCAGACATTTGAATTTTCTTTTTATTATAGACATCAATTTCGATAGAAGAGATGCAAATCTTGCATTTGCAAGGGAAAGTCTGACACGCAGTTTTGTCCCTTGGCGCCATGACGTTCATGTTTTGTTTTGTTTGGTGACGTTAGATATGACGTCAGAAACGCGCATTGGCGTGTAAAAATAAAATAAAAAGAAAATTTACTCTCTTTCAGTGAATACCATAAAAATTTTCATCTCGTGTAATGAAAACATTAATGTAAATAAGAAATAAGTAGATCCAGATCTTATATTTTTCACTGCTCAGAGGAGTGAAAATATAAGTTTTATATTTTCACTAGTGAAAATATAAAACTTATATTTCACTAGTGAAAATATGCATTTTATTTCATTAATAATTCTCTATATTTCATTACTTTGTATATAATAAATATTTTCACTCCTCGCTTTGGACGACTTTATTTTTCTTCATTGTTTCAGAAGTGGATCTTACCCACACTTCAGATTTTTGAACACCTCTAACTTCTTTGTTTCTGAACTAAACTATCAAGTGTTGGTATGCGTTTTCTTAGTTAGAATGTAAGGAACATGTTGGTATCAGAATTATTTTGATTATCTTGATTTGCCGAAACTTTTTGTTTTTGTTTCTCCAGCACTGAGCGTCGACGTCATGACGTTCATGTTTTGTTTGATGACGTTAGTATGACGTCAGAAACGCGCATTGGCGTGTAAACAATAAAATAAAAAGAAAATTTACTCTTTTTCAGTGAATACCAAAAAATTTTCATCTCGTGTGATGAAAAACATTCAAATTTTCACGCGTGCTTCGCAATCGTAAAAATACTGATGTTTTTCATCACACTCGATGACAATATTTATGGTATTCACAGCCAAAGAGAAAATATCCTCTATATCACTTCAGTGGTTATGGACAAACGCAATTTAACCATTTTCCCATTATAAGTCTATGGGAACTTTCTGTTGCAATGGCAACCAAGCCAAGAGCCAGATCACCATAATTTTAGCTATTTTGGATTGCCCCCTAACAAAGCAACATTCTTTCCAAATTAGGAACAAATCGCATTAATGGTTTTTAAGGAGTTGTCGTTTGAAAGTGTTAACAGACGGACGGACAGTCGTACGGACCGACGAAAAGTGATCACTATAGCTCATCGAGCATGGCTCAGGTGAGCTAAAAATTCAGTCCAAAAACTACTTAATTTTTCTTCTTTATCAATAAAAACATATGTTGTTGGTACTCATTATAAGCACCTCGGGGAGGCACTTCTAATGAGTGTCCATATAATTTTATTGAGAAATAAGAAAATCATTTTGTGGATACCCCCTCAGATCTGGAGCTATACAACTAATAAATAGGTTTTTTTTGTAATTATTTCAGGCATATATAAACCCAAGTAACTACTTCTGACACAAAAGGAGGGTCATATGAACGTAATTTTTAAGTAAAATTTCATGCTTAAAATAAAAGTTATCAATCCTGAAATCAGGATTAATTCTGAAGTTTCCCATCCCTGAAACAGTACATAACCTAGGTTTGTATTTCAAGTTCTGTTAGCCTTATCATTTTTGTTTTACCCCAACACTTAACGCTGACTTCCATAGTATGACCGATAGGCGCTGGCAGATACGACATGGCCTTCTATGGAATTCTCCTCTGTTTCTGTGCACCCCGCTCTACCCTCCCTGAAGTTACGCTTTAGCGATATATAGTAATCGCATCCATCCGCCTGTGCATGAGTGCGTTCATGTTTCCTAATTCTGTGTCCGGCTTACAACTTTGTATATGAAGGGGTTTTAAAATATTTTAAGAGTGTACTTCCAGATCAAGATCTTGTCGCATGCTTAACCCAACCCCCTATATTGAAGGTCAAAGTAACAATTGCACTTAGTACAGATTTACCTCTCCCTCTCTTCTACCCAGACAGTTGAGGAATTCATTATTGCAAAGTCTTAACGATATGGTGATTAGGTCCTGGTCACCAAAACTAATGCGTAGCTGCAATCTTGGTATACTGTTGTAGTCACAACCGTGAACTGGTTACACAGAGTTTTTTTTTCTCATATTAAACTTGTGCCAAAACTGGATCTAGACCCCAATGCATTCAAATTTTTAAATGAAATAGATTTTTTACTAAAGGAGATGGAAAGAAATTTCAGAAGCTACTTCGGTGACACACTAGACAAGAAATGACATCATTTACCGGGAAAACTAAATGTTAATATCTTGTTTGTGAATTTTCTTACTAAGTTTTGTTGTGTGCCTCAAAAGCCGCGTGAAGATGAAATAAATAAAAAAAAATATTTAGTATATGAATCATTATAGGTGGTATCAATTTTTACGCTTTTCATGATTTATTTGTAATACAAAGAGTGTATTTATATATTATTTATAAAACTAATAGGTATTTTCAAACAAAAAGATTACTTTGAAAACAACTGCTAAGTGTTAATGGACCTGTGAAAGGTACAAATACTACGGCAGGGAGCAAAGACACAGATCAGCCTGTGCTTGTGCACGTAGTTTTGTTTTGGTTACCTAAGCAGTGGACAATATGTCTAAGGAATAGCATACTCGGACCCCGAATCAAATTAATAATATATTAAAAAAAAATAAATAAAATAAAAAAGAAATAAAAAAACACAAACAAAAACACTCTTTCCCTGAAAAGGTCAGAGTCTGCATGTTTGTCAACTCGTCTTATGGTCAAATGAACTTTCGAATTTTAGGATAAGTAAAGGAAGGAGTTATGGTGTCCGAATATATTGGTATACACAAAAGACAGAGTTGAACGTACCATACATGTCCAGAAGGTATGATGTGAAATATCAATACAAATATCTTCCTTTTTACAAGCATATGCGAGCACATATGCCATTTTTCTTCATCTTAAGTTTTACAAACATTTTTTTTTGTCGGTGAACTGTCTCCAAATTACGTGTCGGTGAACTGTCTTGTCGGTGAACTGTCTCGGAACCATTATTCTAAAATATGATGGAAATTACCATGGCCGGCACCAGCTAGTCTGGCCCAGAAAATTCAACACTTCAGGTGTTTTCGGTATTTTGTGTTCATTGCTCTCAAGAGACATTCGTTTTAGAATCTCTCAAAATTCATTAAAAGTTTTAAATTGTGCACTTATTGCATGGATAGATGCACTACTGACAAACACTGATCACTACAGCTCACCCACTCATAAGCTCAAATAAAATATAGTAAATAAAATACTAACGGCCTGGTGACTTTTCTGGAGCAGTACAGTATAAGAGAAGACACGAGTATTTTTACAATTTATTTTTCACATTTTTTAAAATATCATTTAAGTATCTCAATAACAAAACATGTTTCGACAGTTTATTTTTTCACCTGTCTTAATATCATTTAAATATCTCATTAACAAGAGGACCATGATGGTCCTATATCACTCACCTGACCAAACAGATTTGTATATTTACTGTTGAAGTTTCAGCCAAGTTCACTGCTCTAGGATTTTTGTATAAACTTTATAGCACTAACCACCCCACCCCCCTCCACCACACCCCCGGCCATGTTTTTTTACAAATCTTGACAACTTGAACTGAATCTTAAAAGAGGGTCACCAAAGGAACATTTCTGCCAAGTAACATTGAAATTGGTCCAGTGGTTTAAAAAGTTTTATATAGCTATAAAGCCCTACGCCCTAACGGCCATGTTTTTTGACGAATCATGAAAGCTTGAACAAACTTGGTAGAGGGTCACCAAAGGAACATTCCTTCCAAGTTATATTGAAATCTGTTCAATGGTTTCTGACAAGAAGATTTTTAGTTTTCTATTTAGATATATAGGGAAAATAAGCCCCACCCCATGGCAGCCATGTTTTTTGACGAATCATGACTGCTTGTACAATCTTGATAGAGGTTCACCAAAGCAACATTCCAGCCAAGTAATATTGAAATCGGTCATGGTGTATGTGACAATAAGAATTTTAAAATTTTCTATGCAGATATAGACGAAAAATAAGCCCTGCCCCTCTGGGGGCCATGGTTTTTTGACATATCATGAAGGCTTGAACAATCTTGGTAGAAGGTCACCAAAGCAACATTCCTGCCAAGTTACATTGAACTCGGTCCAACTGTTTCTTACGAGAAGATTTTTAAAGTTTTCTATATAGATATATAGGGAAAATAAGCCCCGCCCCCTAGCGGCTATGTTTTTTGATGAATCATGACGGCTTGAACAATCTTTGTAGAGGGTCACCAAAGAAACATTCCTGCCAAGTTGTATTGAAATTGGTCCACTGGTTTCTGAAAAGAAGATTTTTAAAGTTTTATATATAGATATATAGGGAAAATAAGCCCTGCCCCCAGCAGCCATGTTTTTTGACGAATCATGATTACTTGAACAATCTTAGTAGAGGGTCACCAAGGAAACATTTCTGCAAAGTTATAATGAAATCAGTTCAGTGGTTTCTGACAAGAAGAGTTTTAAAGTTTTCTATAAATATATAAGGAAAATAAGCCCCGACTCCTGGTGGCCATGTTTTTTGACTAATCATGACGGCTTGAACAATCTTGATAGAGGGTTACATAAGAAACATTCCTGCAATGTTACATTGAAATCGGTGAAATGGTTTCTGAAAAGACTATTAAAATTTTCTATATAGATATATAGGAAAATAAGCCCCGCCCCCTAGCGGCCATGTTTTTTGACAAATCATAACGGTTTGAACAATCTTGGTAAAGGGTCACCAAGGAAACATTTCTGTGAAGTTATATTGAAATCAGTCCTGTGGTTTCTGACGACAAGATTTTTTTCCAGTTTTCTATATAGATATATATGGAAAATAAGCCCGGCACCCTCTAGAGGCCATGTTTTTTGACAAATCATAACGGTTTGAACAATCTTAGTAAAGGGTCACCAAGGAAACATTTCTGTGAAGTTATATTGAAATCAGTCCTGTGGTTTCTGACGACAAGATTTTTTTCCAGTTTTCTATATAGATATATATGGAAAATAAGCCCGGCACCCTCTAGAGGCCATGTTTTTTGACAAATCATGATGGCTTGAACAATCTTGATAGAGAAAGGAACATTTCTGCCAAGTTATATTGAAATCGGTCCAGTCGTGTATGACATGAAGATTTTTAAAGTTTTCTATACAGATATATATGAAAAATTAACCCCGCCCCCTAGCCGCCATGTTTTTTAGCGAATCATGGCGCCTTGAACAATCTTGGTAGAGGATCATCGAAGAAACATTACTGTAAAATTATATTGAAATCCGTCCAGTGCTTTATGACAAGAAGATTTTTAAAGTTTTCTATATAGATATATAAGGAAAATAAGCCCCGCCCCCTGGCGGCCATGTTTTTTGACAAATCCAAATGGCTTGAACAATCTTGCAACAGGATAACCAAAGGGACATTTCTGCAAAATCATATGGAAATCGGTCCAGTGGTTTCGGACAAGAAGATTTTTAAAGTTTTCTATACAGATATATAGTGAAAATAAGCCCCGCCCCCTGGCGGCCATGTTTTTTGATGAATCCAAATGGCTTGAACAATCTTGGTAGAGGATTACCAAAGGAACATTTTTGCAAAATTATATTGAAATCGGTCCAGTGGTTTCGGACAAGAAGATTTTTAAACTTTTCTATATAGATATATAAGGAAAATAAGCCCCGCCCCCTGCTGGCCATGTTTTTTGACGAATCCAAATGGCTTGAACAATCTTGGTAGAGGATCACCAAAGGAACATTTTTGCAAAATTATATTGAAATCTGTCCAGTGGTTTGGACAAGAAGATTTTTAAAGTTTTCTATATAGATTATATAGGGAAAATAAGTCCCGCCCCCTGGCGTCCATGTTTTTTGACAAATCCAAATGGCTTGAACAATCTTGCAACAGGATCACCAAAGGAACATTTTTGCAAAATTATATGGAAATCGGTCCAGTGGTTTTGGACAAGAAGATTTTTAAAGTTTTCTATATAGATATATAGGGAAAATAAGCCCTGCCCTCTGGTGGCCATGTTTTTTGACGAATCCAAATGGCGAACAATCTTGCAACAGGATCACCAAAGGAACATTTCTGCAAAATTTTATTGAAATCGGTCCAGTGGTTTCGGACAAGAAGATTTTTAAAGTTTTCTATATAGATATATAGGGAAAATAAGCCCTGCCCCCTGGCGGCCATGTTTTTTGATGAATCCAAATGGCTTGAACAATCTTGGTAGAGCATCACCAAAGGAACATTTTTGCAAAATTATATTGAAATCGGTCCAGTGGTTTCAGATAAGAAGATTTTTAAACTTTTCTATATAGATATATAGGGAAAATAAGCCGCGCACCCCCACTGGCGGCCATGTTTTTTGACGAATCCAAATGGCTTGAACAATCTTCCTAGAGGATCACCAAAGGAACATTTTTGCAAAATTATATTGAAATCGGTCCAGTGGTTTCCGACAAGAAGATTTTTAAACTTTTCTATATAGATATATAGGGAAAATAAGCCCCGCCCCCTGGCGGCCATGTTTTTTGACGAATCTAAATGGCTTGAACTATCTTGGTAGAGGATAACCAAAGGAACATTTCTGCAAAATTATATTGAAATCGGTCCAGTGGTTTCTGACAAGAAGATTTTTTAAAGTTTACTATATAGATGTAAAGGGAAAATAAGCCCCGCCCCCTGGCGGCCATAATTTTTGACGAATCCAAATGTCTTGAACAATCTTGGTAGAGGATCACCAAAGGAACATTTCTGCAAAATTATATTGAAATCGGTCTAGTGGTATCTGACAAGAAGATTTTTAAAGATTTCTATATAGATATATAGGGAAAATAAGCCCCGCCCCCTGGCGGCCATGTTTTTTGATGAATCCAAATGGCTTGAACAATCTTGGTAGAGGATTACCAAAGGAACATTTCTGCAAAATTATATTGAAATCGGTCCAGTGGTTTCTGACAAGAAGATTTTTAAACTTTTCTATATAGATATATAGGGAAAATAAGCCCTGCCCCCTGGCGGCCATGTTTTTTGACCAATGCAAATGTCTTGAACAATCTTGGTAGAGGATCACAAAAGAAACATTTCTGCAAAATTATATTGAAATCGGTCCAGTGGATTTCTGACATGAAGATTTTTAAAGTTTTCTATACAGATATATATGAAAAATTAACCCCGCCCCCTAGCGGCCATGTTTTTTAGCGAATCATGGCGCCTTGAACAATCTTGGTAGAGGATCATCGAAGAAACATTACTGTAAAATTATATTGAAATCCGTCCAGTGCTTTATGACAAGAAGATTTTTAAAGTTTTCTATATAGATATATAAGGAAAATAAGCCCCGCCCCCTGGAGGCCATGTTTTTTGACAAATCCAAATGGCTTGAACAATCTTGGTAGAGGATCACCAAAGGAACATTTCTGCAAAATTATATTGAAATCGGTCCAGTGGTTTCTGACGAGAAGATTTTTTGAGTTTTTAGTTAAAAAATCTATTTTTAGCTCCTGTGACCTAGATATGCAATGGACCGGAACCATTTGAACAACTTTGAAAGAGGATCAACCAAGGATCATTCCTGTGAAATTTGGTCAAAATCCAATCAGTGGTTTAGGAGGAGATGTTGTTTAAAGATTGTGAACGGACGGACGGACGGACGACGACGACGACGGACGGTGAGTGATCACAATACCTCACCTTGAGCCTTCGGCTCAGGTGAGCTAACAATAAATGTCTGATAACATGAAATGAGGCTGTGCACAGCAATTCCTACGTGATTCCATGTGTGCCCAGCATAGACAGATCTGCCTGCACATCCACACAATCTGAGTCTTCACTGGGTGCATATGCAATCTTGTCGGGAATGCTGTGCCCCAGTTCAAATATGAAATACAGAGCTAAGTGACGGTATTCTGAGGTAATACACTGGTGCAGTCAAGCAACAAAAGATAAATGTGTTGGTGCAAATACGAAAACTCCAGATAAACATACATCCATAGTCTGATTGATTTTTGCTGACCACATTACTCCATAAACATTTTTCCAACAAATATAGTCGACTCTCATTATCTTGAAGTTCAAGGACACTCTGAAATACTTCATGATATCCGTACCTCAACGAATCAGATTTGCAGAATTGAGGAATAGATAAATAGAACAATCATATTTCACAAATGAAAATGTAATTTGACTCCTGAATTTAGAGATATATTGAAAATATTGTGGAAAAGAGGAGAAATAAGGAATTTCTCCTCTTTTCCACAATATTTTGTTACCTGTTTTTGGACTTCCATGTTAAACAGGAACCAGATTTTCACTTTGAGATAAGCAGTTATTCGAGATAAGGGAAATCGAGATAACGAGAGTTGACTGTACTGTATTTATGCTACCCACACTTGTCCTATACTCTGAACAAGTCCACTTTACCACCTGCTAATATATCTAAAAACTGCTAGATGAGTGACTACCCGTGTGTAGACCCTGATCAAATGTTGCATTCTGTGGCATCTGATCTGGGTCTACACTGCTTGTTCAAGCTCGTCTGAATACTTAGGGTAGGTATGGTAAGTACTGATAGTTTCCTTTCCTCACAAAATGTATGTTGCAGGTCTTTACAAGCACTTTGCTATGGCTCCACTGAAGAGATTTAGTACCCACAATATACACTTTTCATGGAGAAATTATGTTTGGGCACTCCTCTTATCTAGAGATAAGTACAGTATAACATCAATGGCTCGAACATGGATGGCTCATTTACCTTGGATGATTCAAACTCATTTTTGAGTCCCTAGGGAAATTCTTCCGATAGCTCAAGAAAACAAATATTTAGGGAAATTTGCTTATTTTATCGTGAAATTGTATGTTGTGTGTACTCATTAGAATTGCCTCATTGTGTATTATTGTGTAGAAAAAAAAAAAAAAAAAATCCCTAAATTATCGCCATTTGCTTCCTGACGGCACCATAATTAACCCTCAGTGGCTCGAACCACCCATGTCTCGATTAATTTTCTATGGTCCCAAAGATATTCGAGCCATTGAAGTTCAGCTGTATTCACCTGTATGGTCACTGTATACTACAGAACAGTGAATGTCCTGATCAGAGCAGTGTGCTCCAGTGATTTGTCCAAAGTCTGGGCATTATCGGCATGATATAATAAACTAGCTATGATTCCCTTAAATTTTGTATACATTTATCAATGATCATTATTAAGAGAGTGCACATGACTTCCTAAGTATAAGACAGCTAAAGCAAGGTAGAAGATATAGCCAATTTCAAGTTCAAAATCAAAATATGATTTTGGTTGCCATCTAAATAATACAGAAAGGACAATAAAGGCTGCACTGAAATAATGAAGCCAGGCTTCTAGCACATGAAAAAGCAATGGTCTAGACCCACAGTTTACCTTCAAAAGCTCCAGGTTCTTGTGAAGACCCAGATCAGACTTTGTGGGTCCACCCATATCCTAATCAAACCTTGCTGTAATGGTCCTGTAACTAGACTACAACTACTTAACACTTAGCACTCTGGGTAAAATTTTCAGCAGATGACATTTAAAAATATTTTTTCTAATTTTCCCAGGAAACAGGATTAGACATTTCATGCAAATTGCCTCCAATGGAGACAATTTGCATGAAATGTCAAATAATGTTTTCTGAGAAAAATAAAAAAAATATCATCAGTTTGTCATCTGTTGAATTAGCCAAGAGAGTGGTAAAGGTTAAAAGTGAAGAAATCACATTTCAGAGTCTTTAGTCTATTACAATTCTTCAACAACACTAAATTGTACTAGGCTATGTGATGAGAAAATATATTCTATGACACAAGCAAGCAGTGACGGCCAAGAAGAGCAAATTCTTTTCTTTAGAATAGACCCCATTACAGAAGGGAGCAAATTCTGAAAGAGTTGCCTCCCCAAAAATTCACCCATTCATCTTAATTTCTACTCTCTTCATAGAAAATAATAGTTTCACATAAATCTGTATGGAACACATCCATATGTTTCCCAGCTACAAGAATTTCAAATTCTTAATTTCTAATTTGCTGTAATGATAAATATTCTGGATATTACTTGATTACCTAATAGCCACTGAAATGTCATATTCTTCCACAGCTATCTACAATTTGCCATTTTACTCAGTCATATATGTATCTCAAAACACTAAGTTAACTGTACAAAATTAACACTTAGATACACCTTCACATAAAGTGATAATGAAAGATGGCAGTAGCCTTTTACGAATATCTCCCTTGACAGTTAATGCTTAGCACCCTGAGTAATATTTCAGTAGACAATATTTTGAAATATTTTCCTTATTTTTCCCAGAAAACAGGATTTGACCTTTCATGCAAATTGTCTCCACTCCCAGAAAACAGGATTTGACAGTTCATGCAAATTGTCTCCAATGGAATGGAGACAATTTACATGCAATGTTAGACCCTTTTTCTGGGAGAAATATCACCAATTTGTCATCTGATGAATTAGCCTAGAGGTTAAACCCCAATGTAGACCACCTTCTTATTGGAATCCTCTGTTTTATCCCAGGACCTCAGAAGAATTTAACTTTAAAATTTGTCCACATGAAAATGAAAGATATTTTAGTCTTATATATTTTACTGTACAGAAAATGTTTCTTTTTGATATGGAATAAGGCCATTTTTAAATCAGATTTCTCAAGAAAAAGGAAGTTATCCTTAATGGAGATGCTGATGATAAAAGCAGAAGAATCCAGTTAACTGGATCTTGGTCAGGGAAGTTAACTAACTGCTGTCTCCCAATGGGTGATAATTTTGGAGACTTTCTATTTTTTGAACACAAGCATTTTTCAAAAATACTTGTTTGATTTGCCTCAGCTCCATGGAATTACCTCACTGAAGCAATTCCAGTTCTCAATGAGATAGTTCCTATGAGAATGCACATGGTATATTTTGGTGCAAAGGTAATAGAATATCCCTTCTGACTACTTCCAGAATCTGGGCCTACATGTGGAATGATCACTAAGGCGCTCTTATCTATTTCTGGCTTAAGGCCTCATAAAAAATGACTAAAAGCTTAGCTCCAGATAAAAGTGGAAACCAGGACAATGATTTTTGTATTTCTACACAAAACTGTACGTTGTGGTTACTTATTAGATGCCCCTCATTGAGGTGCTGCTAATTAGTACCCACAACATATGTTCTGGTAAATATCCTAACATTTCGTACATCAAAGTGTCTGACAACATGGCATATGCAAACAGTGCAGATACAGATCAGACTGCTCCTGAAGAAGACCATCTGACCAGGGTCTACACTGTTTGTCATTCCACTAAGTATTTTAAGAAAGAACTGTACTAAAAGCAAACATTAGACCAAAAAGTGTATGGAATAAAGTGTTTGAAATATTAGGACATTTACTGTATTATGGAGATATAACAAAATGTTGACATCTCCTGGATAAAAAAAACAACAACAAAAAACACCTTATTTGGAACTATGCTAAGGTTTAACTGGAAGCCACTGAAAATAGGTCTCTAAGCACATATGAGCACTCGGATTCAGAGCAAAGTATACATCTATTTATCAGTATATGACATGGATGGTTGCTGATCATCAATATAGTTTAGCCTTTACCACTCTCTTGGCTAATTTAGCAGATGACAAATTGGTGATATTTTTCTTACTTTCCCAAGAAAACGTGATTAGACATTTCATGCAAATTGTCTCCATTGGAGACAATTTGCATGAAATGTCAAATCCTGTTTTCTGAGAGAAAAAAAAAAACAACAAAAAAAAAAACAACATTTCTAAATGTTATCTGCTGAAAATTTTACCCAGAGTGCTAAGCGTTAGAGAAGCTTATGATTCACTGAGAGGACAGCATAGGTCCCAGTTAAGAGGAACAGATACACATTCTGGGGAGACAACTCTGTTAAACAAATTTGTTTTTGCTTCCCTTCCTAAATACCGAATTCACCCTGAATATTGGGACACCTTAACTCCTTACCATACTTGTCCTAAAATATGAAAATGTCTATTTTACTACCTCCTGATGTGTCTAAAATAATGCTGAATGAATGGCAAACAGTGCAGACCCTGATAAGATGCCACATTTTATGTCATCTGATCAGGGTCTACACTGTTTGCTTAGGCCTGTCTGTTCCAATATTTAGGGTTATTACTGTAGGCAGGGTCATACTGAAATATTCTGTAAACTGAAAAAGGTAATAATTCTTACAGCAAAAAATCTAAAAGTAAACAATTCAATAAACATGAGCAATTACATAGATCCCGGTCTGGTGATAACTGATGTGATTAATTACTATATTTACCCTAAATATTCAGACGTTTTGACTCTTTACCATAGCTGTCCTAAAATTTGAACAAGCTCATTTAACTACCTATTGATGTGTTTAACCCACTGTAGTCTGGAGACCCCTAAAAGAGTACATGGCAAACAGTGCAGACCCAGACCAGATGCTGCATAATGCGGCGTCTGATCCGCGTCTCCACTGTTTGCAAATAGCTTAACCATTTTTCTCTAGGAATATCTAAATCTCATAGCCAGACATACATAAAAATGAGTTCTTCCAATATATAGTGTGGGAGAGTGTATTCAACCTACATTGGGTTAAAAACTGCTGGATGAGGGCATACAAAGTAGACCCTGATCAGATGGCATGTTCTGCAGCAGCTGATCTAGGTCTACACTGCTTGCTCAGCCCTCTCTGCCAGAATACTTAGGGTTAATACAGTAGGGTAGGTCTGCATTGTTAGTAAACTGGAAAAGGCTGTTTTTTTGCCTGGTTTTGTTTTCAAAGTACCATTTCTGCTTGTCACAGCCAATTTAGAGACAAGGTACTGAAAACAGTACAATGATATGCCAGCTGAGCTGTGAATGTATTTTTCATTATTTTTTCTTCTTTAATCAACACCCCTTAAATATTCTCACAACTTACAATCATAGTTTTAGTCAGCACATGTTTTACTTCAGTTACAGCACATATGTTCTACTTTAGTCACAGCACATTTCTGTTAAAAATAGCAGCTGATTGAAAACTTTCAAGAAAAGCACTTTTACAATAATAAGAAAAACAAGAGGCCCACGGGCCACGGTTCGCTCACCTGAGTGACATAGCCACTGCAGACATGCAGATGTTATGCAACATTTTTCCAATCCTATCATCGCAACTAATGAAAATATCATCATTTGAGCAGTTCTTAGTTTTGAAGAAGAAATATGGGCCTGACAGTCAATGGAGCATGATCATTTGAATAAACTATCAATCACATTTCAACAGAAGGATCAATGTGAAATTTGGTGGAAATTGGCTAAGTGGTTTCTGAAGAATCATGATTTTATACATGTAAACAGCACAGTGGCAGGGAAATATTATAAATATAAACCAGATGATGGCCATCTTAGATTTCCAATCAGAACCATTTTAACTACTGTTGATCTACAAGTCACTTCGATACTTTCAATATAAATGTATATGGCCCACACAAATAGGGAAGCAAATTTGACCTTGGAGGCAAAAAGGTCAAATGTCAACATAGAACCATCATTTGAGCAATTTTGGTAGATCTCCTGTCCCCCATAATTTGTGCAAAGATTACGACCCAGGGCTTATTTGGTTATGGAGAAGAAGATTTTTAAAGGTTTTTACCATATATGGGCATGGCAGCCATTTTGATCAATGGACCATACCCATTTTAGCAATCTTTCATTCTCCTGCCCACGGAGGCTCCGAATGAAATTTGAGCAACACTGGCCCGGAGGCTTCAGAGGAAAAGCCATTTGAAATTATCAACATTTTTTCCATACAAATGTATGGGGCCCATACAGATGCATACAGAAGCAAACTTGACCTCACCGTAAAAAAATTAAATGTCAATGTATGACAATTATTTTAGCAACTTTGGTAGACCGCCCGTTCCAGATGATATATGCAAAGATTCAGCCACAAGCCATCCTCGGTTTTGGAGAATAAGATTTTTAAATGTTTTTTCCCATACAAATGCATAAGGAAGCAAACTTGACCTTGCCGTAAAAAGGTCAAATGTCAATGTATGACCATTATTTTAGCAACTTTGGTAGACCCCCTGTCCCCGATGATTTATGCAAACATTCAGCCCCAAAGCATCCTCGGTTCTAGAGAAGAAGATTTTTAAAGGTTTTACCATATATGGGCATGGCGGCCATCTTGGTCAACAAACCGTGACCATTTTAGCAATTTTTTGTTCCCCCTACCTGAGGAGGCTCCATATGAAATTTGAGCAAAATTGGCCCAGAGGCTCCAGAGGAGAAGTTGTTTGAAATTCTGAACATTTTTCCCATACAAATGCATAAGGAAGCAAAATTGACCTTACCGTAAAAAGGTCAAATGTCAATGTACGACCATTATTTTAGCAATTTTGGTAGTCCTCCTGTTCCCGAAGATATATGCAAAGATTCAGCCATAAGGCATGCTCGGTTTTGGAGAAGAAGATTCTTAAAGGTTTTTCCCATACAAATGCATAGGGAAGCAAACTTGACCTTGCCGTAAAAAGGTCAAATGTCAACATACGACAATTCTTTTAGCAATTTTTGTAGATCTCCCGTCCCCAATGATTCCTGCAAAGGTTCAGTCCCTAGGCATTCTCGGTTCTGGAGGAGAAGATTTTTAAAGGTTTTTACCATATATGGGCGTGGCAGCCATCTTGGTCAACAGACCATGACCATTTTAGCAATTTTTCGTTCCCCTCCCCTAAGGAGGCTCCATATGAAATTTGAGCAAAATCGGCTCAGCGGCTTCAGAGGAGAAGTCGTTTGAAAATGTTAACTGACGCACGGACGGACGGACGGACGACGGACGAAAAGTGATCACAATAGCTCATCCTGAGCAGAGCTCAGGTGAGCTAAAAAACCAACAAAAAAACACAAAAAACGATAAATAAAATGTAACATTTATCTACAAGACTGTACAAACTGTATGGCTGATATGTACAAATATACATTTAGCCTGACCCTATACACATACATCATAGCGCCAGATAAGTGGGACTATCCACATAAAAGTTTTCCTATTTCTGCACAAACACATGTTGTGGGTACTCATTAGAAGTGCCTCTTTGAGGCACTTCTAATGAGTACCCACAACATGTTTTTATGCCGAAGTAAAAAATACAAGTATTTTTCAGCTGAGAAAAGCATCTTATCTGGAGCTATGACAACATCTGGTATCTCAGTCTTGTTTCTCCTCAGAGACCTATTTTGTTGGTATGCAGTGAAATTACCTCACTGAGGCAATTTTGAGACATTTTCAATATATATCCTCATCAGGTTTCCGTAAGTAAGAAAACTATTCACACTTTATGGATGAAAATCAGCCTTATCTAGAGCTATGGTATTAAGCATAAATAATACACAACCAATAATTAACAAACCCTCGTTGTGATTTAACCCTTACACTCCTGAGTTTCTGAAGTAGAATCTTCGACCTTTGATTTCTGACATATCCATTGTTACTAATGGGGTGTCTTTCAAATATCCAAAACCAAATGGCAAACTGTGTGGATCCTGATGAGATGGCTCGTAACCAGTCGTCTCATCTGGTTCTACTCTGTTTGCAGAGGTATATGTTTTGTTTGATCTGCAGAGCTGAAAGAGTTAAAAGGACACCAGTAGACATAAATGAGTGGTACTGACCATAGCACAGTGCTAGAGAAGGCCTTTTACTAACCAAAAAAACCACAAAAAAACTGGGCCCAGTTGTTCAAACTAACAATGTCTTTGTTAACGTATCCTTAAAACTTTGATTATTAAATATGGCATATATGCTTATATTTTTGCTGAAAAATGTGAGTAGCTTTTGCATTTGCAAAAGCTACTCACATTTTTTCAGCAAAAATACCTGTGAATTTGATATTGTTCTTACTAGAACAGTTAACATTTTGACCACTAATGAGTTTGTTAAGCTAACGACACTGAACAGACATTCTTTTTTATTTCTCCACACAAACATAAGTAGTGCAGTGCTCCAGCTAGCCATATATAGAGGGGCGGGCCACCCCTCTTGCCCTCTCCTGCCGCCCCTCTGCCCTTCTGAAGCTGCCCTCTGCCTTATTTCAACTCCAGGCATAAAACCCTACATTTTGCTGCAAATTTCATGAAAATCGGACAAAAATTAAAGAAGTTATCAACTTGTCAAGGTCAGTTTTATGTCTATTCTAGCCTGAGGCATTTATTGTGGAATGGAATTCTATTTTGTAACATGTCATGATACTTAGCATATCACATGGCACATGGTGCCCTCATTCTTGTATGACAGCGCAGAAAGTGCTCTACCCAGTACCCCTCTGCCCTAAAATCCTAACTGGAGCACTGGTTGTGAATAGACATTACAAGTACCCAAAATGTATAAGATGCATCATGATAAAAGAGTTGTTATAGCATCTGCAAAAACATCAAAGGTTCAGACAAGTCTGCGCATCTGTGCAGTCTCACCAGAATAATGCAGTAGGCCAAGGATAAACTTCAGCCAAATAACTAGATATATGGTCTTCCTAAGGGGCCAGACATGTGCACTGAAGACTGACTTGACAGATAGTTCAAAGAGCTTTTTTCTCGCAATGTAGCTTGTATGTTTTTGTAGAGAAAAAAAGAAAAATAGTGTACTTGTACAAATGTTCGCGGTGTATCAATGTGGCCAATTTACAAATCCACAAATTTTAATACCAGTGAAAATGTCTAAAATTATAAAATTGCCTACATTTATCCCTGCGAACATTTATACAATTACAGAACGTACCTGGACACTAGTTCTTATCCAGAGCTACGGACTATTCATGTTTGTTTGTTGCATTTTTTGTTTTTCAAAGAAATATCGCCCCCTGGTAAGAAAAAAAAAAAAAAAAGATTTGTACAGATTAGACTAAGTCTGAAGATTTGTACAGATTAGACTAAGTCTGAAACTTTTTAAAACCATGTTTAATATATTAACCGCTACCCACAGCATATGTTTCTGTGGAAAAATAAGAAAAAAATATCAATTCTTACTTGCTGAAAAAGCTATAATGTTTAATCTAGTCATAATACCTTATTCCCTGAAATAAACATCAACAGTGGCACCAGCCTTGGTGATCTCTGTCTTCAGTCAATGCTAGACATAGCTATAATCATCTAATTAACTGAAATCTTTTGACATAAACATTATCTAAAACAGACTTTTCCACCTCTGAATTTTGGGCAAGTTGATTATTTCAGAAAGAAAAGTATCACACAATCCACAGACAGAACAGTGCATCTTGATGTGACATCTGGTCACATGGCTTGGCTGCTCTATGTTACCTCAGCCCAGTTGTTCAAAGCGTCGTTAGCTTAATGGGCTCGTTAAGGGTCAATTCGTTAACTGTTTAAGTGGATCCAATACACAATATTCTGATACTTTTTGCTGAAAAAATGTGAGTAGCTTTTGCACTGCAAAAGCTACTCACATTTTTTCAGCAATAAATTTCAGCATATTTGTGTATCACTCGATGTAAATTTTAACGAATCGTTAACTAACAACATCGTTAGTTTTGAACAACTGGGCCCAGTTGTCTTGTCAAGCTGTGCATATTTTACTCTGTCTCCATTAGCAAAGGCTGCTGGTTTGGTTTGTGAGGCTTGAAGTGCTGATTTTCAATTGATTTCTTGCTGAACAGAACACGAATAACCACCAAAGCTAACCATCAAACTTAGCACTATTCAAAGGACAAATTCACAGAAGCCTGAACACTGAAGACTAACTAAGCACTAACTTCAGATGATCAACAAACATTTTTTTTTTAACGAACACATGTAGTGTAATTAAACAATACCTTCATAGCTCGACCGGATATGAGGAGGTATCCATACATTAATTTTCTTAATCCTCCACAAATATATTGAGGGTACTCATTAGAAGGGAGGGGAGGCACTTCTAATGAGTACTACAACATATGTTTTCATGGAGAATTAAGAAAAATATCAGTAATTTTCAGTTGAAAAAAGTTTCTTATCTGGAGCTATGAATACATTGTATTTCCAGCTAGCATTCTTTATAAATCTACAGCGGCCGTAATTGGCCCATCAGCTACCCTGATGGGCCGATAACGGCCCGCTTTAGATTTATAAATAATGCTTACTGGGTTTCTATCTATATCTCCAGCTAAGAGAGAGAGAGTATCCTGACAAATACACAGTTCTAGATAAGGTAATAAAGGAGTTTACAGCATAACTCCAGGTCAGAGGGTGTATCCAATTATATTTTTCACCTCAGTGAGGCACTTCTAATGGGCATATAACTCTGTCAAAAATTGACAAAATTTGCCCATTAGCAATCCCAAACCAGATCTCCATGATATCAATGCATATACCAAGACTGGTGAAAATCCTTTTAAATTTACTTAAGTTATCGTCTGGAAATGAAAATAAGGATGGACTGACATACAACAGGTGGAGAGACTGACGGACAGACACAGCGAACGGATAAAAAAATACCCTGTCACTATCATGTGGTGGGGTATAAAATTTTTTCTACATAATCTATACATTTTTATTTGAATACAACACTTTTGGGATCCACCTTTAAACTGTCTTATATCCAAACAGTCTTATAAAGAGGATCAGTACTTTTCGGGCTAAAAAAGTGCCTTATCTGGATCTATATTATATTTGTATATTTGGGGATAAGAAGCTATCACTGGTGCCCAGAGGAAATAGAGAAACCCCAGTCACAACCCAAGAGTTGACCATCCATGTAGGAAACATGGCTTGCCAAGTTTACACCCTGGATGGCAGACTCCTGTGTTGGGATTTCAAATTCTCCATTGGACACCAACAATAACTGACTATTTTTCTCACCTACTTGAATCAAAAAGAAAATGACTCTTTTGGAATCTGGCTGGTCACCTTACTTACATTGAAGTGGATATTGTTGTTTTTACATTGGTGAGGTGTTTCAAATGAGTACCCATAACAATTGTCGCTTGTGTACCTGGACACAGCCCTAGTTAAGGCACTTTTTCAATCAAAAAGTATTGAGATTTTTCTTACTTCTCCATGAAAACATATGTTGTGGGTACTCATTGGAAGTGCCTTGCTGAGGCACTTCTAATGAGTATCTACAACATATGTTTTTGTGGAAAAATAAGAAAAATATTAACCTGATACCCTCTCTTATCTAGACCTGTGGAACCAATAAGAAAAAAAAAATCAATACTTTTGGGTTGAAGAAAATGCCTTGTCTGGAGCTATGTGGGATCTTTTCATGTTTGCCACAAAACTCTAGATAAAGAGTTAAGTTTTTTTTAACCAGAAAGAATCAATATATTCTTATTTGTCCACAAAAAGTTAAGTTGTGGATACTCGTTAGAAGCACCATACAAAGACCCTTCTAATGTGTACCCATAATATATGTTTTTTACGGAGAAATAAGATAAGTATTAGTCTGGAATATTTATAACCTAGAACTAGGACCCCCATCATGATCTGTATCAACATAGAGACATCTTGCAATATACACACTCAACAACGGCTCTGACCACAGCCTTTGTCCATCACTTACAAAATCACTGAGTACTCATAGCTCCAGTTAAGATGAATAAAAAAAAAACAAAAAAAAAACAAAAAAAACATAAAAAAACATCAGTTCTTTTAGGTTGAAAAAGAACTGGACCCGGTTGTTCAAAACTAACGATGTCGTTAGTTAACGTATCATTAAAACTTTAATCATTAAATATGGCATATACGCTAATATTTTTGCTGAAAAAATTTGAGTAGCATTTGCAAAAGCTACTCACATTTTTTCAGCAAAAGTACCTGTGAATTACATATTATACTTACTAGAATAGTTAACATTTTGACCACTAATGAGCTTGTTAAGCTAACGATACGTTGAACAACTGGGCCCTGTTTTTTTTTTATCTCTCCAAGAAAACATATGCTGTGGATACTCATTAGAAGCACTTCTGACACTAAAGCACTTCTAATAAGTACCCACAAGGAGAAATATTATGCCTCTCTTATCTTGAAATATGAGTACTTTACGTTGCTATCTAACCTTTGTGCAGCCCAGAATTCATCTGCTCACTTGAACACAGAGAACACTGCTTCAGAGATTCAGTCCCTATCTGAACATATAACCCATATTTTCTGTACTTTATTTAGTGTGGCTCTGAGCTTGGTACCTGTCTTGTAACACACCTGAAATCTCAAATCAGCTCTCCCATAAGTCCCTCCGTCAGAGCTATTGAACGAACTACTCAATGCAGTCTGATCTTAATCTTGTCTTCCAAAAGTAATAATACTGGAAGTAACAACACCCAATGGACATTATAGCTCTAGATAAGAGGGGGTATCCACATAATATTTTTCTTATTTCTCCACAAAAAAATATGGTGTGGGTACTCATTAGAAGTCCCTTGATGAGGTGCTTCTATTAGGTACCCACAACATATGTTTTTGTGGAGAAATAAGAAAATTAAAACTACTTTTTGGCAGAAAAAAGTGCCTTATCTGGAGCTATCACTTGTATCACATGGTAGGTTTTACTGGTCCAAGCTCTACTGGCTGTCCTATCAGTACATACAGATATGCCACAGTATAACAAGACACAAACACATAGTAGCACTTTCCACAAAGTGGAATATCCATATAAGGCACCAAACATTTCATCCTCAGAAAGGGGGACTTGTGACTTGCCCAGAATAAAATTGTTTCCTCTGTTTTGGCACTTAAATCAATGTCAAAACTGTGTATCAAACAGTAAATGTCGAGGCTAGAGCAGTAATAATTTATAACTTGTTTAGCCAAAGGACTTGTTCAGGAGTATTTGGTGATAATACTGGGATAATTTTCCTTATTTCTCCACAGAAGTATATGTTGTAGGTATTCATTAGAAGCACCTTACTGAGGTACTACCCATAACAGATATTTAAATGGAGAAATTGAGAAAATTATCCCAGAATTATTATCAAATACTCCAAATTGAGAGAATTATCCCAGAATTATTATCAAATGCTCTTCTTTAACAAGTCCTCTGCCAGCACATCAAAATACATACTGCTTGGATAGAATCCGAGCCACCTCCTCAGAATGAAGTGGTTGATTCCCAAAAATCTTTACAAACTGGAAGTTGGACTTCCTGGTTTCTTACTCTCACTACTCTGGGCCTCCAGCATCTCTGATAATAAGTCACAAAATGTTACCGAACCTTCTTTCTTCAGAGACTGAAAATATGCAGTCGCCCTCTCTGCTGCTTGTCTGATATGAGTTAAAAGGAGCATGACTGAGGGCACATGCCTTAAATTGTCAGGATGATATTTTTGAGCAATGTCCACCAATCCATCCAACACAGAATGTCTTATTTCAAACAGTTTGCTGTAGCTTGCAAGTTTTCGTACTTCTGAAAAATATTATAGATTACCGTAATGACCCCTAAGCATTTGGACAGACACACATGAGCAAACAGTGTAGACCCAGATCAAATGCCACAAACTTGCATTTGATCAGGGTCTACACTATTTACCACTTATCCATCAATATTTTAAACACATCAACAAATAGTGGAACAGACTTTTAAAAAACACAGAACAAATATGGTAAGGAGTTAAGGTGTCCCAATATTTAGGGTAATATCATAATCAGAATGATAATCTACTGGTAATCTACTATAATCATAGAGGGTCAGGTGTAGTGAAACAGTGAGAACTGAACGGGAGTCAGAGTTTGTTTGTAAGAATTTAACGATGTTTTCAACACTATTTCAATCATGTAACAGTGCTGGGATATGGTAGGGAGCTATAAATGATCACTTTAGAGTAATGACTCGTTCAAATATCATCATACCCCAAACACATGACATGAAATTCCTCCCAATCACATTATATATACAGTAAAACCTGTGTAAGACAGCCACCTTTGAAATTGACCTTAGTGGTTGATGTGAAAAGGTGGTTGTCTTATTAAGGTACATGTCATGTCATTTTGCTATTCATGTAATTTTGCTAGCAAAATTACATGACATGTACCTTTATAAGACAGACAACTTTTTCCACATCAACCACTATTTAAAGTCAGTCTCGAAGGTGGTTCTCTTACACAGGTTTTAACTGTAAGTCACTGGAAAATGTTTGTTGCCATGACACTAAAATGACAGGAGTCAAGGGAATAAAAAACATGGCAGAAGGCCATCAAAGGAATATGTCTATATTATTTCATGACTGCACTATTGTCGTTTAAAAATTTCCTATTTTAAAGTTAGTTGATGCCGGCCTGGCAACCAATCAAATTGGTGATTCCCATTTGCCATTAGAACCAATATAAAACAGTGGATGTGAAAATAAATATGGTAAAAGATTATTGAAGGAATTATTTGTTACAAATTTATCTTCTTACCATTTTCAGGTAAGCTAAAAATGAGGAGTTACGTTTGGAGAAAAAAAACAGCTACGGAATCTCTTTACAACTATCTTGATAACATACTGAACTATGTGCTATGATTACCTTAATTGCAATATAAATTATCAAAAAACAACAACAAAAAAAAAAACAACAACAAAAAACAAAAAAACATTTAATGGTCAAGAAAACATTGTGTTTGTATCCAAATCATAAAATTGTAAGGACGAATATTATATACTATATGATTGTATACCCTGTACAGTTGACTCTCGTTATCTTGACTTGACTTATCTCGAATAAACTGGTTATCTCGGAGTCAAAATCTGATCTCTGTTTTAACATGGAAATCTAACAATGGGTTACAAACTATTGTGGAAAGTAGGAGAAATTGCTCCTAAGGAACAAATTTTCCTCTTTTCCACAACATTTTCAAAATATCTCTCACTTCAGGAGTCAAATTACATATTCATTTGTAAAATGAGGTTGTTCAATTTATTTTTTCCTATTAAGTTGCATTATCTTGACTTCACTTATCTCGAATAACTTCTTATCTTGAAGTGAAAATCTGGTCCCTGTTTTAACATTGAAATCTAACAACAGGCTACAAAATATTGTGGAAATGACCCAGTGGGCACATGACGTTAATACAACATTGCCTCAACGTCGATGCAACGTCATGACTTTGCATCGATGTTGAGCTGACGTTGTATAAACGTCATGTGCCCGCTGGGGATCAACAGACTACCAAAGGCTAAAAAAAAGAACTTGCTCACAAGGGGAGCAAATTCTTTCTGTTTAGGGAACACCACTTTTCAGAAGGGGCTTTCCTTTTACAGCTGACCCCTTTTCAGAAGGGGCCTGGTGCACAAGAAATCAAAGAAGTCACAAAAGTTGTCTCCCTTGTAACAAATGGCAAAAGATCTAGTAAGTGTATCTAGTCCCCTTAAAATGCCAACAGTAGCAGACGACAAAATAAGGCTTGACAATTCAATTGAATCATCTGTCTGAAAAGGCAACCCTTATATTCTTTAACCTAAACTATCTGGACCTATAGTTCTTTGTAGAGATTAATGCCATAGCTCCAGATAAGGCGCTTTTTTCATCCGAAAAATACCCATAACTTTCTTATTTCTCCATGAAAAAATACCCATAATTTTCTTATTTCTCCATGAAAAATACCCATAATTTTCTTATTTCTCCATGAAAACATATGTTGCGGGTCCTCATTAGAAGCACCTTGTTGAGGCTCTTCTAATGAGTACCCACAATATATGTTTTCATGGAAAAATAAGAAAAATATTATGTGGATACCCCTTCTTATCTGAAGCTATGCTAAGGCTATAGTACATACCTGCATTGACTAGAACTGTTGCCTGTAGCAACAACAGCTCTTCTCTGTGGAGGTTATATTGCACCATTTGATCTGAAACTGCAGCAACCTGCTCCAGAACCTCACTCATACCTAACATACTCCAGTAAGGCCTGAAAGAACAAAGATCATGATGGCTGGTGTTTTACTTCCCTTTTGACTTTATTTCAATCATACTTAATGATGGAAGGATGAAAATGCAGGGTGAGAATAGTCGCTAATAATTAATCTTGAAATCTAAAAATTCAGTCCAAAACCTACTTTAATACATGTATATTTTTTTATTTCTCCATAAAACATATGTTGTGGGTACTCATTAGAAACACCTCCAAGAGGTGCTTCTAATATGCCCTCAGGTGCTTCTAATGACTACCCACAACATATGTTTATATTGAGAAATAAAAAAAAACATTATGTGGGTACTCACTCTCATCTGGAGCTATACAACTAATAATTAGTTTAATAATTAGTTTTTAAGTTATTTCAGGCAAATATTAACCCAAATAACTTCTCTGACACAAAGTCTTGTGAACAAGTGTAAAAGTGAAATTTCATGCATAAAATTAAAGTTCTCAATCTGGAAAACAGGATTAATCCTGAAGTTTCCCATCCCTGAAAATGAAGCTTGATAGTGTCATGAGCGGAGTTTCACTCCCAGCATGATTCAAACCCAGGATCTTGTGATCCGAAGTGGGAAGCAATGGCCACTCAGCCACCCAGATGCCTCTGTAAGAACAAAGATTTACTGTATTTACAGTAAGTTACTGGACAGCCAGGCCTGAACAAACACTTGTTCAGGAGCAAACCCTTTCCATTTCACATCTTCCTTGTAAAAAATGCATGTATTCAGTACATGTAGTCAGTTCCATTAAATTAACATTATTTGTTCACTTTATTGCGCTTAACACTTATTAGCTCTCTGAGTAAACTTTTAAGCAGATGACATACTGAAATATTTTTTTCTTATTTTTCCCAGAAAACACAATTTGACAGTTCATGCAAATTGTCCATTGGTGACAATTTGCATGAAATGTCAAAACATGTTATCTGGGAAAAATAAGAAAAATATCATCAATGTGTCATCTGAATTTGCCAAGAAAGTAGTAAAGGCTACAGCAACATACCTGTCTAAAATGAGATCATGAGCAAATGCTAAACCACGCCCACCATGCTCCATGGAACGGAAAGCACAGTTGAGGAGTAGCAGTTCCATCCAACAACATTCTATCAAATGAACTTGATCGCCAAGGCTGAGTTCTGTGTAACCTAAACAAAAAAAGATTTGTCATAATAATCAAACCTAATGAAATTCATATTTTAGGTATGTGTTTCAAATATTCAATATTTAAATGAAGATTTTAGATACTTAAGTTTTACTTATTATTAAATCTTGAGGTTACATTGGTATCCCAAATAAGCAACAGTCTTGGCATGCTTTAAATTACAAATCATAGACGGCATTTTGAAAGATTATTTTTCCTGAGAAAATTAAACTTGAGATTTCATGAACATAACATAAATTTAGAATGCTGTCCAGTTACTTACAGTTTTTTGTAAATGTAAGTACTATTAGGAGTCTACCAATATTTTCTAAGAACATTTATCTGTTAACTCATTAAGCGCCAAGCAAAATTTGCAGCAGACTACATTCTAAATTTTTTTTTTTTATTTTTTCAGAGAAAACAAGTCTTGACATTTCATGTGAATCATCTGCCAAGCAGAAGATTCACATGAAATGTCAAGACTTGTTTTCTCTGAAAACTAAAAAAAAAATTAAAAATTGTCATCTGCTGCAGTTGTGATTGGCGCTTTAAAGGTTAAAGCTTTCAACTGTATTTATTATGTTACAGTTTGATGGAATTTATTTGAAAAAGAAAGGTTTAATACATTAAAATTGATTCAAGAACATATTTTGGGCAATTATTACCCACAATTTTTTTTTCTTAACCCTTTCAACCCTGTAGACCTGTACAGATAATTTTGCAAACAGTGTTAATCAAGATGAGATGGCTCACAATAATTGGCATGTCATCTGATCTACCCTGTTTGCCATCCTATTAATGACTATGATGACATCCCCTTTTTAGAATAATGGACATGCCCAAATTCAAAGATGGAATAGTCTTATTCAGAAACCTGGGGTCAAGGGTTTAAAGTCACTTAATTTGTCAGGCTTCTCCCAGATCTCTGGGCAGACCTAGAAAACAACAAATCAAGTCCAACCCAGGAATATTCCATACAACATACCTGGGAGATTCTTTGCCCAGTTGATAAGGAACACCAATTCTTTCTCTGCTATCTTGACGAGAGAGTTAAGCAGGTGTATTCTTGTTGGCGGTACATTGTGATTATGGTAGCTAACCAAGCTTGGCAACTCTGCTTTACTCAAGGCTTCAATCAAAGAAGAGGTCCGTGACTTACGGGGGTGCTGCAAATAAAGAGATAGAATTACTCAGTAAGGAGTTTCCATTGCTTCAGATAAGGCCTTTTTTTCAACTGAAAAATAAAAAATGATATTTTTTTTATTTCTCCATGAAAACATACGTTGTGGTACTCATTTGAAGCACCTCATGAGGTGCTTCTAATGAGTGCCCACAACATATGTTTTCTTGCTGAGACGCTTCTACTGAGTACCCACAACACATTTTTGTGGAGAAACAAGAAAAATGTTAAGTGGGTACCCACTCTTATCTAGAGCTATGAGTTTTTATGAAGCTTCTTCTCTACAACAGTGCCTTAGATAAGGTTTTAAACAATTGGGTATTTTTATCTATTTTTAAGCACCCATTTCTCACTGAACTGGGTATCAGTATTTTTCTTTTCCCAGAAGAGAACAGATGCATACTGATTTGTTAAAGGGTGCAAGAATTACTGATATATGGGTATTACTTTTTCAGACGTTCCAATCGGGTAAATACCCTGAAATCAGCTTCTCTAAGGTACTCCTACACATTTATTGAATTTGTTTGAAAATCTGCTCTGTTCTGTCAGAAGAAAAAAATTTTGAATGTTTAGAATCTCATTATATAGGCAAAATGGCGGCACTCTTGACATTCAAATCTCAAGAACTTTCTTCATTTTTATATGATTTTGATAAAATTTACATTAAAATGCATGATGTGACAACATTTTTCATCTCAAGTATGGTAGTTTCTATTTAACACTCTGTATGCTGGGATGCTGGGTAAAAGTGTCAGAAGATGATATTCTGAAATATTTTTTCTTATCTTTCCAGAAAATAGATTTTGACATTTCATGTAAACTGAGGAGCCAATTTGCATAATATGTCGAAGCCTACGGTACTTTCTGGAGAAAAATCTGAAAAATATTGTCAATTTGTCATCTGCTGAATTAGCCCAGAGTGGTAATGGTTTAATAATTTACTTTACAGCAAACACCTACTTTGGCAGGTATTGGGCTTCCACTGGTAGAGTTGATAACATCTTCTGACGAGTCAACTCTTGGTCTCTTCTGACCCTTATTTCCTAGGGTACCAGATGACTTACGCTCTTTTCTTTGACTTCCTATAGAAAGCAAAAATTAATATATATGTATAGTTCAATTTCAAAACAGCTTTCTGTAACTTTAAACCAATCTATAACAAGGCTCTAGATCAGCGGGGGTAAACATATGTTGTAGGTACTTATTAGAAGCGCCTCATAGAGGCACTTCTAATGAGTACCTACAATATATGTTTTTGTCGAGAAAATAGACAAATATCAATATTTTTCTGTTGAAAAAAGCGTCTTATCTAGAGCTACAGGTATGCTCTAACCATATTTACCGTAAGTTTTCAAAAAGACACCCCTGAACAAACCGTGTAGGCCCGATCAGATGACAAAGAACACAGCATCTGATCTGACAGGGTCTAAACTGTTTGCTACTATTCCAGCACTGTAGGCGGTGAAATGTACTTGTTCAAAACTTAGAAGTATGGTAAGGAATTAACCTTTGTCATTCTGAATAAATTAAGATGACACGCCCACTTCTTATTTCCAGCCAATCAGATTACTTGATCCAGGTTTTTGATAGAAATTCACATATTTAATGACAAACAGTGCAGATCCAGATCAGTTGACTTCTTCAGAACCCAACTGATCTGGATCTACACTGTTTGCTAAGACAGGGCATGTCGTGTTTAGCAAGAGAAGGGTTAAGGAGTCCAAATATTTAGTGTACCACTACTACCCTGTTTACTCTAAGTATTTGGACAGATAGGCCTGACAGACAATGTGTATACCCAGATCAGGTGCAAAAGAATGCATCATCTGATCAGGATCAACACCGCTTGCCACTTAGTCCAGCAGTTTTAAGCATGTCATTAGGTAGTAAAATGGACATGAAAGGTATCATAAGGAGTTAGAAGAACAGTGCAAACTGTACTCAACCTTTCTTCAGACGTAAGTTTGTATACAGTTATTACCAATAACAAGTCAAAATAAGAGGTGTCATGATAAAAACATCTAGCTTGTAAGACCTATTCATGTATAGATATTATCCTACAATTAATCAAATAAGCAGGAGCACAGCATTTCTTATAGGACTGCATATGTGCCCAGCAAAGACTCAGATTAGACTGTGAAGATCAGACTCTTTGCTGTCCATCTGAAGACACACTTTGGATCCTTGACTTCCCGGAGAGAGCCCTGGGAAGGCTGATCACACAGCACAGATGTGCAGGCTGATCTGAGTCTTCAAATGGTGCACATGAAATCTTGGAAAAGAAATGCTGTGCCCTAGCTTATACATGTTTTGATCCCACACTAATCCTTTCTGAATAGTTGTATGTCATGTTTTCCCACCATGGAAATGAATCACTTAAAATCAGTAATGTGCATAAGCGCAGTTTCGCCAGAGCCTTTTTCTGTTCGCAGACATGTAGTAGAGACCTTGAGGACTTTCAGGCAAAAAAATGTATGCTAGTAGCCCAAATAAGGGACTGCCCATGCACATTTGAAGAACTACAAACCAGAAAAACATAAAGTCCCTATCTTTGTGTGAAGGTTTATTTGTCTCATATAAAACTGCCATTGTAGTGGTCATTTAAATTATAGACGGCCAGTCTTTGAAATAATGTTCAGTTTTGCATGACTTTCATTCTAAACGAAACAAAATCTTTCCTTGTATGATACCTGTAGACCCTTAACTGTAGACCCTTAATGAGGCCCAAAGGTTATAAAACTTTTTTTATACTCAAATCAGCTGAGCATGAAATTTTCTCTGCAAATAAATATGAAAATGCCAACAACAGTTGGCATTTTCATATTTATTAGCAGAGAAATTTTCATGCTCAGCTATGTTTAGCAAGAAAGAATTTGCAATTGTTAGTAATTTGAGATTTCTTAGCAGGACAAATTTCATGCTCAGATGAGTTGAGTATGAAAAAAGTTTTATAACCTTGGGACAAGATCATACATGTAAGAAGGGTATCTACATAATAGTTTTCTTATTTCTCCATGATGTATGTTGTTGATACTCATTTGAAGCTCCTTGGTGAGATGCTTCTGATGAGTACCCAAAACACATTTTCATAGATTATAAGGAAGCTATCAGTAGTTTTTAGATGAAAAAAGTTCCTTATCTGGCGCTACAAGACCCCTTTTCAGAAGAGATCCGGTGCACTGAATTCAAAGAGGAAGTCACAATAACTCTCTCTCACAAATGTACACAAATGCCCCCATCCTTTGGTCTTTGCCCATATGGATGAATACATTTCAACAGCTATACCAAAAGCTCAATCTGATCCATTATACATTTTGACCCCTAGCCCCACACCATGGCATGACTAAGATTTGAAGGTTTAGGTCTGTGTATAGGGCATACCAAATTTCAACTTCCTAGCCTAATAGGTACCCAAAATATGACCACCAAATGTCAATGGGTTTGAATGTAAACTTAAACATTTGTTAGACTCTGGTTAAGAACATGACATACGCACATACAGGTGTAACATCAATGCAAAACAATATATCCCCCACTGCCGTCTTTGGCAGGTGGGGGCATAAAAAAGTTCCCTTAAATACATCATGTGAACAGCTTCACAATGTTTTTGTTTCTATCATTATCAAACTATACAAAGCATACCTTTGTTCATTCCCACTTCGTAACATTTACGTAATCTACAGGCTTGGCAACTTTTTCGTCGATGTTTGTCAATAGTACATGTGTTAGTGGCAGGACAGACATAATCCACAGGCCCTGTCAAAGTAGAAATGATCATACATTTGTATTAGCAAACAACCTGATGCTCACAATGTTAAAGTACAAATGATAATAGATTATTAGCAAATACCATGATGCTTACAATGTCAAAATAGAAAATAAATGATAATACAACATTACATGTAGCAAATATCATGATGCTTACAATATCAAAGTAGAATTGATAATACAATATTAGCAAATATCATGACTCTTATACTGTCCAACATGTCCAAGTAGACATGAGCAAATATCATGATTTTAACGCTGTCATTAGAAATAATATTACCAAATATCATGATGCTTACAATGTCAAAGTAGAAATAATAACATTTGCAAATATCATGATGCTTACAATGTCAAAGGTCAGTTGTGAAACTGCATTTCCCATACTCTAACTACATGTATATCTTTACATAAAAAAAAAAAAAAAAATTGGCCACAACACATCTCAAATAGACAAAATCCAGGGCTCAAAATATCAACTATTTAAGACAGAATAATAGTGAATTTCCCAATTTTCTGCACAAAAATGTTGATCATTTAATCCAATGATGCTGTGAACAAGAGAGGTCAAAAAATTATAGGTCAAACAAATATGATGAACTGTGATAAAACACTGGTACATACATGGACTGAAATAAACCAACTTATATTTACAAATGGGTGGGGCAGGTGGTAAGGACCTGCAGTACCTGTTGTAGCATGTTGGGGAAGGGGTCATGTTAGCATTTCATCTGTTTCTGCACTGCCCATAGCTATTTCCTTCATACACATCCAGGGCAAGAGATAAGGGGAGTATCCAAGTAAAATAGCCATATGTTTTGAGCAAATACTCAATTCTTTTCAAAAATTTGGGTATTGATACCCAATTGATTTGACAGAGTACCCAATTATTTCCAAAATCAAGGGTGAAAATTAAAGTTTCAAGGTTAAAAAGCACATGATTACTATTTTATAATATGATTACTGCACATAATATGTGCACATAATGATGTGTTTTTATTCTTCATATGATAAAAATAATCATAAAATTAATAGAGTATAATGCAATACCATGTTTTAAATACCTAAATCAGGCTTTTTTGTGCTCTTTCCTTCAGTTTTGTAAGTTTTACCCAATTAATTTTCATTTTGCAGGGTACCTTTACTCAAATAGAAAAATGAAAATATAATTTTACTCAACTGATTCAATTTTGATGGGGTTAAATACACAAATGCCCCCAAAATTATCTGTTGCTCTGCACATCATCTTACATGTATCTACTAGCTTTTCTATACCTTTTCTCCCTTTCTCAGTCTGGGAGACAATACAAAATAACTCACAAAGATTGATGTATGAGTCATTAAACAAGAACTCAATAAAAAACCAGAAATGTGTCCAGAGGACATAGATGCCCCCGCCTGAAAAACTTTAACACAAATTGCTAGTGCCTGAAAAACTTAAATGCAAATTGCTAATGTCATCTTTTACGTGGACAGAGACAGACTGATGGATGGACAGGGGTAACACAGCACACTTTATGCCCTTTCCACCATTCTATGAATGGTAGGGACAAAAAAAATATATATGCCCGCCGCAGAGCTTTAGATAAGACGCTTTTTTTTCAACCAAAAAGTATTGATATTTTTCTTATTTCTTCACAAAAACATATGTTGTGAGTACTCATTAGAAGCACCTTGGCGAGGCACTTCTAATGAGTACCCACAACACATGTTTTCGTGGAGAAATAAGAAAAATATTTACCGGGTACCCACTCTTATCTAGACCTATGAAATTATGGTAGCCAAACAACACATCTATACCTACCCTGAATACTTCTCTTGAAAAATGCTTTACAGCCCTCACAGGACCAGACACCATAGTGGAACCCACTGGCATTGTCTGAGCACACCTGACAGAGTTTGTTCACTGTGGAGCCTGAAACAATCCAAGTTTATTGCCACTATAAAGTACTTTGTTTCTTCCATCTTAGAAAGCCTCTCAATTAAATAAGGTTAACTTCAGACCATTTAAACTTACATTGTCACATTTTTATATTTACCTGATTTAAACTGTTCATGTATATACCATGTTAACTCTTAGCCATGCAAAATTGTAGTAGGTGACAATCTCAATTTTTTTTTAAAATTATTTTTCAGTGAAAATAAGATTTGACATTTCATGTGAATCATCTGCTACTGCTATGCAGATGATTCACATGAAATGTCAAGCAGTCCATAAACATTTTGGTTTGGATTTTAATGGCCCAGTCAACACTACATGTATCAATGTCATGTTGAGCTGGTCAGTTTACCTAACCTCACTTTTCCAGGGCAGGCTTAGTCCTCTAAGCAGTTAATCAGTATTTGCACACTTTCATTCACCAGAAACTGACAACGGACCTTTTTGAATCAACGAAAGGAAGAGAATGGCTGCAGAAAATATTTGATGATCAATCTCCATGAAAGAATGTTGCTGGACCTGGACAGTCACCAGCCGAATGCATGGCCACCGATGCCAGCTCCATAAAAACGTGTTTTGTGGTACTCATTAAAAGTGCCTCACTGAGGCGCTTCTAATGAATGCACACCACATGTATTTGTGGAGAAATAAGACAAATACCAATACTTTCATCATGTCTAACACTACATGTATGCCCTAAATTCCTATACCAGTTTATTCCTCACATGACATGTTTTTATAATAATGATTATACATTGTATGTGACAGATTTATTTACTAACACAAAAAATATCTACTGATCACATTAATTCAGCAGGCAAATTCTTTCCTTTTTAGAGTAGATCCCTTTTAAGAAAGGCCTGAGTGTACAGGAATCCAAGAAGAAAACACAAAAGTTACCTCTCTTATAAGAATGGCAGAAAATCTACCAGTGTAACAAGTAGGCAGAAAATCTACCAGTGTAACAAGTAGGCAGAAAATCTACCAGTGTAACAAGTAGGCAGAAAATCTACCAGTGTAACAAGTGGGCAGAAAATCTACCAGTGTAACAAGTAGGCAGAAAATCTACCAGTGTAACAAGTAGGCAGAAAATCTACCAGTGTAACAAGTAGGCAGAAAATCTACCAGTGTAACAAGTGGGCAGAAAATCTACCAGTGTAACAAGTAGGCAGAAAATCTACCAGTGTAACAAGTGGGCAGAAAATCTACCAGTGTAACAAGTAGGCAGAAAATCTACCAGTGTAACAAGTGGGCAGAAAATCTACCAGTGTAACAAGTGGGCAGAAAATCTACCAGTGTAACAAGTAGGCAGAAAACTACCAGTGTAACAAGTAGGCAGAAAATCTACCAATGTAACATGTGAGCAGAAAATCTACCAGTGTAACAATAGACAGAAAATCTACCAGTGTAACAAGTGGGCAGAAAATCTACCAGTGTAACAAGTACGCAGAAAATCTAGCAGTGTAACAAGTGGGCAGAAAATCTACCAGTGTAACAAGTAGGCAGAAAATCTACCAGTGTAACACGTAGGCAGAAAATCTACCAGTGTAACAAGTGGGCAGAAAATCTACCAGTGTAACAAGTGGGCAGAAAATCTACCAGTGTAACAAGTAGGCAGAAAATCTACCAGTGTAACAAGTGGGCAGAAAATCTACCAGTGTAACAAGTAGGCGGAAAATCTACCAGTGTAACAAGTAGGCAGAAAATCTACCAGTGTAACAAGTAGGCAGAAAATCTACCAGTGTAACAAGTGGGCAGAAAATCTACCAGTGTAACAAGTGGGCAGAAAATCTACCAGTGTAACAAGTAGGCAGAAAATCTACCAGTGTAACAAGTAGATTCAGCAAATGACAAATACATGATATTTGTCTTGTTTTTCACCTCGAAAAATATAGGAACAGACATTTCATGTATAGGAGACAATCTGCATGAAATGTCAGCATGAAATGTCAAATCATATTTTCTAGGAAAAATAAAAATACTTTCAAAATGCTGCCTGCTGAAATTTCTACCCAGCATGCAGTGTCAAAATCATAGACTACAAACCATGTGGTTCTTGTTTGATTCTTCTCCCATCACTTGCCAAAAGATGAGGATTCATCAATGCTGGATGGTACATATCCCTGGGGTCACTTAGATCTACTGTTGTTGAAGTCGGTGACTGGCCAACAGCTGATGTCGGAGGCATCATTGGATGCATGGGCAGAAAACCATTTGGAGACATCAAAGAACCCTGATCCTCTGGCTTGCCCATTGCATGCTCGACTGGCTCTCTGAAAATAAACAAAATAACAACTGAATCTATAATACTCTGCCACTATCGTGTTGCAGGCAGATTTTGCAGTCAAAACTTTACGAAATTTGTCCATTAGCAATCTCAAACAAGAAACCTACAATACCAATGCACATTACCAAGTTTGGTGAAAATCCATTGACATTTACTCAAGTTATATTCTGGAAACGAAAATATGGAAGGATAGAATGGACATACAACAGATGTACAGACACACAGATGTCCAATGTGGAACCATAATAACCCGTAAATATCATGTGGTGGTGTATGTAACTCAGTTTCTATGATCAGATCTATGACTCAATCTAGATATCAGTTACTGGACACACAGACTGGGTCTCTGATTCTGGTCACAGACTATGAGACAATCCTTGTAAAAAAGCACAAATTTCCACAGAAATGGTCCAACCTCTCCCACATTCTTTCAAAATACATGCCAACTTCTCCATGGGAAAATGTGCTTTTTTGACATGTTTGCAAACAGTGAAGATTCAGATTAGCCAGAGAAACCACTCAGTCTGATCAGTGCCTTCTAAAGGATACAAGGATTTTGTAAGCAGTGAAGCCCGCATATACATGTATATGTAGCTCCAGATCTGAGGGGGCATAGGAAAATATTTTTCTTATTTTTGCACGAAAACATATGTTCGAGCATACATGTATGTTGTGGGTGCTCATCAGAAGCACCTTGTTGAGGCACTGCTAACGAGTACCCACAACGTATGTAAAATATTAATACTTTTTGGTTGAAAAAATTCACCCTATCATGATCTATGGATCCAGCTCAGACTGCATTGATGGGCAGGTTAATTTCGGTCTTTACTAATTGAAAAGGTTCTCACTAGGATTTTAAGGTCATTTTCTTCAAAACAGGAGTCCCATCAGTTACATTGTATTAATTTAGCTAAAATTCTCTAAAAAGTTTGTCTGAATTATGGCCAAAACAGGAGTCCAGGGCTTTGTCCATATTTGAAGTCAATGAGAACTGATAGCCATGCCTTTTAAGGGAAACATCTGTTTCCATGACAACAAAACCAACCACAAGAGGAAAAAAAATTAAAGAGTTGGACAGTCATCCAAAGAGCATGCCTGCATTATTTTCATGCCATCCATTTAGAGCTTTTGACTGATCCATAGCACCAGACGAGTCAAAAACAGAGGTATCACGTAAACATATGTTGTGGGTACTCATTACAAGTCTGCAACTTATGTTTTCGTGCAGACATAGGAAAAATGTTAGTAATATTTAAAAAAGACACTTTAAATACCTAAAGCTATGAAGATACAATTTAATGAAAATGAGTTCCCTAATTCCACTTTTGGTTGAATGACATTGTGTTTGTTCTACCAAATGTTGGGAACAGTATAATTTAAACCCCTTAATTCCCACTGGCCTCTCATCTTATATCCATCAAAATTAATATCACAAACAACGATTTTCTGCAAAACCTCATCACAACTTTTTACATGAGGGTATACAGATAAATATTTTTTTTCCTTCATGAATATAGGTGTGTTTAATCATTAGAAAAACAGACAGAGCTCCAGATACTTAAAAGGATATCCAGATAAATAGGTTTTTTTTTCTAATTTTTCCAGGAGAAATATATGTGGGTACTCATTGTCCCACAACATGCTTTTGAGGCAAAGAAAAATATCAACTTATTTGTTGAAAAGAGCTATGGCAATCCCCATGTTGTTTGGGGAGAAAAATAAATAAAAAAAATTAATAACTGTGTAGAGGTGCAATATAGTAAATCATCACAGAATACATTTTGTAACCTTTTAAACATGGTGGGTGTATGTGTGTTCTCTGTCAGTATTTTCACAACTGAACCATTGCTGGACCCATAATCTGACAAACTTCTCAACACATTTAAAGCCTCTTCAATATCATCACTTGTAACTTGATAAACCTCAGCCATTCTTTTAAACTGGACAATGCCCAGTTAGTTCTACTGATATCCATTAATCCAAACTCTCAAAACAACTGAGTCAATTATCAATATGGTGTCAGTTTTTCTTCCTTTATTTACTCATATATACTCCTGTCAAAGAAATGCACAAGCAGCTGTGTTTATTACTGAGTGGTCATTCATTTAATTCATCCATCTTGACCAATCCAGATATTTATAGCACACTAGGCTATTTGAATACACAAAGAAATGTACATGAATTGCTGACTGACCACTCAAAACATACACATGCCGTTTGAACTTCAGACAGTGTTAGCCAATAGCCATTGGCCGAAATGCTCCAGTGGTCAAGCAGAGCGTGGTCCGAAAGATCAATTACTGGCCACTAGGTCAAATCAACATTATCGGAGCGGTTAAGTTTTACAAGGGAGGTAACTCAAACCAATTATCGACTGTTTGGCAAGTAAATGTACAGCTAAATGCTGAGTAAAAAGATGCTGGAGTTTAATTTGCGCATATTTAACTTCTTTTACGTGTATTTGCGCCAATCACATACGTTTCAGGCAACTCAGACATTTTTCGTGGATCAAAATCCAAGCCGACGACTGAATTCACCCGTTCGTCACCATCTTGGAGTTTTTGTCGGTCGGTTAGAATTATTTCCCTTCGACCATAGTGGAGCACCGGTGTGTCAGACCGTGAGCCGTATGATGGGGGTGCGAAGGAAAGGGGGTGTAAATGCTAAGAAAATGCCGATCTGGGGCCAAAGTTAAGGGTGTGGGGGTGGGGGAGGGGTACCGTTCCCCGTGTTCCCCTGAAATATTTCAGCATTTTTCATTGTTCCCCAAAATCAAAATCTTATTTTTTATGTTCCCTACTCCCCAAAATTACATTTGTTGCACTGTTCCCTTCTAGTGTTCCCCTGAAATAAATGATATTATTCCCCTGTTCCCCATAACCCCTGGGAGGGCCTCATCCTTGCGTACGGGCTTGAATTATTAATTTTCATAACCCGCTTTGATACAGACACTGAAATAAAGCCAAAGACAGTAAGTACTATAATAGTCTAGTGACTTAAATTTCAAGACCATAGGCATTTATTTACCCATTTAGTCATGTGAATGTCGTCCCATAGCCTAGGGATATATTCCAAATATGGCAGAACCAGAACAGACGCCACAGTACACGGCGTCTGATCCTCTGAGGTCTGATTAGGGTCAACACTATTTGCATTAAGTGCTGGAACTTCTGTAATAGAGCCTAAATGATAATGATAAGCAACCTGGACGATGCAGTAAACTGTGGACACATGTAATCATGGATTTCGCTATATGACCTTCGACAAAGGTTCCACATATGAGGCTCCACTTCGCTACAGCCGGTTAAGTGCCATGTGGCGACCATAAAATTGTAGAGAAGCGGCCCACCATGGCCCCTATGCGCAAAATATAGACCATACAATATCTTAACGAACTGTCGTTTAAGTTATGGAGAGGCCAGCCTTTTATTACGACAGACAGACGACAGTGACAAAGAAATACGGGCCTAACCTATTTCCCGGAGAGTAAGACAAAATACAAACAGGAACATTAATGGTAGACACGGTGATGGTAGAATTATCTTTTAGATTTTTCAACATTTCTCAATAAAACCTGTTATGGGTACTAAATTGCAGCGGCTCGGTGAGTCGCTTCTATTGGTTGATTTGGAGTTTAACCCTCAAAATGCAAAGAAAACCGGCATCTGAAAATGTCGTCTGTTTATATTGTCTGCTGAATATTCTTGCAAACTCTTCACCTATTTTTGCATACAGGCAAACAGTGTGGACCCTGATCAGACTGACACTAGAGGAGCAGTCTGATCTGGGTCCACACTGTTTGCAAAAATGCCTTTTAAAATCACAAGCAGATGACAAAGCAGACGACAATTGTTGTGATTGGCAGTTTAAGGGTTAACAGCCCAGTCAACACTTTAAAGGTCCATGATCATATTATCGAGCCGGTCAGTTTTCCTAACCACGATTTTCGAAACTGTCCGAAAGAACTGTGCATACCTTGACTAGGATCGCACAGGCGCGCAGTCTGATGGGAGAATACAGAATCTGAATAACCGGAAGTCAGGTTTTGTCTATGCTCTTCAGTTTTGGACCGTTATTTACCATAAATATTGGGACACCTTAATACTTAGCAATCTGGATAAAATTTCAGCAGACGATATTTTAAAATATTTTCCTTATTTTTATCAGGAAAAATTGCTGATGTACATTGCCTCCAGAATGTGCATAATGACCATTACGCCTATCATATGTAAGAACTTACCTTTGGCGATGTTCGAATCTAGCGAGGTCTCCGGACATCCTAGTGTGGAGTCCAAGGTGATGAAAATATCCATTCACGTGTTGTGCTGACACAGAATGAAGAATATTCTCCTTCTCTAAAATCTGCATAGGAGTGGTGTCTCTTCCCCTAGCAGTCTCGTCCATTTCACTTAAAAGCCCTGCTATACGTTTATGAGCGTCTAAATACTGCTTACTCCGCTCAACCGTTATTGCACGCGCATCGTGCGCACCCCAGTCTCTATAGGGCTGAGGGAACTTTTTTCTATCACCCATGTTGTGTAAGTTTTCATATAATCTATGATCTAAGAGTTTAGTATGATGGGACGTGTCCGTCCTTTTTGATAAATCGTGTGGTTCAGTATCAAAACCATTCACTGCAGAGTTTGTAAATGCGCGCTGTCCGTACATAAAATTTGGCATGGTCCCGGTGTACGTGGTGGGCACACTACGCGAATGTATGATTGATTGGGCTACGCTACTGGCCAAGGCCGATGCCACTAAAGTATCCAACAGTCTATCCTGCTCCTTTGTTAGTGCTACTCTTTCACTATTTGACGTATTCACAGAAACTTCCCCGCCGTCTGATACTCTGCTAGAGGAATCGGATTCATGGCTGAGAGCACTCTGACGAAAACATTCTATCTTTTCATTATGTTGAGGACTTTTTCTGTCTGCGTCATCACGGTATTTCGCAAACCCTGGAAAGCAATCACCATTATCAACTGAATCCGGAGTTGAGTTTGGAGTACTAAGATTTTCGTCTGGGCTAGCTGGAACTTTTTGCTCGTCGATGGAATGCGACTTTCTGAAAAATGTTTTTAATAATATTGCCCGATTGCGGCTTTCCGTTTCTCCGTCACCTAGAGCCGACTTCGATCGCTGCAATGTTTCCTCAGGTGCAGTGAACACTTCTCCATCCGAGCTTTCCATGTCAATAGATCCTGCAGGACTGTGCCCTTCCGAATCCCGTAAGTCACGAGTGGTAACAATTTGCCCCCTTTCCTCGTCAGTCAGAAATTGTTCCAGGGATGTTCTTCCCATCTTTGGCTTCTTGGGCGGTGGCATGGTGATTAGCTTGTTCTGTTGTGTTTTAAACAAATACTAGCCAGTCATACCTGAAATAAAGTGAAAAAAAATATTAGTATTTACCATATAGGCCGTGCCAAGCGAAAATGTCTTCGAACATGCGCAAAATGCAGATTCAGATTCAACCCGCGCATGTGCAGTTTCATCCGGGCATTTGCTCTCCATTAATACATGCTCTAATGTCCAATCCTTCTGTTAGCGGACAGCGAAGGCCCTGATCAGACTGCGCGGATGCGCAGGCTGATCTGGGCCTTCGCTGTCCACAAATGCCCGAAGAGACGTTTCCCCCCTATTTACTCTATTCAGTCACCTAACCCCTTATCACACGTCCTAAAATTTGAACAAGCCCACTTTTCTACCTGCTGATGTATCTAAATTCTACTGGACGACTGGCAAACAGTGTGGACGCTGACGATAACTGCCCTGAATCTGTGCTGATCGCATATGAGCCAGCGCAAGACAAAACCAACAAAATGGCATGCGCACCCAGCGAAGACTCAGATCAGCCTGGGCATCCGCCCATTCTGATCAGTCTTCGCTGTGCGCTCAATGGGTACCTAAGGACCCAAGCTTTCTTCATGCGGACAGCGAAGACTATGATCAGACTGGGTGGATGCCCAGGCTGATCTGAAACTTCGCTGGGCGCACATGACATTTTGTTGGTTTTCTCATGCGCTGGCCCATATGCCTTAACGCGTAGCACTCTGGGTAAAAAACTTCAGCAGACTTCTCAAAACATTTTTCTTATTTTTCCCAGAAAACAGGATTTGACATTTCATGCAAAGTGGCTCCAATGGAGCAGATTAGGAGACAAATGGGAATACAGTCAACTCTCGTTATCTCGAAGTTCAAGAGACTCTCTAAAATACTTCGCGATATCCGTACTTCGACATATCAGATTTGCAGAATTGAGGAAAAAAATACATCGAGCTACTAAATTTCACCTCTTTTCCACAATATTTTGTTACTTGTTGTTAGAATTCCATGTAGAAAACAGGGACCATATTTTTACTTCGAGATATGCGGTTATTCAAGATAAGCGAGTTCGAGATAACGAGTGTCGACTGTAGTATATGGATTTCTTTTCAATCTTCTAGATTCACTGAGGTTTTACTATTGTTTTTACTTGCATCTCAAACTCCACCTTAGCAACGGCTAATTATAAATGTCTTAATAGTAGGCAGATAAAGTGCAGAAGCTCCAGTTCCCAAAAAGAGCTTTCTTGGAGTTTAAACTGTTTCTTACTATTGCATATAAACTGCTTCCCAATAAATTTCACTCACTCAAAACCCGCATAAACAAGCAACATGTCTACAAAATCTATTTCAAATAGTATCAGTGGTTTCGGAGAAGTTGTTTAAAAGTGTTGACGGACGAACGCAATGAAAGATGGCTGAAAAGAGACCAGCTCTGATCGTGTGAGCGAAACATCATTATCATAGACAAGCTTTTTCTTGAATGAATGAATGAATGAATGAATAGAAGTAATAGTTTATTTACACTAAAGTATATATACTCAAGTAGAACGAGATTTTGCCAATCAGGTTACTTAATCCAGATTGCGGATAAAAAATAGACACTGAATGACAAACAGTGCAGAGCCAGATCAGTTAGCTTATCCAGAAGCCAACTGATATGGATCTACACTCTTTGTAAAGGCAGGGTATATCCAGGTTCAGCAGGACAAGGGTTAACAAACATCCAGGAAAATGAGTGCTACGCCTCTGCACGGAGTTAATTTACTCTGGTATTTAGTGACATGCTCTGAACAACATACGAAGCCTTAATTTGACCAAGAATTTCTCTTTCCTCCTAAGGCCACAGCGAAGGCATAGTCTGATCTGGGCCTTTGCTGTTGACATAAATATTAAGGCCTTTTTATGGTCGACGCTTTCTACATTGAAAACTTCTTATATATGGCATAGTACGGATGTGCGTGCCGAATACACCCCTCACCCCTTTTCAGCTCTGTCAGGTACATGTATATGATTAGCCCCCTTTTTTCAACAATCAGTATACGACTGACCCGATGTTTCTTGACTGGTATATGAAAGGCCACACTTTTCTGACACCTCGGTATATTGCACATATTTTCGCTCAGAGAATTTTCGAGGCTGCTTGTTCTCTTGGTATTCAATGAATTGACTGCGATTTTTTGTCCAAATATACAAGCAATAAATGGGTAAAAAAATCAAAGGGCACTATATAAATGGGTCAACATTTCAGACGATCTATGAATGGGCCCGTTTTTCCAAAGGCCAGGTTATAAATGGGGTAGGTTTCGAAATATTGACTCGCACACCCGTACCACAATTATCCCCAAGTTACCACCCCCACACCACCCCACCCCGAGTCATATTTGTGTGTACGGACCGACGGACAAACTCATTTTAATAGTCCCCTTCGACTTACGTCGGGGGACAATAAACAAGGTTACCTTTACGTTTACGTGGAGAAAGGTAGGCCTAACCTGAGACATGCCCATTAATATCTCTGAACAGTGAAAACCGTGAACACATTATAAAATCGAAACAATATACTGTAGCGGTCACGGGAGGTAACTGTGTAGATATGTACGTATTTGAATTCTGTGGCGTTGTTTCCCTTGCTTTTACCCGATTACCATAATATTGGTACATGTCCTAAAATTTGAACGACCATTCTACTACCTGTTGATGTGTATAAAATAGTGCTGGATGAATGGCAAATAGTGTAGACTGCGTTATGAGGCGACTGATCTGGGTCTACAAAGTTTTCTTAGGCCTGTGTGTCCGAATGTTTAGATCCAGCCTGTCAGTCCGCACAAGGTATAGACTGTTCGCTGTATATATATACTTTACTCAGCTACACCTGTGTTTACACTCGCCCCAAAGAGGCATTATAACCCAACAATTATCCAAAAATATAAGACGCATCATTAAAAAAAAAAAAAAAAAAAAAAATACGACGTATTTTCTGTCAAAATTTATCAGGAAATTGTTAAAGTAGTAAAAGGGGCGTAGCTCAGTTAAACAATCAGCGGATCTTACCCAAAAGTTAATCACGTGTTCTACACACTGGCCCGAACGAGTAAGCCTAATACCAAACTCCTAACCCATTCATTTCGGAAATCGCTATAATAGGATTGCATTATGTTATATGGATGCAGAAGTTGGCGGATTTTATGCTCAAAAGATGACTTGAGAACCAAACAGTATGTCAAATATCAAAGTCCTTGCTCAAATAGTTTTTTTGTTCGATACTGTGATATTTATAAGACTGCATTTGATTTTTTTTTAAATGGGGCACAGAAAATAAACAGATCAGCAACGTTAGCTATTTTTTATGGGCAAGCCACACATTAATATTCAACAAGAAATATCTTTCAAAATGATAACTGTCGAAGGTAAAAGTCTTGTCGCATATAAGAGAAGTTTTGGTAAATTCTGACCTGTATTTTTCCCCTTTTAGATGCGAGTCAGAGTAAATCATATGTTGCAGCATGTATATAGAGCGAATGGCCCGAAACCAAAGCATTAGGTATATAGTTATTCAGGTGGGTTTAATTTTTCGTTGATTCGGTGGACATTACGAAAACACACCTATTCAAATGTATAGAAAATTTCACCTCCAAAAATGAAAATTTTCAGAAAAAAAAACACACTGATATTTTTCACATTTCTGCTCAAAACATAGATTGTGGATACTCGTTAGAACCGCCTCGCCGAGGTGGTTCTAACGAGTACTCACAATCTATGTTTTGAGCAGAAATAAGAGAAATAATGTATACCCCTGTAAACCCAAGTTTTACTATATAAAAGTGGGGTTTTAGAGGGTCAAACTTATATAGGTGTGTTTTGGTGATGATTTCGAACACAGTTGCATAAAAGTGTTAAATTTTAATATTACCGCTTTTCATTTTGTTGATAAAATACAACATTATGTAATATAATGCGATTTGAAATAAGATGTGATATGATAGAAAAAAATGGCTTATAACCACATTTAAAAAATGGTTATCAGAATTCTAAATATAGAAATATACAATTGGATGGTTTAAAGTGGATTCCATATTCCATTGCAAACCTACGACAAAAACCCTAGCACACATAATTATGAACCGTACCCAAAAGCGTTACGTACGTACAGAGGGACACACAGAGGGGCACACAGACCGACATGGCCAACGCAATAAGCCCTTTCAACTTCTCCGGAGTTTGAGATATAAACAAAGTTTCGCTAGATGTCTATAAATTATGATACCTCATAGCTCCAGAAAATGTGGGGCGTTCAAACTATCATTTTTTACTTGTTAAAAAACAAAACAAAAACCTTCTCTGGGGCTACATATTGCTTATACGTCGTTCCAGATAAGTGAGGATATACAGATATGTTTCTTATTTCTCTAAGAAATCATACGTTGTGGTATTCATTAAAACGGCGAGGTGCTTCTAGAATACCCACCAACAACATATGTTTTCCTGGAAAAAATATCATCCTTTTCGGCTGAAAAAGTGTCTTATCTACGGCTTAAACCTTTTACTTCTATAGATCACATAGATTTAACTCATTTTAAACTGAAAGAACCCCTCCACCCCCCCCCCCCCCCACCACCCACACACACACACTATATATCGGAAGATTCTAATTTCGATTTTTAAGTACCGTATGTCTGGTATTCTGACAGAAAAATGGTTGAACTATTTTCAAACAGTGGAGACCCTGATCAGACGCCGCGTTCTGTGGCGTCTGATCTGGGTCTGCACTGTTTGCTAATTACCCTTTTAGGGGTCTCCAGACTACAATATACATATACTTTACATTTATCTTATATTTTGGATTGAACAGTCCTAGAAGCTCTCTTCGCAGAAACATTCAGTTAATAAAAAAAATATGGTTCTACTTATACTATGATGAAAATAAGCACTTTCTGGATGTATGATTTAGATAAAATGCATATTGGTCAGGGTCAAATCTGCAATAATATTGAGTTTTAGAAAAATAAATATTAAAATTGAGTGAAAATTGCATTTTTGACAAAAAGAGAGAGTCTTGAAAAATTGAACATTAGGAAATGAAAACGACTCCTTTCTGGAGTAGTCAAAAATGAAAGAACTGCAAAAATCTAAGCAGCAAAACACAAGTTTGAAATGTTCAAACACTGCTTTTACGACAAAGAACTGGCTCAGATTTTCAGAATTTTGCAGCATTTCAATTTGTTTATTTCTACCAAGCGTTTGCGCTAGATGAATCACTCTTAATATGCCTAGAAATCGAAATTTCCTCATTTTCTCCATATTTTATAGTGACAGTAGCGCGGATTACTTAATTCTAGATAGGTATTCAGACAATTGACTTTTCCACAAAAAAACATTTGTTGCATTACTCATTACGAGGTGCTTTTAACGAGTACTCAAAAAATATGTTTTTTTTTGTTTTTTTTTTTTTTTGTGAATGTGAAATACAATGTCAGTCAGGTTGGTAGAAAATGTCCTATCTGGAGCAATGCAATATACCCAAACCATGTCCGCAACAATAACACATACGTTTTGCTTGGGGTGTTGTAGTGATCTCATCATGATGCATTTAATGCTCAGTACGCTGGGTAAAATTGCAGCAGACGCCATTTTGAAATATTATTTATTATTTCTCCCAGGAGATATGCTTTGACATCTCATGCAAATTGTCTCATTACACGTCCGCGCGAGTAAGCATGGGCAGTCTTACAAATTACATATTGTTAATATATCTAAATTGTAAATATTTGAAACCATTTTAAGATATCTCAATTAAGCCAAGTTTCAAATAAAATTAATTTGTTTAATTCCATAAACCCAAATGGAATAAGCCTTTATTGAACAGAATATAATACAAATGTTATATAGTACAAAAAAAAAAAAAAAAAAGAAAAAAAAAGAAAAAAGAACTAACATACGACCGGTTAGTTTGTTTGTTACCAGCAAATTATTTCCTCAAATCAAATTCTTTCTGCTGACTGTAAACAATGCGAAAAATACATTCGTTAAAATATTCAAGTAAAATATTAAGTGTAGTTACTAAAAAAAAAAAAAAAAAAAAAAAGAAAACGAATGATTATATTCGACGATAAATAAATAATGATCACAGAAAAATAAATAAATAAATAAATCATTAATAAATAAATAAATAAATGAAAAATAAATAAATTCATTACAGCTTTACATATCACACAAATAAATAAATCATTAATTAACTAAAATAAATAAATAAAATACACTAAACAGAACATCCATAAGAAACTTCATTTCACAATTTGTTTATTTCAAGGTTTGTTAAAAGTATTTTGTTTGATCATTTATTCTTTATCCGCAAGAAGAGGCCTAGGATTTTTGGCTGTCCAGAACACACAGTGAAGACTGATCAGACTGCGCGGATATACGGCTGATCTGTGTCTTCAAGTTGACACGTAATTATAAGGCAGTCTGCCCAGCTGCGCTTCAATTATATGTACATTTCTCCCCATTCACAATGGCAGCGTCGTGTCATTTTAAGGCACCTTGATATAAATATGGTAGATTTCCGCCATTTTTAAAAGGGAGACAATTTTGCACATTCCTACTTGTATTTCTGTACATCTAATTCCCTTCTGAAAAGGGTCTACTCTAAAAGGAAAGAATTTGCTCCCAGCGGGAGCAAATTCTTTCCTTTTAGGGTAGACCCTTTTTCTGAAGGGAACCAAAATCAACTGATACAGCTGTTTCCCCTGGAAGTGTGTCCTTTCACCTTAATAGAATAACTCGTCACAGGTTTTAAGGTGAAAATTAGTATGTCACAGTAACGTGTTTGTTATCTTCGTATTATACACCTAGAATTTCCTTTCTACTCATATACCATTACCCTATTAAAATATCTGAGTGGTTCTAAATTGAACAGCTAAAGTAAGGCCCGGAATTTTCAGGGTGATATGGAAAAAAATGACGTCCTGGAAATCTGAAGTAAAGGTTTGGAGTCCGGAATTTGTAGGATAGGTATTATCAATAAAATGGATTTTTCATGATTCAATGTACTTGTCGGTACAAATTAGGACCTGAAAGATGTTAAGGATCAGTGTTTTTTTTTGTGTGTGTGTTTATTTTATTTTTTTTTTTGTTTTCTTTGAAATGCAAATGCATCCCGTGATACACCAGGAACTCACATGTATAAAGTTAGCGAGTCCCAGAAAAAAAAAAAAAAAAAAAAAATGATGATATGAACCGGGACTCGCAGGAAAAACTAATATGTAATTCCCTTGGACTCATTAAAACCAAACTGTAAAAGCTCACTGAAGGTAACAAAATTGTAAATTAATTTTGAAATGCCTGAAAAAAGAAAACAAAACAAAACAAAACAAAAAAAAAAAAAAAAAAATAAGAACCCCACAAACAAGATTTTGGAAATATGTATATTATATTGGTATTTTTCCAAAAAATCTAGAAATTATACAATTATACTTACCGTCAAATATCACAAATCAAAATAAATATCCATGGTTTAACACACTCCAACGTGATCTGATCAATTTCAATTAACAAAAAGGTTTCCGTGTTTTTTTTTTTTTTTTTTTTTTGTTTTTTTTTTTAATGTAGGTACACTACAATAATACTGTTTTAAAACTGCACAGAATTTTTCAGATATTATACAGGTATATTTCTTATATAAACGAACACCGACTCAGGCTTTCCCTGTCCTATCAAAATCCAAACTGTCACATTTTCCATAAAATTCCGTCTACTTTCATAATGTGACATCACGGCCTAATTTGGCACTGATCCCTCCCCTGGAAACAATCTTCAGTGTCAGTGACAGGTCATGGGGACACAAAACGTAGATTCTGATCGAGGGCTCTTTGACTGTACTAGCTTTCTATAAATAGTAACATAACCGCTAAATGAACTCGGAGTTTACCTTGAATGAACTTTACAGTGTTTATCCTCAGATGACCTCGCAACTGGGTATACTGCGCATGCCTAGCGTAGGAATATGTTCAAGATATATTCAAATGTCATAGAAAGCTATACTGTTCAATGCTATCAATAAAACGGGTTATTGATTTGTTGCATTGAAGGCTGTTTTTTTTTTTTTTTTTGCTGTGAACATCACGAAGCTTTCTTCAAGCGTGTTTATGCAACAAAAACTTCTCTAGTTCCGCTGTACCATCGACCTTAGCAGTAATTGTTGGTTAACCAGTTTATAAATTATCTGTGGCTCTGTGTAACAGATTTTAACACACCGCTCTAACCAAGTTTATAGCAGTCGACGTTCTACTTTTTTATTATCAAAGAAATAAGACATGGCATTTCAAGTGAATCGTCTGCTAGGCAGACGATCCACATGAAATGTCAATCTCATTTTCTCTGGGGATAAAAAAGCAAATAGTCGTCTGTTATAGTTGTGATTAGCGCTTTAAGGGTTAATATCGAGGTTAATATAATAGTTTTAGCATCATAACCATGTTGTCCTTATATCTTCATTAGTGAATTTCTGAAGTGGACTCTTCCATCTTTGAATTTGGCCAAGTCCACTGATACAAATAGGGTGCCAGTTTAAAATCAAAAGCAGAATAGCAAACAGCAGAGCCTGATGAGACCGAGCCGTCTCATCTAGATCTACACCTGTTTGCACAGGTATCTGTTTTGATCCGCCGGGCAAGAAAGGTTAAAACAAAGTAGTCTGTTCTCCATAAAAAATCGAGAAAACATTGCAAAAATCTTCATCAATACAAATAACGTGATGTTTTGTTAGAAACTGAGAAATTTGCTATGATGAGGTCAAATGAAGGAAGATTTTCAAACGACCTTCACAAATTTAAGACAAAAAGTTTAAATGAAATGACGCATATATATATATTTTTTTATTATCAACTTTAACTTTCGGGAACGTTCTGTAACTATCAGTCGTTTTAAAGATGATGCTGATTCTAATAAATTTGAACTTTATGAATAGAATTTATTTATTTATTTATTTTATTTTTTTATTTATACAATGTTTAAAGAGGGTAACACAATTAGCTATATTAGCTAGTCTACCTTGTGGCCCTCTGCAGAAACTAAAAGTACAAATAATAAGTAAAAAAAAGTAAACAGTCATCATACCTACACATATATACAATATATACTGTAAGAATTAAGATACTAAATCATTAAGAGATTTAGAATTGGGACTGCTGATAAACTATTCCAACTTAAAATTTAAAAATGTCTTAGCGAAGACGGGGTAAACTGTAAATGTAGAATAAGTATGGAATGTGTATCAGCTGTCGGACTTTTAAAATATCTCAAAGAGCACATAAAAGTGTATCACAGGCAATTTTAAAATGCATGGTTTAAAAGTCGGACAAGCTATATATAGTTCATAACAGGGAACAAGGCTATCACAGCATTCATCATAGAACACCAAGGCTAGGTTACGCTAACTCTTGTGTTCGAGGATGCAATACGGATAACATGCCACCAATCCTACACACAAATGGAGCACGATGAATGAACCAGTCATCTATTTCCCCAGGGGAACGGCCTGCGGCTGAAGGGACTCCAAAGTGTGCAGGATCAACTACCGATACCTACATCAACATATATAAAAGGTGATAAAGAACACAGAAATGCTGCCATTTTCTAATAATGCCTAACACAAGGGTTTTATACTTTTCTTAAAAGTGTTTAATGACTCTGAGTTTCTGATTGCATGAGACAGAGAATTCCATAACCTGGGGGCCGAGCATGAAAACGCACCGCTATATACGGTCGTGCGTGACAGAGGTACGTATAGTGTGCCATTTTCTCCGGATCTCAGGTTTAAAGAGTGAGTCTGCGACATTGGGGTTAGTAATTTAGTAATGTATTCAGGAGTCATATTGTTTAATGCTTTATAGGTAAGCACTGCTTTATTGTAATTGATTCGACTCCCCATAGGGAGCCAGTCAAGTTCCTGAAACATGCGAGAGGACGGGGTATCGAATTCGGCGTTAAGTATTATTCGCGCCGCTCGCTTCTGTAGTTTTGTTAGTCGCTCAATGTTTGCCGTAGAGGATGAGCCCCAAATAACGGAACCATAATCAAGTAAAGGAAGGATATAACCCTGGTAAAATAACCTCTGGACGTGAGCAGGGACATATTCAGACAGTTGTCGTAACAGAGAAATTTTTGAAGAGACAGTTTTACAAAGGTGGTCTATATGAGAACACCAGTTTAAATTTTCGTCAATATGAAGTCCAAGGAGCTTTTGGCCCTTGCAAAAAAAAAAAAGCTTAACAACTAATTTTTCCGATCTTTGCGGATGCTTTTCCAGGAACACTAGAGCAAATAGCCCTCTTTAACGAGTACACTATTTTTCTTCATTCTGCTTAGCTTTATGCAGAAAGGAGGGAGGCGTTAAATCTGTATTTTAAAATGTCTGATCTAGGTATAACACTGTTTGGTTAGTCCTGTCTGTCAGAATACTTAGCGTAATTACGGCAGACTCTACAAGAAGAATATGCAAAATACACACTATAATCAGCCTGCACAAATCCATAGGTCCAGATAAGGGGAGTGTCCACAAAATACTTTTTCTTATTTCTCCATATAACATATGTTGTGGGTACTCATTAGAAGCGCCTAAACAAGGCGCTTCTAATGAGTACCCACAACATATGTTTTCATGATGAAATTAAAAAAATATCAGTATTTCTTTTTGAACTCGAGATCTCGACCGTATATCATTCTCTCCTGTATATGGTAAGGAAACACGTGACATTTTAGACGTGCTAGGTGACAAAGGTCACAGGTGTGTATTTGTTCCTATAACTTAAAAAATAAAGGGATCAATTAAAATCTCAGTCCGACAGCGAATATGTTTAGCATTTTAGGCCTACTCTGCTTGTCAAATTAAACAAAAAGTCTAACAGCAATATATAGGCTACCACAGAGAGGCTACCACGCTATGAGTTTTACATTTCTAATCTAACAAAGGTAAAGCAATCCTTCTACTCGTACACATATCATCTCTCTTACCAGTCAGAATCTCATAACTGATCAGCCAAATCAGAGAGAAGGACATTTCAAATGATAAGATTTAAAAATATATATATATATAAATAGTTTTTATGCTGAGTCATACATCAGTTAGACGTGGGCCAGTCTATATAAGCTTATAAGATTATCGGACGAAATACTGATGACGCACCTATTACACGTCACCAGCTAAGGCAAAACAATATTTCGAATCTCAGACACTTTAGGTAAAAATTAGACGCGTACAGTCAGCTTTTAATTTTTATTTTTCCAGGGCCCAGTTGTTCAAAACCGTCGTTGGTTAACGATTCGTTAAAATTTCCATCGAGTGATACGCAAATATGCTAATTTTTTTTGCTGAAAAAATTACATTACAGTGCAAAAGCTACTCACATTTTTTCAGCAAAAAAATTCAGAATATTGTATATTGAATCCGCTAGAACAGTTAACGAAATGACCCTTAACGAGCTCGTTAAGCTAACGATGCTTTGAACAAATGGGCCCAGTTGGGTATATTCTTTGACATCTTGATTCGTTTGCATGGGTGGGTATTCGTATATCAGGCCGTTTTCTTATGCTGACACCCTATTAGACTTGCCCAAATCTGTTCATAGATTTCCTTTTTATATGATTTAAAAAAAAGTAATAATAATAAAACAAGAGGCCCATGGGCCACAACGCTCACCCGAGTTAACTGCTATAAGTTAATCAGGTACTTTACTCATCATTCCCTATCAGCATGTCAAGTTTCAAGGCAATAGCTTAAACAGTTTTTTTGAGATATCTTGCTTACAAGGTTAAAATGCTGAAATTTTCAAAGGGCCATAAGTAAAAAAAAATGTTTTAGAAGTTAATTGGGTCATCTACCTTTTTAAAGGTTTTTACCATATATGCGCATGGAAGCCATCTTGGTCAATGGATCATGACCATATAGCAATCTTTCGTTCTCCTGCCCCAAGGAGGCTCCATATGAAACTTGAGCAACATTGGCCCAGAGGCTTCAGAGGAGAAGTCATTTGAAACTATCAACACTTTTCCATACAAATGTATGGGGCCCATACAAATGCATTTGGAAGCAAACTTGACCTCACTGTAAAAAGGTCAACGCCAATGTACGACCATTATTTTAGCAACTTTGGTAGATCTCCCGTCCCTGATGATTTATGCAAAGATTCAGCTAGCCCAAAGGCATCCTCTGTTCTGGAGAAGAAGATTTTTAAAGGGTTTGACCATATATAGGCATGCGGCCATCTTGGTCAATGGACCGCGACCAGTTTAGCAATCTTTCGTTCCCCCAATCTAAGGAGGCTCCACATAAAATTTGAGTAACACTGACCCAGAGGCTTCAGAGGAGAAGTTGTTTGAAATTCTCAACATTTTTCCCATACAAATGTATGGTGCCCATACAAATGCATAGGGAAGCAAATTTGACCTCACAATAAACAGGTTAAACGTCAATGTACAACAATTATTTTAGCAATTTTGGTAGATCTCTCGTCCCCGATGACTTGTGCAAAGAGTCAGCCCCAAGGCATCCTCGGTTCTCAAGAAAAAGATTTTTAAAGGTTGTTACCATATATGGGCATGGCGGCTATCATTGTCAACGGACCGCGACCATTTTAGCAAAACCTAAGGAGGCTCCATATGAAATTTGAGCAAAATTGGCTCAGCGGCTTCTGAGGAGGTCGTTTGAAAATATTAACGGACGGACGCACGGACGGACGGATGACGGACGAAAAGTGATCACAATAGCTCATCCTGAGCATAGCTCAAGTGAGCTAAAAGTCCTGTATCTATAATGTGATGTTACTGAAATGAAGAGAGATATAAACTAAAGGGGCTGTTACAATATTTTGATCTTAAAGAGATATTTCCAATAACAAGGAGGACAAATACAACTGTAGGGACTTGGGCAAGTCTAAGACCCAATTTGTCATAATTTATATAGTCCAAAAACCTAAGAAGCATTTTCTATGCAATAAACATTAATCAATCTTTCATGCGGATGTAATATCATTTAATTTCCACAGGGGACCTATGGTAAAAACAGAAGATTCTTAGAATGACACTTTTAGTAGTTGTTCGTATCTTACTTTCAAATGAGATAATAGAAGAAAAAAACAAACAAAAAAAACAAAACAAAACAAAAAACAACAACAACAACAAAAACAAAAACAAAACTATCGCTATAGGTCGTACCCACGTTTGCGACGAAGTCGGATTAAAATCACAGTGGACCCATTGTATTCTGGAGACCCATAAAAGGGTAACTGGCAAACAGTGCAGACCCAGATCAGACGACGCAGAACGCAGAATGGTTTAGCCATTTTTCAGTAGGAATATCTAAGTCTCATAGCCGGACGTCATAAGCTTGTAAATGGACTCTTCCAATATCGTCTGTTCGTCCGTTCGTGACGTCACGCCTTGCATACGGTCAAGAACCTTTACAGAGAGGATCTTGAAATTTTATATACGGAATACTGTACCAGTCATTTGGAACCACGACCCCTTTGGGGCAACTTTAACTTTTCAGTTAGCAAAGCATCGCTAAAGCCCCCGCACTGCGTGGGCAAATTTATGGTAAATTCCTGCTAAAAGCCCCGTTCCCCGGATTTCAGAGAAAGGTTTCAGAGAAGATATCTGAAAGCACGCACGCACACACGCATACTGCAGACAGGCAGACAGTCATGCATGCAATCATGTACACACAATGAATTTTCTTGCGGCATATCTACGGTAGTGCCGGAACATATCTGAGGTTAAATCAGGACACTTAAGCTCCGTGTCCCTGTTATCCCCAGCGCCATAGGGGTCGGCGTTCCACATGACTGATGCATAAGGATGGAAAATAATCGGATCCTATTTTTTCCGTGGGACTTGTAGTTATGGCGTTATCACGCCTACCAAACGAAATAATGCGTAACCATCGGTTAAGAACGTGAAACAATTGGAATTCCATGAATCAAAAAAGGTAATCAAACTTTGCATTTTCTGTGTTTCCTGAGCGATAGAAATATTTTGAGTAAATTACTTAAAAACCGGGGAATTACATTCAGTAGCCCATTGATATCGGCGTCTGTGGAGTAAATTTCAGACCATCTACTTCACGCATATTGGCTGAATTATTTTTCGCGTGCTGAAGGTGTAGATGCAACATTGTCGAGAAATCGCCACGGGAAGGGTAAAATATGGGTGGATACGCATTAGAGTTGTAAATTTTGTTATTATTTATATAGATCTAATGCGTAACCACCTATTTTCGACCCTTATCGTGGCGATATTTCGACAATTCTGCATTGACAACCAAAATATCCATTCCACAAATAACCACGTGTTTATCGTGTGTGCGTGATGATATGCTGAACTTCTAGCAAAGCGCAAAATTAAATAAAAGACAATAAACACCACGAATTTCCACGTGTTTTCTATGGCTTTCGGTACACTTTCAGCACCCGAAAAATAGTTCAGCCAATATGCGTGAAGTAGGTAGGTGGTCTGAGATTTACTCCACAGACGCCGATATCAATGGGCTGTTGAATGTAACTCGCCGTTTTTTAACTAATTTCCTCAAGATTATATCGCTCATGAAACACAGAAAATGCAAAGGTTGTTTACCTTTTTGGAGTCATCGAATTCCAAACCAGATGTCGCTCAAATTGTTTCACACGTTCTTAACCGATGGTTATGCATTCTTTCGTTTGGTAAGTGTGGTTATAACCCTTTTTCGACTCGTGCATCGTAGACCTATAATGAAATCTTGTGAGCAAGATATCTCGAAAACTATTTGAGATAGTGCCTTGGAACTTGGCGAGCCTACTGGGAGATGATCAGTGAAATCGGACTAATCTTGTCAGAGTTATGCCCGTTACCTACTTTGGAATTTTGTATCGACAAGCGCATAGTGTTTTACAATTCCACAGATTTATATTGCGGTAGGTCTAAATGGCGAAAAGGAGCTATCGTGCAAAAAAAAAGCCGCGTGCGACAGTGAAATTAGATATCACCTCAACCCCCTACCCAGCGTTATAAAAATTGGAGTGTGACTTGACCAGGAAACTATCAAAGTTTCGCGTGTAAAATGAATTTCGTTTTAAGAACCTCTGCTACTAGATAAGTAGCAAGGTACTGATTTTAAGTCATTTTTTTCTTCGTTCATTAAATGCTCAGCTAACACACAACGTCGCTCCGATGACGTCGCGGGGACGTCGGAGCGACGCTGTTAGGACGTTATGTGTTTTCTGGGTGTATATGTGTCACAATCCTTAGTTTATTTTATAGTAAGTAATCCATCCTCATCCCAAAAGGAAAGGCAACGTAGAAGAATGTATTCAAGATGAAAGAACTAGACAGACCATGTATTTTATACAAAGTAAATCAAACTTGAGCAACGAATAAGGAAATTATCGACGTTATCGACGTTTAACCCCTTCACACTCGAGCTTCTGACATGGACTCTTCTATCTCTGAATCTGGACACATTTATTGATGCAATTAGGGGTTTCAGTCAAAATTCAGTAACAGAATGGCAAACAGTGTAAATCCTGATGAGACGGCTCATTATGAGCCATCTCATCTGGATCTACACTGTTTGCAAAAGTATCTGTCTTGGTCTACACGGCTGAAAGGGTTAAAGCTGTAATGATGTTGCAGTTTTAATGCGCCAACAATGCCAAAATATTAACCATTTTTAATAGTGTATATAGTTTTGTTTTAAATAAATATAAAAAAGAAGCTATATTCAAAATATATAGTAAAAAGTTGTTGCAAATATTATTTTTATTTAGAATTTTTATATTTTAACGCTTGGCACTCTGGGTAAAATTTTCAGCAGACGACATTTTGAAAAAATCTTATTCTTCCCAGAAAACAGGATTTGACTTTTCATGCAAATTTTCTCCAATGAAATGGATACAATTTGCATGACATGTCAAATCTTTTTTTCTGGGAAAATATCCCCAATTTGTCTTCTGCTGAATTAGACCAGAGAATGGTAAAGGTTAAAGCCCAATGTAGACGAAATACTAATTAGGTCCTTCTAATTAGAATCCTCTGTTTTATCACAAGGGCCTCAATAGAATTTAACAGATTTTTAACTTTAAAATTTGTCCACATCAACATGAACGGTATTTAAGTTTTATATATTTTATTGCAAAGAAAATGTTTCTTTCAACCATTCGGGATGTTTTGATAAAATTGTATACACAGTCATATTAATATTCACAAGATCTAGCCAAAGCAATTGCAAAATGCCATTTTTCATTCACAGAGGCAAAGCCAGACAAAATTCTTTTCTGTAGTCAGTGAAAATGACAATATCTCTTCAACCGTCTATCTTTCTCATAGAGATTGAAATCGACAAGCTCTAGCCAACTAGCGTTTACATTGCCTGAGGCAAAGCCGGGACCAAAAAATGTGAAAATATGAAAATGGCCGAAAGTCTTGAATCGTATGGGATATTTTGATAAAAATGTATACACATGAATAATGATAATATCTAACCTACGGAACTGCCAAATGCCATTTTCATTGACCGAGGCACAGCCGAGGTCAAAATTCTATTGTGTAGTCAGTTACTTAAAATGGCCATAAATCTTGCACTCTTAGAGATACATGTATGTTGATCATTTTCGCATATAGACCGATATTTATTGACAAAGCTAATTAATGCGCTTGCCAATGGACATTTTACAATAAGCGTGGCTAAGCCAAGCTCAGAAATGTGAAATATGAAAATGACCATAGGTCTTAAACTATATGAGATATTTTGCGTGTGCATGTATACGGACAGGCTCTAGCCCACAGGAATTGCCCAAGACCGAGGCAAAGCCGGTCAAAAATTCTCTCTAGTCAGTTAGTGAAAAGCATACAATTCTTAAATCGTTAGGAATATTTTGATCACTTTTCATATATAGGTTGACACTGATAAGATCTAGCAAATGAGGTCGACAAATATCATTATAAATCAGCCGGGGCTAAGCCGAGGTAATCAGTGTCACAGATTCGATTTTTACATCAGAAAATCGACCGTATAATATAATAAAATAGCCATATTTGTGTGACAGCATTTTATATCGCAATACTGATCATATGATGTCATGACATAGATGTTTTTATACTAAAACAGTACGCCATACAAAGCGGATGTGCACTTCTACTATAAAGGTTGAATTTTATTCAGAAGTTCTCGAATTCACATTTTTATATATAAAAAAGGAGAATCAGGTTTTAGATGGGGTGGGGTCGGGTGGGGTAAGGGATCAGAAGTTATGAAGAAGTTTAAGTGAAGCTGTCGCTGTTGGAATATTAACCCTTTTAGCTCTGCAGACCAAACATGTTTTGCATAACAGTGTAAAATCCGATGAGACGACTCATAATCATCACGAAATCATGCCTATGTAATGTTGACCCCCTTAAACCCCACTTTTATATAGTAAAACTGGGGTTTACAGGGGTATACATTAGTTTTCTTATTTCTGCTCAAAAACATAGACTGTGGGTACTCGTAAGAATCGGCGAGGCGGTTCTAACGAGTACCCACAATCTATTTTTTGAGCTGAAATATGAAAAATATCAAAATTTTTATCTGAAAACTTTCAGTTTTGGGTGTTAAATTTTTCAATATATTTGAATAGGCATGTTTTCGTAATGGAATACCATTTTGACACGAGTTACTGCCTTTGAAAGTCTAACCATTCCCCTTCATGGCAATACAGTAAAATCCCGCTAGTAGGACCACTCGAAAATAAGACCACTCCGCTATTAAGGCCCGCATTTGCCAGTTCCAAATGTTTTTTTTTTTTTTTTTTTCCTGATTATTTTATGTCAGACGCTTAGAATTTTATTTCTGGGCAAAACTAAATAAAATTTGGCATAACTTAAGTTATATATATTGTCTAAATAACCGAATCACAGTTTTTATGTAACTGCTTCTATTCAAAATTTATGAGGTCTTTTTGAAATGAACTTGGACCCAATATACACTGGACTAGTAACTACGGTACAGGTATTGTATTTATTGGAAATATGTTGTCGTGGCTGAGTTTTCATAATTTTGTATGATGAAATTTAAATGCTCATATTTCAGTTATTTGTCCAAATATCTCAGATTTGTTTTCAAAAAGCAATAGATCAATATATTACCTGTAAGACTGCAGCATTATATTTAAGGTAAAACCAACAGTTTTTGTAAACATCAACGAGAAACCTAGGTACCCATTTTAGTTTGGTATTATTAGGTCCGAGAAATGAAGGACTGGAAAAAAAAAAACAAACAAAAAAAACTACTGTGTATAATCAATTTAGCTGTAACTTGACTTCTAAACATTTTACAAAATTTTGTGATACGGTTTTGTTCATTAACACCTCTTCAGCTGGGGCCCTGTGGGGGTCATTGCTTTGATACTGAAACAGGAATAATATTGACAAGGCTGTATCGGCGAATTTTGATTACCACCGTTTACTTACTATATGCAGACAAAAATCAATTAAGCATTTGAAAGTATAAAACCTAAGCTTTAAAATGATATATAACATGAGTATGCAACTGCTTGGAACAAGGCTGAAAAGAGGGTATAAACATGGTGGGGGTCATTTCGCTTTCGGTGAACTGTATCCTTAAATGCGGAATTTTACGTTAACACATCTATTCACTCCAAATAAGCCATTTTTAGCTCTTTCGCTGCCAAATTTCAGACGACATTTGTCGTCTGCTTTTTTTTTTTTAAAACAAACTATTGCTTGGAAAGAAGTTTGTGTGTAAAGTTAAAAGACTGAACGTCTAACAGCGTAGATATCATCTGGATCAATGCTGTTTGCAAAAGCCTATTATTATCGCCTATGGCAGTGAAAGAGTTAAGTTAACAACAACAACAAAAACAACAACAACTGAACAAAAAAAAAAAAATGCTGATATTTCTCTCCTTTATCCACAAAACAGTGTTGTGGGTACCTATCAGAAGCGCACTCCTGAGTATACACAATACATTTTTATGTAAAAAAATAAATAACATATTTATCTTCCCAGCAAACACACAACGTCGAAACAACGTCGTTACAACGTCGCTGCAACGTCACGACGTTGCAGCGACGTTGTAACGACGTTGTTGGGATGTTGTGTATTTGCTGGGTTGATCCTGCTTGTATCTAGTTATGTAAGCCCTGGTATTTGGATCATTTAATATAGGAAATAACGGATATTTTCATTACTAAGCATAATGAGACAGATTTATAAGTAAAAAAAATGCTAGAGAAACAAATCAAAGAGCTGGCTAAAAAACTGCGAAATCCTGAAGATCCCCTTACTATTGTAGACTCCTAAATACCCCAGTTTTCACTATATATGATGGGGAACATGAGTGGAAGTATATGTGACAGGGACATCCCATCCGGCACACAACGTTGAAATAAGCGTCCTTGCCCCGAGGTTATAGAATTTTTTTTTCATGCTCAACTCAGCTGAGCATGAAATTTGTCCTGCTATATAATAAACCTCAAATTACCAACAATTGCAAATTCTTTCTTGCTGAACATAGCTGAACATGAAATTTTCACTGCTAATAAATATGAAAATTTCATTTTTCGTTTTTATTAGCAGAGAAAATTTCACGCTCAGCTGAGTTGGGCATGAAAAAATGTTTTATAACTTTGGGGCACAGACGTTGAATCAACGTTGACACGTCGTTATTTCAACGTTGTGTGCCCGCTGGGAAGTTAAGAAGGTAATGCAGCAAGCAACAAATATCCTCATTAGACTGTGTGGATACACAGGCTGATCTGGCCTTCTCTGCCAGCACATGCCATAAGGACCCTTTTATAGCGGATCTTGTAATCAAGCAGTGAATTAGGTAAACGCGGATACACAAATAAAACAAAGAATTAGATTATAGGGACCACGAGCTTTTTTCATAAGCTTCCTTTATAGGTTTTGGCTAAATTCTGACCTTCACAATATTCCTTGACTTCCAAATTTGGTCTTAGGTTACCTTAGACTGACAAAATACGTAATCACAAGAAAGGGGTCCGTAAGATTGTTTTGGTACTTTTCTGTCTTTGAACACATGTACCCTCGTTTTTGTGGAAAATAAACAAACGAAAACGAGTTTTCAACACTAGTACACTAAAATACTACTGACAAATTCAAATGGTCAACAATTAAATGAAATAATAAATTAAATGATACATTTTTATGTAAAACTGATATAAATTCAAACAATCTCATCTATGTTTTGTTCAATCAGAGTCAAGCTTTTTCTCATATATAGCCAGCCCCCTTTGGCTTCTGTATACTTTTTACTGGTTCCAGTCCTTACAACCCTAATTGGTACCTTGTTCCCTATAGTGATCTAATGTCATGTTGAAAGAAACCTGCAAACCGTAATAAGTAGTAGGACAGACAGACCTGGGCCAACAGTGTCTACCTTGACCAGACACCAATGAACGTGCCATCTGATCACGATCTTCAGTTTGCCACTTGGACACATGAACTGATCGTGAAATGGACAGAACGCGCCGTCTGAAAATATCTTTACAGTTTGCCACTTGGACACATGAACACAGAGTGACTTGTTCAAATGTTAGCACAAATGCAGTGGGAAGTTAAAGACTCCATATTCCTAAAAAATAGACATTTTGTTATCCGATCAGGTTTAATAAAATTGATATATGGTATTGATACAATCATAAAATTTGGCATCTGACAGCCTGTAAAATTTCAGTTAGTCTCTCGTTCTAGGACTGGATTAAAAATGAAATGATTTTTATCGTTTCTCTGAATTAATTTCAGTTATAGAACTGGATCAAAAATGAAATGATTTTTTTTATCGTATCTCTGAAATAATGTTGGCAACATTAATTGAGAAAAAAGATAAAAAATCATTTCATTTTTGATCCAGTTCTAGAACGAGAGACTAACTGAAATTTTACAGGATGTCAAATGCCACATTTTATGATTGTATTAATACCATATATCAATTTATTAAACCCTTTTTTGGATAAAAAATGTCTATTTTTTGAGGAATATGGAGCCTTTAAAAGTTGCCCGAATTAAGGTAAATGCCTGACATGCATTGTTCCACTGAGTCAAACTGCAAATGCGAGTTACGAACTGACAGCTAAGTCTTACTCCAAGGGACTGTCCTCTATCGATAATGGTTGAAAATTATGTATTAAATAATAATAATAATAATAATAATAATAATAATAATAATATAAAGTACTACTAAAACTAGTACTACTACTATTACTACTACTATAAATAATAATAATAATAATAATAATAATAACAAAAATAATTACTTAGCACTCTGCGTAAAAATTTCAGCAGATGACATTTTAAAATATTTTTTTTTTATTTTCCCCTGAAAACAAGGTTAGACATTTCATACAAATTGTTCCCAGAGACAATTTGCACAAAATGTCACATGCTGTTTAATAAGAAAAATGTAATCAATTTGTCGCCTGCTGAATTGGTCCAGAGAGTTTTAAAGGTTAAATGACCGAAAATTGTCTCGATATATACATGTGCAAATACAACGACCCAATCATAAACAGTTATAATGCTGTATATGAAAAGAAATGAAAAGAAAACCGACATGAAACAATACTGAGCCGGGACACAGCATTTCCTATAAGGGTGCATATGCGCCCAGCGAAGACTCAGATCAGTTTGTGCGTCCCGAAGTCTGGTCAGTCTTCACAGGGCACTCTGTGAGTAACAAAGGATCCAATGCGTCTACAGGCGGACAGCGAACACGCTGATCTGAGTTTTCGCAGGACACACATGCAATCTTGTAGGAAATGCTGTGCCCTGGCTTGACTCTTCATACTTAAGCAAAATAGCCGGGTCTCCCTGTGCCTTTGTTTACCTTCAAAATAATCTGTATATCCATAGTATATTTTGTAAAGGTTCCATTCAAACTGATTATAGGAAATACTCCAAATAATTGAATTATGATTGGTCGACTGAAATCAGGTAGGCCAAATACTGAAATAACAGTACAATATTCAGATATTAGCTAGTTCAACGTGTCTACACCATAGATATCAAACGAATCACAGGACTACATCAAAAGGCAAACCTGGCCAATATGCAAGTATATGGAGGTCAAAGTAAGGTCAGAGAGTTACTGACCTACTGTGAGCATCTGAATGTGGTAGGGTTATATGAGGACACTGCCTTAAAACAGCGTTCGTTAGACCTCAACAACCCGAACAAGCGAGAGTCCTTAAAACTATTCCCGGTGTATTATTTATTACCTGAAACAGTGCAGCTCAGATTGCACTAATTGACCTGCAATTTGCTGACGTAATGGTAGGTATAGCGCTACCATCGGCTGTCAAGGCTGTCAGAAATCGACATCAAAGTCATCAAATTAAGTGCCGGCTTGCAGAAAAAAAATCTCCGAAGCGACCATGACCCCATGTCAAACACATCGAAAGAGGTCAAGCCGTTAATGGGATAATTTGTTTGACCGTGAAAGAAAAGATTTATTGATTTTGATTTTGTTGTGGTCAGCTGCATGCAGACTCTATTGTTGAGTTAGGCACGCCAAACACTAAAGAAAAACGTGAAACGCTAACCTTGGCGGTTTTCAAAAAAGATCGAACCACATTTTACAAATGTATATGTAATTTTACTCCTGAAGTTGGACATATATTGAAAATATTGCGGAAAAGAAAAGAAATTGCTCCTCTTTTCCACAATATTTTGTTACCTGTTGTTAGAGTTTCATGTTTAAACAGGGACCAGATTTTCACTTCGAGATAAGCGGTTATTCGAGATAAGCGAGGTCGAGATAATGAGAGTCGACTGTATACTGAAAATTTCATCACCAAAAACTGAACGTTTTCAGATAAAAATTCTGACATTTTTCATATTTCTGCTCAAAACAGAGATTGTGGGTATTCGTTAGAACCGCCTCGCCGAGGCGGTTCTAACGAATACCCACAATCTATGTATTTGAGCAGAAATAAGGAAAAAATAATGTATACCCCTATAAACCTCAATTTTACGATATAAAGTGCATTATATAGGTATGTTTTCGTGAAGCCCCAGTGAAGATTCGCACAGTCTAATCAGAATATTCACTGAGCGCATTTTAGACAGGTGAAGATGCAACGGTCTTCACGCGGATGCGCAGGCTGATTTGAGTCTTCCCTGGGAGTACATGTCAGAATGTATGTTTTCTCGCAAGATTATATGATACGAGTGTCATAAACTATTTTTATTTCGGATTTTCTTTTAAAAGTAAACCAGGTAGGTAATCCACACATTATCCCCAATACGCTCACCAAGTTTTAAGGCCCTAGCTCAAATAGTTATCGACATATCTCGTTGACAATATTTCATTATCATTTTATACAAGGGGCATAACTCCAGAAACAAAAATTTATTTTTTTTATATGTAATCAGGTAATCTACACATCGTTTCCAATAAGCTCACCCAGTTTCAAGTTCCTAGCTGAAATATTGAGATATTACTGTCAAGCTATAAATATCAGTTTTTACAAGGGGCATAACTCCAAGAAAAAATCATTTTTTTTTTCAAAAGTTCATCAGGTGATCTACTCATTATCCCCAATAAGCACACCGAGTTTCTAGATCCTACGTCAATAGTTATAGGGATATCTTTCTAAGAAGATTTCATTATCAGTTCTTACAAGGAGCATAACTCCGAAAACAAATCGTTTTTTTCCAAAAGTTAATCAGGTAATCTACCTATCGTCCCCAATAAATAGATCAAGTTTTAAGGATCCAGCGCAAACACTTTTCGAGATACATTGCTGAAAAGATTTCATTATCAAGTCGATTAAAGGGTCATAACTCTGGAACTACAAGTCCGACGGGAAAAAATAATGGTCCACTTATGTACCATCATGATTCTACATACAAAATTATACGATCCTAACTCTGTGCCGAACGGACTACCCAAAAGCAATATGCATCTCCAACTTTTCCGAAGTTGGGGCACTGTGGGGAATCTACGTGACACATAATGACTAGGTACACGGTGTTTGTTGCAATTTTAGCGCCGCAGAATGCAGGGCTTTTTAGAATATCTCTATTTATACCAAATGGAATCTGTTCAAATAAAGTATAAAGTACGCGGGAAATCAAGTTCTTTCTGGTGGTGTAAGCGTTATTCTCAGATCGGGTCTTGACTCCTCCGTCAAGTCACTTGACCATTTAACTGACAACCGCAATTGACCATTCAAAATACAAATGTAGCTAATAAGGTAATTGCCAATGTTTTTAGTCGTGCTTTTTACAGGTAAGCACAGGTATATCAATACAAAGTTTGTCTAAGGAAATTCACGTGGGCGTGGTTATAACTGCCTGACGGAAGAGTCAATTCTCGAGAACAGTCGGAGAGAGCTCTCAATCTGTGCTACCGGAACAATGTCCACGAATTTTGACGAAAAGACATTCTCCGAAAGTTCTCGAGAATCAGACCAGATTTCAGAATAGCGCCTGTCTGAAAAAGCCTGATTTTCTGCGTACTTTGCAATTTTCAATTTAACAATTTCCATTAGGTATAAAAAAAAGTCCTACCTTATGCGGAGCTAAAAATAGAAACAAACTCCGTGTTCCCAGTCATTTTGGTCACGTGGATTCCTCACACTGTGGGGGCATAAATAAGCATGTAAATCAAAGTAAATCACTGTGATAACAAGGGTGACGGCTCGCGACAAACATCTCAGACATCAGCTAAAGGGAACCACTAGTAGAACCAAGGAGGGACCGACCCAAGACATAACATCAGGCATTAAACCAAACATTTGAACTTATCAACACCAGTGCATATACAAAACTTAATGTAAGCTATTCATTTTTTCTCAAAACACTGGGCTGAGATGATTTTTGACATCGATCAAGGGCCATAAATCTACTGAAAACAGAAGAATTTTACAATCGAGGAAATTGTGAATTTCAGTGCATAGTGAAATCTGTCTATTCTTTCTCACGACATTGGTGGGGAACGGTTTCTTGACGTCAAGCAGATGCACTAAGTATGCTAAAAATTGATAAAAAAAAATGTAAAAAAAAAAAAAAAAAAAAAAAAAAAAAAATAATAATAATAACAATAACTACGTATAACGAGTTCAATCTAGAACTTGACAATGACAGCATACATGCAAAATTTGACGGTCAGAAATCCATCAATTCTTGCTGAAGACGTTGTCCTGAAACGTTTTTTGATGTCAGTCAAGAGTACCAATTACTGTGCTGAAAATGTTGCGTTACAATCTCAACTTACGATTTCTCAGTATCAACGCATACACAAAATTTGACGGAAATTTCATCTAGATTTTCTCAAGATATTGAATGGATACGATTTTCTTTCATAAGTCACGAGCCATAACTATGCTGGATATTGACGAGAAATAATTCTAATCAAGAACTTATGAAAACCACAAATACACACACACCATTCAACGAAAATTCGTCAATTTTGTCGTATAATACTGAACGAAGACGAGTTCTGACGCCAATCGAGGGGCATAACTCTTGTGTAAATTGACCAAAACGTCGTATTCCAATTCCAATCTAGACGAAATCCACCAATCGGAACGGAGACGAGTTCTGACACAAGTCGCGAGGCATAACTCTTGATGAAATTGACCGCCATATTCCCACTGCAATCTAGAGGTGTTAACATATCGATGAATATGCGGAACCTGATGACATGCAATCCTGTCTCAAACTATTGAGCGGAAACTGTGTTAACCCTTGTCATGCTGAACCCGGATATATCCTGCATTTGCAAATAGTGTAGATCCAGATCAGTTGGCTTCTTCAGAAGCCAACTGATCTGGATCTGCACTGTTTGCCATTAAGTATGTGAATTTATAGCAACAATGCAGATCAAGCAATCTGATTGGCTAAACTTACGAGTGGGCGTGACATCTTTATTCAGCATGACGAGGGTTAAAATTGCACAGAAAACACCGTTTTACAATCTCAACCTAGGAATTGTTGGCGGCACTGCATACACAAACATTGATGGAAATTCATCAATCCTTTCTGACGAAATTGCGATGGTTTGACGTCAGTCAAAGGCCATGACGAAAGGTCCGCATTACCGTCCTAACCTTGGATTTGTCAACATCAACGCACATGCCAAATATGTTGATAATCCATCAATTCCTTCTAAATATTGAGCGGAAACGAATTTTGGAATGCCAATCAAAGGCCACAACTTCGCTGTGAACTTATGAAAAATTCCGTTTAACAATCCTTATGTATATCGAACTTGTTAACAACAGCGCATATAAAATTTGGTAGAAATCTATCAATTTTTTCTGTAGGCATTGAGCAAAAACGAATCGCTGATAGATTTTTATTTACATTAATTGTTATAAATCCTTAAAAGACTAATTTTGATGAAAACTGTCGCAAAGCCGTGTTAAGTAAATAAGTGAACTCGTGAACTGATACAATCAGAATCCACATCAAGTTCTCAACATCAAAAGGAAAAACAGACAAATACAATTAAACAGAGACAAAAAGAACAGATGGCAAGCAGTGTTGGCAGCCCTTTCCGAAAAAGGTGGCAACACTGTTACCCGAACTTAACTAAATATATCTTTAATTTACATAATTGTTAACAGAAAAACATTTGTAAATAAAACACTACATAACATTTATCAATCAAAGCGCTGTAGGCTCTGGTGGCCTGGGCATCAGGAGGCCTAGGGGTTTCAAAGCTCACCAAATTTCAAATAAACACAAAATCTGTAAAGGCTTATATGATGAGCATTTCAATAGAAAGTCACTCATAGAGGATATGGTTGCTGAGGTGATAATTTTAATGAATTCCTTCTATTTTCCATGGCAATCAGTAAAAATAAAGCCTTAATGCTGATAAAAATTTACTCAAGGAACATCACAATATACGTTTTGTCAAAGTATCTGCAATTGCTAGACAGTAAATAATTTCCCATTATAAGTATATGGAAACTGTAACTGGCATAGCAACCAAAACAAAGTGTTGATTTTCATAAAAAAATACAAATTTTCAATCCCCCAGCCCAAGGATGCTACAGATGAAATTTGGGCTCAATTTGCCTTGTGGTGTCAGAGGAGATGTTGTCTGAAAGTGTTGACGATGACACGGCGACAACAACGGAGAACTATCCTATAAGCTTTTTCGGAGCCTTCCGCTCTGGTAAGCTAAAGACAAAGGAATGACATTGAACTGTCACTGGATATGTATCAAAGAAAACGAAAGAGCTATAGTTTTGTTCATGGTTTTATTAATTATAACATGAAAGTAAAATACAGGCTTTCAACTGATTATGATCAGAAGAAAGAAATATTCCTGAAGACATATAATGGTGGTATTTTGATAAATAAAGGCTGAATGCCAAATGTTACCCAATGTTTGGGCAAATAAAAATCTAAAACAGATTTTTTAAGAGCAATGGATAAATCTATAAGAAGTTAGAGTATGGGCTATAATGCGCAGTTTCGGCTAATAAAGCCTCATCAGTGACTCTGAATGAAACAGGTTCAACAATTCAAAACCACATGCAAATCTTCATATAATGATAAGAAAACACGCGAAATTTCAGAAGAATCAAATTAAAATGTAGGAGGAGTTGTGGACACAAGCTTTAAAAATGGCTATTTCTCAGTTCACAAGGGCTGTAATTATGTCAGAAATAGTTGGATCAAAAATTGAAAACCACATGTACATCCTCATATATATATATATATATATATATATATATATATATATATATATATATATAAAGAAGAAAATTTTCAAAATTTCAGAGGTATCCGATAAAAGATGTTGGAGGAGCTAGGGGCACAAGGTGTGTGATGGACACACAGACGGATACAATGACACACAGAAGAGCAAGGGTCTTTTCTATAGTCCTTCCTCTCCTACATCGGGTTACAAACAGGACAAATAGTTGCACAACATTTAATCATCTTTAACTGTTTTTCTTTCTTTTTTTTATTTTCAAAACGGAAAAGTTTTTCATGATGTACTTATTTAATCACATGTATATTAAGTAACTGATCTGAATGAAAAACTCACAACCATTAAGTGACACAAATGCCAGTTTGAGCATATCTGTTCAATCTGTTCTTACAGAAATTCGAAAAAAAAAACCCTGATATTAATGAAAGTTTAATTATCTGTAAGAGAGGATGAAATTATGTGAGAACGTGAAACTCCATGTTCATGTTGTCCTAAAAAGGTTTGTATAGACAAAATAACCAGTTTAATTTGCATCCATATTGAAACAAGATTAAGTATTTGCATGCAATGACAAATGACTAGAGATCTGTTGAAAATCCGTGTTACAATTCCAACTGGAACATGCCAGTATTAGTGCTGTTATCAAATTGCACAGAAATCTAGTTTTTCAGAAATTTCTGAATATACCGAAAGGAAATGAATTTGTTGTTTTGACGTCAATTAAGGACAATTATTCTGTAGACAACTGTAGAAAATCCGTGTTAAAATCCCAACTAGAACATACCAGTGTCAGTGGATTTGACACCTTGGATAGAAATCTATCAATTCTTTCTGAAAATATTGAGTGCAAATGAATTTGCTGATGGACGGACAGACGAACGGACTGATTTTGATATAAACTGGTCAAACATTGTCAGAAAACCGTCTTACGACCCCGACTAAGCCATGAAAATACGTATATATTTGCTAAATCTGACTCGTACTGAAAAAAAAATTGAGATTATGCCCAGAAAACACATTTTCTTATTGTGTGACTCAAATAAATAAATAAATAAATAAATTCAAAGAGTTACAGATACTTGGACGAATACTAATAACAGACTGTACACATTTTTATCTACCCTTATATTCTTGACTGAACAGCATTAGCTCCAGTCAAACATTGTGACGTAATATGTCATGTAACGGTGGATCTTACTGTGTTTCTTGACAAATATTCCAAACTGGAAAATGTGCATCTGCTTGGAGAACTTCTTGAGAAGTGTAAAAATGTGAACTGTAAAGTTGGGGCTTTTTGGAGAAGATGCGAACGCGTACTATTAAATTTGTTTACTCCTCCGTACATATACAGTCGCCACACACACACACACACACGCACACACGCACGCGCAGACATACAGAGAGACATTTGTAATTATTATTAATAATGATAATACTAGGTTAGATGAAATTACTAGGTTAGATTCATTAAAGGCTGCATATTCCTCAAAAAATAGACATTTTTCATCAAAGAAAGGTTTAATAAATTGATGTACGGTCTTAATACAATCATAAATGTGGCATCTGACAGCCTGTAAAATTTCAGTTAGTCTCGCGTTTTGAACTGGATAAAAAAAAAATATATATATATATTTTTTTTAAATCTTATCTCTGAATTGCCAACATTAATTCAGAAATACGATAAAAAATCATTTCGCGTTTGATCCAGTTCAAGAACGAGAGACTAACTGAAGTTTTTACAGGCTGTCAGGTGCCACATTGTATGAATGTATCAATATTTTTTTAAACCTTTCTTGGATAATAAAATGTCTGTTTCTGAGGAATATGGAGCCTTTAACTTGGCAGTATTCAGTGTCGAATCAGTGATATATCGCCCGATCGTTGTCCTTATATGACTTGGCTTATATGTATTGTAAAGGTGAGCGAGCTATGACCAGAAATGACCTGCGTTTGTTTGTTTTCACGGGGCAATGAACATTCTTTTAAGAACATAAATGTGCGCCTTATTTAGCATAAACAAGCCTTAACGTGTATGTGAAAAGCCCAGATACAGACTAGTCCGCTGAGCAGGCAGGTGTCGTCTCCAGGCGAACAGTCTGACATGACTGCTCACCTGATGAAAATCTCTTAAATGTAGGATCTACTGGCGATAGGCAGACTGCAAAGATCAGACTGATCTAGGATCTCGCTTGTCACAGGTGTGCTTAGGTCCATTTCTGCCTGGTGAGGCGCACGTGGTTAGCCACAGTTCAATGAAACATCAACACTTAGCTGTCAAGGAGAAATTTCAAAACAAAGACAGGCATTGGCTCCATCAGGTTAACTATTAACCCTAGTCCTGCTGATCCCGGATATACCCTGTCTTTGCAAACAGTGTATACCCAGATCAGTGAAGAAGCCAACTGATTTGGATGTACACTGTTTGTCAATCAGAAAGTGAATTTGTATCAATAACCTGGAACAAGTAATCTGACTGGTTGACATTTAGAACAGGGCGTGGCATCTTAATTTATTCAGCATAACAAGGGTTAACATGACCCACCCACTGAAGTTAACACTCAACATGCTGGATAAATATTTCAGTAGACGACAATTTGAAATGCTTTTCTTATTTTTCCTAGAAAACAGGGTTAGGCATTACATGCAAATTGTCTCCAACAAATTGCATCAAATATCAATTCCAGTGCCGGCCTCGGTGGCTCAGTTGGATGCGCCGTCCGACTGGAGACCAGGAGGTCGCGGGTTCAACCCCCGCCGAAGTCGGCAACATTCTTTCGCGGAGATTGATCATGAAATATTTTCTACGGTCATTCTCTCCCTTCCGCTGATTCAAGAAGGGCAGTTGTCAGTTTCTGGCGAAAGAATGTGCGCAATACTGGTTAACCGCTTAGAGGACTAAGCCTGCCCAGTAAACGTGTGGCTAGGTAAACTGACCGCGCTCGACATGATCCCATTGGGTTGACTGGGCCGTAAAACCTCAACACAAACAAATTCAATTCCAGTTTTCTTGAAAAAAAAAAATAAATAAATATGAATAATATCATTAATTTGTCTTCTACAGAATAAGCATAGAGAGATGGAAAGGCTAAATGGTATTATCTCTCTCACACGGTTTATTATCCCTCTCCCATCTCCGGCCACTTGCCGCATCCCCACCTGTTATATGCCTTCTACTAAACTGATTCAGTCTATCAATTTTACGAATGATGAAAACATTTATAATTGTTGGACATAATGATTAGGAAGGATATATTGCAGTAAGGCGATGATTTCCCTAAATGGCTCAGGTGTTGAAGACTAAATTTCTGAAAGTACATTATTCAAAATTTTTATACATATTTCGGTAGCCCGCTGTCTGAATCATAGCAGAAAGGAAACTATATGCTTCTGGCTTATTATTACAGGGAGCTAATTCGTCCTGTTTACTCCACCCCAAAACCTCCTAAATTAATACCATGTTCAAAACGATGGGAATAATATTTCATTACCTTTCTCTTTGGGAATATTTCTTGCATCAGAATGACCAGAACACAACACTTGTTGGAAACTGTGATTAAATGAATAGTATGTGCGCATGTCTGGTACATCTGCTTGAATTCTCTTTCTCATTTCCGGTAAAAATGCAAAATTGAATGGGTTTCATAAAAAAATGTTATAAAAATATGTTCTCTCCCCGCCCCCTCCACACCCCGCCCAACCCATTCATATATATTACGTAAGTATATCTATCTATCTATCTATCTATCTATACACGTACACGCACGCACACGCACGCACAAGTGCGAATGTGATCTGGGAAAAATAAGTTGATTTAAGACAGTGTGAAACTTCTACGATGAAACCGGTTGCTGTGAAAGGAAATTTGAAAAAAACAAGAAAAAAAAAAAAAAAAAAAAAAACGTTCCGGAACGTCATATAAAATTTAAAATTTTATATATACACAAGAAAAAATGTTCCTTTTTGTCTTCTGTGGGGACCGAATGTCCAGATCAGACTCGGCATCGGCGCTGTCTAATCGGAATCTTCGTCCTCACTTGCAGAATCTATTGGTACTTCAGAATCTATCGCATCATATAAATATGTATGTGTTACTCGGACAATAACTATGAAGTCATTCTTGAAAGTTATTATTATTATTCTTTTGAGTTTGATTTCTAAATCTTTAAATAAAACACAAATAAACACATGACTTTTTGACCCTGGCTAATGGAAATAACAAAGTGTGCTCTGTATTGACCGTTTCTTCGTACACTGACCTTTCGTTATACAAGATTATACAGAAACCAATCAGACAAAACGTTTTTACCGTCTGGTGCTCGGCTTCGCGGAAAATGTTTTTATGTGTGTGCAGACTTCAGTACGAAAACATATGCTGTTAAATAGAAGAAGAAGAAGAAGAAACAGCAACAAAGTCAGCAATGCTTCATCTACAAACCCCCGGTTCTGTAATTTTAAATAGATTATTATTACAGTTATATAAACATGATAATAACAATCGAGGAAAACCTCCGTGAAAACGGGTAACCAGCTAGAAGTACACAGCCTAGAGATAACCTAAACTAAAGGTCATATCAGGTCATTCCCATTTCAGACCGTGTAAAACAGTTTATTTTTCAAGAAGAGAACCGATGCATGAAATACATTTCGCCAGTATACGAAGTGGGAAGACCAGTCAAATGCTGCTGAGAAGGATTGTCACATCAAAATTTAAGGCTTGCTTGAGTCATTGTGTAAACAACAAACGGTCGCTGGCCATGGAGTTTGGAGAACTAGACCATATATATTTATGGTTCTGTTCGAGAAATACTTTTATCGACTACTTGATGAAGTAGTATTAAGATGATTACAAAATAATGTCTGCTGAATTCTACTTTATTGGACAGCTTCTTTACCCTGTAATATGGACACAGTAATAAAGTGAGTAACAGATCTAACCCGAGCCTTCTCTGGCTTTTCAAAGCCCATTTACTGATATGGGGTCTTTGACAGCCGCCAGCCAGTAAATATCAGGAGGCTTTCTAAGTCAGAGAAGGCTCGAATTAATCCACGTCAAGTTCTCAACATCAAAGGGTAAGACCACAGATAGCAAGCAGATCTGGCAACACTTTTCCCAAAAGGTTACCCAAACTTTACTGAATAATATAATTTAACAAACAGTATCACAATGAAAATACCGCCTTACAACGGTCAGTAATAGGTTACTCTGTGTGTGTGTGTGTGTGTGTGTGTGTGTGTGTGTGTGTGTTTGTTGGGGGAGGGGGTGTTAAAGCTAGCCTTGCGGGATTCCAGCTATTGCCCTCATCTTTACTAGTGATAAAAACATATATATGTTCAGTCCGCGTGGAGGTCTTCTAACTACTCATAGATGACAGTCAGTAAACAACAATCAGGTATTTACCCTACAAAGTGCTAAGCGAGCTTGTGGCAGACAACATTATATATTTTTATTGTTTATATTACTTTTCCGAGAAAACAAGACTTGGCATTTCAAGTAAATCATAGTCTGTTAAGCAAACGATTCTCTCAATATGTAAGAGAAGATACCAAGAAAAGCCGCAATCAGGAAGTACAGCCCTCCTGAAGCAGCAAACGAAGGAGAGTTGAGGAACAAATAATGTCAACCCTCTTTATACCGACACTCGATACAACGACAAAATCCGTTATAATGACAATTTGAATATCACGAAACCTTCGCTCAGGAGGTGAGAGTTAATGAGAAATTATGCAAGAATATTGCATTAAAACTTCAAGCAACATATGTTTTGGATATTTGTTAGAATCGCCTCACTGAGGCGATTCTAACAAATATCCAATACATATGTTCTATGGGGAAATAAGAATAAAACAAGGTCTTTCTTTCATATCATTCTGTCCATTAAGGATTCTTTACAACAGCAAATTCATTTTAATGGCAATATATTTGGAAACAAATGATGTCGTTGTAAAGAGGGTTCACTGTAATGACAATACAAACGCCACGTATGAACCCATCGACGCATAAAGAACTGGAACAGAGGAACCTCCTCAAATCACATTTTCTCTGAAATATATATATATCAAAATGTCATCTGCTGCGTTTGTGATTGCCGCCGGAAGGGTCAAGTTTACCAATTTATTTTGTAAAAAAGATATTCCAATTGCAGTAACATGTCCTATAAAAATACAAGGACGCCATAGTGTAGACAATAACGCCTACAAGGAAGCAGACGGCAAAAATAGTAAATAGGATGAAAACGGACCCAGCTGTTCAAAGCATCATTAGCTTAACCAGCTCGTTGAGTGTCAGTTTATTAACTGTTTTAGGGAAGTTCATATCAAATAAAATGATACTTTGCACAGAAAAAATGTAAGTTTTTCAGTGCGAAGGCAGCTCATTTTTTTCAGCCCAAAATATCAATGTAATTACATATATATATCGCACAATATAAATTTTAATGTCTTGTTAACTAACAATGGCATTAGCTCTGAACAACTGAGCCCTGGGTAAAAGGTTTTAGCAGACGACATACTGAAACATTTTAATTAATTTTCCCAGAAAATATGCTTTGACACTTTATACATATTGGAGACAATTTGCATGAAATTTCAAGTCCTGTTTTCTTGGGAAAATAAGAAAAATATGATCATCGTCTGCTGAATAAGCCCAGAGAGTGGTAAAGGTTAATAAGCTGTTTTACTAAAACAGACGTGTGTGTATTTTCTTATGTAATTAGGGACATCTTATCTTGTAGTTTGGGAGGACTGGCACTTCACTAATGTCCCCGACAGGGTTAAAATTAATTTGCAAAATTTTGCAAGTATCTCTTGTTAATTCGCTAAACAGGTAAGTTGATTTGAATTTACTAACTATATATATAGTAAGTTACTATAAACATTATTATTTTAAATAACCGTAAATTTCTGCTATTTTCTTTGATTTTTTGAATGATAGTGTAAGAAGACAAAGCAAATCTATTAGACAGAACAAACTTTTATGGCTTTATTTCAACACCTTATGTCAAACTATAGACAGAGCTGGACTTGTGTCTACGAGCACAAAATCCTGACTACAAATTAAAAACTGACAAAAAAAGTTAGTGTAATGTTAAAGGCTCCATAATTATCAAAAATAGACATTTTCGTTTACCCAAGAAAGGTTTAATAAATTGAATTTTGTTTAATAAGATTAAAAAAAAGGTGGCATCTGACAGCCTGTAGAATTTCAGTTAGTCCCTAGTTTTTGAAGTGGTTCAAAAGTGAAATGATGTTTTATCGTATCGCTGAATTAATGCTAGCAATATTAATTCAGAGATACGATAAAAAATCATTTCGTGTTTGATCCAGTTCAAGAACAAGAGACTAACGGGAATTTTATAGGCTGTCATGTGCCACATTTTATGATTGCATTAATGCCATATATCAATTTATTAAACCTTTCTTGGATAATAAAATGTCTATTTTAGAGGAACATGGAGCCTTTAAGACAGTAACTAAACCAAAGGCTTTTACTTAATAGAACTTGTTTGGATTTCTTATTTTCTAGGTCCATATGGGACAGTACTATGCCTGTTAATTCTCTGTCCATTTAACCACCACTTTTTAACTAACTATTAGCCCAACCTTGAAGTGATCCCGGTGAATCTTCGTACAGATTTTCAAACCTTGCATACAAGCGATCAATCACTGGTACACTGCATTTTCAACATCATTTCTTCGGTCATGCTCCTAACAGACATGTAAATTGCCCTGAACCTGGACACGGTTTATAAATCCTGTTAAAGTCTGTTTAGATTCACTAGATGTTTTGAATACCCTCAGCAGCTTGCACTGGAAGTATTGATGGCTTCTGTTTGAAACACAAAACTATAAGAGAAGATACCCAGAAATGCCACAATCACAAAGCTTAGTCCTCCCAGAGGCACCAAAAGAAGAAGAGATTGGGAAAAATCAATTACAAAGAAAGTTTCCTTTCAAAAGGAAAGACTTGCAAAGTTTTATCAGTGACCTCTCTCTCTGCATGTCTATAGGAATGCAAATGCTACAAACCATGATCCTAGTTGTTAACACAGTTCCCTTTATTCCTCATAGAGGCGATACCTATTTTACCTGTCTCACATACCAACCAAGTTTCATCAAACTATCTCAAAGCGTACCGCAGTTATCGGGCGTACACAATTTCATAACTAAACATTCCAAGAGAAGTGACTCGAAAACTAAGGCAATGTGAATTACCATTCTTGAACACGACACTTGGTTTGTCCTACATACACACACCAAATATCATAAAGTATACAACTACATATTACAAGGGGGTGCCATAAGTTCTTTTTTATTATTATTCATCCAGCCATTCACACAAAGAAGTTGGTGGAAATGGTCCAATGTTTCCATTCCACTGCAATACGATTTCCCTTCTGTATGATTAAACCGCAACCCCTATTTCTGAGTCTGATAGATTTTACAGCCTGGTATACAGTAGGTATCTCTTTCCTACTTACTTACGTGCAGTGCAAATACAGTAAATCCGATCACCACGAGGGCTTTCAAACAAAGCAGGACTCGAGAAAAAGAAAAGAAAAAAAAAAAAAAAAAAAAAAAAAAAAAAAAAAAAAAGATCCATATACACATGTAAGATTTTCCTTTCTATTTGTTCCTTTCTATCTTGTACCACTCGAGCACCCGTTCTACCCCGCCGTATTTGCTGGTATAAATCTGAACTTCATGCACACAGTCATTTTGCGTAATGGCTCCTTCCCACACGTTTTGCCAGAAATACTACTTAAACGCAAGTCTATCCTTAAATGCTATCATCCTTTCATAAGCTGACTTCTGTCTGTGTGGGAGACCCGTAGTTATGTAAAGTCCTTATGCAACAAAACTTGTCGTTAGTAGGCTGGTCTACGAGGAGAATTTCACTTGTGGGCATCCATTTTTTTTCAACGCTTGTCCTTGTTATTATTTTCGGTATATTGGGAATAGCAAATAGGTAAATGAATGTCACTTGTATTGTTAAAGGACGGAAAACCATCCAAACAATATGTGTCCAGGTCGAGATATTTTATACCGATGAATGAATCTGTTTGACTGTCCGATACACCCCACAACGACCGTCACATTAAAACCAGTTCGTATACCGACTATTGCATATAACAATTATCGAAACTTTTGTCTCTTCAGGTGCATTCGACACATCTTTACAATATTTTAGCTCATCGAGACCTTGCAAATATTACGCAAATATTCTAAGGAAAAGGTTTTCGAAAGATGGCTAATATTTCCCGGCCCTACTCTCCTTTTTCTCATAGCATGTTTTCTAGTCGATCCGTTTTCAGAGTGAGTAAAGGGTTTTTTACTACTGTAAACATGATAAAAACGGAACAGACAAAAATAACGAGAAAAAAATAAAGTATAACATGAAACACCATTTTATACAAAGGCGTTGCTGATAGCAAATTCATCTTTATTTAGTAGGATCTACAGGGGAAAAACTATTTATGAGATATATTAAAGGCAGGTAACTTAAGAACTAAAATGACCCACAGTTGTGGCCCTTGGTCTTAGTATTCTTTACAACGTAAAATTTTATTAAGATATTCCTTAAAAGAAGTTTGGCCAAACAAAATTGACCGGCATCAATGGAAAAAAAAAAAAAAAAAATATATATATATATATATATATATATATATATATATATATATATATATATATATATATAACTTAAAGTATTCTATACAGCTGTAAACAGTCATCAAAATATTCCATATAGTAATCGAGCTCCTGGTCAAAATTCATGTTTTATATCATGTACGGCCGCCGTGACAGAAGCCGCTGGTTATTCACCCGTCTACCGGTTGTCCGACACCTTATACACCCGGCAGCCGTTTGAATATACACGGCCGCCGTATCAATGGCAGTTGACGGGTTATCCGACTATTCCTGTTTCTAAAGTCGACAGAGTCCTGAAAACGAGGACAAATACAGACTAAAACCGGGACGAGCTTTAAAAAAGGTCACACACACACACACACACACACACACACACACACACACACACACACACACACACACACACACACACACACACACACACACTAAAGACTGGAGGGGAGGGGAGGGGGGGGCTTAAACTAATTTTATAACGCGGAACTTCTCCCTTAATTCTGATGCACCTCCAAATTATAAACATATAAACATTTTTTCAGTCCGCATACGGTCCGCAACCTCATTAGCGAAACATCACAGTGATATATACATATAATAAAAGCACTGAGATGAAACAAAGCCAATGGCTCAATGGTGATCTGAACGCAAGAACAGGACTACGAAGGTATTGATAGGCAAGCGACGACAACTTTCTGAAACAGGTTGAGGAGGGAGCCGTCATTTAGTTTGAGAATCGACTCATCGTCGTACAATTATAGAGCAGTTATTAACTAAAATTGTGTTAACTATGCATGCAGCTTGCTGCAGAATATTGCAACTTATCTTTCTAAAGCGAGTGACATACAAGCATGTCTCACAGATCATAACTGCTGTCTTATATCCTCAGGATGGGTAGCCCTTGCCAACTTCTACATGCCAAAATTCACTTTCAACTTTTGATCTGGCACAAAAAGTTGGCGATGGTTAAGTTTATTTTCTTCTGCAAAAGCTTAACAGCTTTGCAATTAAAAGCTTTTTGGGCTTGAAATAATCCTTAGATTTTGTTTTTATTTAAGCTAGTTAGAAAAACGCATACCTACTGACGTTGGTATCAGGTGCATCTAAAATGCTGCACCCAGGGAAATGCACATTTCTCTTTATCGTAGAAACTGATATCTTGATATCTTTGAACCCTTCTCTTGCTGAGCACGACATGCCCTGTCTTAGCAAACAGTGTAGGTCCAGATCAGTTGGCTTCTGAAGAAGCAAACTGATCTGGATCTGCACTGTTTGTCATTAAATTTGTGAAATTCTATCAAAAGCCCAGATTAAGTAATCTTATTGGCTGGAAATCAGAAGTGGGCGTGGTATCTTAATTTATTCAGCATGAGAAGGGTTAAACAACTTTTTTTGTTGATGATTCTTCTGGTTTGATCTATTCCGTGTGTTTTCGGATAAACGTGGAGGGCGCAGTTTTAGGTTTCCCGTCAGTCAAACTCCTCCTAGGGTATTTACTGATGTAGTTAAGTTTTTGTAGAGGGTATGACCTGAAGATGCGCATGGGATTTTATCGTTTTCGTCCGATTATATTGTATGTACATTTAACTCTTTTTTCTGGATTTTATTTCCCTGAAGCTTTCAACTGAACTTTTCGATGTTAAAATGACTCAACAGATAATAATAATAATAATAATAATAATAATAATAATAATAATAATAATAATAATAAAAATAATCTTTATTTAAAGAGGATAACGTATTACGCATACAAATACTTATCTACCATATGGTCGTCTTAGCTAAAATAGATATCTGATAACTGAGCCACCGAGGCCGGCAAGGCCCTTAGTTCATCCAGTAAATTAATAATTATAACTAATTGATGAAAATAATATTGATATCCGACTAGTAGCTAGTTTACAGGACAGGAAAGTGTGGATCCAGATGAGACGGCTCGTTACGAGCCGTCTCATCTGGATCTGCACTGTTTACAGAAGTATCTATATTGGTCTACAGGGATGAAAGGGTTAAATTTATCAATAGCTTTAATTGCATGATGGCTATAGTCATGGCTCAGATTGAATAACGGCTCATTCCTCAACGTACATTATACTTCAGAATGTTGGTCCCTGATTACAGGTGTCTTTGGTCCTACGTGTGGTTTTCATTTACACTGGGTTCAGATCGCCACTGCGACCTCATTTGTTTTGTTTCATCTTAGGGTTTATAATTATAATGTGTTTTATTCACAGATGAGGTAGCCGACCCCTATACTCAGATCAAACAAGTATATGTGCCAGAATGTGCCCATCAAGTAAACCTAATCTAAACTAGAAAAGGGTTTTTAGAAAAAAAAAAACAACCACAACAAATGTCCCCCCAATCCCGCCAGAGTTGTCATTCTTGTACGCAATACGTCATCTCGTCCTGTTCTACATTTGTTACCAAGTATTATCAAAATGTTCCGAAGGGAATTCGTGTTACAGAGCAGAGACAAGAAATCAAATTCAAACACAAGAAGGGGAGATAACTCCAAAAGTAAAAACAAGAGGCCCACGGGCCACGGTTCGCTCACCTGAGTGACAAAGCCACTGCAGACATGCAGATGTTTCCAATAATATATGCAAAGATTCAGCCATAAGGCATCCTCGGTTTTGGAGAATAAGATTTTTATATATTTTTCCCATACAAATGCATAGGAAAGCAAACTTGTACAACCATTATTTTAGCAACTTTGGTAGACCCCCTGTCCCCGATGATTTAAGCAAAGATTCAGCCCTAAGGTTCCGGAGGAGAAGATTTTTAAAGGTTTTTACCATATATGGGCATGGCGGCCATCTTGGTCAATGAGCCGCGACCATTTTAGCAATCTTTCATTCCTCCAACTTAGTAGGCTCCATATGAACTTTGTGCAAAATTGGCCCAGAGGCTCCAGAGAAGAAGTCGTTTGAAATTCTGAATATTTTTCCCATACAAATGCATAAGGAAGCAAAATTGACCTCACGGTAAAAGGTCAAATGTCAATGTACGACCATTATTTTAGCAACTTTGGTAGACCTCCAGTTTCCGATGATATATGTAAAGATTCAGCCACAATGCATCCTCGGTTTTGGAAAACAAGATTTTTAAAGGTTTTTCCCATACAAATGCATATGGAAGCAAACTTGACCTTGCCATAAAAAGGTCAAATGTCAATATACAACATTTATTTTAGCAATTTTGGTAGATCTCCCGTCCCCAATGACTTATGCAAAGTTTCAGCCCCAAGGCATCCTCGGTTCTGGCGAGGGAGATTTTTAAAGGCTTTTACCATATATGGGCATGGCGGCCAGCTTGGTCAACTAACCGCGACCATTTTAGCAATCTTTCATTCCCGCAACCTAAGGAGGCTCCATATGAAATTTGAGCAAAATTGGCCCAGAGGCTCCAGAGGAGAAGTTGTTTGAAATTCTGAACATTTTTCCCATACAAATGCATAAGGAAGCAAAATTGACCTTAGCATAAAAAGGTCAAATGTCAATATACGACCATTATTTTAGCAACTTTGGTAGACCTTCAGTTTCCGATGATATATGTAAAGGTTCAGCCATAAGGCATCCTCGGTTTTGGAGAACAAGATGTTTAAAGGTTTTCCCCATACAAATGCATAGGGAAGCAAACTTGACCTTGCCGTAAAAAGGTCAAATATCAATATACGACATTTATTTTAGCAATTTTGGTAGACCTCCCGTCCCCGATGACTTATGCAAAGATTCAGCCCCAAGGCATCCTCGGTTCTGGAGAAGAAGATTTTTAAAGGTTTTTACCATATATGGGCATGGCGGCCATCTTGGCCAATGGACCGCGACCATTTTAGCAATTTTTCGTTCCCCCAACCTAAGGAGGCTCTGTATGAAATTTGAGCAAAACTGGCTCAGGGGCTTCAGAGGAGAAGTCGTTTGAAAATGTTAACGGGCGGACGCACGGACGGACGCACGGACGACGGACGAAAAGTGATCACAATAGCTCATCCTGAGCATAGCTCAGGTGAGCTAAAAAAGCCAAAGTTGTCGTTCTTGTATGTGACATGTCGTCTAGTCCTGTTCTTCATTACTACCACGTACCATCAAAATATTCAAAAGGGTGTTTGAGTTACAGAGCGGACAAGAAACCAATGCATAATCACTGTCAAATATAACAAAGAGCGATAACGGCAAAAGTAAGAAAGGCAGAGTTGTTATTCTTGTAAGGAAAATGTCGTCTTGTCATATTCTACATTTTTACCAGGTACCATCCAAATATTCTGAAGGGTATTCGAGTTACAGAGCAGACAAGAAATCTATTTCAAACAAAACAAAGGCAGATAACTCCAAAAGTAAGAAAGCCAGAGTTGTCATTCTCGTACGCGACATGTCGTCTGGTCATGTTCTAGATTTCTACCAAGTATCATAAAAATATTCTAAAGGGTCTTTGACTTGCAGAACGGACACGAAATCAATGGATAATCACTGTCAAATATAACAAAGGGAGATAACGCCAACAGTAAGAAAGGCAGTTGTCATTCTTTTACGCGACACGTCGTCTGGTCCTGTTCTACATTTCTACCAAGTATCATAAAAAATATTCAAAAGGGTATTTGACTTACAGAGCGGACACGAAATCAATGGATAATCACTGTCAGATAGAACAAATGGAGATAACGCCAAAAGTAAGAAAGGCAAAGTTGTCATTATTGTACGCAACATAACTAGCAGTATTTTTTTCTGCCGACCGTTCGAAGGCGGTTCCTCTGTTGCAGTTCTTCTTTCTTGTATGTCAGATATTGCAACTGTACTGTTTTGGACCTAATTTAGACAAAAAGAAATTCTTAAACTTGCAACTGTGCAAAGTAACGAGGCCTTTTTATTGACACCAAGAAATATGTGGTCTGCGTACCCAAGCCATGAAGCATTCGTTAAACGTTGACCAGCTGCGAGTCAGAATGTTCAGGTGAGCAAACACGGACCGCAAAAGACAAGTTTCAATCAGGTATCCCAGGAATTTAAAGATTGCGACAGGATTGCGACAGTCATTCCATAGATTTATATTGCGGCATGTCTAAATGACAATGAGAACCTATCGTGCGAAGAAAGGCGCGTACGGCGTTACACAGAGTGGGGTGTGACAAGGAAACTGTCAAAGTTTAGGGTGTAAAGTGGTTTCATTTCAAGAACCTCTATTATAATATTGGGAAAATGCCAACAATTATCTGCAATTCTTCGTCGCTTAATCTATTTTTTTGAAAATGCTTCTTGTAACATTCGGCTCTAAATGGCTAGGCGCTATTTGTCGGCAATACATGTGTCTGCATGGGTGTGAAAACTGGCTTGGCCAGTCACGTGAGAAAAACATACCTTTAATAGCCTTTATTAACAAGTTAATATAAAACTGTCACCACAATCTGAAGAGAAAAAAATACAAAACAAAAATCAACATATATATCAATGGTATGTTGTTTGATGTAGTTGACTGAATGTCAATACATAAACCGCAGAAAACGGTGACATTTGACGGAGAGGTCACAATTATAGCAATTCAATAACCTACTACAATAAAGGTCTATCACTGGCCAATGTCCTGAATGCCTGCATGGCCAAGCCTTCTTTAACGCTTAGCACGACGGGTAAAAATTCAGTAGACGACATTTTGATTTTTTTCTTATTTATCCGAGAAAACAGGAATTGACATTTCATGCAAATTGTCTCCAATTTAGACGAAATGTCAAATCATGTTTTCTGAGAAAAATAAGAAAGAATCACCAATTTGTCGTCTGCTAAAAGAGCCAAGAGAGTGGTAAAGGTTAAGACTTTGTCCCCAGTTGAACCTAATAAAACAAAATGAAACAGGATAAATAGTTATAACTGTCAAAATAAAAAGAGAGTCTGCTTACTCATTCAGACATGAGTAGAACAAGAACCAATCAGACATGGAGGGCTGCTATGAAAGCAATTCCCTATTTTTTCTTTTTTTTTTTTTATAATAGGTGAAACCCATTTCATTGTCAGATTAGTATCCCCACGCTTTCTAAAAAGGCAATAGGGATATTGTTAACGACTCCGTCCGTCCGTCTTGCTGTCCGTCTGTCCGTCAAGTTATCACCTCCTAAACCACTGGGCTGAATTTAACCAAACTTGCTACATGACTTCCCCGCAAGGTAATGAGCATGGAGCGTGGGGATTTGCGATGGCGCGCCATCGACTGCGCGATCTAGTTACTAATTCGGGACAGCGAATACATAGCTGGCAAATACAAATTGTATTTTAAGTAGTCGGATATTATTGTATACTAAGCAGTCGGATATTTAACAATTGAATAATTAGCAATATAACTATCAACCTCCTACTGACGTACTGGAATAAAATATGACAATTCAGGGGACTTAATACATTTGGTAGATTTTTCTCCATTTTGTACAAGGGAGACTTTTTGTGATTTCTGTTTACTTTCCTGCACATGAATCCCCTTCGGAAAAAGGATCTACTCTTAAAGAAAACCAAATGCTCCCTTTGCGTGCATTTTTCCTTTTAGAGTAGGGAGACAAAACGCTTTTGACAGTTACCGCCCTTGAAAGTGTATCCATTCCCGTTATGGCGGACGGACGGCCAGAAGGAAGGTGTAATACTTGGTTCTGCCTTTCATAACTTGCCTGCCCCAGCGCATGGAACAAATATACCATACTGCTTTCAGCGCATGCGCGTTGATCGGCGCATGTAAACTGTTTATTCAGAAACTTAGGGTAGACAGAGAACGGTAAGAGGACAAGGTTTGTGATGGACAAATTGATAAAAGCTGTTACTTCATAAAAATCACCCAAGTAATACATCTAAATAAAACACACGCCTGCGGTTTCTTCCTGTTAAAATTCACAAACAGTGACCCATTTAGCGCCTGACGAGCGGACGATGAGTTGACTGTGGCAATTACTGTCAAATGTCATGATATCAGAAAGCCTAACAAGAGGGCTCAAGCCTTTATAGTTAGTAGAACTGACAATATTCCAATTTCTATACCGCACAACAAAAACAAGTTTACACTGAAGTGATGATAATCTCAGACAGTAAATAAATTGCTTGAGTAAATAAATGTTCTTTTAATATGAAAAGCCTTAAATTTAGCAAAGCATTTCCTACAAGACTGCATGTGCGGCCAGCGAACACTCAGATCAGACTGCGCGAATGCGATGTCTGATCAGTCTTCACTATCCATCTAAAGACACATTGGATCCTTGGCTAGCCATGGAGTATCCTGCAAAGACTGATCAGACTGCACGGATGTGTGTGACTTTTCGCTGATCGGCTCAATGTTATTTTAGCTAAGCTTATAAATACGTGGTTACAAAGATTCTCAGCAACAGTCCTGTATGCTTGTTTGATGCCATCAACTAAATATACGAAATTTTAAATCTCCTACAAACAAGAGGCCCATGGGACACAACGCTCACCTGAGTCAATTGCTGCAAGTTAATCAGGTCATTTACTCATCATTCCCTATCAGCCTGTCAAGTTTCAAGACAATGGCTTACACAGTTTTTGAGATATCTTGCTGACAAGGTTAAAATGCTGAACTTTTCAAAGGGATATACTTAGTCAAAACAAGAATTTATATATGATTTATAGGTGGGGATCTGAACGGTTTCCAAGATATTATGCATTTTATAAAAAGAGCGGGTGGGGCATGCACCCGGGGGACCCGGGGATCCATGTCACTAAATGCAGCTTGTCATAAGGTACAATAATATATATGGTTTATGGGTGGGGATCTGAAAAGTTTCCGAGATATAACCCATTTTATGAAATGAAGGGCATGCCCCCGGGGGACCCTTTTGGGATCCATGGTCCATGTCACTTAATGCGCCTCATCATAAGGAACAAGAATATATATGATTTATAGGTGGGAATCTGAACGGTTTCCAAGATATTAAGCATTTTGTGAAATGAAGGGGGTGGGGCATGCGCCCGGGGGACATCCAGGGGTCCCATGATCCATGTCACTAAATGCGCCTTATCTTAAGGAACAAGAATATATATGGTTTATGGGTGGAGATCTGAAAGGTTTCCGAGATATAACACATTTTATGAAATGAAGGGGTTAGAGCCTGCCCCCCCGGGGGACCCCCTTGGAATCCATGGTCCATGTCACTAAATGCGCCTCATCATAAGGAACAAGAATATATATGGTTTATGGGTGGGGATCTGAATGGTTTCCAAGATATTATGCATTTTATGAAAAGAGCGGATGGGGCATGTCCCCGGGGGACGCTGGGATCCATGTCACTAAATGCGGCTTATCATAAGGAACAACAATATATATATGGTTTATGGGTGGGGATCTGAACGGTTTCCGAGATATAACACATTTTATGAAATGAAGGGGGTGGGGCATGCCCCCGGGAGACCCCTTTGGGATCCATGGTCCATGTCACTTAATACGCCTCATCATAAGGAACAAGAATATATATGGTTTATGGGTGGATCTGAACGGTTTTCGAGATATTAAGCATTTTGTGAAATGAAGGGGGTGGAGCATGCCCCCGGGGGACACCCAGGGGTCCCAAGATTCAAGTCACTAAATGCGCCTTATCTTAAGGAACAAGAATATATGGTTTATGGATGGGGATCTGAACGGTTTCCGAGATATAACACATTTTATGAAATGAAGGGATAGGGCATGCCCCCGGCGGACCCCCTTGGGATCCATGGACCATGTCACTAAATGCGCCTCATCATATACGGTTTATGGGTGGGGATCTGAACGGTTTCCAAGATATTAAGCATTTTGTGAAATGAATGGGGGTGGGGCATGCTCCCAGGGGACACCCTGGGGTCGCAAGACCCATGTCACTAAATGCGCCTTATTTTAAGGAACAAGAATATATATGGTTTATGGGTGGGGATCTGAACGGTTTCCAAGATATTATGCATTTTATGAAATGAAGGGGGGGTGGGGCATGCCCCCGGGGGACATCCATGTCACTTAATGTGCCTTATCATAAGGAACAAGAATATATATGATTTCAGAACCCTAAGTATTATGCATTTTCACTTTTTCCCATACAAATGCCTATGTGACCAAATTTGACCTTGGCCAAAAGTAGGTCAAGGTCATCCCAGGGTCACCATTTATGCAATTTATGATGGGCCCACGTCCCAGATGCTACTTATCAAGTTTCATGCAAATCGGCCCAGCGGTTCCGGAGAAGATTTTTGAAGAGTTTTTACCATATATGGGCATGGCGGCCATCTTGGTCATGTGACCTGGACCCCATATGCAAACTTTCGTTCCCCCATCCTATGGAGGCTCCACATAAAATTTGACTTCAATCGGCTCAGTGGTTCCAGAGGAGAAGACGTTTGAAAATGTGAACACACGACACACACAGAGACAACAGCCAAGCTCCCCAAAGAGCCTTCGGCTCAGGTGAGCTAAAAAGAACCATAACACATAAAGTCACAAATGACTGGTGCATTTAACTCAAAATGCGTATCGGTTACTTAATTAAAACCGATCCTTAAATTTACCATTAGGTGTTAAGAACAGCCACGTAAACATCATATAATATAAATGCAATTTGACACAAACACAATAAAATATTTTGTAATCGTTATTTGACAACAGCAGCCTAATGACAGGGACTGGACGTTTTAACAACAACAATAATAATAATAATAATAATAATAATAATAATAACTGGACCATCCACTGCTGAAGGAGCTTGATATGCCCATATTAAACCGTGAGAAGGAGAGATAACCACACTAAAGAATCACTCAAGGAAGACCAGTAATGTCTCGCATCGTTACTTGTCTAAATATAAAGAATAGAAATACATAAAATAAAAATAAACAAAATTTAAACGATATTCCAAACTAACAAAGTAAATTGCTTCAAAATGCAATCGCATGTGCGTGCGTGTGTGTGTGCGTGTGTGTGTGTTTTGCAAAAATACTATTCCTGTATTGAAGATGGGATGAGAGTACAATGACCACAGAGGTTCGTCACAAGCAACTAACAACCCTTATAAACAGCGAACGCTGACTTGGCAAACAAAATTGTATTGTCGAACAATGACCAAGATTCGCCGCTAACTGACAATGTATAAGTGCATTTATGTATATTCCTTTAAAAATACAAATAAGACTTGACATTATACGTGAATCGTCTGCTTAGCAGAGGATTCACATGAAATATCAAGCCTTATTTGCTAACAGTAATAATAATAAAATCAGGGCCGATTACGGCCCGCTACAGATTTATAAAGAATGCTTACTGGGATGGTAGAGAAGCTCCCAGAGTTGTTTCACACTATGAGGAATAACGGCCCGACTGATAGAGCTACACGTTTACGCCGTACTCTGCGTGGATTCGAGTCCTGCCACTGTCCAATGAACAATCAAGGACCCTGATCAGTATACCCTGACCAGTATGTGAGCATCCGTTACCCTCGTTCCTGGCTTGGAAACTGTAAATTTACTGACTAAAACAAAAGGTGATGGGAGAATGATCCAAGATTCACTTTTCGTATATGTGTTTCTTTTTTGTCTATCGAACTTCAGCTTGTGATGCTGTATGGTATATTATATGGGCCACGCTATGCGAAAACAAGTCTTCGGGCATATGCGGACAGCAAAGGCCAAGATCAGCCTGCGCATCCGCGCAGTCTGATCAGGGCCTTCGCTATCCGCAAACAGTCATTAAATACTATATGTATCAATAAAGAGAAATGGCCCGGATAAGACTTGAACATGCGCGTAATGAATTGAATGTGCGCATATTGGGCATGTTCGAATGTACTTTTTCGCTTGACGGGGCCCGAATGCCCCTCGTAGGTCAATGAAATACAGAGAGCTGCAGGCCTTGAAAATTGCACGCAAGGACTTTGGCCCATGATTGACCGTTCACTCTCGGAATGCGAGTCGTTAAACTGGATAATCGTAAACCAATATTCAAAAACAAATAAACACTGGTCAACAATCCCCAAGGTAAGAATTCTAGGTTTGACTTCTATAAGCAGGGGACATATACGCCAAGAAGCACGGCGTATAATGGTAGAATGATAGCTTTATGTGCTGGAGGTTGTGGATTCGATTCTAGGCTGTGCTATACCAAAGGTCTGCCCTACCAAAGACCTACAATTCTGTTTGATGTTCAGCATAGAGACGATAGAGCGACTTTTAAAATTATTGTTCATGAAAGGACTTAGTGAAACCGAAAATGTCTATTACTTTCGTTGCAATGATGTTTTCTTTACTTAAAAAAGTAACTCATAACATATTTAGTAAGGCTGGCACGATTAATCGGAAAATCGATTAACTGACCGATAAATTCCACAAAAATGATTATCATTACTGATTTGCTAATAATCGATCATTTGATTTCTGTGTTTGTTACTTTACCGTATTTACCCTTAGTATTCAGATACCTCAACTCCTTACCATACATAATCTAAAATTTGAACAAGTACAATTTACTACCCATTGTTGTGTCTAAAAATAACTGGATGGGTGGCAAACAATGTAGATCCTGACGAGACGCCGCATTTGCGGCGTCTCATCAGGGTCTACACTGTTTGCTCAGGCCTGTCTGACCGAATATATGCCATTACGAAAACATGCCTATTCAAATATACTGAAAATTTTACCATCAAAAAAATGAAAATTTTCTGATAAAAAAATCTGATATTTTTCTTATTTTTGCTCAAAACATCGATTGTTGGTACTCGTTAGAACCGCCTCGTCGAGGCGGTTCTAACGAGTACCACAATCTATGCTTTTGAGCAGAAATAAGAAAAATAAAGTATACCCCTGTAAACCCCAGTTTTACTATATAAAAGTGGGGTTTAAGGGGGTCAGAATAATATAGGCATGTTTGCGTGATGCAATAAAGTATAACATATGGTAAGAGTCATGCTCAGACAGGTAAAATTATGACTAAATCTTCAGGGATTACTAATCGATTACTGATTACAATGGCAGGACTGATAATCGATTATCTTTTCAGCTTCGATTATTCAGCCTTAATATTCAATGTGCCAGATACGCACATGAGGGAAGTTATCTACGCCAATGGAACGAAACCTCAAAGTTGAACGTAAACTGTCGAAGGGTAGATGTTGGCAAGAACTGCACAGTCCTACTGAGCACACAACAACCTCCGTGGTTCGCGAAACACATCACCCGCAGACATCAGGCAGGAGATACCTGATGAAACCAAGACAAAACAGGTAGAGTACCCGAGTACCCACCCACAGAGCAACATCAACTGCCCCGACCAGGTAGCACCCATCCACCGAGCATAAATAAACAGCCCCGACCAGGTAGCACCCATCCACCGAGCAAAATTAAACTGCCCCGACCAGGTAGCCCCCATCCACCGAGCGACATCAATTGCTCCGATCACGTAGCACCCAACCACCGAGCGACATCAACTGCTCCGATCACGTAGCACCCAACCACCAAGCGAAATCGATTGCTCCGATCACGTAGCACCCAACCACGGAGCGACATCAATTGCCTCGATCACGTAGCATCCAACCACCGAGCGACATCAACTGCTCCGATCACGTAGCACCCAACCACCGAGCGACATCAACTGTTCCGATCACGTAGCACCCAACCATGGAGCGACATCAATTGCTCCGATCACGTAGCACCCAACCACCGAGCGACATCAATTGCTCCGATCACGTAGCATCCAACCACCGAGCGATGTCAACTGCTCCGATCACGTAGCACCCAACCACCGAGCGAAATCAATTGCTCCGATCACGTAGCACCCAACCACCGAGCGACGTCAACTGCTCCGATCGCGTAGCACCCAACCACCGAGCGAAATCAATTGCTCCGATCACGTAGCACCCAACCACCGAGTGATATCAACTGCTCCGATCACGTAGCACCCAACCACCAAGCGAAATCGATTGCTCCGATCACGTAGCACCCAACCACGGAGCGACATCAATTGCTCCGATCACGTAGCATCCAACCACCGAGCGACATCAACTGCTCCGATCACGTAGCACCCAACCTCCGAGCGACATCAACTGTTCCGATCACGTAGCACCCAACCATGGAGCGACATCAATTGCTCCGATCACGTAGCACCCAACCACCGAGCGACATCAATTGCTCCGATCACGTAGCACCCAACCACCGAGCGACGTCAACTGCTCCGATCACGTAGCACCCAACCACCGAGCGAAATCAATTGCTCCGATCACGTAGCACCCAACCACCGCGTCAACTGCTCCGATCACGTAGCACCCAACCACCGAGCGAAATCAATTGCTCCGATCACGTAGCACCCAACCACCGAGTGATATCAACTGCTCCGATCACGTAGCACCCGTCCACCGAGCAACAGCAACTGCCCCGACCCGCGACCTTAGACAGCTGTTGATATCAGAGAGAAGCAAACATCCGCTGGCGAAGCCACATGCACCAAATAGGAAATCAAAATCCGTTAAGAATAACCTCTCCCATGTCTAATTCCTTACCCCCCCCCCCCCCCCCCCCACACACACACACACCCCAACCCCCCCCCCCCCCTCCCCCCGAGTTTTAATATTGTGTCAAAAATCCCGTGGATGGGCCTCATATTTTTTACTTTTCTTCCTGAAAATTTCCAGCTCAGGTTTCTAAAATCCCACCCCTGTTTTTCGTGGTCTATCGAATTCCAGAGGGTAGGGAAGTTTTGCTGTCTGATTCCCAGGGTACTCGCCCAAGCGCCCACTTCTTGAGGAAAGCATTCATAGGTGAACTACAGAAGATATTTTAGAGAAATTTTAATAATAAATATAACGTTCAGGGAGGCAACACTGTCAAAACTGAATTTCACCCAACTTCTGAAAAGGGGTCTATTCTAAAAGGAAAGAATTTGCTCCCAATTCTTTCCTTTTAGAGTAGACCCTTTTTCAACAGGAGAAAATTATTTCCTTTTAAAATAGACCGCTTTTCAGGAGGGACTTGGTGAGTCGGAGGGACTTGGTGAGTCGAAAAACAAACAGACAATCACATAATTTGTTGCCCTTGCACAAAATAACAGAAAATTTACATGTACTAAGAGAATACAGTCCCTTTAACTTCAGTACAGCTGTCTCAGGATAGCCGATATCGTCAGCCATGACCCTGTCTAATGACCCCAATTGACCGGGTCAATCCTTGCTTTTTCATCCTAAGTCATTTCAGGTAAAGAGGACGGAACGATTGTTTGAAATCACTGACCAATACAAATATACGCGACACTGCCAAAGCGTCTTGAATGATATTACAGTAAATTGATCTTTAAACATTATAATCAAGCGATTCGGTGACATTTTAATGGTCATTCCCATGTTCACATACAACATATTTCAACAAGAAAGTACATAGACGCAAGCGCCCAAGACCTGGCGATAGGTAGTTAGGTACCACCATCATGGTCATTTGCACCCAGATTCTGATTGTTTCTGCTATGCCCAAATTAGTTGCCAGTGCCGATCTACGTACCTAACTATCAGTCTGTTTGTTCGTCTATCCATCGCTCTATCCAAGCTTCCGTCCGCCCGCCCATTCACCCGTCATCCATCCATCCATCCATTCATGCATCCATCTACTCTGATATTGCTAGTTTTGCCTCGGATATCCCAGATTTTTAACATCAGGAAAATTTCACATATTTCTGTTAGCTATTTTGTCTACTATAAACCTAGTGTAATATACACAAATAGGGAAGGGCCAAGACAAGTCTCGGAATCGAGGTCTAGTAAGTGTTTACACAGGTGACATGACCGATCTTTTATAGGATCTAAAAAGCCGAAGACGAAGGCCCTGACTAGACTGTGAAGATGCTATCTATCTATCTCTATATACTGCCACACGTCCTCGCGGACATTCTAGATGCGCTGGCTCACACTGAACTTCCCTGTTCGTACGTGGCATACCGCAGTGAGAGCGTGAAAGCTGTAGTCGTGATCTGTCATACAGTATTAGTTACAACTTATCTGGTGGAATTAAACAATTTACAGCTCAGCTTACATTTTCCACCAATCAGGTGCCTGATTTTCATTTTTTGCACGGTCACTAGCATATCCTCTCTGAGCCTAACTTTACGCCTTAAATTGTTGTACCGTATTTACCCTAAACATCCATTCCTAACTTTTTTTTTCTAAAATCCCATTTGAAATATGTTCATGTTGCTATGTATTGTATCTGTATTTATATAAATACGTAAAATATGTTTAAACGAAATATCATGACACCTTTATTACTTACTGTTGAAGTCTAAAATTTTTAAGCCCGTCTTTTTCGCTATGGTCGGGGACCGCTTTAGGTATCTCTATTCTAGTAGTCTTACGCTAGATAGATTATTTCTCAAATTTCTCTATAGTTCCGAGAATCTATCCGCATTGTACATGGCTTAAAGAATCATAACAATCATTTTAGATTTATTCAAATTGAAAATGGCTTCAGTTTGCTTTTGAAATCAACACTTATTCCTTCGAAAACGGAACATTGATCAACACGTATAAATATATTACGTAAACACCTCGTTCATCGGGTGGTGCGAAAGTGCTGTGTATCTTACATCACTGGGGCGTCCAACTGATATTGGCTTACAGTTGGGCAAGGCCTGCTATCCTTGTAGTGGGTAAGGGTAGAGGGGGAATGTTTTTATTTCTTCTGTTTCTTCACTTTCATTCCTGTTCCTCTTTCTTCCCTGTCCCTCTCTTTCATCTCCTCTACTCTCTCTTCTATCTCTTTTCTCCCTTTCTCTGGGAGACGACACAAAATGACCCTCAAGGGTTGACGTGTCGTTAAACCCCAACACAATCAAAAACCTGGAAAAATGTCACGTGCGCACTAACCAGTGCAATAAACGTGCCAATTATTGCGTTATTTTCTTTGAAAATGAACAATGGAAGCCGTCTTCTCTGTGGTTTTCCTGTTATGAAGGTGACGATAGGTAATCTATTCGCACTGTCTGTACAATTAAATTTGATCCCATAAAAACAATAAAAACGAACATGATAATGAGATCATTTTTCACACATAAAGCGGGTTCCCGCTACTACGTCGCGTGAAATGTGAAAATTAATAAGGGTCACGTGGTTTCTTCTCTCCGTACGCGAACACCCAGGTGTGTGTGGGGGGAGGGGGTGGGTGGTGGAGGACATCTCACTACATAAGCATGGGTAGGGATGTGCTGACAAAAGAGATCTTATTTTCAGCATCTGTCTGGAACGGGGGTGTGTTTCAGTGTAAAGATCAAATATACCTGTCTGAAACGGGGTTCATGAAAGGGGGTGGTAAACTGCCTTAGCCTGGAGTTGTACTTCCGATGATATGTAGTATGTCTAAAAATGGTCCCATAAACAAACAAAAAAAAAAATAAATAAAAAAAAAATAAAATAAAATTTTTAAAAACAGAAAAAGGAATAAACTGAAAGATGACACTGTTAATGAGAAACAAGAGGCCAACGGGCCAAAACTCGCACACCTGAGTGAAACCGCCCCTGCAGATATGCAGATGGCATGCAACATTTTTCTAATACTGTCAAATATTGAAACTTATGACAAGGCAATGGCTTAATCTTTTTGAGATATCTTGCCTACAAGGTTAAAATGCTGAAATGTTCAAAGCAAAATGTTCATAAGTAAAAAAAAGTTCAGATATTTTTCAGAAGTCATTTGGTTCATCTGCTTATCATGTCCTTTAATGTTTTTTTTTCTCTCTATTTTTAGCTCTGGCAACCATTTTATTCAGCGGAGCAGAACCATTTTAGCAATTTTGGCAAAGGGGCATAAGAGGAACATTGATGTGAAATTATTTTGAAATCCGGCCACTGGCCACGAAGATGTCGTTTAAGGATTTTTTTTTTCTATTTTTAGCTCTTGTGACCCTTTTATTCAGCGGAGCAGAACCATTTTGGCAATTTTGGTAAAGGGGGATAAGAGGAACATTTCTGTGAAATCATTTTGAAATCAGGCCACTGGCCAAGGAGGAGATGTTTAAAGTTTTTTTTTCTGCAATTCTGTTCAGCCAAGCGGAACTATTTTAGCACTGTTTGGTAGAGGGCCATTGGAGGAATACTTCTGTGCAAATATTTTAAAATCAGACTATTGGCCAAGGACGAGATGTTGTTTGAAGATTTTCTATTTTTAGCTCTGGCAGCCATCTTGTTCAATGGAGTGGAACATTTGCGACCATCTTGGATTTCCGATCAACACAGTTTTAGCTCATTTCGATCCAGAAATCATCCTGTTGCTACAGAGCAAGTTTCGGCTCAAGGTCACCAAAGGTTTGGGAACAGCTGTCGAAAACTGATTTTCTATCGGTTCATTTAGATAATTTGTGTCTACTAAGCGCCCTAATGCTCATCATCAAGTTTCGATTCGAATGGATTATAGAGGAGATGTCCAAAATATGAATTCTCAACATTTTTTCCATATAAATGTATAGGGCCTATACAAATGCATGGAGACGCAAATTTGACCTTGCCGTAAAAAGGTCAAACGTAGGACCATCACTTTAGCAATTTTGGTAGATCTCCTGTACCCGATGATTTATGCAAAGATTAGGCCCAAGGGCTTATTTGTTTCTGGAGAAGGAGATTTTTAAAGGTTTTTACCATATATGGCATGGCAGCCATCTTAGTCAATGGATCATGACCATTTTAGCAATCTTTCATTCCCCCTTCCCCAAGGAGGCTTCACATGAAATTTGAGCAACACTGGCCGAGAGGAGAAGTCGTTTGAAATTCTCAACATTTTTCAATACAAATGTATAGGGGTAGCCTGGCAATCAGGCCCTGCATTTAAGTCATTCTAATAAACAAGGTACACAACTACATTAAACCTATAGAAATATGTATTTTTATTTGCCCCTTATCTAAAAATCAGACATTACTTGAGAACATTATATTAGTGTATATGTTTTGCAGTTTATTAGTGAATTTGTTTTATGAAACTGCTCTATTTAACAGACTGATACCAGTCTAGTATAGGGCTTATACAAATGCATATGGAAGCAAACTTGACCTCGCCGTAAAAATGTCAATGTACGACCATCTTTTTAGTAACTTTGGTAGACCTCCCGTCCCCGATGATTTGTGCAAAGTTTCTGCCCTAAGGCATCCTCGTTTCTGGAGAAGAAGATTTTTAAATGCTTTTTACCATATATACGGACATGGCGGCCATCTTGGTCAATGGACCGCCACCATTTTATCAATCTTTCATTCCCCTGCCCCAAGGAGGCGCCACATGAAATTTGAGTAATACTGGCCCAGAGGCTTCAGAGGAAAAGTCGTTTGAAATTCTCAACATTTTCCCCATACAAATGTATGGTGCCCATACAAATGCATAGGGAAGCAAACTTGACCTCGACGTAGGGGAAGCAAACTTGACCTCGACGTAAAAAGGTCAAATTTCAATGTACAACCATTATTTTATCAACTTTGGTAGACCTCCCGTCCCCAATGATGTGAGCAAAGGTTCAGCCCCAAGGCATCCCCGGTTCTTGAGAAGAAGATTTTTAAATGTTTTTACCATATATGAGCAATGCGGCCATCTTGGGCAATGGACCGCGACCATTTTAACAATCTTTCGTTCCCCCAAATTAAGGAGGCTCCATATGAAATATTGAGCAAAATTGGCTCAGCGGCTTCAGAGGAGAAGACGTTTGAAAATGTTAACGGACGGACGCACGAACGGACGGACGACGGACAAAAAGTAACCACTATAGCTCATCCTGAGCATAGCTCAGGTGAGCTAAAAAGCAATGCAAACGGAATTAGAAAGCAGTTTAAGGAGTCGTATGAGACAAATTCCGGGCATATTTAAATAACTTTCCATAAAGAAAACTGTTGTTTGAAAATACCTTAGTTATTGTGTGATTCTTGTTGTGCTTAATACGGGGGTCCTGCAAAAAGTTTTGTCACTGGGTTCGGATTACTTCAGTGCTACGTTTTATCAAACATATTTTTATTACAAACCTTCAAAGTATTCCCCCTTTACTGAAACACATTTTTGTAACCTTTTTACCCAGTCGCGAAAAGCAGATAAATAGTCTTCTTTTGGTATCTGTTGGAGTCACTGATAAACAGCGCTGTCAAGAGAACTTCTAGACGTATACTTATTTCCAGAAAGTATTTTCTTAAGCCTTGGAAATAAAAAGAAGTCACAGGGAATAAGGTGGATGGTTTAAAACTCACCTTTTCAGAAGCCAAAAAAGACTCAACAACCTCACACTTATGAGGAGAGGAGGCGTTGTCATGTAAAAGGTGGATTCCTGACCATCCTTTGCTTGGTCGTTTCTTATTGTAAAACTCTTTCACTTTTTTCAGTACAGAATTCTTGTAGAATTGGCCCACTTGAATTAAGAAGATTGCGTACAACATCTTTTTCGAACTTATGGTTCTCCTGGCAATACATGGGCGTTTTTGATCTTTTCTCTTCCAATGTTTATTATCAGCCCTTCTTTGTGGCTCAGACATGTGCACCCAGGTTTCATCACCTGTTAGCAAGTTAGAAATAACCGACTATTACAGCCTTTGTATGTTTTCAAAAGTTCGCGGCACATTTAAGGCGTTGTGTCTTTTGCTCCTCGGTGAGCAAATGAGGTACCTACCTAGCGCAAACCTTTCTCAGGTTAAACGCTTTTTCAGAATTGTTTGCACACTGCCTTCTGATATGCCAGTACAACTAGCTATATCTTTGACAGACTATCGCGCATCTTGTTTGACCACAATCTTTACAGCAGCAATGTTAGCCTTGGTAACAGAGGTTTTAGGCCTTCCACAGAAAATTTCCCAGCTTTAAAAGCTTCAACCCACCTAAAAACTGTGCGCACTGAAATGGTCTGAGGTCCATATATACCACACAATTCATTAAATATCTGCTTTGCATCTGTATTAACCTAATGCGGCATTTAATATAGCTACGAATTTCAGTCTTCTGGTCCATTATCCAATGTAACAAGTAAATTGGTCAGTGTATATGACTGCATCTGTTTCAATTTGAAATAACTCGGTCAGTTGGAAATTTGCACGAAATAAACGGGTATCGTTAGCTATTCAACACACCATTCAAGTGCAGTGAAGCATTTTAAAATATACCTGGGATAAAACCAAGGAAGCCTATTAGTGACAGAACTTTTTGCACGATCCTCGTGATATGCAAGTAAATCCTTGTTAGGTTAACTGAGCAAATGGGCATATATTGTTTGTCTACAATGGGGGTATCTGTTTGTCTTACTTTTGTCTGGAAAGAGGTCTCAATCGTGCTTGGAAAAGGGTAGAGAAGCTACACACTTAGTGCTGGATGTATTCTTGGGGCTTAGATATTGTATTTTGCCAACAAAAACAATCATTTTCAGGCGCAGGTAGATGTCTCACAGAAGTGATAAGGTACCATGTTGCTGGTCACGCTTGTCGTATCTAAGGTGGTTTAGCTATTTCCGAAAGAGAACCAACATCAACTGAAGGTGTCCTCCAAATGAACAGTCCAAAAAGAAAGGAACAGTCCAGGGCAACCCTATATAAGCATTGTAGTTCCAGAGCCGAGAGAGCATGTTAAGGGTTCACACTGTTTGCCAAAGTACAGGAACTTTTGTAAACTTACAACAAATTTAACAAACTTGACACCCCTTACCTTTCAAACGAATCTGTCCAATAGATCTGTCCAAAGGCACGTTTAGGACTTTGGCAAAAAGTGTAGATTGATCAGACGCCGCAGAGAGCGGCGTCACTGTTTATTTACAGTGTATGATTTTTTTTCAAACTTACATCAAACAAAACTGACACCCCTTAACTTTAAAATAGTTCTGTCCAAAGGCATATTGCGGACATTTGCAAATGGTGTTGACCCAGATCTGACGCCGCAGAACGCCGGATCTGATCAGGGTTACCACAGGAGTTTGTAAAAAAAAAAAAAAAAAAAAAACAACAACAAAAAAAAAAACAACAAAAAAAAAACGTCTGACACCACTTAAATTCAAGTGCGGCGTCTGATCAGGGTGGTCACTGTTTGCTTTATCTACAGGAAGTTTTGTAAAGCTTACAAAAGTAAAACAACTCTGACACTCCTTAAATTCAAACAGATCTGTGACTGTTTATTATCCAACATAGCAAAAGCGTGGTATAGTCTTGATTGGAAATTGACTTAACAAAATAAAGGGTCACCAGTTTCAGTTTCCTTTTGATTAACATTCAAATGAGACCCGTCAGTTGTTAAAATTATTCTGTGGTCAATACAGCTATTTGCAAGCCCATTTCAATAAGCTCAACATATTAGCAATATGTTCAGCTGTGTCAATGGCTTTATGATTTATTCAGTTTGAAGTCAAAACATTACTTGTCATGTTCAAATGTCAATTTTCTATTTTTGAGTAAAAAGTAGCATTTTTTTTTTACGAATTTTAAAACGAAAATTTTCATTTCAAAATTTGTTTTTGAAAACACTCCTTTTTGGGTTCCACAATCAACAATATTTCAATATCTTCTGCGGTTTTGCCTAAGGACTCGGTCAAAGTTTGCACATATGGGAAATTGCACTAAGTGACCCTTTAATTATTTCGTTGAGTATATATCTTTTGCAAAACCAATGAGACGATAGCTTAAAAATGGATATCAAAATGAGGCGATGGAGATTTCATGGTAAAACAAGTTGTGCAATGTTCTGCGATTGATGATTGAAAACATCAATCAAATTAGTCCAAGGAACTTACTTTATTTACAGGAAGGGTTTGATAAGAAAAAAAGACTCAATAATTGGCATGTTCGCAGAAGCACTGCAAAGAAAAAAGAATTGTGAACTACTTGCCCGCCTCTCAGTACTTTCAGTACTTTGATTAATACTTCTTGCTGAAGTGTCTAAAGTGTTGGATGAGTTGCAAACAGTGTGCACACCTATTCTACGGCATCTGATCTGCGACTATGCTGTTTGCTAAGGGCTGGCTGTCCGAAAACTTAGGGTAAATACAGTTTACATATATGAATCCGTAGCCAGAATTGTGGAATTATCAAATTTAAAGTAAATGGTCAAAATTCACTTGTCAAAATAGAAGAATATTTAGTGTTAATTATGGGATAATTTTCTCCATTTCTCCATAAAAACATATGTTGTGGGTTCTCATTAGAAGCGCCTCGGCGAGGCACTTCTAATGAGTACCCACAATATATATTTTTATGCAGAAATAAGAAACATTATCCCAGAATTATCACCAAATACTCCTCCTTAACAATTCCTCTGCCAACCAAGATTTACTTGCCCGAAAACTGACAATTTTCTTTTTACTGGAAGAAAACATATGTTGAGGTTACTCATTAGGAGCGCCCCGGTGAGACCTTTCTTATGGGGACCCACAACATATGTTTCCTTCGAGAAATAAGAAAATTGTCAGTTTTCGGCCAAGTAAATCTTGGTTGGCAGAGGAATTGTTAAGGAGGAGTATTTGGTGATAATTCTGGGATAATGTTTCTTATTTCTGCATAAAAATATATATTGTGGGTACTCATTAGAAGTGCCTCGCCGAGGCGCTTCTAATGAGAACCCACAACTCATTATCCGGATGGATATAGTCTTCTTAGCTAGAGATATGGTCTTGTTCCAGGACTAATAAATTAAAATTTTCTTACTTGTCCTCAGGGAAATTTGACAGGCATGGCTTTTCCATAGCCCTGCCGTATCTAAGCAGTTCGAGTGTTTGATTGCGGTGTTGAAGATGACCCAGCATTCTAGCATTCTACATAAATCTATAGCTGGCCGTTATCGGTCCGTCAGCTACCCTGACGGGCCGATAATGGCCCGCTATAGATTTATCAGGCTGTTATAGGCCAGTCAGCTACCGTGACGGGCCGATAGATTTATGTAGAATGCTTACTGGGGAGAAACGCTCCCTGCTCACCTAGAAGTGAATTGGTACACCACAGAGGAGATTAACCCTCTCATCCTGAAATCTCCCCAACTTTGTATTTGGTCATATCCATTGTTGTCAGTAGGGTTTTGACTCAAAATCATTTATAGACTGGCAAATAGTGTAGATCCTTATTAGACGGCTCTTATGAGCCGTCTAATCTGGATCTAAACTGTTTGCGTATTTGTACCGGTCTATTGAGTTGAAGGCGTTAACACTTAGCACGCTATTGGCAGATTCAGCAGACGGCAAACCGATGAAATTTTCCAGAAAATAGGATTTGACATTTCCTGCAAAATGTCTCCTAAATTGTTTTTCTAGAAAAAATTAGAACGAATATTCCAAAATGTCGTATGCTAAAATTTTACCCATGCAGCATGCTAAGCGTTAAATTCAGCATCACGAAAACATGCCTATATAATTTTGACCCCCTTAAACCCCACTTTTATATAGTAAAACTGGGGTTTACAGGGGTATACATTATTTTTCTTATTTCTGCTCAAAACATAGATTGTGGGTGCTCGTTAGAACCGCCTCGTCGATGCGGTTCTAACGAGTACCCACAATCTATGTTTTGAGCAGAAATATGAAAAAAAATATCAGAATTTTTTATCTGAAAATTTTCATTTTTTGGTGGTAAATTTGAAGTATATTTGAATAGGCATGTTTTCGTAATGATATGCTGTGCTCAAGATGATGATGGTGATGATGATGATGGTGATGATGATGATGATAATAATGATGATTTGGTATTTTACTTCTCTTTCAATATTATTAAACTCACATCAAGATGTTGAAAGAGTGATAATGAAAGGTAATGTGCAATGAAACGCCGTTCAGTCTTGAGCTGAGCTCCGCCACTAGCGTGTTTCAAACCTGGGACCTCGGCTTTCGAAGTCAGGATCGCTAAGCACTCGTCCACCCGGATGCTTAATTCAAGATACAGCGGACTCTCCCACCGGATCTATGACCATAAGGCTATCAGGACCTTGGGAGTAATTGTGCTACAGGTGTGCGAACCAGTATTTCAAAACATATCCCATTTACCTGGCCTTTGAAAAAAAAAAGACCCATTCATATACTCGATCATCCAAAATGTTGACCTATTCATATACTGCCCTTTGATTTTTGTACCCATTTATTGCTTATTGTTAGACAAACATCGCAGTCATTGAAAACCAAGAGAATAAGCAGCATCGAAAAATTTCTGAGTGAAAAATATGTGTCTATAACAGGATGTCAGAAAAGTGGGGCCTTTCACATAGGAATCCAGAAAAAATCGGGTCATTCATATACTTTTTTGTTGAAAAAAGAGGGCCAATCATATACCTGGCAGCGCAGAAAAAGGGAGCCATTCGGCACGAACATCCATACTATGCCATATATTTAGGAAATTACCCTCATCCCCACCCACCCCCCGCGCCTCACGAGATCGGGACAACTTAATACCTTTTACATCCAAACTCCAAATTACAAACCTCATAGAAAGAAATTTGGCAGTCTAAAAAAGTCTAAAAATAGTGGTATGGGTCATATACCTTAAATAGCAAACACTATACACCCACAGACATATTTCTCGACCTGAAAAAATGGGTCATTCCGAACACACTGTTATTATCTATCTATCTGTTCGCGTCCGTCCATTCACCAATCCAACCATCTCAGATAGACAGACAGACGGACTGGCAGACAGACAGACATACAAAATGTAGATAGATAGATAGATAGATAGATAGATAGATAGATAGATAGACAGATAGATAGCATTAACCCTTTCAACCCTGAGTTTCTGAAATAAACTCTTCCATTTCTGCATTTGGTTCTGCATTTGGACACATCCATTGCTGCCAAAAGGGTGACAATATTTGTAAGTCAAGAACAGAATGGCAAACAGTTTGCAAAAGTGTCTGTGGATGAAAGGGTTACACGTAAAAATGAGAAAACAGAATTATCGTATATGATAAATTAAATAAAATAATAAAAGTCAAATGTGAAATATAATATAATAATAAATGCAAATTCACCAACTTACATAGTCTTTTCGCTTTCCGATGAAAAACACTCCAATTTGTTACGTTATCCATTTTTTACATTTTTTAAAATAATTTTTTTATATATGTTTTATAAGTTTTCTCATCGTAAAGAACAATATTTAAGTAAATGGAGAAAAGTAGTATCTGTGCGACGAGATGAGTATTTTTTATTTCGATCCCAGTGACAGCTGATCTTATTATACGGTCTCGAAGTTATTTAAGGTCATACGGACTATCTCGATGTCATGCTGACCTAACGTTACATTTTCTTATATTCCGTTATATTTAGCCGCAGAAAAGCTGGAAAATCAATTAACATAATTGATTTTAGGGAAATATGGCATTCCACTGCTAGGCACATGCACCAGCAGCGAAAAGAATAGAATCTAATGATGTAAACAAATGCTGAAGATAAACAAAATATGTATATATTGTCAGGTCATAATGATCTTTCGTTGAAAGTGCGGGGTTACTGGAGCGATTTGTTGGCTGAGTTCATCTATCGGTCACCGCCAGACGGTCATCTGGGGACACTATATTCGCTTGTATACTTACCGATGCAATATGACCTCTAATTTACCCACAGGTGTGTCATGGTGCGGTCAAGCTGGACGTTATTGGTAAGGTTTCGATTAGGAACTACTTGCTTGCGTAAACATATGACAAAATGTAAAGTCAGGGAGTTACGCGGTTTTACGCAAACAACTATAACTGTGTAAAAAGTAAGGTTACGTAAGTGGGTGATCGGAGATTCTATTCCTTGACAGTGATTCGAAAATGGAGAGGGTGGACAGGGGGCGGGGATACGGGGATAAAGGGGGCGGGGGACGGGGGTAAAGGGGGCGGGGAACGGGGATAAAGGGGTCGGGGGACGGGGGAAGAGGAGCGGGGGAAGAGTGGGCGGGGATACGGAAATTTTGGGGGCGGGTGTTATACGAAAATTTGTTGTATTTTACTGATTTTACTCTATTTTTATGTACTTCAATGCAATAACTGGGTATCAGAAGTATCTAATAGACGTATTGAATTAAATTCAGGTATATTAACAATGAATCCGGTGTTGATTTCACTTCACCGACAAGGAGTGTTCCGCTAAGCGTGGTTTACATTGACTTCGTTTACGTCCGCTAGTTGATTACTTCCCTTTGATTCCCACAAAATAGCCGTTGTTTCGGTGGCAATCCACACTTTTAGAAATAATTATCCTTCTGCCGTAGACAATCCTTATTTGCTCATAGTTGGATATGGACTTTTGCGCTGTTCAAAAAAAAACAAAAAACTAAGAAAACAAAAATCTTCAAGATCCAACAGAATTTTCTGATAGGTGTTCCAAACACGGAATATACACGTTGCCCAGTGGGGTAGTTGGGTGAGGCAAAGGTGTCGTGTGTCTTACGTCACCGGGCGTCCAACTGATATTTGCTTATAGTTGGGCAAGGCCTGCTATCCTTGCAGAAGGTAAAGGTAGAGGGGAAATGTTTTTATTTCTTCTGTTTCTTCACTTTCATTCATTTTCCTTTCTCCACTGTCCCTCTCTTTTATCTCCTCTACTATCCCCTATCTCTCGTCTCCCTTTTTCTGGGAGACGACACAAAATGACCCACAAGTGTTGACGTCGCCCGGTGACAAAACAGGCACCATTCATAGCTTATGGACCAATAGACATTCCGTGTCCGTGGTCGTGAATAGTCTATATTAATTGCAAAATATAGTAACTGCTAATTGGTCCGTGAGTAGTGAGTGGTCCGTGAATAGTCCTTAATTAGTCCGTAATTGGCGCATCGTACATCGGTCCGCAATCAGATCGTCTGTAAAAAGTCCTTGGTCCGTGAATGGTCAGTTATGGTCCGAAAAATGGTCCGTAAATGGTCCGTAGCAGCAATAACATGGTCAGTTAATTGAAAACTACAAAATAACTAAATGATAAATCATAATTTTAATTGATTGTCTCTTATGACCTGTAATCTAAACACTTGATTTTTTTCTTCAGTTTTTGTATAATTTGACTTGTCGTACTGAATGTGTGATATTTTATCACCTTGGATGAAACCGTGTTTGGCGTTTTGAACATGTAAACATAAAGCCAGAATCCGGCATGCGGCAGATACAAAACAGTGGAATTCCAGTCACTTTAAGCAAAGTGAATAAGTGAACTTAGGAACTGATACAGTCAAATCCACATCTAAACCCCAACACCAAAGGTAAAGACAGACAAATACAATTAAGCAGCCACAAAATGAACAGATGGCAAGCAGAGCTGGCAACTTTTTTTCCCAAAATGGTGGCAACTCTGTTACCCAAACTTATAAACTGAATTATCTTCTTAAACAGACATAATTGTAAAAAGTAAAACATTAGAAAGTGAAACACTACATAACATTTAACAAAAAGTACCACAATGAAAGTACCGCCTCGGAGTGATCAGTAATGAATTACTCGGGGGCGCGCGTGTATCTGTGTGTGTGTGTGTGGGGGGGGGGGGGGGGGGGATCCCAACCCTCGCTCTCAGCTTCCATAGCGGTAAAAATGTAAAAATATATATATTTGTTCAGTCCGTTTGGAGGTCTTCTAACTCGTCCATTAATCATTACGGGCAATAAACAAATCACAGATAATGTCTATAATGAAGCACAACTGATAATAAACTGTTATGTTTTGATTCTCAAATCCTTTGATAAGATGATCTCTAATTTTAGAGACAGTATATGTTTTGCCACTAGGATCAATTCCATTGAGGATGCTGACCATATTTGCAATGGTGTAAAACCACAGTCATTTGTATTCGTTTGTACAGAGCATTTAAAGTGTCTAACAAAGATTTTCGGCATAGGGCTAAACATCTTGTTTGCAATTGCCATTTCAGCGGCACTTGAAATGTAAGTAGCGCCTGCACTATCATACAAGTTGATAACGTCATCGTCGCAGTAAAATTTCGAGAAACAAATCCAGTGCAGACCTATATCCTTAGGATGGGTATCAAAAATCTGTACTGTTGGATTACTTCAACGTACATGTAAATCTCTACGCCAATGTAAAGTCACGTTATCCATAAGGTCACGTTATTCCGATTTTGATATTACTCCTAGTTTTTCATATATCATAAGTGGCGTTCGTAATTTAAATAACGGTCCGTGCTTTGTCAAGTCCGTGAATAACAGGGTCCATGGTTTGTCAAGTCCGTGAATTGTAGGTCCGTATCCGTGAATAATTTGTCCGTATTTTGTTATGCAGTCCGTGTATTGTCAACAGGTCGGTAAGTCCATGAGTCCGTGTTCGTAAGTGGTCCGTGTTTTGTCAACCACCACACACGTTCGACATTTAACTCTCAGCTTTTGAGAAAACCACGAAAAAGATTATTGTTCTCATGGACCCCTAAGTGTTGGATCATGCTTATCAAAATATATTAGAAGAAGATGCAGATTTATATTGTATTATTGAGTTTTGATTTCAGTAATTAATACGACTGTGTTTGTGCCAATGTGGATCAGTTAAGGCCCGGACCTAGGCCCACCACATTTTGTTCTTGACCAGTTTAGGACCGGATCAAGGCCCACCACCTTGTGATACCTGTTTTCCATATGGCTCATTTGCAGGCCCTTACGCAGACTTTTGAAATGGAGGGTGCAAATCTCTAGCTATACTGTAAAGGGGGTGCAAATGCTAAGGAAATCCGATTTTGGGGCAAAAATTAGGTGTGTACTTTGGGGTCAAAATCTGCATGAATGTATATTGCATAGTCATGTTTGAATTTAATTATAGCGTTGGGGATATTAGAAATTCTGATTTAGGGGAGGGAATAATTTGCTCGGGGGAGGGAAGTGGGGGTAAGGGGGGAGGGAAGTGGGGGAAAAGGGGAGGGAAGTGGGGAAAAAGGGGGAGGGAAGTGGGGATAAGGGGGAGGGGGAATGCCTACCCCCCTTTCCACCCCCTCAAAATGAGGTAATCAGACAGTATGTCGAATTATATAAACAATATAAAGCGTCAATCACAATCTAAACCATTTTTTTTTATAGAAATAAGGCTTGACATGTAGCAGACAATTCATGAAATGTGTGTCATGCCTTATTTTCTCTGAAAAATATAATACGTTATAATTTTGCGTGCAGCTTGCGTGAAGGGTTAAATTAGCCGCTGGGGTGGGGTGCAGGTTGGGTCTCTCGTTTTAAAAATCTAGGTGTTCGGACGGATCCGATCGATGATAAGCAGATTTCAGGGTGATAAACACAAGTGTATATTTATAACCCCTTTTCACATATTTCTTGAAAACATAACCCCGTCTCAGCAGAAGTGAGAGGGGAGGGGATGGGGTGGAGCCACATTACTTATATAAGACATCAGTATTCGTCAAAAGAGAGGGAGCTTTTCTTTTTCATAAATCATATTTTTCTTCTGGCAATAGCTGTTACCCAGCGGGCGCATAACGTTTATGAAACGTCGCATTAACGTCGATGCAAGGTCATGACGTTGAATCGGCGTTAATGCTGTTTTGTAGAAACATTATGCGCCCGCTGGGTATGAGCCAATGCTGCCGGTCAAGGTACGAGGGGACTAGTATAAGCTGTCGCGACATCCTATACTACAGAGGGGTGATCAATAAATTCGAGAATTTTTGGAATATCTCAATAAAAAACAAAACAAAAAAACAACAAAAAAACAAACAACAACAAAAAAACAAAGAAACAAACAAAAAAAAACAAACAAGCAAAAAACAAAACAAACAAACAAGAGGCCCACGGGCCACGGCTCGCTCACCTGAGTGAAATAGCCACTGCAAATATGCATTTGTTATGCAATATCTTTTCAGTTCTGTCATTGCAACTAATGAAAGGATCATTATTTAAGCAAATCTTGGTTTTGAAGAAGAAGAATGTGTTTTTTTACACATTCTTCTTCTACAAATTATTATTTTTTGGTTTAGGGGCTATTTAATGCATTTTAAACGGAACGAACTTTAAAATACCTCATAATTATGTCTAAAATAGCCCAAACATAGCCCCTAAACCTTGGATGTTCGCCCAGACAGACGGACAAACACTCAAAATTTCAGACGGTATAATACACTTTTTGTGGCAGGGCATAAAAATGCAATTTAACCATTTTCCCATTATAAGTCAATGTGAGCATTCTGTTGCCATGGCAACAAAACCAAGAGACAGATCACCATAATTTTAGCTATTTTGAATTGCCCTTACCCACCAAATAAGAGTCATACTGCTTCAGTGGTTTCGAAGTCATTTGAAAAAGTCCTTTTTCAAACCTGAATGTTGCCGTGGCAACCAAACAAAATAGCCACTGGTCATAAAACATATAAACTGGGTAAACAATCATCAGATGATCATAACTGCCAAATATGGCTCACATCACTTCAATGGTTATAAAGTGCAATTTAACCATTTTCCCATTATAAGTCGATGGAAGCTTTCTGTTACCATGGCAACCAAATCAAGAGGCAGACCGCCAAACTTTTTGCTATTTGGAATTGTCCTTAACTAAGCAACGTTTGTGCCAAATTAGAGTCCTACTGCTTCAGTAGTTTGGAGGAGTTGCTATTTAAAAATTCATTTTTTTTTTTAAATTTAATGTTGCCATGGCAACCAAACAAAATAGATACTGGTCATCAAACACATAAACTAGATAGACAATCATTCATTTTTTTTTTAAATTTAATGTTGCCATGGCAATCAAACAAAATGGCCGCTGGTCATAAAACGCATAATCTGAGCAGACAATCATCAAATGCTAATAAATACCAAATATGGTTCACATCACTTCAATGGTCATGGAGAAAATACAATTTAACCCTTTTCCCATTATAAGTTTACGGAAGCTTTCTGTTGCCACGGCAACCAAACCAAGCGGCAGATCACCATAATTTTACCTATTTTGAATTACCCTTTTCCAAACAACATTTGAAGCAAAAAAGAGTCATACTGCTTCAGTGGTTTTGAAGGAGTTGTCATTTAGAAAATTAAAATTGAATGTTGCCATGGCAACCAAACAAAATGGCCGCTGGTCATAAAACCCATTAACTGGGTAGACAATCATCAGAAAATCATAACTGCAAATATGGTTCACGTCACTTCAGTGGTTATAGAGAAAATGCAATTTAACCATTTTTCCATTATAAATGTATGGGAGGTTTCTGTTGCCATGGCAACCAAACCAAGGGCCAGATCACCATAATTTTAGCTATTTTCAACCCCCCCCCCCCCACCCCACCTACCAAAGCAACATCCTTTCCAAATTAGGGACAAATCGCATCAATGGCTTTGGAGGAGTTTTCGTTTGAAAGTGTTAACTGATAGACAGACGGACGCACGGACGGATGGACAGACGACGGACAAAAAGTGATCATTATAGCTCATCCTGAGCATAGCTCATGTGAGCTAAAAGATACTCACACTTGCTAATTATTCTTTCTCAGCATAGGATCCCTTGACTTTGATACACTTGTAACATCTGCAAATCTCTTTGATTTCTTCTCTAATTTTACGTGGAATTTAATTATCGTCCTCTGTTCAGCGACGGCGTCGCCAGCCATTTCTCGACGGTGAGCATGCGACGTCAGAAAGGTGACGTCATTAACTACTGAATGGCGACGTGAACAATATCTGTATGATGTTGCTCGTAATTGGCTGTAATTTGCTCCGTGCAAATTTTGTCTTGGTTGAACCAATATTTTAAGCCTATACGTATACAGTAAAAGTTCTCGAATTTATTGATAACCCCACGTACCTCACGTGCAACTCATCCGCCGCCCGTCAAACATGTGTGTGGGCGCTAAATCCGTCAAAAATAGGGCCTCGTCCCTCCGAACGTAGATTCACTCTCATATAAGGAGTGCCTCCGCCCGCTTCCACAGGAAGTCTAACCCACCCGTCATGATCTAGGACAGCTCTTTGAGTTTGTCTATATCTCACTATTACATAAACTACACTTACTGTATCCGACCAAATTTCAGCACGTCAAGCAATTTCCTAGTCTTCACATTACAGCCCATGTACTTTTATCTTATTATAATATGTTGTTGGTACTCACTTAAATTCCTCGGTGGCAATTCAACGACAAGTCGAGGCAATTCATATGAATATCTCCGGCTTCGCCGTCGTGAATTTATACTTCGCATTCTGCCCTCCAACACCATGCGTTATTCGACGATAATGCTTAGTACAGAAAAATTATTTCTTAATTCTAACATGACGTTACCGTTTTCCCATTGCGCCCAAATGAAACGTCACCGCGATCAAACCACACTAATTCACGTAGTCAACGTAGTACTTGCAATAGGACGCGTTTGATGACGTCGCATGTAAACACTTATTTCTCTCGACGCCCGATGCAAAGGAGATCTTTAAAAAAGCATTGCAACATTTCGATTTTCCTGTCTGTATCATGTTAGAATCGAAATAATTTTTCTCTACAGTGAATGATCTCGACTAACGCATGGTGTTATCGGGCAGATAACATACAGAGTTCCATACATCTGACCACTCCAGGGCACCTTTCGCAAAACCACTACACCGTGACCTACTTTCGCAATATGAACACCCGAGTCGGTCTTATATCTAGGATTCCATATGGTTCATGTCAATCTTCATCAGGGCATACAGCTTACCACTTCAGGCAACCTTTCACAAAAGTCAGTCACTGTGACCTACTATCGTAATTTTAACACCCGGACAGTTCACGTTTGCTCGGTGAGAATGTGCAGTGCTTATCAACATCAGTACACTTTCAAAAAAGGAAACTCATTTTGTCTCCCTTCTTAAAAGAAGGATCTACTCTAAAAGGAAAGAACATGCTCCCGATTTCTTTCCTTTTACAGTAAATTCTTTGTTGTTTCTTTTTTCAGAGGGGACGTGGTGTGCAGGAAAGCAAACAACAAGTCACAAAAGACGTCTTCCATGTAAACAAGAGGGCCAAGATGGCCCTGTATCGCTCACCTGATTACCAGATAAATTGGCATTTCGCCGTTCAAAAGAAGAAATGCAAAATAAATTTCCAAGATGGCGGCCACGGTGGCTATCTTAAAATTCTGATCGGAACGATTTTAGCTCTTTTTTTTATCTACAAGTCACTCTGATGCTTCCGACCAAGTTTGGAGTCAATTGGCCTTTCAGTTCAGGAGAAGAAGCGAAAAATACATTTTCAAGATAGCAGCCATGGTGGCCATCTTGGATTTCCGATTAGAATAATTTTAGCTATTTTGATCTACTAGTCACCCCGATGCTTCCTATCAAATTTCAAGACAACTGGCCTTTCGTTTGAGGAGAAGCAAAAAAACAGATTTTCAAAATGGCGGCAATGGTGGCCATATTCGATTTCAGGTTGGAACGATTTTAACTATTTTTGCTCTATACGAAACCAACCTCGACGCATCCTACCAAGTTGATCTACAAGTCACCCTGATGCGTCCTACCGAGTTTCAAGTCAGTTGGCCTTTCGGTTCCGCAGAAGAAGCGAAAAATAGATTTTCAAGATGGCCGCCACGGTGGCCATCTTGGTTTCCCGATCAGAATGATTTAAGCTATTTTTGATCTACAAGTCACCGTTGTCTCTCTTGCATGTGACACGCCTTCTGGTCCTCCTCTTCATCCCTACCAAATTTAAAAAGCCCGCCCGGGCATCGCTAGTTTAAAGGACGGTTTTAAAAAAAAACAACAAAAAAAAAAAAAAAAAAAAGTCCAAAAATAGATTTTTAAGATGGCTGCTATGGCGGCCTTCTTGGATTTCCGATCGGAACGATTATAGCTATTTTCATCTACAAGTCTCCCCGATGCTTCCAACCAAGTTTCAAGTCAATTGGCCTTTCGGTTCAGAAGAAGCGAAAAATAGATTTTCAAGATGGCCGCCACGCCGGCCATCTTGGATTTCCGATCGGAGTGATTTTAGCTATTTTTGATCTACAAGTCACTCCTATGCTTCCTACCGAGTTTCAAGTTAATAGGCCCTTCGGTTCAGGAGAAGAAGCGAAAAATAGATTTTCAAGATGGTCGCCGGCGGCCACTTTGGATTTTCGATCGGAATGATTTTTGCTATTTTTGATCTACAAGTCGTCGCGATGCTTCCTACCAAGTTTCAAGTCAATTGGCCTTTTGGTTCAGGAGAAGAAACGAAAAATAGATTTTTAAGATGACGGCCACGGCGGCCATCTTGGATTTCGGATCGGAACGATTTTAGCTATATTTGATCTACAAGTCACCCTGATGCTTCCTACCATGTTTTAAGTCAATTGGCCTTTTGATTCAGGAGAAGAAGGTAAAAATATATTTTCAAGATGGCGGCCACGGCGGCCATCTTGGATTTCCGATCGGAACGATTTTAGCTATTTTTTATCTACAAGTTACCCCGATGCTTCCTACCAAGATTCAAGTCAATAGGCCTTTTGATTCAGGAGAAGAAGCGAAAACTAGATTTTCAAGATGGCGGCCACGGTGGCCATCTTGGATTTCCGATAGGAATGATTTTAGCTATTTTTGATCTACAAGTCACCCAGATGCTTCCTACCAAGTTTCGAGTCAATTTGTCCAGGGTGTAGGAGGAGTAGGCTTTTAAATCAAATTGTTGACGCCGCATGACGGACGACGCACGAAGCACGCGGGACGACGGACGACCACGTACAACAGCTCCTTGGCACTTCGTGCTCAGGTGAGCTAATAATGGCAGAAAAGCTACCAAATGTATCTAGCCCATTAACCCACACACGCACACTCAGACACACGACATCCTACTGCATTCACAGACACATACACGCGTGCACGAAAGAAATGTCACATGAGATCACATGAGGTTATCAAGTAAGTACAGTTTATAGATGCTAACTCTTAGCATGCTGGGTAAAATTCAGCAGATGACATGTTGAAGTATTTTGTTTTAAATTTTCCCAGAAAATACGCTTTCACATCTAAGGAGACACTTTGCATGAAATGTAATTTAAGCTATTTTTCTGGGGAAAAATAAGAAAATATCTGTTTGCCGTCTGCTTAATTTGCCCATAGAGTAGTAAAGGCTATTGCGCTTGACCGCAAGCTGACCGGTTCTTGACTGGACAGTCAGGTCAAAAACACTTATATATTTATGACCAGAACTTATATATTGCGAACGGATTAGAAGAGATTAGAACACTTTTCTGGACCACTTGTTTACGCCTGTTATACAACGAAATGTGTTTGATATCATGATTGAACCATTCAAATCTCCAGATGAGAGGAGTAGTCAAATAAATATTGTTCTCTTTTTTTCATGAGAACGAGGCGCTTCTAATGAGAACGCACATATGCTTTCGTAGTCTAGACCCTTTATTTTCTTTTCTCTCTTTTTCCTTTTTTTTTTTTTTTTTATATTTTTTTGAAGGAACACAAATTTGTATAGCTTATAGAATTTTTTATTTACTTCAGTCCCTTGGCTAAAAAGTTCAGAACCAACCATAGGTGACGAAGTTGGATTAAAGAGGATTATGATAAAAAAATAATATAGAGAAAGAGAGAAATAGATATAAAACAAAAGCGACTGGAGCCAGTCTAATGCTTTCGTTGAGAGATAAGAAAAAATCGGTGCTTTTTGGCAGAAAAAAGCGCCTTGCCTGGACCTATGGATGATATAGTCGACTCTCATTAACTCAGATTCCAAGGGAAAATAGTTTGGTTTGAGATAACAGTAGTTTGAGATATAAGGAATTGAAATGCAAGGAACAAATCGTAAACTGAACTAATATTGCTCGTTGTTAAGTTTGACTTGAGCAGTAGTCTGAGTTATCAGTTTGAGATAATGAGAGTGAACTGTATTGAGAATTTTGGGGCAATGTTATAGATAATCCATCAGCTAGCAGTTGATACTCAGAAACAACCGTCGCTTCGACAAGGAACTGACGTTTTTCTCGCTCACGATGGATCGCACATAGTTTGTATTTTAATACATCAATGTTAGTGATCCGTAAGCGATCTGATTATTCTATCCTAGAGGTCCAGCGATCCCGCCTCGCCTGTCCACGCTGCCATCCGTCTTGAGGTTACCATAAATTTATAAAAAATCACAACTGCAACAGACGACACTTTTATTTTATTATTATTCATAGAAAATAAGTCGACATTTTATGTGATTCGTCTCCCAAGATGACGATTCACATGAAATAACCTATTTTCTATGACAAATAATAATGATAAAATAGAATGTCATCTGCCACACTTTTTTCTTGGCGATTTAACCGTCGCGATATGACTGAAAGGTTGTTGAAAGTCGCTTTCAATAAAGCTCGAATAAAACAAGTCCATGGTGCTTTATGAGTTTATAAATCGTATCATTTGTTTGTTTTTGCTGTTTTTTTTTGTTTTTTCGTTTTTTGCTTTTCTTTTGCGCTCCTGAGAGCTTGATCCTTCGAAGTTTTTTTTTCTTTTCTTCATCTGGTGATGACATTGAAATGTATTTTTTGTTAATTTTCTGAGAAAAAAGAAGGCTTCACAATTCATGTGAATCATCTGCCTGGCGATTCGCGTGAAGCGAAATGCCTTATTTTCTCTGAAAATTAATAAAAACAATTTTAGAATGTCTGCTGCATATTCCTGTGTTTAACTCTTTCAGCCCGGCAGACAAAAACAGATACCTATATAAAGAGTGTAACTAGATGAAATTTATCATGATCTACTCTGTTTGCCATGCAGTTATTGAAATACAAACCCATATTTGCAACAATGGATGTGTCAAAATCCAATCTCCTTACCATACCTGTCCTAATCTTTGAATAAGTCCACTTTACCACTTGTTAGTGTATCTAAAAACTGCCGGACTTGTGACAGTGTAGACTCTGTTCAGACGCCGCTCTGTCCTTATACTTTGGCTTATATAAGGTGAAACTCAATTAACGCCTCCCAGCGGCGCTGCCTCTATGTGACTCAGTTGCCTAGTAGAATTAAAAATCTGAAAACTGAACTGAGCTGAACGCCTCCCAGCACCAGGCTGAATGATAGTCAATTTGTGGATAAATCAAAGCGAGTTCGATGATCATAAATGATCAGGAAATACGAACTACATAAATTAAACCTTTTTCCTGCTGCATTTTCTGATCTTGGTCTACGATATAGGTTCCCTTACATGACCACCCGTTGTTTCTCTCGTTTTTCGCCAATTTAAGACGTACTGGTCAGGCAGACTTTTAGTGAATCGGTCGTGATCACGTAACAATCGTGTGATAGCGAATCACGTTACAAACCGGTGTTTGTTCAGCATAAAAAAGGCCCAAGGGCCACGATTCGCTCACTGACAAAAAACAGCTATTGCACATCCGCAAATGCCATGCAACATTACTCCAGTATTGCCACAGCAACTATAGGACCGTAACGTAAAAAGGTCAAAGGTCATCCTAGTACAGTTATTTGGCTAGTTCCGGGTTTTCGAATAAGTGGAAAAACGTCATCAAAGACACGACAGCGGTCAAATTTAAAAAGGAAAAATTGGTATGGTTCTTTCGTTCATTTATTCTTCTTCATATATCAGAAAATAAATATGGCAGATATTACCTTATTCACACTGGTCATGGCAAGAGCACCGGCTAAAGCACAAACGCATAGGGTAAAGCAGTTTGAACGCTGAGGCTAAAGAAGAAAATGGCCGATCGCGAAACACATGTGCAGGTTTGTTGTTATTTTAGATCTCATGCTATGTTTATTAATCATGACAGCTGCTGGCATTAGCTTCACAGAACCCACAAATGATTCACAAATTTACCTCCGATGGTCCGTTGTCGACAGTTACAGCCAGTATAAGCTATTTCGCTGCATTGTGGAGAAACCCAATCACAAAATCTCATTATTTTACACGAAACACTGTTCTCCAATGATATCTTGCACTTTTTTCATGTTTATAGACATGCACATGATAAATCGGACGGCTGCAAATACGATTTAAGAAAAAAAAAAATAAATTGAAAGGCCCCCAGAGTGAGCCCCTACTTTCATTTTCAATACAACGCATATAGGTAAAGAAACAACGCAGTTGCTAATGAAAGGTAATCATATGGTCGTACCACTCGTCAATTTCCTGCTTTATTCTATGTGTTTGTGCTTTAGCCGATGCACTTGCAGTGTGTTATTGATCGATACGATCCGATTTCCCATAGAAACCCTACGCTTAACATAATTTTTGTAAATGTGCACATAACATTCGCCTGGATATCTTGTTAGTAGACAGTCAATTAAAATATTTTGTTTTCAACTATTGGTTGGAACATACATTTCAACATCTGCTTGTATGCTCCCTGCAAGAATTTTAAACAAAGGGCTTGTTTTCAACCATTAATCGATCGCTAATTTGGTTAGTCCCGGGTCAGGTGTTTACATCTGTATATACATCGATGCAGTGTACGTAATAGAATTTGACACAAGTGGTAGACGATTGAAGCGAAAATATGAGAATCGTCATTAGATAATCTGCTTTATCCAAAAAAAGGTGCCTCGGTAACGGAAGAATTGGCTTTATTTAACTGGAGTTCAGTAGGGTATATGCAGTCCACCATTTGGTCAAAGTAAATATTGTCAATATTTAAAAATCATCAAGGTATCTTGAAGTGGAATTGAAAGCCTCAATAATGTCGGCCTGATTTTCCCGTGAGAGAGACTTCATGAAATCTCTTTCATAACAAAAAAGAAACAAATCTGCAACGAGAGGAGCACAATTAGTTCCCATCGGAATACCAATAGTTTGCCTATAAAGTTTGGTTCCAAATCTAATGAAAATGTTATCCAAAAGATAAACAAGGGCATCACAGACTTTTTGACGCGACCATAAATTGCAATTCTTGTATACATCAGAAGTGAAAAAAGCACATTCTTCGTTGCAAGCCAAATATTGGGTATTCTTCCGAATAAACGTTCGGTTAATTAAATCAACAAGATTATCTTTTATAAGATGAGGTAACGTAGTATACAGTATAGAAAAAAATCACATGTAAACAATTTAGAAGCCTTAAAGTTTTTAGATTTAGATTTATAGAGAATTTCATATGAATTTTTAAATGACCAAAAATAGTTGATTCCGTCCCTTTCGTAAACAGTATCATAGTATCTAATCCAATGTTTTTTAACACCAGTGAGGCATGAAGTAAGCAGTTTGGACAAAATAGTAGTCGTACATGAACTAGAATTTGCAATGAAACGTACTTTATAAGGTCGTTTATGAAGTTTCGGTAACCAATATAACGTAGAAAGTTTGTCTTGGTTTTCTTTAATTTTTTTTGTGTTGAGGTTTTACGGCCCAGTCAACCCAATGGGGTCATGTCGAGCGCGGTCAGTTTACCTAACCACACGTTTACTGGGCAGGTTTAGTCCTCTAAGCGGTTAACTAGTATTGTGCACATTCTTTCGCCATAAATAGTTTTCTTTAATACGAGGGTGAGTCAATAAGTAACCAGCCTAACTTATTTCCGGTTGAGATTCACCTCTTCTTTTTCGATGTAATTGCCCTCTAGTGTGATGCACTTAGACCAACGGTGTTCAAGTGCCATCAGCCCAGAACTGAAAAAGTCAGGGTCCTTTCCATTGACCCACTCCTCAACTGCCGTCACTTCTTCATCAGACCGGAAACGAAGTCCACGGATATCCTTTTTCAAGTTTGGGAATAGGAAAAAGTCGCTAGGAGCTAGGTCAGGCGAATAGGCTGGATGTGGTATTAATTCATACCCGTTTCGCTCTATAGTATCCATTGCAACTTTGCAAGTGTGGACTCTCGCGTTGTCATGTTGCAGCAAAACACCTTTAGAGAGTTTACCTCGGCGTTTTTCACGGATGGCGGTTCTCAGCTAGTCTAACAAGTTTGCATAGTACACTCCAGTTATTGTACTTCTCTTGGGTAAAAAGTCCAACATAATAACGCCTTTTGCGTCCCAAAATACTGTGGCCATCACCTTGCCAGCAGATGGTTGCGTCTTGAACTTCTTTGACCTCGGGGACCCAGGCCCTACCCACTGACGACTCTGAGCTTTATTCTCTGGCTCATAATAATGAACCCAAGTCTCATCTACAGTCACCAGACGCAAAAGAAAATCTTTCTTTTTTGACCTAAAACGCTTCAACAAGGCACTGTATACTGATGCTCTGGTTGCCATCTGCTCATCGCTAAGGGATTTGGGGACCCAACGGGCTGTTAGCTTGCGCACACCTAAACGATCATGTAAGATTGTTGAAACGCTACCATGTGAAATGCCTAATGCCTGCGCTATTTCTTCCACCTGAATTCGCCTATCAGAGTATACCAGATCCCGAACTTTCTTACACATTTCTTCGTCGATGGCATCCAGTGGGCGACCAGACCTGGCTTCGTCTTCTAAAGACGTTCTACCGCATTTGAATTCCCCTACCCAGAATTTAACCTGAGCACAAGATGGTGCAGAAGACCCATAAACATCGGCTAACTCGCCGTGTATTTCCTTGCCTGTTTTACCTTTTAAATACAAGTACCGAATTACAGCACGGTACTCAACTTTAGATGAAAAGCATGCCTTTGCATCATCAGCCATGTTTGACATTCAATATCTTATTAAAGAATGACTCGATACGTGTGCAATTTTGTATCCATGTATAAAACATATATTGAAACAAAGCATAAAAATCGTGACCGTCTCGGTCCATCGGAAATGGGATAGGCTGGTTATTTATTGACACGCCCTCGTACCCACTGCAAACTTAGCAGTAATATCGACAGAATGGGTATTAACAATAGATCTCTCGTCAGTGTAAGTTTTAGCCAGAAGTCTTTAATAGATTTTGAGAAAATGATTTTTCAACTTTTCCCAAAACAAATGTAGGGGGACGCAAATTTGACCTTGCTGAAAAAAAGGTAAAAACGTATACTAGGAGCATTATTTGCACAAACACGGTAGTCCTCTATGCTATATATAAGATTCGGCCATAACGCTTTCTTGGTTCTGGAGAAGTAGATTTTTAGGTGTTTTTACCATAAATGGGCATGATGGCCATCTTGTTCAATGGTGCGGAACCATCTGAACAAATCGTCAATATCCCTTCGATAGTAGGTCCCATACGAAATCTAGTGAAAATTGGTCAAGTGGTTTCAGAGAAAGAGAAAGATTACACGAATTTTTACCTGTATATAGCCCAGGGGCAAGGGCAGATACCCCGCCCCCAGGGAAGTGTGTGTGTGTGAGGTTGGGGAGGGTTTTGATCGTAATTAAAAAGTTTTACTTTATCATACTCTGCAAGTGTCAATCGTAAGTCTTTAATACATATTGAGAAAATGATTTTTCAACATTTTCCCCATACAACGTGGGCGTAAATTTGACTTTGGTCAAAGGTCAATCTAAGATCATCATTTGATCAAACTTTGTAGACCCCGATGCTATATACCAAGATTCAGCCTCAAAGATTTGTTGGTTCTGGAGAATACTTTTAAGGTTTTGTTTGTTTTAACCTTATAGGTCTATCTTGTTTAATGGCGCGGGACCATTTGAACACAATGTCAATACCCTTTCTACAGAAGGCCCTTTGTAAAAGCTGGTGAAAATTGCTCATGCGGCTTCAGAGAAGACATTTAAGCAAGAGGGCCATGATCGCCCTGTAATGCTTACATGAGTATCATAGCACTTAAAGAACCTGACCAAGACATGATCAAAGCAAACATTCTGATCAAAATTCATGATGATTATATTAATCAGTAAGACAATGTAGCATGCCTAATGGACGGTAAAATATAGGTCAAGGTCAAATATGGATGACTGCACTCAAGAGGTCATGCTAAGTTGTATGCATGTGCTAAGTATCACTGGCTGTAGGAGCAATAGTTACTGAGAAACTGACCTAAACACAAACACAACAAAGTCAGTGGACAGTGAAATAGAAGTCGTGGTCAAATATGGATGACTGCATTCAAGACGCCATGCTAAGATGTATGCAAGTGCCAAGTATCACTGCTGTAGGACCAATAGTGTCTGAGAAACTGACCTAAACGTAGAACTTAAGAAAATCACTGGACCAGTTCCAAACTTTACCGAGAAATCATCAAGATAAACATTTTGAGCAAGATTCGTGATGATTACTTTAAAAATGTGACCTCTAGAGTGTTAACAAAGTTTTCCTTTGATTTGGTCCAGTGACCTAGTTTTTTACCCTAAGTGACCCAGTTTCGAAGTCAAACTAAAGAACATCAAGGCAACCATTTTGAGCATGATTCATGATGATTGCTTACAAAATGTGACCTCTAGAGTGTTAACAAGGTCTTCCTTTCATTTGGCTTGGTGACCTAGTTTTCAAACCCAAGTGACCCAGTTTCAAACTTGACCTAGAAATCATGAAGACGAACATTTTTAGCAAGATTCATGGTGATTGCTTCAAAAATATGACCGCTAGAGTGTTAACAAAGTTTTCCTTTGATTTGGCCCAGTGACCTTGTTTTTGACTCCAAGTGACCCAGTTTCGAACTTAGCATAGAAATCATCAAGACAAACATTTTGAGCAATATTCATGATTAATTAAAAAATATGACCTCTAGAGTTTTAATAAGGTTTTACTTTGATTTGGTCTGGTGACCTAGGTTTTTACCCTAAGTGACCCAGTTTCAAATTTGACCTAGAGATAAAAAGGCAAACCTTTTTACGAAGATTCATGATGATTACTTCAAAAATGAGACCTCTAGAGTGTTAACAAGGTTTTCCTTTAATTTGGCCTGGTGACCTAATTTTTGACCTCAAAGAACCCAATTTCAAAGTCAACCTAGAAAACATCAAGACAAACATGACTGCTTCAAAAAGTTTACCTCTGCAGTGTTAACAAGGTCTTCCTTTGATTTAGCCAGGTAACCTAGTTTTTGATCCAAAGTGACCCAGTTTCAAACTTGACCAAGAAATCATCAAGACAAACATTTTGAAGAAGGTTCATGGTCATTGCTTCAAAAATGTGACCAGCAGATTGTTTACAAGGTTTTCCTTTTGCCCGGTGACCTAGTTTTTTATCCCAAATGACTCGGTTTCAAAGTTGACCTAGAAATCATCAAGAAAAACATTTTGAGTAATATTCATGATGATTACTTAAAAATGTGACCTCTAGTGTGTTAACAAGATTTTCCTTTGATTTGTTCTAGTGACCTAGTTTTTGAACACAAGTGACCCAGTTTCGAGCTTGACCTAGATTTCATAGACACAAACATTCTGAGCAAGTTCCATTAAGACTGAGACAAAACTGTGACGTCTAGAGTGTTAACAGACTAATTGTTGACGACGGAAACAATAGCTCACCCTGAGCATTCGCTCAGGTGAGCTAAAAATATAGAATTTTATACACGCTTTTAGCCCCAAGGTACAAAGTTTAAAATGTAACTAAAAAGTTGTACTACTTAAATCATGCATTGTAAGTTTCAGCCATTAGTCTTTAATACATTTTGAGAATATGACTTTTCAACATTTTTCCCGTACAAATGCATGGGGACGCAAATTTGACCTTGCCATCATTTGAACAAACTTAGTAGACCTTGAATCATCGATGCTATATACCAAGATTCCACCCCAAAGCTGTCTTGGTTCTAGAGAAGAAGATTTTTAAGTGTTTTCACCGTATATGGGCAGAGGCTCCAGAGGAGCAGTTGTTTGAAATTCTGAACATTTTTCCCATACAAATACATAAGGAAGCAAAATTGACCTTACCGTAAAAAGGTCAAATGTCAATGTACGACCATTATTTTAGCAATTTTGGTAGCACTCCTGTTCCCGATGATATATGCAAAGATTCAGCCATAAGGCATGCTCGGTTTTGGAGAAGAAGATTTTTAAAGGTTTTTCCCATACAAATGCATAGGGAAGCAAACTTGACCTTGCCGTAAAAAGGTCAAACGTCAATGTACGATAATTTTTTTAGCAATTTTGGTAGACCTCCTGTCCCCGATGATTCCTATAAGGTTCAGCCCCAAGGCATTCTCGGTTCTGGAGAAGAAGATTTTCAAAGGTTTTTACCATATATGGGCATGGCTGCCATCTTGGTCAACGGACCGCGACCATTTAGCAATTTTTTGTTCCCCCACCCTAAGGAGGCTCCATATGAAATTTGAGCAAAATTGGCTCAGCAGCTTCAGAGGAGAAGGCGTTTGAAAATGTTAACTGACGGATGCACGGACGGACGGACGACGAATGAAAAGTGATCACAATAGCTCATCCTGAGCAGAGCTCAGGTGAGCTAAAAATGTGACCTCTGGAGTGTTAACAAGGTTTTCCTTTGATTTGGCCTGGTGACCTAGTTTTGACCCCAAGTGACCCAGTTTCAAACATGACATAGAAATCATCAAGACAAACATTTTGAGCAAGATTCATGATGATTGCTTCAAAAAATGTGACCTCTAGAATGTTAACAAGGTATTTCTTTGATTTGGCCCGTGACCTAGTTTTTGATCCCAAGTGACACAGTTCCTAATTTAACCTAGAAATCATCATGACAAACATTCTGAGCAAGATTCATGATGATTGCTTCAAAAATGTGACTGCTAAAATGTTAACAAGGTTTTCTGTTGATTTGGCCCTGTGACTTAGTTTTTGACCCAAGTGACCCAATTTCAAACTTGATCTAGAAATCATCGAGACAAACATTTTGAGAAAGATTCATGATGATTGACTCAAAAATGTGACCTTTACAGTGTTAACAGTCTTCCTTTAATTAGGCCCATTGACCTAGTTTTTGACCCCAAGTGACCCGGTTTCGAACCTGACCTAGAACTCATCAATCCAAACAGTTTGAGCAAGATTCATGACGATTGCTTCAAAGATGTGACTGCAAGAGTGTTAACAAGGTTTTCCTTTGATTTGGCCCCATGACCTAGTTTTTTTTATCCTAGGTAGCCCAGTTTCAAACTTGACCTAGAAATCCTCAAGACAAACATTTTGAGCAATATTCATGATGATTACTTCAAAAGTGTTACCTCTGGAATGTTAACATGGTTTTCCTTTGATTTGGCCTGGTGACCTAGTTTTTGACCCCAAGTGACCCAGTTTCGAACCTGACCTAGAAATCATTAAGACAAACATTTTGAGCAAGATTCCTGATGATTGCTTGAAGAATGTGACCTCTAGAGTGTTAACAATATTTTTTTTTTATTTGACCTGGTGACCTAGTTTTTGATACTATGTGACCCAGTTTCAAAACTGACCTAGATTTCATAAGGGCAAATATTCTTAGCAAGTTTCATCAAGATTGGGTAAAAACTGTGACCTCTAGGGTCTTAACAAACTAATTGTTGATGATGGACGACGGACGGAGGGTGATCACAACAGCTCACCCTCAGCTTTGCTAAGGTGAGCTAAAAAAGAAATATTACAGTAAAGCGAAGATTTTCCCTAATTGGCTCAGGTATTGAAGATCAGATTTTAGAAATTACAGTATTCAAATTTTTTTTATTTCAGGAGCTGCTGGAGACTATACATAGCATAAATTTAACCCTTGCCATGCTGAATAAAATAAAATGCCACGACCACTTCTAATTTTCAGCAATTCAGATTACTTGAGCCAGGTTGATACAAATTCACATACTTAATGACAAACAGAGCAGATCCAGAAAGGGCTGTAATGATACAGTCACCTCATGAAACGATACATATTGCAATACTTGCCTAACGATATGATATGTATCACGATACTATTTTCATGCTTAAGTCACAGCTTGAAAGTTTTAATACTCTTGAAACAAGAAAAATACCTAACAGAATTATGGACAGGTTTTTCCAAAGGTCAACGAAAAGGTAAACCTCGGGAGACCCAAAGCTATTTTAAAGGCATCGCTGTTTTAAAGGACAGATTTTTGAAAAACCCATCCAAAAAACAATTTTAGCTGCACAAGCATTCGACTTCAGGAGTGATAAGTACATAACAAAGAAAGTCAGAGTTGTCTCCCTTACACGCTACATGCCTAATCTATGCCTCTACCAAATATAATCAAAGTATTTCAAACCATTAAGAAGTTATGAAGTGCATAAAAATTTGGCTTAGAAATTCTTTCAGGAGAGATAATTTGAAAAAAAGAACAAAGATAATGTCCTTCTTGCATGTGACACTCTTACTTGACCTGATATAATCCCTACCAAATATTTATCTCAAACAAAATGGGAGTTATAGCCTGCACAAGATTTTGGTTTCAGGGGAGATAAGTACATAAAGCAAGAGCTGTCCTTCCTGCATGCAACATTTCTACTTGACCTGATATATGTACCTACCAAATATTATCAAATTATCTCAAACAGTATGGGCGTTATGGTCTGCACAAGATTTCGACTTCAGGGGAGATAAGTACATAATGAAGAAAATGAGTGTTGTCTCTCTTGCACCCTACACACCTACTGGTCCTCCTCTTGATCCCTACCAAACATGAAAGCAATCCACTGAAGAATAAAGGTAACATATAACTGAACAAGAGCTCCGCCAAGCGGGGCATTATACGCCCGTGGCAAGTAATAAGATGCAGCACATTAACTGGCTCCTGTATAATTCAGTGCTTCGGATATAAACTGTAAGTGGAATTACAAAAAAAAAAAAAAATTCATTGGGGCATAATCTGCTGATATTTGGTGAACTGTAACCTAAGGGTCCAAGCTGGCCAAGAAATTAAGGGAGAAGTTTGCTGCTTCTAGGGAGAAGTGCTTTCTGACGGAGGACACACCACAGAAGCATGGCTATATTATAAGCTCATATGAGCCTTTGGCATACTATTACATCTAAACAATATGCTGTGAAAAGTTTACAAAAACTTTCAAAGGGGCATAAATCTGCAAATATTTGGTGCACTGTAACCTAAAAATAATATGTGTTGCTCCACATCATCATGTAAGTATTTATGAAGTTTTAGCTTGATCAGATGTAAACTGTAGCAGGATTTAGCCGGAAAAAAAAAATTAATAGAAATTTTCAAAGGGGTTTAACTCTGCTAATATTTGGTGGACTATAACCTCGAAACAATATGTGCTGCTCCACATCATGGTCTTACTACAAATCAAGTTTCAGCTTGATCGGATGTAAACTGTAGGATTTAGCCGGAAACAAAAAATTATTTTAATAGACATTTTCGAAGGGGTTTAACTCTGCTAATATTTGGTGGACTGTAACCTCGAAACAATACGCGCTGCTCCACATCATGGTCTAACTGTACATGAAGTTTCAGCTTGATTGGATGTAAACTGTAGGAGGATTTAGCCATAAACTAAAAATTAATCGAAATTTTCAAAGAAGTATAACTCTGCTAATATTTGGTGGACTGTAACCTCGAAATAATATGCGCTGCTCCACATCATGGTCTAACTATACATGAAGTTTCAGCTTGATCGGATGTAAACTTTAGGAGGAGTTAGCCGGAAACGAAAAGTCTACTGAAATTTTAAAAGAGGCATAACTCTGCTAATATTTGGTGGACTGTAACCTCGAAACAATATGCGCTGCTCCACATCATGGTCTAACTATACATGAAGTTTCAGCTTGATCGGATGTAAAATGTAGGAGGAGTTAACCGGAAATGAAAAGTTTACAGAAATTTTCTAAGGGGCATAACTCTGCAAACATTTGGTGGACTGTAACCCCGAAACAATATGCGCTGCTCCACATCATGGTCTAACTGTACATGAAGTTTCAGCTTGATTGGATGTAAACTGTAGGAGGAGTTAGCCAGAAACGAAAAAGTTTACGGACGGACGTCATACCCCGTAACATAATACGTCCCGTTTTTCAAATGGGCGTATAAAAAGGGTTAACCAAAAGGTAAACCACAGATGTCAAGGGAGATAAGTACATAATGGAGAAAGTGAGTGTTGTCCTTTTTGCACACCACACGCCTACTGGTCCTCCTCTTCATCCCTACCAAATATGAAAGCAATCCAATGAAGAATAAAGGTGATATATAACTTTGAAGAAAGGTTAACCTAGAAAACCAAAAGGTAAACCACAGATGTCAAGGGAGTTAAGTACATAATGGAGAAAGTGAGTGTTGTCCTTTTTGCTCACCACACACCTACTGGTCCTCCTCTTTATCCCTACCAAATATGAAAGCAATCTAATAAAGAATAAAGGTGATATATAACTTTGAAGAAAGGTTAACCAAATGGAAAACCTCGGACGTCAGGGGTGATAAGTACATAATGAAGTGAGAGTTGTCTCTCCGCCCACCCACTTGACTGTACTTTTGTACTATCCGGTATCGTGATACTAGCCCCATGATACGATACATGTATCGTCAGCGATACATGTATCGTCAGAAAAAGTATCGCGATAGGATACCATTTCAATGAATCGTTTCGCCTTTAGATCCACATCAGTTGGCTTCTTCAGAAGCCAACTGTTCTGAATCTACACTGTTTGCTAAGGCAAGGCATATCCGGGACCAGCAGGATCAGGGTTAAGGGGGTTGGATACTCATGCTACATATTCTGCCATTTTGTCCAAAGAAAACAACTCTGGTGACTTATCGATTGCCTTCCTGCCCATCTAATCCTCTCTGAAAAGGAGTCTCCTCTAAAAGGAAAGAATTTGCTCTGAAGGAGAGCAAATTCATTCCTTTTAGAGAAGACCCCTTTTTAGAAGAAGAAAACAATATCGACAGTTGTCTCCCTTGAAAGTGTATCAATTTCCCCTTAAGGGTTTCAATCTTTTTTTTTTTTTTACTTTTCTCTCAGCTTCTCAAGTTGTAACTACTGGTAAAACATGCGTATTGTCTGATTTTCATGAGTCATCACATGTAAGTATAGCTGCAGTTACTGCACTTTTTTCAATAAAAAATTGTTGATATTTTTCTTATTTCTTCACAAAAACATACGTTGTGGATACTCATTAGTTTTGTTTGTGTTGACGTTTTATGGCCCAGTCAACCCAATGGGGTCATGTTGAGCGCTGTCAGTTTACCTAACCACACTTTTACTGGGCAGGCTTAGTCCTCTAAGGGTTAACCAGTAATGTGCAAATTCTTTTGCCATAAACTGACAATTGCCCTTCTTGAATCAGCAGAAGGGAGAGAATGACTGTAGAAAATATTTCATGATCAAATCTCCAGGAAAGAATGTTGCAGACCCGGCGGGGATCAAACCTGCAACCTCCTGATCACCAGTCCAACGCGCATCTGAGTCACCGAGGCTGGGACATACTCATTAGTTTGTTTAATGAGGTTTTATGGCCCAGTCAACCCAATGAGATCATATCCAGTGCGGTCAATTTACCTAACCACACGTTTAATGGGCAGGCTTAGTCCTCTAAACGGTTAACCAGTATTGTGCACATTCTTTCGCCAGAAACTGACAACTGCCAATCTTGAATCAGTGGAAGGGAGAGAATGACCATAGAAAATATTTCACAATCAATCTCCGCGAAAGAATGTTGCCGACCTCGGCGGGGGTTGAATCCGCGACCTCCTGGTCTCCAGTCGGATGCGCATCCAACTGAGCCACTGAGGCCAGCTAGATACTCATTAGAAGTGCCTCTGTGACTGAGGTGCTTCTAATGAGTACCTGCATGTTTTCATTGAGAAATAAAAATATATTCCTGATAATTTCTTATCTAGAGTTATTGTAAGCCAATGACACAAGCGAATAGTGAAGACTGGGGCCTGTCTATGCATCCATACTCTGCTCAAACAGACAATTCATTATGGTAACTGAGAAGCTCTCACAGACAATTCATTATGGTAACCATGAAGAACCTAATCAAACATGGTGAGGTGTGGCTGGAATGGATCTTCTCTGCATGTACTCTTAATACATGAAGAAACGAGGGGACAATGGTGGTCATTAATGCTCACCTGTGCAGAATAGTAGGTCAAGTTCACTCAATGTCTAAACATTTATTAATATGGAGGACATAACTCTCAACATATCCATGTCCCCTCCATCTGCATGTTTAAGGAAGATCCAATATAATCTGATAGAGCTATGCAGCAAGCAAGGTAAATTATAACCATCTTTAGCAATGAAGGGACATAACTTTATGTATCAGACTGTTTAGTTTTCAAACTTTTTCCCAAGCCTACTAATATGTAAGTTTCAGAAAGATCTGATCAACACTGAAGGAGTTATCCTGATGAAAAGTCAACTAGAGCTGTCAGAGAATCTGACTATAGCCCCGCTGCAGCTCTGTCGGAGGAGAAATACATATAGTGTTGAAATATTTTGAATTCATCCTTACCAGGTAACACCACTGTAGGACATGGTAACATGGCATCCTAAAACCCATCAAGGGATTTTAATCGATGAGTTATGGGCCCTTGGCCCTGATTCCTGAACACATGATATTTCAACCCTATGTCCATGCATGTACCACTTTTTCAAAGCCCCCAGGTGTGGTGTGTTCTATTGAAGTAGGACCACAAACATAAAAGTTATTGAGCAAAATGCATTTTAATTTTCTGAAAATCTACCAAGGGACATAACTCCAAGATTTATGGACCCTTGGCCCCTATTCCTGTATACACAATACATCCAGATATTGTCCATGTTGATAAGAGCTTTCAGCTTTCATAGTTCCTTAGAAACCTGTTATCAAATTTTTCAAGAATGGCAAAATTTGAAAACCTATGAAGGGACATAACTCCAAGAGTTATGGGTCCTTGGCCACCAAGCTGCCACTACATCTTCCTTACCTTAAAGACCAAGTGTAGTAAAAGTTTCATTGAAGTAGGACCACAAACAGAAGTTATTCAAAACCTACAAAGGGACATAACTCCAAGAGTTATGGACCCTTGGCCCATATTCCGGTATACACGATACATCCAGTCATTGTCCATGTTTTTACAAACTTTCAGCTTTCTAGCTTTCATAGTTCCTGTGAAATGTGTTACGAAATTTTTCAATGGCAAAGTTTGAAAACCTATGAAGGGACATAACTCTAAGAGTTATGGGCCCTTGGCCACCATTCTGCCACTACACCTCCCTTTCTTTAGGGACCAAGTGTGGTATAAGTTTCATCAAAGTAGGACCACAAACATAAATGTTATTGAGCAAAATGCATTTTAATTTTGGAAACTACCAAGGGACATAACTCCAAGAGTTATGAACCCTTGGCCTATTCCAGTGTACACTATACATACAGTCATTGTCCATGTTAATACGAACTTTCAGCTTTCTAGCTTTCATCGTTCCTGAGAAATCTGTTATGAAAATTTTCAAGAATGGCAAAATTTGAAAACCTATCAAGGGACAGAACTCCAAGAGTTATGAACCCTCGGCCAACATTCTGCCATTACACCTTCCTTACTTCAAAGACCAAGTGTGGTATTAGTTTCATTGAAGTAGGACTACAAACATAAAAGTTATTAAGCAAGTTATTAAGCAAAATGCATTTTAAATTTTGAAAACCTAACAAGGGACATAACTCCAAGAGTTATGGGCCCTTGGCCACTATTCTGTGATTACATCTTACATCTTACTTACCTCAGAGCCCAAGTGTAGTATAAGTTTCATTGAAGTAGGACCACAAACATAAACATAATTAAGCAAAATGCATTTTAAGTTTGCAGTCACGGAATCACGGAGTCATGGAATCACGGAAGGACATGGCAAATCCAGTATAACCCCACTTTTTCAAAGCGGGGCTATAACAAAGCAGGGCTATAATAAATACAGGCTTTTTCAGCAATCAAAGGGCTGTACTCAAGGATAAATAATTCGCTCTATCCAGTTTTTGAACTCTTTAGAGACTTTATCTATGTCCACCTTATGTGCAAATTTCAGGACGATCGGATCAAAGCTGAAGAAAATATGCTGATGACAAAGCCAAAACTTTGCTTTTTTCAGCAATTAAGGGGATGTAACTAGAAAATAGATCATCCAATCTATCACAGTTTTTAACTCATCTGAAATTTTATCCACCTTGACCTTATCTACCTGTTTCAGGAAGAACGGATCAAAACTGAAGGACAAAACAAGGTCAAATATTGGCTTTTCCAGTAATGAAGGAGACGTGAATCGAAGACAGATAATCAGATCTGCCTAATTTTTTTTTAACTCAACCCATATTTTATCCATGTTCGCCATATCAACATGAAGGAGTTATGCTGATGACAAAGTCAAATATTGGCTTTTCTAGCAGTCAAGGAGATGTAACTTGAAGATAAATAATCGGATATAGCCAGTTTTCAGATTCATCCAAAATTTCATCCATGTTCATCTCCAAGTTGCAGGAACATCTGAAGAAAAGTTCAAGAAAACTGAAGGAGTTTGCTCATGACAGAGTCAAAATTCTACTTTTTCAGCAAACTTTTTCCCAAGCCTACTTGTATGTAAGTTTTAGGAAGATCTGGTCAAAACTGGAGTTATCCTGATGACAAAGTCAAAGATGGGCTTTTTCAGCAATGGAAGGGCTGTAACTCAAAGATAAATAATCTGATCTGTCCAATTTTCAACCTCATCCGAGACTTTATCCATCTCTACCTTATCTGCATGTTTCGGGAAGATCGCATCAAAACTGAAGGAGTTATGCTAATAACAGTCAAATATTGGCTTTTCCTGCAAACAAGGGGATGTATCACAAGGCTAAATATTTCAATCTCACCATTTTTTTTTTTTTTTTTTTTTTTAACTCATCTGAGATTTCATCCATGTCCGCTGATCTGCAAGTTTCAGGAAGATCCAATCAAAACTGAAGTAGCTATGTTGATGACAAGCACTTTCCCATTGTAAGTCAAAGGGACCTTGTGGTTGCCATAGAAACTAGTTTTCATTTGATTCCATGAAAAGCTAAGTCATCAATGCCTCAACAGCACATGCTACAGATGAGAAATGATTCAGATCAGCCCGGAGACTGCAGAAATATAAATGGTCAAAGATGCTGACGGACAGGCGACAGATAATGGATGGACTACCATCTTATAAGCTCCCCTGGAGCTGGCATAGCTCCAGATAAGATCTTTGTTTTTCAACAGAAAAGTATCTATATTTTTCTCATTTCTTCACAAAAACATGTTGTGGTACTCATTAGAAGTGCCTTGCCGAGGTGCTTCTGAGTACCACAACGTATATTTTCATTGAGAAATAAGAAAAATATCATGTGGATACCCTATCTGGAGCTATGATTAAGTGTAGTGTCTCTTTTTGTTTTTTAAATAAAGCAAACACCTTTGAGACCATGGAAATTTGTTCGAGATATGGGTTGTTCGAGCACTGAGGGTTAAATAGGACGCCAGGTCAGGAAACAAATGGTGATAATTTAGTGAATAATTTTTGATCTTCTAGACAATAATGGTATGTTGAGTTTACTCATTAGAATTGCCTCAATGAGGTGATTCTAATGGGTATACACAACATACAATTTCATGATAAAGTAAGAAAATGTCCCTAAATATGTTTTTCTTGAGCTTTTGGAAGAATTTCCAAGGGACTAAAACATGAGTTTGAATTATCCAAGGTAAACAAGCCATCGGTGATCAAGATTTTATTGTATTAGGAATTAGAAAATTTAAATGAGGTCACCGATGAAATATAACTGGCTGAAACTATCCAGGTGTTAGTGCCCTGTGGCAGCCATTAAACATCTCCCTATACTTCACCATAGTGTTGTATATATTTTCTGGTCATACGTGATCATTTAACCAATTCTTGGATTTTTCAAAACTCGTATGAGGGTCATGGATGCAGCCTAACTGGCTGAAACTAGCTAGTCCAGCTAGAAATGTCCAACATGTCAGCTGTTTTCACTTTTATGTGCTTATTGCTCTCAAGTGTCATTTTAAAATCTATTTGTTTCAAAGGGCAACTTTTATAGGTTTTACCTGATCAAAATGATTTCACAATCTTTCTCAAAACTACCTTATTAGGAATATATCAGGGTGTCCTTATTAAGATGAATACTTGTCAAGCATTTTGTAAACACAGATATCATTTAAATTTTTTTTATTTTAAAGTCATCTTTTCTTATCAGATGTCATCTCAGCCAACTGCTGTGTTATTTTCAGCTTCTCTAAATCTGGTACATACAAAAACTCTTCATCTTCTTCTGTTGCCTGGAAATAAGATAATTAGGAATAGACATTTCATGCAAATTGTCTCATTAGTACACAATCTGCATGAAATGCCAATTCCTACTTTTTGGGGAAAAAATAAGAAAAGTATTTCAAAATGTCATCTGCTGATATTCTAACCCGGCATGTTATTAAAGCAGTACCATACACTAATGTTTAAATGGTGCTTTAAGCCTTTCAACCCTATAGACCACTGCAGATGCTTGTGCAAACAGTGTAGATCCAGATGAGACGGCTCGTAACAAGCCATCTCATCAGGATTTACACTGTTTGCCATTCTGTTTTTCAGTTTAGACTTAAGCTTCTATTTTCAAGAATGGAGCTGTCCAAATTCAAAGATGAAAGAGACCACTTCATACACGCAGGGATGAAAGGGTAAACAACTGGGAACAGGTAGCTTGTACTTGGACACTAACCACTTTATAGAGCATGTAAAGTCAACATAACTAAAATTGACTGAGGTTTTACTGTCCAGTCAACCAATTAGGGTCATGTTGATCCAGTCAGCTTACCTAACCACACTTTTCCTGGGCAGGCCTAGTCCTTTATATAGTTAAGCAGTATTTGTGCACATTCCTTTCAACAGAAACTGAAAGCTGTCCTTCTTGAATCAGTGGAAGGGAGAGACTGATCTGACCTTAGAAAATATAACACAGCAAAAATGAGGCTTGACCGGTCAATGTGCAATAAATGTGTAACCTACCCTATATGAATAGGACATCTGTAAATACTGACGACTGACTAAGCAATTTTTTGACCTGTGTTCATTAAGCAGTCAAAACAAATCTTTTGAAGAGTTAACCCTTATCCTGCTGAACCCTGATACACGTATGCCCTGCCTTTGCAAACAGTGTAGATCCAGATCAGTTGGCTTCTGAAAAAGCCAACTGATCTGGATCTGCACTGTTGTCAATAAGTATGTGAATTTGTATTAATAACCTGGATCAAGTAATGTGATTGGCTGAAAATTAGGAGTGGGTGAGGTATCATAATTAATTCAGCATGACAAGGTTTAAATTAGTTCTAGGTAACTCAGGTATCAAGACACAAAATATATCAATACTTTTTGTCGACAAATTGTCTCACCTAAAATTATCGTCAATCCAGTCTCTCTCTCTCCCCCTCTCTGCTCACCTCTGGCCAGTGGTAGAAAACTGAGATTCTTCAGACCCACATACACAGTCAAGTTTTAATTCTTTCACTATTCATTGCATTTATTTGTCCAAATCAAAATACTACACAACCTCTTTAAAACACTACTGCTGGCATCCAAAGCAAAATTCGTGTTAGCTAAACAATGATGTTGTATGCAAACAACAATCTTAGATTATAATGAACAAGAAATTTGCCGACAGGCTATGTCACAACTGCTGATGGTGTTCAAGAAATGGAGTAAAATGCACAGACTAATAAACATTGTTCAGCAAAGTGTGAAAGGTAGGTCAAGATGCATCTATGAATATCATTAGCCTAGAAGCCTTGGTGTTTTGAAAAAATGGAGCTAAAATGCACAAAATTAACCTTTCTCTTGCTGAACACAACATGCCCTGTCTTAGCAAACAGTGAAGATCCAGATCAGTTGGCTTCTGAAGAAGCCATCAGTTGGCTTCTGAAGAAGCCAACTGACCTGGATCAGCACTGTTTGCCATTAAGTATGTGAATTTCAAACAACAATCTGGATCAAGTTATATGAAAATTGAAGTGAGCATGGTATCTTAATTTATTCAGCATGACAAGGGTTAATATTTGCTGAATCTATCTTATAATTAGCGATCTTATAAAGAGGTTCCAATGTATTGTTCAGGAAACATGTGCAGTCTAGTCAGGTCTTAGGTAACTGTATTGGGAGCTTACCTCTTTAACAGTAACTGTAACACTCTGTGGGCAATTATTCCTCACAAATTCCAAGAACACAGGTAACTTAGGTGATGGAACAGAATTCAACTGAAATTAAATAATACACTTACAGTCCAGATAAGAGACCATAACCAGCCTGTATTGCTCATATGGAAACCTAGGATTATCATATGAGTAATAAATTGCTACTTAGTGGCTGAAGAACCCAGCCACACAAACTTTTTGCAAGGGGAGATAACTCAAGAATCAAAAGGGCCAGGATTGTCTTTCCTGATCAAGCCTCATCAAGCCAACACATCATTTTGATGAGATATACCGGTAACCAGTGTCATGGAACCACAGACAAAGGGAACCATATTACCAATGTCTTGAGTTGGAGTTTTATGGCTCAGTCAACAAATGAAACAGAATACTATCATAAACCAAAAACATAATGTACATTTTAGCTTTCACTGTTTAATCCATAGTTCAAAATAAAACAGCCAAATGACCATTTGGAATGTTCTCTCCAGAGACATTACAACAGTTCTAGCTACATACTGCTCTGTGCTTTCCACTCACCATCACCGTATCATGGCTGGCTTACCTGGATGGGATCTTCAAGACTCTCTCTGCCATGCTTAAATTCCTCTGCGCAACTTTCAAAAGGGTCATTGGTACTCAATGTTGCCACCATATCAGCATGGAAAACCTTACTGTGCTTTCAACATCTTTCAGAAAGTCATTTTTTGCTTGGCGCTTTACACAGAAGAAGTAAATTTGCAAATTTTTGTCATGATTTAATGCAAAACCATTTGTCGTCACTACTTATGCATAAAAAGTTTTTAGTCAATGTTTTGTAAAAAAGCAAATATTTTCACTTTTACCGTGGTAAAAATGGATGCAAATTATGCAGAAATCTGAAGGGTAGGTAACTTGGAGGCAGATTTTCAACAAGTTCTGCTTGTTCAATTTTTTTTAAATTTTCACAAAATTGTTGTGAAACATCAATAAATCAAATTTAGCAAAGAAAAGTAAAAATATTTTCTTAGACAAAATTTAAAAAAAAAAAAATTACAATAGAAATAGCATAGGTCAGACAAATATTTGCTTGTAAATTTAATTTTAGAGTAAATATCTGAGAACAAAACACAGAAACAGAAAAAAAAAAAAGTTTCCTGGTAAGATATGGTCAATCAGAACAAAATATTATCATTTAAAATAAAATGCCAAGCAAAAAACGCCTTTCTGAGTCATGTCGAAAGGACAGTAGGTGCTAAGCCCTTTTTTTCTGTAAATCTTTAATCAAAGCTCTTTCATCAAGTTTGTTCACATTGCCTTCTTTGATTTATCACAAGCCGACCTCAGGCTCTTGGTTACATAGCCTCATATATAAATACGCTGACAGAGCACAACCTTGCTTAACTCCTTCATTACATGCCTCAGAATTTTTCATTCATCCTTAATTTATATATACATATATTCTTTCTTATTTCTCCATAAAACTTGTTGTATCCATTAAAACTGCTCTGTGTGGCAACAAGTCACTAAAAATTGTTTTGAATGAATTTCAACAATATATTATTTTGTAGGTAAATAGCAAAATGCTATATATACCAATATGTCTCTTACCTAAAACATCTGGGCCCACTTGTTCAAAATAAAGTTTTAAGCTAACAAGACACAGAAATTTCTATCTTCAAATATGGCAAATACACTGATATTTTTGACGAAAAATTGTGAGTAGCTTCTCACATTTTTGCAGCAAAATTATCAATGTATTTGAAAATACCTCAGCTACAACAGTTAAAAAATTTGTCATAAATGAGCTTATTGAGCCAATGATGCTTTGAAAAACTGGGCCCAGGAAATCACAGCTCCAGATAAGAAGGAGTATCATAGAAATATTTTTATTTCTCCATGAAAACATTAGAAATGCCTTGGTGAAGTACTTCTAATGAGTACCTGCAATATATGTTTTCAAGGAGAAATAAAAAACAAGAGGGCCAAGATGGCCATGTATCGATCACCTGTATTAGGAGCTAGATACCTCCTACCAAGTTTTAAGTAAATTAGCCTTTCAGTTCAGGAGAAGAAATGCAAAAAAATTTCTAAGATAGCAGCCATGGCGGCCAGCTTGGATGTCAGATCAAAAGGAGTTTAGCTAATGTTGATCTACAAGTCACCCTGATGCTTTCTAGCAAGTGTCGAGTCAACTGGCCTTTCAGTTCAGGAGAAGAAGTGCAAAATAGATTTCCAAGAGAGCAGCTATGGTGGCCATCTTAGATTTCTTATCGGAAAGATTTTAGTGCTTTTCACATTGATGCTTCCAAGTTCTTGAAGTAAAAAATAGATTTTCAAGATGGCGGCCATCTTGGATTACCGATCAGAATGACTTTAGCTATTTTGATCTACTAGTCACTCTGATGCTTTCTGTCCAGTTTCAAGACAACTGACCTTTCATTTAAGGAAAAGAAGCGAAAAATAGATTTTCAAAATGGCGGCCATCTAGGATTTCTCGTCGGAGCAATTTTAGCTATTTTTATCTACAAGTCACCCTGATGCTTTCTACCAAGTTTCAAATCAATTGACCTTTAGTTTCAGGAGAAGAAGAAAACAAGGCCATGATGGGTCTGTAACACTCACCTGAGTATCAAAACACTTAGAGAACCTGACCTAGAACTGATCAAGGTAAACATTCTTACCAAAATTCATAATGAATATATTAAGACAATGTAGCATGTCTAATGGACTGTGAAATAGAGGTCAAGGTCAAATATGGATGACTGCACTCAAGAGACCATGCTAAGATGTATGCATGTGCTAAGTACCACTGGCTGTAGGAGCAATAGTTACTGAGAAACTGACCTAAACACATACATTTCACAAGTGCCAAATATCACTCTGTAGGACCAATAGTTACTGAGAAACAGAAAAACTTAAGAAAGTCACTGGACCATGAAATATATATCATAGGTGATACATTTCCAAACTTCACCTAGAAATCATCAAGACAAACATTTTGATGATAATTCATGATGATCACTTCAAAAATGTGACCTCTAGAGTGTCAAGAAGGTTTTCCTTTTATTTGGCCTAGTGACTTAGTTTCTAACTCTAAGTGACCCAGTTTTGAACAGTCCCTAGAAATCATCAAGACGAACATTTTGATCAAAATTCATGATGATTATTTTAAGAATGTGACCTCTGGAGTGTTAACAAGGTTTTCCTTTGATTTGGCCTGGTGACCTAGTTTTTGACCCCAGGTGACCCAGTTTCAAACTTGACCTAGAAATCATCAAGACAAACATTTTGAGCAAGATTCATGACTGATTCAAAAATGTGACCACTAGAGTCTTAACAAGGTTTTCGTTTGCTTTGGCTCGGTGACCCCATTTTTGTCCCAAAGTGACCCAGTTTCAATCTTGACCTCGAAATCATCAAAACAAACATACTGAGCAAGATTCATAATGATTGCTTCAAAAATGTAACCACTAGAGTGTTAACAAGGTTTTCTGTTGATTTGGTCTGGTGACCTAGTTTTTGACCTCAAGTGACCCAGTTTAAAAATTGACCTAGAAATCATTAAGTCAAACATTTTCAGCAAGATTCCTATTGACTGATTAAAAAATGTGACTAGAGTGCTAACAAGATCTTCCTTTGATTTGACTGGTGACCTAGTTTTTGAACCCAAATGATCCCGTTTTGAACACGACCTAGAACACATCAAGACAAACATTTTGAGTAAGATTCACCATGATTGCTTCAAAATTGTGATCGCTAGAGTGTTAACAATGTTTTCCTTTGATTTGGTCTGGTGACCTAGTTTTTGACTCCAAGTAGCCCTAGAAATCATCAAGACAAATATTTTTAGCAAGATTCACGATGATTGCTTCACAAATGTGACAGCTAAAGTGTTAATGATCCAGTTTTGAACAAGACCTAGAACACATCAAGACAAACATTTTGAGTAAGATTCATGATGATTGCTTCAAAATTGTGAACGCTAGAGTGTTAACAATGTTTTCCTTTGATTTGGCCTGGTGACCTAGTTTTTGACCCCAAGTAGCCCTGGAAATCCTCAAGACAAATATTTTTAGCAAGATTCACGATGATTGCTTCACAAATGTGACAGCTAAAGTGTTAACAAGGTTTTCTGTTGATTTGGCCCGGTGACCTAGTTTTTGACCCAAAGTGACCAAGTTTTGAACTTGACCTAGAAATCATCAAGACAAACATTTTGAGCAAGATTCATGATGATTGTTTGAAAAATGTGACCTCTAGAATGTTAACAAGGTCTTCCTTTGATTTGGCCAGGTGACCTAGTTTTTGACCCAAAATGACCCGGTTTCAAACTTGACCTAGAAATCCTCAAGACAAACATTTTGAGCAAGAATCATGATGACAGCTTCAAAAATGTGACCGTTAGAGTGTTAACATGGTTTTCCTTTATATTAGCAAGGTGACCTAAATTTTTACGCTAAGTGACCCAGTTTCAAACTTGACCTAGAAATCATAAAAGACAAACATTTTGAGTAAGATTCATGATGACTGTTTGAAAAATGTGACCTCTAGAGTGTTAACAATATTTACCTTTGCTTTCACCTGGTGACCTAGTTTTTGGCCCCAAGTGATCCAGTTTCGAACTTGACCTAGATTTTATAGGGGCAAACATTCTGAGCAAGTTTCATAAGGATTGGGTAAAAACTGTGGCCTCTACAGTGTTAACAAACTAATTGTTGATGACGGACGATGGACAATGGACGACTGACGACAGACAGAGGGTGATCACAATAGCTCACCCAGAGCTGTGCTCAGGTGAGCTAAAAATAGATTTTCAAGATGGCGGCCATCTTGGATTGCGTATGGGAACAATTTTAGCTATACGAGACAGCTCTACAAGACACCTGATAATACCTTTCAGTTTAGAAGAAGAAGCGAATTAGATTTTCAAGATAGCAGCCATGGCAGCCATCTTGGATTTCTGATTGGAATGGTTTTACCTAGTGTTGATGTACAGGTCACTCTGATGCTTCCTACCAAGTTTCAAGTCAACTGGCCTTTTGGTTCAGAAGAAGAAGCGAAAAATAGATTTTCAAGATGGCAGTCATTTCTGAATAGAATGATTTTAGCTATTTTTCAGCTACGTCAGCCTGATGCTCCCTACCAAGTTTCAAGTCAATAGGCCACGGCATCCATTTTGGATTTCGATCAGAACTATTTTAGCCAATTTTGATCTACAAGTATCCCCAATGCTTCAAGTCAATAGTTCAGGAGAAGAAGTGAAAAATAGATTTTCAAGATGGCTGCTATGTTGGCCATCTTGGATATCCAATAGGAAAGATCTTAGCTATTTTTGATTAACAAGTCACCGCGATGCTTCCTACCAAGTGTTAAGTCAATTGGCCATTTGGTTCAGGAGAAGAAGTGAAAAATAGATTTTCAAGATGGCCGCCATTGGATTTCCAATTGGAACAATTTTAAGAATTTTTTATCTACAAGTCACCCCAATGCTTCCTACGAAGTTTCAAGTCAACTGGACTTTTGGTTCAGGAGAAGAAGCAAAAAATAGATTTACAAGATGACCGCCATGGCAGCCATCTTGGATCTATGATTGGAATGATTTTAGCTATTTTTGATCTACAAGTCACTCCGATGCTCCCTACCAAATTTCAAATCAATTGGCCTTTCGATTCAGGAGAAGCTAAAACTAGATTTTAAAGATGCCTGCCACAGCAGCCATCTAGGATTTGTGATTGGAACGATTTTAGCCATTTTTGATCTACAAGTCACCCTGATGCTTCCTACCAAGTTTCAAGTCAATTTGGCCTTCAATTCAGGAGAAGAAGCAAAAATAAGATTTTCAAGATGGCAGCAACGGTGGCCATCTTGGATTTCTGATCAGAAAGATTTTAGCTATTTTTTACCTACAAGTCAGCCCGATGCTCCCTACCAAGTTTCAAGTCAATAGGCCTTTTGGTTCAGAAGAAGAAGCGAAAAATAGATTTTCAAGATGATGGCCATCTTGGATTTCAGATTGGAAGGATTTTAGCTATTTATGATCTACAAGTCACCCGATGCTTCCTACCAAGTTTCAAGTCAGTTGGCCTTTTGGCTCAGGAGAAGAAGTGAAAAATAGATTTTCAAGATCGCAGCCACGGTGGCCATCTTGGATTTCTGATCAGAATCATTTTAGCTATTTTTTCTAGCTATGTCAACCCGATGCTCCCTACCAAGTTTCAAGTCAATAGGCCTTTTTGTTCAGGAGAAGAAGAGAAAAACAGATTTTCAAGATGATGGCCATCTTGGATTTCAGATTGGAACAATTTTAGGTATTTTTGATCTACAAGTCACCCCAATGCTTCCTTTCAATACGTTTCAAGTCAATTGGCCCAGGGATGTAGAAGAAGTAGGCTTTTAAAGCAAACTGTTGACGCCACACAAAGCTAATATTTGACCTAGTGAGCTATTTTTTGACCCCACATGACTCAGTTTCAAATTTTGACCGACATTTTTTCAAGGACATCACTCTGACAAGTTTGAAGTTGATTAGGCTGAAAACGTGGCCTTAGAGAGTTCACAAGCAATTTTGACAATCAAAGGGACAGAACTCTGCCATTGTTGTTCTGTTCTGATCCATTTTCAAACTCGTTTGAGACTTTATGCATGTCATTATTATCTGCAAGTTTCATGAAGATCCAACAAGAAATGAAGAAGCTATGCTGTTCACATGGTCAATAATAGCCATTTTGACAATCAAGAGGATGTAATTCTGCTTCTGTTGGTCTGATCTGGCCCATTTTCGAACTTGTCAGAGATTTTATGCATGTCATCTGTAAGTTTCATGAAGATCCAACAAAAAAATGAAGCTATGCTGTTTACAAGCATTTTCCCATAGTAAGCCTATGGCACCTATCAGTTGCCATAGCAACCAAAGTTCTCAAGTAATTTTCCTAAAATGCATAAGCAAGCAATCCCCCAGCAAAGACATGCTACTGATTAAATTTAGTTGAGATCTACTTGCAGGCTGCAAATATATTCCAGTTTGAAAGTGTGGACGACTACGGACGACAGCGACAGAGGCTAGCAAAACTTTTTGGTTAAAAACTAGAAATGTGTCAGTATGACACAGATGCCCCTACTCAGGGCCATCCTCACCCACATGCAGGCATTTTGCAAAAAAATGAAGTTGAAAAAAGGGCCATAACTCTCATAATAATTGGCAGATTTTACACTGAATCAAACTTGACCATATTTCATGATGAATCCAATACACAAATCAATCTTTTTTAAAAAAATATCGCAAGGAAAACATCTTTTGAAGGTGAAAAAGGGCCATAACTCCCATAATAATGGGTTGATTTTACCCTAATTGGAATTTTCAGGAGAAGAAGCAAATTTTATTTTATGATTATATACCTGTGTATTTAAATATGAATTCAATACACTTATGCTTTCAAAAGACCGTAACTCCAAAAATAATGTGTGGATTTTACCCTAAATCAAACTTGACCTATATTTTATAATTATATGCTTGTGTATAAAATATGACTCCAATTCACTAATCTTTTCAAAAGCTATGGAACGAAAACCATTTTTCAAAGTTGAAAAAGGGCCACAACTCCCAAAATAATTGGTGGACTTTACCCTAAATTGAACTTGACCTACACTTTATGATCATACACCTGTGTATAAAATTTGAATCCAATACATTAATCTTTTCAAAAGATATCGAATGGAAACCATTTTTCAACTACTTTTCAACATTTAAAAAGGGCCATAACTCAAAAATAATTGGTGGGTTTTACCCTAAATAGAACTTGACCTATTTTTTATAATTATATGCTTGTGTATAAAATACTAATCTTTTCAAAAGTTATGGAACGGAAACCATTTTTCATAGCTGACTCCCAAAATAATAGGTGGATTTTACTCTAAATCGAACTTGACCTATATTTTATGATTATATACCTTTGTATAAAATTTCAATCCAATATACCAATCCTTTCAAAAGATAATGCACAGAAACCATTTTTCAAAGTTGAAAATGTTTCAAAGTTAAAAAAGGGCCATAACTCCTAAAATAATTGGTGGATTTTACACTAAATCAAACTTGACCTACATTTTATGATTATATAATTGTGTATAAAATTTCAATTCAACATACCAATCCTTTCAAAAGATATTGCACGGAAACCATTTGTGTTACGTATGGGAAGGACGGACAGGATGGAGCGGTGGTACTACATGCCCCCCAGTGAAAATGGCGGGGGCATAAAAAAGTGCCTTATCAAGAGCTATAAAAATGATAGCAGACTGTGAACCATTCCCTTGCTAAAATCTTACCTGCACCACTCGTTCATATCTGTTTAAATGATAAAGGTCTTGTTTCAATTTTGATCTTGGTTTCAGAGTTTGAACGTCTTGTTTTAATGCTGGCACTACAAAGCTACAAATATAAAAGTACAAATATAACTCATTTGGAGACAATTTCCAAGAAATGTCAACAAGTCTATTTTCTGGGAAAAAATAAGAACAAAAGGGCCAGGATGGTCCTCACCTGAGCTCAAGATATCTTACGGAAGTGATGGTGTAATGGCTTGAGAGATGTTGATTAAAAGTCATGGCTATAAGTTACCATACTTGTCCTAAAATTTCAAATAGTCCATTCTACCTGTTGATGTATGTAAAATATTGCTGTATGTATGGCAAAAAGTGAAGACCCTGATCAGATGCCACAATCTGCTGCATCTGATCAAGGTCTACACTGTTTGAAAGGCCTATTGGTTCAAATACTTAGGGTTATTACGGTATGCATAAATTCTCAGTTTTCCATGACAAATGTTATGCAAAAATGATACTTAATACACAGACAAACAAGCAACAGCCTTAAATCATATTTAACAGCGGTGTAAAACCAAAGGCTTTGATCAGACTGGGTGGTTGGGTGGGCAGATCAGGGCCTTTGTCATGGACATATGCATTAAGCATACATGTTGGCTAACTATCAAACTGGTATCTGGAGCTATTATCAAATGTTTGTAAAACACTAAGCCTCCAACCATATGCTTGCCCCTAAGGAGAACACATATCACTGAAGTTAATGATCACATTTCTTCACTGACAATAACTGCTGAAAGTGTGAATTTGATTTCATATAAGAGGGGTAAATCTGTCAACAACAATCGTAGCATAACCAAAGTATCATTAAAATGTTTGACACATCAAACACTAATAGTATATTAAAGTTCTTCATCAACAGGTGCAAACGCTGGAAAAATGCCCGAGTTGGAAAAGGGCAACAACTCAATTGAAAACGGATGGATTTTACACAAAGGCTAATAATGTCAACTTCACATCATGCCTAATTAGTATACCAAATACAAAGACTCCAGCTCAAATACTTTTTAAGAACTCCTGCTCACAATCTTATGTAACAAAAATTCCATGGAAGTTGACATCCCACCTGCATTGGGTAAAGTCACTGGAATGCAAAATCTAGGTCAAGGGCACAACTTCATAATGCATGCTTAAAAAGTATGTCGAAGACAATTACTATGCAAGGTTTGACACTCACAGCATTCACCACTACAGAGAAATGCACTTTAATGCTAGACTCAACATAAAATCATGACAAAGTCACTGGAGTGCAAAATCTAGGTCAAGGGCAACAGGTCATAGTGCACGCTTAAAGAGTATATCGAGGACAACTATTACACAAGGTTTGACACTTGCAGCTATCACCGCTTCACAGAAACACACTTTAGTGCTAGACTATGTAAAATCTCGGTCATAGCGCGTGCTGAAAAGTATGTCTAAGACAATGACTTTGCAAGGTTTGAAACTTGCAGCTATCACCACTACAGAGAAATGCACTTTAACGCTAGACTCTGTAAAATCATGACAAAGTCACTCAAGCTTGAAATGTAGATCAAGGACACTGGGTCAGTGTGTGCTTGACGTGGACACTTCTGAGTACCCACAACATAGTTTTCATGGAGAAATACGAAAAATATCAATACTTTTGTACTGAGAAAAAGCATCTTATCAAAAGCTTTGTCAAATCAGCCCATGTATCCGCAAAGTCTGAACTAAGCTGTCATTGCCTGAAGAAACTTTGTATCCTTGAAGGACAACCTGAATATGCACAGCAAAGATTCTGATCAGACTGCGCAGCTGCACAGGCTGATCTAAATCTTCTCTGGGTGCACATGTCCAAAGGTATGTTTTCTAATGTTGCTGTTCGAACATAATATCTTGACTGTAGGTCAATTTTTTATGAAAGATGTTGCTTACAAATGTAAAATATTTAAAAATTTGAAAAAGGGGCACAATTATGCCATTGACGGAAACCATAAAACAGAAGTCATTTATTATACATAAGCAACTCATTCATGAAACCTTCACATAGGTCTAGATAAAGAGTGGGTATCAGGTAAATAATTTTCTTATTTCTCAACTAAACATATGTTGTGCAATGTGCACATTCTTTTGCAAGAAACTGACAACTGCCCTTCTTGAATCAGTGGAAGCAAGAGAATGACCGCTGAAAATATTTCATGAGCAATCTCCATAATAGAATGTTGCCTATCCGGCTGCGGTGTTACCCGCAATCTCCTGATCTCCAGTCAGATGCTCATCCAAATGAGCCACTGCGGCCAGCAACAGACACATGTAATCATGCAGGGAAATATAATATGACATGCTACTGACTACCATATTTACCCTAAATATTTCAATATTCGGCCACCATTTATACATTACCATACTACAGGACATCCTAAAGTTTGAACAAGTCCATTTTACCACCTTCTAAAAACTGTCTAAAAACTGCTGGATAAGTGACAATGTAGACCCTGATCAGAAGCTGCATTCTGCAGCATCTGATTTGGGTCTACACAGTTTGCCCAGGCCTTTCTGTCAAAACACTTAGGGTAATTATAGTATAATTCCAATTCAAGTGGCTTACACTAATATAAAGCAATCTGACTGGTTGAGTATAATTCCAATTCAAGTGGCTTACACTGATATAAAGCAATCTGACTGGTTGAGTATAATTCCAATTCAAGTGGCTTACACTGATATAAAGCAATCTGACTGGTTGAGTATAATTCCAATTCAAGTGGCTTACACTAATATAAAGCAATCTGACTGACTGGAAGCGAATTCAAAACAGTATTTATGCTTTGATGATTCCAACAAGTGGGAATCTTGGCATTATTTTCTTTATGTAAATTTCTAAAATATGCTATCTAATTCATGTTTTCAAACTAAACATGCCCAAGTTGTGATGTGAATTTATTTGTGTGGATTTTATCCATGTGTAAACAATGCCAAATCACTCACAAACTGAATATATTTAAAGCCCTTTGGACTTCACTCTGAAAATAATTTGCTGGCATTAACACATTGATAAAATCTACACAAGTGAAACTCATTTCTATAATAGATAAATGTGATGCACATTTGCTTCTGAGTAGAATATTACAAAGGAATGCTCACCCATCAGCTTCAAGTTCACAATAGCTTGCCATCTTGAGGACATGTTTGGCAAAACCATCCAACAATACAAAATCATAACTATGTAGTCTCACATTCAGTGAGGAATACTCCGGGATGTCTGGCTCCAGTTTCTGTCAAGATAAAGCAGCTCATAGCTCTAGGTAATGTGACAGTTGATGTAATTTGACTGGGCACACAAAAAAGCCACCTTTTGGTTTTTCCGGTTTGCAGTTCTTCAAATGCACATGCACAGTCCCTATCTGGCCTACAGACATACATTTTTTGACTGAAGTTTCCTCAAAGTCTCTACTACATGTCTGCAAACACCAAAGGCTCTGGCATGACTGCTCTCATGGGCACCCTTGCCTGAGCCTTTGCTGGTCGCTTATGTGATAAGTACGTTTTTCTCATGTGACGGCTCACGTTTGCTATTTTTGTAAGAAAAATACCTCTTGCGGCTACAACATCTTCAAAGTCTGTCCACTTCAGCTCTATGTAGACGCTACTTCTGACAAAAAATTGAAAGAAGGCGGTGTTTCACCTGCTGGTGCCTGTTTGTATCATACATGAGCAAAAATTCATGTTAAGAATGGACTAATACATGTATATAGATGATGGTCACAAAATTCACTGGATAAACAAGAATTCCGCGGAAGGCGTCATCGCACCTGCTGGCGCAAAAGTCACAGGAGCCACAATCAGAATGTGGTTATTAAATAAGTTTATTTCATTCTCAGCAGTGCTAACTTGGAAAACTGGATTGAAAAAAATGTAGACAAAGTGCCTAGTGGGGCACATATATTCCAGGCCAGTCCCATTCCCTCTAATGGCTATATATCTTCAGCACTGACTTTTTGTATCATACAGCCCAATGATAATGGAACGTTGATGTAAAATGTGTAAAAGTCACTGGAGCATGAAATATAGGTCAAGGTCACGGGTCAAGGTACCTGCTAATTCAGTACATCAAGGAGAAGCAGAATGCAAGGTATGGTGGTTGTAGGCCTTATAGTTGAGGAGTTATCAAACATCAACGTAAAATGTGTCAAATATAGGTCAAGGTCACTGGGTCAAGGTACCTGCCAAGCCAGGGCAATGAGGTGAAGCACTATGCAAGGTTTAGTGGTTGTAGGTCTAGTATTTGAGGAGATACCGAACATCAATATAAAATGTGTCAAAGTCACTGGAGTGAACAATATAGGTCAAGGTCACCAGGTCAAGGTACCTGTTGAGTCAGTACATCGAGAAGAAGTGCTATATAAGGTTTGGTGGTTGAAGGCCTTACAGTTGAGGACATATGGAAGGGTGACGTAAAAGGTGTAAAAGTCAATGGAGCGTGAAATATAGGTCAAGGTCACCCAGTCAAGGTACCTGCAGAGTCTGTACACTGAGAAGAAGCACTATGCAAGGTTTGATGGTTGTAGACCTTATAGTTGAGGAGATATTGAACTTTGACGTAAAATGTGAAAAAGGCACTGCAGCGCAAAATATAGGTCAAGGTCACCGGGTCAAGATACCTGCCAAGTCAGTACATATAGGAGAAGCACTATGCAAGGTTTGGTGGCTAGAGGTCTTACACTTGAGGAGATCTGAGAATGTTGATGTAAATTATGTCAAAGTCACTGCAGCCAAAATATAGGTCAAGGTCACCAGGTCAAGGTATCTGCTAAGTCAGTACATTGAGGAGAAGCACTTTGCAAGGTTTGATGGTTGTAGGCCTTATAGTTGAGGAGATATCGAACGTTGACGCAAAATATGTCAAAGTCACTGGAGCCCAAAATATAGGTCAAGGTCACCGGGTCAAGGTACCTGCCAAGTCTGTACATCTAGAAGAAGCACTATGCAAGGTTTGGTAGTTGTACGCCTTATAGTTGAGAAGATCTGGAACGTCAACGTAAATTGTGTCAAAGTCAATGGAGAGCAAAATATAGGTCAAGGTCACTGGGTCAACATATCTGCCAAGTCAGGAGGTCAGGGAGATGTGTCATGCAAGGAATGATGGTTGTTGTAGAATTGTAGTTGATTAGAATACTAACTTTGACGTAAATGTCGAACTTCGACATAACAGAACTGTTAAGAGACAGACGGATGGACAGACGAATGGAAAAGCGGGCACCTATGTCGAAAGTCAGGAGGTCAGGGAGATATTTCATACAAGGTTTGATGGTTGTTTAGTCTTGTAGTTGATTAGAATACTAATTTTGACATAAATGTCGAACTTCGACATAACAGAACTGTTAAGAGACGGACAGATGGACAGGCGAACAGACAGACGAATGGAAAAGTGGGCACCTATGTCGCAAAGTCGGGAGGTCAGGGAGATGTTTCATGCAAGGTTTGATGGTTGTTTAGTCTTGTAGTTGATTAAAATACTAACTTTGACATAAATGTCGAACTTCGACATAAATGTTGACTGACGGACGGACGAATGGACAGACATACGGAAAAGCGGACGCCTATGTTGCAAAGTCAGGAGGTCAGGGAGATGTTTCATGCAAGGTTTGATGGTTGTTTAGTCTTGTAGTTGATTAGAATACTAACTTTGACATAAATGTCGAACGTTGACATAAATGTTGACGGACGGACGGACAGAAAATCGGACGCCTATATCGCACCCTGCTACAAGCAGGTGCGATAAAAATAGTAAGTATGTGAGCTTCACCCTGAAGAAAACCTTGGAACAGAATTTAACATTTACAGGTTTTCAAGTGCCCTCAATCAAAACAGTAGGGATAAAGTAGGGCTAAAAATTTTGAAAAAGTAGGGCATAAGTAGGAATTTTAATCATGAAAAGTAGGGATAGTAGGGATGTTCTGAGGGTTTTTAGACTTAGAAAAAGATATAATAAGCAAGCAAAGTTTTCTCTGAACAATAACAATACATTACCATGGAAAGGAAATATCTCAAAATAAATGTTCCAAAAAAAGACTTACAACCGAAGTAAAAATATTTTATAAACTTTTGCATCTGACTTTTAGAAACTCCAAGTAAGCGAAGCGAGCGAGGAAAAGAAAATGCAAGTTTTGGTCACTTCAAACATTTTTGGACTAACTAGACAAAGTGCCCAGTGGGGCACATATACCCCCGATCAGCGCTACCTCCACTTTTTAAAGAGCACAAAGTATGTAGCTTTGACTCTGGAGATGGCAGTTGTATGCTATATGTTATAACATTGAAAAAATTCAATCACACATAATATGAAGCCCTTGACCTCAAAGGTCAGGAACAGGTGCAGGGATTGAGCTAAATAAAACTTTAGCCCTATAACTATCACCATATACCAGTGAAATCAGTCTTTATAATATAAGCAAAAATGACATTTGTATGAAACGTCTGTGACCTTGACTTAAAAGCCATGCCCCAGCTTGGGGATGGTGCGGAGAAAAACTTCAGACCTATATATACCATCATGCTTAATATTAATGAAACCAACAAAAGGGTCTTCATAATATAGCTATATAAACTTAGATGCAATTTTTTTTTTTTACTTTTATATGAAATTTCTGTCTGTGACCTTGACCTGAAGGTCATACCCCAGGATAAGGATGGTGCTGAGTAAAACTCTAGACCTATATCTACCAACATGTAAAATATAAATGAAATTCCTCAAAGGGTCTTGATGGTATAGCTATATAAACATAAACACAAAAATTTTGACTTATTTATGAAAATTTTAAGTCTGTGACCTTGACCCCAACATTATTCCCCGGGACAGGGTTGGTGCTGATAAAAACTTAAGCCCTATATCTACCATCAGGCCAAACATGAATTAAATCCATCAAGGCTCTTCATAATATAAGGTCTTATAAACTTTAACGTAAAAACTTTGACCCTAAGACAAAAATAAAGTATGAACGAATAATGCTTCAACAGATGGATGGACAGTCAAAAAGATTGCTTGCTGATAGCTATATCCGCTCAACCTTTCAATTAGGGGATAATGAAATTTAACAAAAGGTCTTGATGATATGGCTATATAAACTTAAAAGCAAAAACTTTTACTTTAAAATGAAACTTCTAAGTTCGTGACCTTGACCTCGGTCACACCCGGGGCCGGGAATCATGCGGAGTAAGACTCTAGGCCAATATATAGCAAGATGTCAAATATAAATGAAATTCCACAAGGGTCTTGATGATACAGCTATATAAACTTAAGCACAAAAATTTTGACATTTTTATGAAAATTGGAAGCGTGATCTTGACCCAAAGGTCACCCCCGGGGTGGGGATGGTGCCAATAGTGCTATATCTACCATCATGCCAAATATGAATGAAATCCATCAGAGGGTCTTCAAAATATGAGGTCTTATAAACTTTAACGTAAAAACTTTGACCCTAAGACAAAAATAAAGTATGAACGAATAATGCTTCAACAGATGGACAGACAGACCAACAGATTCCTTGCTGATAACTATATCCGCTGGACCTTTCAATTAGGGAATACTGAAATTTAACAAAAGGTCTTGATGATATGGCTATATAAACTTAAACGCAAAATTTTTTTACTTTTATATGAAAATTCTAAGTATGTGACCTTGACCTCGGTCACACCCTGAGTGGGGATCATGCGGAGTAAGACTCTAGGCCGATATCTAGCAACATGTAAAATATAAATGAAATTCCTAAAGGGTCTTGATGATATAGCTATATAAACTTAAACACAAAAAACTTTGACTTTTTTATCAAAATTCTAAGTCCGTGACCTTGACCAAAAGTCATCCCCGGGGTGGGGATGGTGCTGATAAAAACTTTAGACCTATATCTACCATCATGCCAAATATGAATGAAATCCATCAAAGGGTCTTCAAAATATGAGATCTTATAAACTTTAACGCAAAAACTTTGACCCTGACTTTTTTATGAAAATTCGAAGTCTGTGACCTTGACCCAAGGTCACCCCTGGGGTGGTGATGGTGCTGATAAAAACTTTAGACCTAAATCTACAATCATGCCAATCAAAATCTACAATCATCCCCGGGGTGGGGATGGTGCCAATAGAGCTATATCTACCATCATGCCAAATATGAATGAAATCCATCAAAGGGTCTTCAAAATATGAGGTCTTATAACTTTAACGCAAAAACTTTGACCCTGACTTTTTTATGAACCAAGTCCGTGACCTTGACCCCAAGGTCACCCTCGGGGTGGGGTTGGTACTGATAAAAACTTTAGACCTATATCTACCATCATGCCAAATATGAATGAAATCCATCAAAGGGCTTCAAAATATTAGGTCTTATAAACTTTTAACGCAAAAACTTTGACCCTGTGACAGAAAGATGAACGAACGCATAAACGAACGAACGAACGTACGAACAAACAGACGAACGGAAAAGCGAAAACTATATACCCCCACATACTTCGTATGTCGGGGGTATAAAAAGTAGGGATAGTAGGGCATTTTCAGAAAAAAGTAGGGAAAAGTAGGAGCATAAAAATAAAGAAGGGAAAAGTAGGAATAGTAGGAAAAGTAGGGCCCGCTTGAAAGCCTGCATTAACAAGTATCAACTTAATTCAAACATTGAGGTTAGTTAAAATATCATTAAAACTTTGATCATTAAATATGGCATATATGCTAATATTTTTGCTGAAAAATGTGAGTAGCTTTTGCTACTCACTTTTTTCAGCAAAAATACCTGTGAATCAGATATTGCACTTACTAGAACAGTTAAGATTTTGACCACTAATGAGCTTGTTAAGCTAACGGTGCTTTGAATAACTGGGCCCAGAATAATATTTAACAACAGACCAGTTATGCTCTAAATCAACTTACACTTAAGTGCACAACCTGCAAAAACACAAATATTCTAAACAGTTTCATATTTTCACTTTTTTGCCTCAGTGAGGCTGTTTATAAAGAAATCTGGCACCTGACCATTTCTTTGGTTAGTTCTTTTAACCCTTGTCCTGCTGAATAAATTAAAATGCCACGCCCATTTCTAATTTTCAGCCAATCAGATTACTTGATCCATATTGTTGATACAAATTCACATACTAAATGGTAAACAGCGCAGATCCAGGTCTGTTGGCTTCTTCAGAAGCCAACTGATCTGGATCTACACTGTTTGCAAATGCAGGGTATATCTGGGCTCAGCAGGACAAGGGTTAAGTAGCTATCAATTCGTCAAATATTATCCACAATTTGAGCATTTTGGCTATTATCATATTTTCACATGTTTTGCCTCAGCAAGGCTTTTTATAATTATTTATAAAAACAATTTCATTGGTTAGGGCTGGTCAAAGTGAATCTGCATGCCAGAAATTATCAAAATATTCCAATGTGTTTAAAAGTTACAGTGATTTTCACAAAGGGATTACAGACCAATGGACACGCCACAGCCACACTGTTTATGAAGAAATCTGGCAATTGACAATTTCATGATCAATTTCCACGAAAGAATGTTGCCGACCTAGGCGGGGTTGAACCTGCGACCTTCTGGTCTCCAGTCAGACGCCCATCCAATTGAGCCACCGCGGCCAGCCAGACCAGTATCTTACATCATCCCAAAATCAATTAAAAGCATTCAGTAGATACTTAAAAAAAAACAACAAAAAACTTAAATGCAAACCTTTATCATGAAAATTGAGTGATATAGATGACATGCACTGGAGTTATATAACTTTGGACCAACACTGATCATGATCGATAAACTGTATAAAACTTTAGACAAACATTGATCATGATGGATATTAACTTGATATTAACCAAATCCACTAAAGGGGTAATATGACTTCTTCCCAACAAGCACACAACATTGAAATGACATCTATTCAACATGATTCAACTTCTTGATTAGGGGATAAAAATTATTAAAATTTGCATTAAAATTTGTCATTTGGGGAGGTAAATCGGCAGTTTTACAGTCAGAAATTTCGTTTTAAGGTGACGTGTCAGCGGAGCTGTAAAACGTAATTTGTGACCGTAAAACAGCCAATTTACCTCCCCAAATGACAAATTTGAATGCAGTTATCTCCATTCTAATGCATTTATTCATTTTTTCTGTTGAAAAAATGTATTATTTGCACAAAGCGACAAGTGCTGTGAGCTGGGTAAAACCAAATGCCAGCCAATGAGAAGCAACCTTACATGATGATGTTGGATTTCTGACAGTAAATCGCAGAATTTTTGACATCCAATCAGACGTCGAGTTACATACGCAAGTGCATTAGAATGTTGAATCAACATTAAATTGATGTTGTTTCATTATCTACTGCCTGCTGGGTAAACTTAAAAACTTTCACATACAACCTAAATATTTATGGATGCTGATGCCAATGCTATTGGGGTAATACAATACCCTTCCTGATCTTCCATTTTGGACGGCTGAAGCAATTACTGCTACAAAAACTTTCATTTTGCAGTTCTGTACAACAATTTTTACAGACCGGCTGCCAGTAGATTACCTGAGCTTATCAGAAAATCAACATTTTCCCACAGACAAGCAAAAACCAAGACTGGCTTTCTCATTTATACCATGCAGCAAGTATCTTCTTGCTTTATTGACTGTATATATATAAATGCTCTAAGTTGCTCTGGTATACATTTTTAAAAACTTAATGTAAAACTCCAATATGAAAAATCCAAGTCCATGACCTTGACCTCATGGCCTCTCAGTAGAACAGGGCTCCCACTAAATGGAACTTTGGGCCAGTACCAAACATCAGTCCAAATATCAATTAAATACATGTAGATAATGTTGGTGACCTTAAGTTCTTGGTCACAGATGGAATAAGGGTGCTACTATTTGAAACTTTGGCCCAGTATTGATCAACATGCCAAAAACATATCAAACTAGAATGCGCAGTCGATGGTGCACCATCACAAATCCCCACGCTCTGTGCTAATGTTGCTAATAGCATGATGATTGGATGGACAGATGGATGGATATGCTCTTGCGCACCCTTACCATGAAACAAAGTCATGTAGCAAGTTTAGTTAAATTCTGCCCAGTGGTTTAGGAGGAGATACATAATGGACAGATGAATGGACACCAGACGGAAAAATAATATTGCTCTCGCACACCCTTACCCCAAAGAAAATCATGTAGCAAGTTTGTTTAAATCCCATCCAGTGGTTTAAGAGGAGATAGCGTGACGGATGGCCAAAAAAATAATGTTGCTCTCGCACACCCTTACCATGAGGGGAAGTCATGTAGCAAGTTTGGTTATATTCCGCCAAGTGGTTTAGGACGAGATAGCAGAGTGGACGGATGGTAAAATGGATGGATGGACAGATGGAGGTGTTCACAATATTGTCATAGCTTTTTAAAAAAAGCATATCCTCATCACTTTTTTAATGAAGCTTGGAGATAATAAAAACAAGGGCTTGGGTAATATATCTTTTTAATACCATGACATCTGTGGGTGCCAATGCCAGCTCTGACACTGACTGTAGTGCAATAATTTCCTGCACTTTGTACAGAAGAGCTAGAAACTGTTGATAGTTATATAGTAATGCTACATAGCTCTTGATAAGGATGCTTAGTTATAAAAACTTTGAACTTAAATATATTTCTCTTCTTTCTAAATAAGACTTAGATCAAATTTGCATCAGTAGGCTTCTTTTCTAAAGATGAACAATTTCAGCAGTAAATCAATTTAGTGACTTTTCCCTTCAAAAGTTTAGAAGGCAATTCAAAGTTAGCCCTTTCATCCCCGAGTTTCTGAAGCAGGCCTTTTCATGTTTGAATCTGGGCAGAACCATTGTTTCAAATAGGGGTTATCAAAAATCGATAACAGAACGGCAAACAATGTCGATCCTATAGAGACGGCTAATATTAGCCATCTTATCAGGATCTACACTGTTTGCAAAAGAAAACTGCTTGGTCTGTAGGGCAGAAGGGTTAAAACAATTCAGTGAAGATGAAGTTTCCAGCACAGACCCTGATAAGCCTGGACATCCAGACAACCAAACCATATACCGGGGTATTGTCCATCAACATTAACCCCTGTCACACTAGATAAATTAAGATGCCACACCCATTTCTAACTGCCAGCCAATCAGAGTACTTGATCCAGATTATTGATACAAATTCACATACTGAATGGCAAACAGTGCAGATCCAGATCAATTGGCTTCTCTGGATCTACACTGTTTGCAAAGTTAGGGCATATCAGGATTCAGCAGGACCAGGTTAATCATTAATCATGTTGTGTGGATCCTGAAGATTGTAAAAAACAAACAGCATGAATTGGTTGGGCTGCATGAATGCACAATCTTAATTGAGTCTACATGGTTTTAACTGGAAGGGCTTTACTGTACCAGGTCATCTGGTTCAAATCTTCCCAGCCTGCTACTGCTAGTGCTGATACAGGACCTGGTATAAAACAAAAGAACACATAAAAAATATTAGAACTGTGTCCACAGTACATAAATGTAAGTAATTCATTATAGTTACATATCTATGTAAAATATATATGTCTTAACTAAGGCTCCAGATAAGTCAATTTTACTTAACATATTATTTTCTTCAATTCTTCTCAAAATCATATGTTGTAGACACTCTAATGAGTGCCCAGAACATATGTTTTATGGAGAATTAAGGAAAATGTTAGACCACCCACAATATATGTTTTTTGTGGAGATCTGAGGAAAATATAAATATTTTTGATAAAAAGAGTGCCTCTTTGAGGGACTTCTAATGAGTACCCACAACATTTACTCATTGTTATTGAGTCTGTAAGTGTGTAGTAATGGATCATGCCAGTCTGCAAATGCCCTCTAGCTCCAAGCTGAGCAGCTCTTTCTTCAGTATTTCTACATGAAATGGACTCAATAGTCCCAAAGAACTAGAAGATAAAATCTACACTGAAAGCAATCTTGCAAGTCATGCTTACTAAAATGTCTGTATTACCCCATTTATGCTGAGTGGTTTCTCCTATCTCAAATGTTTGGACATGTCCATTTCTGATTAGAGGGGTGCCTGGGTAGTTTTATTATCACCATGTTTCATAGACGTTAATGTAGTTCATGTAAACAATGTAGATCCTGATAAGATGCCATATTCTGCAGCATCTGATCAGGGTTTATTCTGTTTGCCAATGTCCCTTTTCGAGAACATGGGATAGACTTCAATATAAAGCTTCAACAAGAAGAAAGGAGGAAATTCACAATGACCTAAGAAGCACACCAAGCTCCTGTACATAAAGTATAAATAATGTTTCTAAACAATAATAATGTTATGACATTTTACCAAAAGACAAGAAAAGCATTAACTGCCACTGTGTCATTCTGTTTCTAGAATTCATTGTGCTGAAATCTACAATGAGCCAGTGTTACTTTACCAACAATTTCTAATTCACTGCTTCATTGAATAAATGTTCACAACTTTGTCATGTACGACAGCAGGAGTATGTAAATATAGACAGGTTACCACATCATCCCATGCTGCTGACAGACAAATCTTGTCTTCAACTGTTCAACACTTTGAATATTGGGTAAAACTGTAGTGGCTCAATTTAAAAAAAAAAAAAGAAGAAAAAAAAAATATCAGATACCGGTAATAACAATGTTTTCAGAGAAAGCAGATATCCCCTCCCCTCACCAAATTTTCAGTTTTTCTACTGCTGTGACCTTTAAGATTAGGTCACTGTCACCAAAAACTAATCAGTTCTTTTTGGTGTCCCAATTACATACATGTATCCATGAAAATTCCGTAAGAATCTAACCACTGGTTCACAAAATACATGTATTGTGCAGATAAAAAAGTGTCATGACAATGTAAATACCAACAGGATCTGCACCAAAAACCAATAAGGCTAGACATTTCATGTAAATGATTTGCTAGAGATCATTCACATGAAATGTCAAGCTTTATTTTCTGTGAAAACTACTTACAATATTTCAAAGTATCTTATCCTACAATTGTGAATGGCACTTTAAAATGGTCTGGTTTTGTTAGTGACAATTATATATGGCAAGAATAAAAGTACTTTCAGCCTATTTCTTTAATGCTTAGCACTCTAGGTAAAATTTTCAGATGACATTTTAAAATATTTTTCCCAGAAAACAGGTTTTGACATTTCATGCAAATTGTCTCCAATTTACATGAGATGTCAAATCCTGTTTACTGGGAAAAAAAGAAAGAATATTTTATGAAACTGTCATCTGCAGAAATAGCCCAGAGAGCGGTTAGGGAAAAAACAGGCAGTCTTATCTAGCAGCCTACTTTTAAACCTTTCCCTGACTGGCCATTTACCAGAAAAATGAAATGCAAATTTTAATTTTCTGTACTTTTCTTCTCATCATTCTTGGATTACCTTTGAAGTTCCCGCATATATCTCAGTTTGGAATATGTTGAAGTACATCGTGAAACAGCTTTAATTAATCTCTCCATTTAGTCAACAATCTGCAAAATACAGAGAAAGATGCACAATGCCAAAGCTCCAGATAAAAGGGTAAGCAGATATTTTTTGGATCAATTGTTTACAAAGACACGAACCCCAAAATTTCCTTACGATAGTTGTCCATATGATAATCATTGACCAATGTAATCAAATTGAGTGCTTATACAAAATCCAGGTAACGGTTATTTATAGCCGCCCTATTCTTGGCGCTAATCAGAGCAGTTTAAAGAGGGTTATCTTACAAGCTGGACTGGGCCATTGGCAAATAGTGCCAACCAAGATCAGACACCGTAGAATGTCAATGCTTTGATTTTTTAATTGCTTCCTCACCAAACAACATCTATGTCCATAGCCCCTAAACAACATCTATGTCCATAGTGCCAGAGGACTGAAAAGTATTTGTTTGAGTTGAGGTTTTACGACTGAGTCAACCCAATGGGATCATATCAAGCATGGTCAGTTTACCTAACCACACTTTAACTGGACAGGCTTACTCATCTAAGTGGTTAACCAGCATTGTGCACGTCCTTTCGCCTGAAAACGGAAAAATATTGACATTTTTCTTACTTCTCCACTAAAACATGTTTTTCTGGCAGAAGAATATGCACAATACTGGTTCACCACTTAGAGGACTAAGCCTGTCCAGTAAAAGTGTAGTTAGGTAAACTGACTGCGCTAGACATGACCCCATTAGGTTGACTGGACTGTAAAACCTCAACAATACAAACAAACAAACAAAACATATGTTATAGGTACTCATTAGAAGCGCCTCAACAGGGCTCTTCTTTCCATCATACTTAGCACTTCTAATGAATACCACATCATATGTTTTTGTGGAAAAATAAGAAAAATATTTTGTGGATACCCCCTCCAGATTAACATTATGATGCCCACCTACATGTACATGTACTTAGCCACCCTGCAGCCACTGTCAGATTTCTCAGGGGCTCAAACGTGATTCCCTTGGATTGCCATTCTGATGCTCTATCAACTGAGCTACCTGGCTGCACTGTCATACAGAATGATCAGTTTATCCCAGCTGGTCCCTTCTTTCATGCACACCGAATATATACAGGTGACTTATACTGATGCAGAATGAGAAATTCACATTGTAATCATTGAGGATTACAGGTAATAACTACAGTATCTGTCCAAAATGTAAACTACAGGTAACAACTGATGAACTCTTGAAGCACCAAGCAAAATTTGCAGCAGACAATGTTCTGATTTTCTTTAAAAATCTCAACACTTCATGTGAATCGTCTTTAAGGGTCTACTACAATGTACTAGAACAACAGATTCCCATTCTTCAGGTACATGAAAGAAGGGTCAAGTTTGGACGAACACAGACAGAGAATAAATACAAATACACAGCTCCAGATAAGGCACTTTTTTCAATCGAAAAATACTGATATTTTTCTTATTTCTCCACAAAAACATATATAATTGTGGGTACTCATTAGAGACACTGTGAGGCACTTCTAATCTAATGAGTACCCACAACATTATTTTTTCATGAAGAAATAAGAAAAATATGATGTGATTATCCCCACTTATCTGTAGCTATGACATAGATAGGGAATAAATACATTTAAATAAAACTCTTAGTCTACAGGTATTTATTCCTGTCTATGAAATAAGAAATATAAATAAAATTACACAGGAAAGGCCATAATCACTAAGCACAGTCTGTTACATAAGCCTCTTCAAATAGAAAACAACCTAATAACATTTAGCAAGACACATTTGGTAGACACAAATTCTCCTGCACATCCATGCAGTCTGGTTAGATTCTACACTTACTGACCTCTAAATAAATGTATAAATAAAATGTTAATAATCATTTCGTTTTTATGTCTCTTTAATTCTTCCTCTGCTAGAGACAACTTTTGTTGTCTGCTGATAACCTTTGCAAACAGTCTGCTGTGGCTTTCATACCCGACCCTTTTGCATGTGTATCCCACACAGCTGCAGCATATTCCAGCTACAGTGTTTGTTTGTGTTGAGGTTTTACGGCCCAGTCAACCCAATGGGGTCATGTCGAGCGCGGTCAGTTTACCTAACCACACGTTTACTGGGCAGGCTTAGTCCTCTAAGCCGTTAACCAGTATTGTGCTCATTCTTTCGCCAGAAACTGACAACTGCCCTTCTTGAACCAGCGGAAGGGAGAGAATGACCGTAGAAAATATTTCATGATCAATCTCCACGAAAGAATGTTGCCGACCTTGGCGGGGGTTGAACCCGTGACCTCCTGGTCTCCAGCTACAGTGTATTGTACACCATCACTCCATGTATTTTTAGTCTTTATGTTTCTTGGAATGAAAGCCAAAGTTTTGTTAGCACTGCCAGTAATCCTGTCTTCCTCTCCTTCAAAGGTCAGACAAAGGACCGTGTCATCACTCATGATCAGCAAATTCCACACCCCCAACGACAACAGACTGAGATCTTCTACCAAGGATAGTAAAGTAAACTAAGGAGGAAAAAGTATGCCTGTTGCAGGACTCGAATCTGTGACTGCCTGCTTGCAAAACAGGTGTTTTACCAACTGAGCTAATCAGGCCCACAGTCCTGCCTATCATCACACTCCTCCACCTTTTAACTTTTAAGTGCAAGGCATCAACTGAACATACTATCAGTTTCTAGCCTTTCCCGGCACTCACCAGTTTACCTTGTCGCCATTAAAGTAAACTAAGGAGGAAAAAGTGAGCCCGATGCAGGACTCAACTTGCGACCCCTAATTGTAAGTCAGGTGCTCTACCAACTGAACTACTGTGCTTTCGACATCTTTCAGAAAGTCATTTTGTGCTTGGCGCTTTACACAAAGGAAGTAAATTTGCAAACTTTTGTCATGATTTAATGCAAAACCATTTGTCTTAACTACTTATGCACAAAAAGTTTTATTCTAGTCATTGGTTTTTAAAAAATCAAATATTTTCAACTTTTCTCCATAGTAAAAATGAATAAAATTATGGAGAAATCCATAGGGTAGGTAACTTGGGGGCAGGCTTTCAACAAGTTTGCTAATTCAATTTTTCTGAAATTTTCACAATATTCTTGTGAAACATCAATAATTCAAATTCAGCAAAGAAAAGAAAAAAAAATTTTCTTAGACAAAAATTCAAAAAAATTACTTAACTATAGACCCTTTTAATGTTAAAAAATGTTCAATGCAATCGGGGGTGGAGATAACAGAAAAATATTGCCAACTGGCGATCTCAGGTTTTTATTAGAGGCAGCTATTATAAGAGAGAAAGAAAAAAGGAAGTGACAAATGAATGAGGTAAGATTTTATTGATGATGTCATTACTGATCATGTGTCAATCATGTGCTTCATGTAAACAAACTGTCATTTTTGTAACCGTTTTCTACACAAACACTACACGCTTTTGGGTACACGTTTACATGTGATAGCCCTATGTACTGATGTAATTTCCTAATCAATTACAAATGGTTCACCTTTGAGTAAACTAAGGAGGAAAAAATGTGCCTGATGCAGGACTCAAACCCTTGACCCCCTGCTTGCAAGTCAGGTGCTCTACCAACTGAGCTAACCAGGCTGACAGTTCTGCGAAACCATAACTGTCAGATTAAATATCTATGGGTCAGGTACTGGACCTCTCTCGCTGGCTAATAGTTTGGTACAAGATATCTTAAATTGAAAGCTAGGATCCGGTACTGACACCTAGCCGCTTTCTTGCAGTAACGGTAGAATGAAAGACAAAAACAAATGAATTGGTCCAGACCAGTCACGAAAACACATGACTTTCAAAAAAATGACTTTTAAACTGGAAGCCCAATTTCTTCTTACAAAAGAATAAAACCTCTGCATATAAAATAATATATGTGTTTACAGTATAATGCTAATTATACATCGCTATTTATTAAACCTAAACAAGTCCGTCACTCCTACTCGGATACGACGCTTTATCGTCGAACGGGTATATGGACATATGGAACCCGGAACGGACCTCTATTTACCCAAACGCACTTAATATGAAATTAGGCACAACCAAGATGCGTGCAAAGCTACCCCACTACATAGGCCTCCAAGGAGGTACCATGTTCCCTAAAAATAATCGACCATGTTCCCTAAAAGTAATTTTCAAAATTACCATGTTCCCTATTCCCATAACATTTGTTTTGCTACCCTGTTCCCATAAAATATTTGAAAGGAAAAGACTAATGAGCATGATCCCTTAATTGTTCCCCAAACCCCCGTTGAAGGCCTCGCTTAAAGGGGAGCGCAACCTTAAAAGGCATTGTGCTTTATAGTAAAGAACTTTACAAACAATGAATTTTGACACACATTTGATCAAAATCGGTGGAAAATTATGTAAGTTATAGGCAATTGAATATTTTAACATTGGTGGAATTGTCGACGCCATTTTGAATATTTAATGAGGTTCCATAAAAATTAAAATTCATTTCATAAAGGTAGTTATTCTCATAAAGTTGGTTTATTTTTGGGGAAATGATTGCTTGTCACTATAATTAAAAGATTATAAAAATATGCAGCAAAATTATTCTTAAAAACCCTTTAAAATGTGGTTTTGCATATTTAATTTGGGTTGCGTGACGTCACAAAGCATACAATATGGCGGCATCCCTACCAGCCATTTTAAATGTATTCAAACCACCATAGTCTCCTTATTTCTACGCCGATTTTGAAAACTCTTGCATCAAAATAAATGGCTTGTATAAGCACTTCACTTCAAGATATACTTACAACTTATATTGCGAAATGTTGATAAAGAAACGTATCAAATTTCTTAGCTTTTTTGATTTTAACCAAATGTTCCTTAAACCTTGTTTTAAGGGCCCGTTTGGTCTATCCAACATATTGCATTCCTCAGCCTCCTTCGCTGCAAGTGAGAACATATATAACATCCTCTGATTTTCAGTCTAAGAGTAGTTTACAACTGAAAATTGTCTGTGACTAACTGAGGAAATAAATCTAGCTGTAGAACGGGGAATCTGTAAAGAAGAAGCAGAATATGGCCTATCTATCTTTCCATACTGCAGCACCCTCTCGCGAGGATCATATGCAGGGTTGATTGCGACTTAAAGTCCGGTGCAAGAACAGAAAAAGAAAAAGTAAAAGGTGATAGTGTTAAAAAAGAACAATTTAAGTGCAGAATTTAAAAAACAGGGTAAAAACAGCTTTATTGTTGTATTATGGCAGGCGGTGGTCCAGGGACCGAACTGCCACACTGAACTGGTCGAGTGTAGGCAGCATGACAACCTCAGTTGGTAGATTATTCCAATAAACTATAGACAATGGAAAAAAAGAATACTTATAATAATTAGCAGTAGTATGTATCTGGCGGAAGGCATAGGGATGGCTATGTCTTGACCGTCTGGTAAGTTGCTCAAAGTACGCTGGAAGCGGAATGGCAACGATGCCGTGGACTATCTTATATAACATTATGGCACTCGCATCGGCTCTCCTCCGTTCCAGTGACCTAAGGCCTAAATTTGACTGCATAGCAGTAACACTGTCATATAGTATGAGTAAGAGTGACATATCCAACGAATCGACCTTCTCTGCACCATCTCAACTTTGTGAATATTTTTTTTTAGTGTGTGGACTCCAAGTAGTAGAGGCGTACTCAAGCTGGGGCCGAACGATAGTTTTATAAGCCGCCTCACGTATGCCAGAATGAGTAGTTTTTAGTATATTCCTTTTCAAGAAACCAAGATTTTTTTTTGTGCATTAGTAGTGATTCTGTCGATATGGTGACTGAAGCTCAGATCCGAGGATATGTCGACACCCAAATACCGGGCCTTCTCAACCGAATCAAGGGTCTGTCCATGCATGGTGTAGTTGTACCTGATAGGGCGACGAGATATGGTTATATGCAAGACCTGACACTTGGATGGATCAAACTCCATGTCCCACTTTTTCTCCCACTCGTGAAGCAAATTCAAATCATTCTGAAGCTTTTCCGAGTCGTCAGGGCCCTGCACTGCCAAATATACTGCAGTGTCATCTGCAAACAAACGAACCTGTGACTGTAAGTTTTCCGGCAGGTCGTTTATATACAGTAAAAACAGGATGGGACCCAGAACTGACCACTGGGGAACTCCCGAAAGAACAGGCAGTTCATCCGAGCTCTCCCCATTGAGGACAACTGTTTGACTCCTGCCTAAAAGGAAAGATTCAATCCATCCAAGTGTCCTGCCCTGCACGCCATGCACTTGCAACTTGTATAGCAGTTTCAGGTGGTTGGCCTTATCAAAAGCCTTGCTTAAGTCTAGCAATATAAGGTCTGTCTGCTTACCTTCTGTCATGTTTCGTGCAAGGTCGTCAATTAATTGTAGAAGCTGGGTTTCGCATGACCTTCGTTCTCGAAAGCCATGCTGAAGGTCATATAGGATATCATTCTGGTTGAAGTGCTTTGTGAGACCAAAATAAATGATATGCTCCATAGTCTTACACAAAATACACGTTAGAGATATCGGACGGTAATTAGCAGGGTCCTGTTTGCTACCTTTCTTAAAGAGAGGACAAGCTTGGGCTTTTTTTCCAGTCTGAAGGAACCATACCTGTATCCAGAGACTTCTGGAAAATAGCAGTTACCACTGGTGTTATAGTCTGACTGAGCTCCTTCAATACTATAGGCCTAATTGAATCTGGACCAGCTGCCTTGCAGAATTCAAGTCTGATAGGAGTTTGGCAACTCCATTCACAGAAATCTCTCTATCTCGGGCATTACTGGAAACTTGCACTTTGTGACATCAAGCAGCAAATTAAAAGGTGATCTGATAGAAAACGCGGACTGGAACTGCGAGTTTAACACATTGCCTGATCAACATTCTGTGTATAGGTCGACTCACCTTTTTCAAGATAGGTATACCCTGTGTGTCTGTCCTGGAGCTTTTTAAAAAGCTAAACAACTTTTTCCTGGAAAAAAGCTGACTTACTGGACTCATCAGCTGTTTGGTCATTCAACCCAAGGATGTCTTCCAGGTATCTGTTGTGTGCTGTCTTTATTTTCTGTTTTACGCCGTGTTTGCTATTCAAGAAGGCTCTTCTATCTTTCGGTTCTTTAGATCTTTTGAATTTTTGGAACAAATGATCCCTTTTACGTATTTCCCTTTGGGTAATCCAAGGCAAGTGCTTGTTACTACCAACAAATCTTGATGGAATAAATTTGTTGATACCCCCATCAAGAGCCTCCTTGAATTCGCACCACAATGGGAGAAATAGTAATTTTTGATCTGTTAGTGATACTCATATAGTTGTATAGGAAGTAATACCATTAGATAAAAAGCAGTATTCGTACCGGCTATTATAGGCAATAAATAGCGATGCAAACAGGCGGTAGGACCGATGCATACAGAGTATAGCAACAACCGACTATACATAACTAAGTCTGAAACAAGTCCAAAGAAACGTAAAGTAAGAAGTTGTTATAAACGGGATACGAATACTGTTAAATATCTAACCTTCACTGAGGTATAAATTAGAATCATGAGGAAGAGGAATACGAAAGGTGATTGTAAAGTGCAAACTCTGGCACTTTGAGATAATAACACCATTAAATGAATGTACGGGATGTACGGGGAGACTTTCAAGGGTCTCCACACGGCACAAACACATCAGGCGTGGTATGCAAAAAAGGTACAAATAAGAATCATAAGGAAGAGGAATACGAAAGAAATTATAAAGTGCAAACTGGCACTTTGAGATAATAACACCATTAAATGAATGTACGGGGAGACTTTCTAGGGTCTCCACACGGCACAAACACAACAGGCGTGGTATGCAAATAAAGGAATAAATTAGAATCATGAGGAAGAGGAATACGAAAGGTGATTGTAAAGTGCTAACTCTGGCACTTTGAGATAATAACACCATTAAATGAATGTACGGGGAGACTTTCTAGGGTCTCCACACGGCACAAACACAACAGGCGTGGTATGCAAATAAAGGTATAAATTAGAATCATGAGGAAGAGGAATACGAAAGGTGATTGTAAAGTGCAAACTCTGGCACTTAGAGATAATAACACCATTAAATGAATGTACGGGGAGACTTTCTAGGGTCTCCACACGGCACAAACATAACAGGTGTGGTATGCAAATAAAGGAATAAATTAGAATCATGAGGAAGAGGAATACGAAAGGTGATTGTAAAGTGCAAACTCTGGCACTTTGAGATAATAACACCATTAAATGAATGTACGGGGAGACTTTCTAGGGTCTCCACACGGCATAAACACAACAGGCGTGGTATGCAAATAAAGGAATAAATTAGAATCATGAGAAAGAAGAATACGAAAGGTGATTGTAAAGTGCAAACACTGGCACTTAGATAATAACACCATTAAATGAATGTACGGGGAGACTTTCTAGGGTCTCCACACGGCACAAACACAATAGGCGTGGTATGCAAAAGAAAAAAAAGTATAAATTAGAATCATGAGGAAGAGGAATACAAAATGTGATTGTAAAGTGCAAACATGGCATTTTGAGATAATAACACCATTAAATGAATGTACGGGGAGACTTTTTAGGGTCTCTACACGGCACAAACACAAACAGGCGTGGTATGCAAAAAAGTATAAATTAGAATCATGAGGAAGAGGAATACGAAAGGTGATTGTAAAGTGCAAACTCTGGCATTTTGAGATAATGACACCATTAAATGAATGTACGGGGAGACTTTCTAGGGTCTCCACACGGCACAAACACAACAGGCGTGGTATGCAAATAAAGGTATAAATTAGAATCATGAGGAAGAAGAATACGAAAGGTGATTGTAAAGTGCAAACTCTGGCATTTTGAGATAATAACACCATTAAATGAATGTACGGGGAGACTTTCTATGGTCTCCACACGGCACAAACACAACAGGCGTGGCATGCAAAAAAAGGTATAAATTAGAATCATGAGGAAGAGGAATACAAAAAGTGATTGTAAAGTGCAAACTCTGGCACTTTTAGCTAACAACACCATTAAATGAATGTACGGGGAAACTTTCTAGGGTCTCCACACGGCACAGACACAACAGGCGTGGTATGCCAAAAAAAAAAAAAAAAAAAAAAAAAAAAAAAAAGGTATAAATTAGAATCATGAGGAAGAGGAATACGAAATGTGATTGTAAAGTGCAAACTCTGGCACTTTGAGATAATAACTCCATTAAATGAATGTATGGGGAAACTTTCTAGGGTCTCCACACGGCACAAACACAACAGGCGTGGTATGCAAATAAAGGTATAAATTAGAATCATGAGGAAGAGGAATACGAAAGGTGATTGTAAAGTGCAAACTCTGGCACTTTGAGATAATAGCACCATTAAATGAATGTACGGGGAGACTTTCTAGGGTTTCAACACGGCACAAACACGACAGGCGTGGTATGCAAAAAAAAAAAAAAAAAAAAAAAAAAAGGTATAAATTAGAATCATGAGGAAGAGGAATACGAAAGGTGATTGTAAAGTGCAAACTCTGGCACTTTGAGATAATAACACCATTAAATGAATGTATGGGGAAACTTTCTAGGGTCTCCACACGGCACAAACACAACAGGCGTGGTATGCAAATAAAGGTATAAATTAGAATCATGAGGAAGAGGAATACGAAAGGTGATTGTAAAGTGCAAACTCTGGCACTTTGAGATAATAACACCATTAAATGAATGTACGGGGAGACTTTCTATGGTCTCCACACAGCACAAACACAACATGCGTGGCATGCAAAAAAAGGTATAAATTAGAATCATGAGGAAGAGGAATACGAAAGGTGATTGTAAAGTGCAAACTCTGGCACTTAGAGATAATAACACACTATTAAATGAATGTACGGGGAGACTTTCTAGGGTCTCCACACGGCACAAACACAACAGGTGTGGTATGCAAATAAAGGAATAAATTAGAATCATGAGGAAGAGGAATACGAAAGGTGATTGTAAAGTGCAAACTCTGGCACTTTGAGATAATAACACCATTAAATGAATGTACGGGGAGACTTTCTAGGGTCTCCACACGGCATAAACACAACAGGCGTGGTATGCAAATTAAGGAATAAATTAGAATCATGAGGAAGAAGAATACGAAAGGTGATTGTAAAGTGCAAACACTGGCACTTAGATAATAACACCATTAAATGAATGTACGGGGAGACTTTCTAGGGTCTCCACACGGCACAAACACAATAGGCGTGGTATGCAAAAGAAAAAAAAAGTATAAATTAGAATCATGAGGAAGAGGAATACAAAAGGTGATTGTAAAGTGCAAACTCTGGCATTTTGAGATAATAACACCATTAAATGAATGTACGGGGAGACTTTTTAGGGTCTCTACACGGCACAAACACAACAGGCGTGGTATGCAAAAAAGTATAAATTAGAATCATGAGGAAGAGGAATACGAAAGGTGATTGTAAAGTGCAAACTCTGGCATTTTGAGATAATAACACCATTAAATGAATGTACGGGGAGACTTTCTAGGGTCTCCACACGGCACAAACACAACAGGCGTGGTATGCAAATAAAGGTATAAATTAGAATCATGAGGAAGAGGAATACGAAAGGTGATTGTAAAGTGCAAACTCTGGCATTTTGAGATAATAACACCATTAAATGAATGTACGGGGAGACTTTCTATGGTCTCCACACGGCACAAACACAACAGGCGTGGCATGCAAAAAAAAGTATAAATTAGAATCATGAGGAAGAGGAATACAAAAAGTGATTGTAAAGTGCAAACTCTGGCATTTTGAGCTAACAACACCATTAAATGAATGTACGGGGAAACTTTCTAGGGTCTCCACACGGCACAAACAAAACAGGCGTGGTATGCAAAAAAAAAAAAAAAAAAAAGGTATAAAAGACAGAATCATGAGGAAGAGGAATACGAAATGTGATTGTAAAGTGCAAATTCTGGCATTTTGAGATAATAACACCATTAAATGAATGTACGGGGAGACTTTCTATGGTCTACACACGGCACAAACACAACAGGTGTGGTATGCAAAAAAAGGTCTAAATTAGAATCATGAGGAAGAGGAATACGAAAGGTGATTGTAAAGTGCAAACTCTGGCACTTTGAGCTAATAACACCATTAAATGAATGTACGGGGAGACTTTCTAGGTTTTCCACACGGCACAAACACGACAGGCGTGGTCAAAACACTGAGGCAATGTTGTATCGACGTCATATGCCTGCTTAGCAGAAGCATATTAATCCTAATGAATAAATAAAACACAGAAAATTAGGTGGATATTAATGTTTCTTCTTGTCTTCTTGACTAAAGGTATGCAAGACAGGGAAAGGCTATTGCATTCAGCCAAAGAGGTCCATCAAATGGACTGGGAAAATTTTATTTAACTAATCACAGGAGTATGCTATTCACCGGACTCCCACTCTCTGAACTAGTACATACAGGTAGGTGCAATGGATATTGGAATTTGTCGGTAATAATCTCAAATGGTGGAGAAAAAAATGTTTCTGCAGAGAGGGTTCTCTTCTTCATTTAGGCAAAAATATGTTTTAAGAAATAAACTAATAAAAAAAAAACCTTTATAAAAGTAAAAATCAAAAAGTGCATAGACTGGGTTTGAACTCGCGTCACCCGGTTTCCAGTTCCAACGACTTGACTACCACGGCCAGCACGATTGTGACGTCAAATTTAATTATTAGTCAAAACAATTGCACACTGGACGAAAAGACCGTTTATTAAGCCTTTCTTCAAGAACAAAAATCACCATATATTTGATATAACATTCAAATCCTCATTCATATCTATGTGTGACTTGCACTCATTCTCTCTCTCTCTCTCTCTCTCTCTCTCTCTCTCTCTCTCTTCGTTTTTTTAAGAAACAAAAAAAAAAAAAAAAAAAAAAAAAAAATGCACACCAATGCCAAGCGCATTGAACCTACAGTGCACCTCTTTTAAAACCATATTTTTTTCAAGCAATGAACAGCATTTATACATATTGGATTAGATAAATGATTAAATTACCTTAAAATCTTGTCTCAATATGCTGGTTTCATAAATATCTGCTTTACATCTTAAAAAAAAAAAAAAAAAAAAAAAAAAACAACAACAAACAAACAACGTGTAAACAAACGCGGTAACGGCGACAGGAAAATCCCGCAGGAACATTTAGCGGACAACAAAAGCTACGTCACGTGAACACCCCGTTACGTAATGCCAGGATTTTCGTGCACATTTTGTTTCTTTTTTTCCCAGTACGGTGTAAATTCGGTTAGCTTTCATTTCGTTTCGCATCTGACTTTGGAATCTGAACTTTGAAAAATGTTTGGATTAATTTAAATGCGAAGTAAATAGATTCTAATCCTCTCTCGATATGCCGAGAAGATACTTGTGAGCAAAAATATGTTCCGGCTTCATTGAGCGTCGATCAGAATTGGTTTATGATGCTGGATCCAGCATTGTTTATGAAAGATGCCATGTTGTCCAAAGTTTTTAAGTTTCTTAGGTTAATAACTACATTTGAATGAACTTTAAATGCTACGTGTTAGCTATAGGCGTGCTTCGCACGTTGGGCGCTCTTGCTTTGCAACATATAAATCATTTGACATTGAAATGTCATCTTTCAGAATTCTTAACCAAATTATATCACTAGTGGGGACTGGGTCAAATTTGTAGGCATGTCTCATGGACTCCTTTACTAACACTGCAATGCCACCTGATGGTGTGTGTGTGCATTCTTAATTTTAACTCTGTTTTCTGAAAACATAATAACCCGGCAATGTAATATCAACTGTCTGCATGTGCCTCCATCAATCCTATGCAATCAATGCTTTCCAAAGACGTGATCAGGATTAACTAATTTATTACATTTCATATCATGACTCTGCACTCAAGACCATGCACATTCCAACTTGCAATAGATAGTGTATTACTTATGAATTTGGTCTTCATGAAAAGATCATGCATTATAAAAGGATTAGAGTGATTATTAAAGAAAGGTTACTAGAAATTATCGAGAATTAGTGATCACAATGCGTTAACATGAAAAATGTTGAATTCAAGTCCATTTCTCCATACTTATGTTTGAGGGAAAAAGAGATAATAATAATAATAATAATAATAATAATAATAATAATAATAATAATAAAATATCTTTAGAAATGGATTGAAATTTGACTATTAATAACATTTAACGCCATATTGTCTCTAGTTTCCGTTATCTACAACTAAGTATTAATAATGTAATTGTTTGTCGTGAGCATTCAAGAATGAGCTTGACACACCATTGAAAATAGTTTCTATTATTCCGATTTAAAAAAAGAGAGAAAAGTCTAGGGAGTGCCACAATCACAAACTGTAGCCCTTCCGAAAGGTGATTATAAAGTGCAAACTCTGGCACTTGAAATAATAACACCATTAAATGAATGTACGGGGAGACTTTCTAGGGTCTCCACACGGCACAAACACAACAGGCGTGTTATAATGTTCAGACGCATTATTTTGTCGAACCGGGTAACTATAATCCCTGTGCCATGTTCTATCATGCCGAGATATCTTATTGTAATCCATGTGCCTTATTACATCATTTCGGCGTCTACTTCTGTTAGCATTGTTGTAATCCATGTGCCATGTTCTACCATTTTGTACTCAGACCATGTGCCTTGTTCTGCCACTGTTTTGTGCATGCAAATACCTTGTTCCATCGTTTTGTCGTACATCATTATAATCTGTATACCATGTTCCACTATACTGACATACATTCTGTCGTATATCAGCGTAATCCATGTGCCTTGTTCTGTCATTGTATCGTACATCCCTATGCCTTGTTCTGTCATTCTGTCATACATTGTCATAATCCATGTGCCTTGTTCCGCCAATGTGTCGTACACCCATGTGCCTTGTTCTATCATTTCGTTGTACATCGTTGTAATCCATGTGGCTTGTTCCGCCTTTCCGTCCATCATTATGTCGCATATCGTTGTAATCCATGTTCGTTGTTCTATCATTATGTCGTACATCGTTGTAGTCCATATGCCTTGTTCCATCATGTCGTACGTCGTAGTAATCCATGTGCTTTGTTCCATCATTATTTCGTATATTATTGTAATCCATGTGCCTTGTTCCGTCATGTCGTACATCGTTGTAATCATGTGCATTGTTCCATCATATGTGCCCAGTGAGGACTCCAGTAGGAACTGGTAAATAAACGCCTCTAAGGAGGGTATAGCTAAAGTACGAAAAAGAACATTTCTTGAGTGTGATGAACATTAAAGGCTCCATAGTCCTCAAAAACAGACATTTTATTATCCAAGAAAGGTTCAATAAATTGATATATGGTATTAATACAATCAAACCATGTAGCACCTGAAGGCCTGTAAAATTTCAGTTAGTCTCTCGTTCTTTAAATGATTTTTTTTATTGTATCTCTGAATTAATGTTGCGAAGGTACGATAAAAAATCATTTCATTTTTGATCCAGTTCAAAACCGAGAGACTTACTGAAATTTTATAGGCTGTCAGATGCCACATTTCATAATATTATTAATACTATACACCAATTTATTAAACATTTCTTGGATAAAAAAAATGTCTATTTTTGAGGAATATGGAGCCTTAAAATTTAACTTTATTTAATTATTAGACTATAACACGTTCAAAGATCAAATGACAAAGATTCATATTCCTGTTTTCCACTATAGCCTTAAAATCATTGTTTCAAGGATCATAATGCAGAAAACCGCATGCAAAAATTCCGTAGTTATAGCGATTTGAACTCGAGCAGTTTTGAACTTCTTTTCAAACAGTTTTCAAACAGCTCATGAATATATATGAGGCTTTATGTATTTATGTATTAAGAGTAGCATCGGGACCCAGGGTGAAGTTAGCTAGCTGTAAAAGTGCTTTAACCCCCCCCCCCCTCCGGTGGTCTGCTCTACCGACCGTTCTAAGGCGATGGTCCCGGTGTTAGTCTTACTCCTTGTTGCTTTGTGGTTTATTCTACGAGGCGATTTGTTGTATGTCTTTCTGTGTGTCATTTTGTTCTTGTGTTTTTCAGTCCTTTTAGTATTGCGGTTACCTCGCTTGGGGAAGAGAGAGCTAATCTTAGTGCTTTTCGTACGTTTGTTCGGTTTGTGCTTGTTTAGATTTGTTGGTTTCCTCTTCCTCTTGGGGTCTGGGAAGGGCTGCGGTTTGTGATTGTGGCATTCCCTGTACTTTTCTCTTACTTTTTTTATGACGTCATAGTGGTCATTTATTTTAAACATATATTTAAAGCATTAGAACTTGGATTTATGACCTTTAAAGTTTCAGTTGAGACAGTTATCATCATATTTAAATTAAAGGCTTATATCCTCTTTAATTTGTTTAGAAAAAAAATCATCAAAATTTTAAATAAAAACCGTAATATTTGTGATTTGAATTTTATTTAGAGAAAAAAGTTTAAGTTTGAGTTTGTGATTTAATTTGATAAGTTTTCTTAGAAGTGGCTTAAAATTTCACTTAAATGTATATCTTAACATCTATATTTGGTGTAAATGCTACAATGTATATTTTAACCAGCAATAATGTGGATTTTAAGAAAATTTATTTATTTAAAAAAAATCAAAATTCAACTGTGTGGTTTAAAAGTATAAAACATTATTTATTGTCTATGAATTAAAAATCACTCTATTTTCAAATGACCGACGTATGGCCTTCTTCAGGGATAGAACACTTTATTCAACTAGGTGGCATCCATCTTTGCTTCAAGGAAGAAAGTGATGTTGATTATCGTAATCAGGGATGACGTCGTGACTTCCTTGAATATGTAGACAGGTTGGCACAACGTCAAATTACATGTTATCTTCCGCAAAAAACTACGAGAGAAAAGCATAACCTACAACCTACATCCACAAAAGAGCATTTAGTAAAATAAATAAATAAATAAATAAATAAAATTAAAATGAAATTAAATTTGAATATAAAAATAATAATTAAGACAAATGAATACAAAAATGAAAAAAAAAATAAATAAAAAAAATCAAACAATTATTGCATAATTAAGTAAACAAATAAATAAAGGGTTAAATAAATAAATAAACAAATAAATAAATAAGTAAATTAGAAAACAGATAAATAAATAAGTAAATAAATAAATAAGTAAAAAAGGATAAATGAATGAATAAATAAATAAATAAATAAATAAAACAAGACAAAAGCATACATCAATATAAAATATATGATTGCATAAATAAGCAAGTAAATAAATAAGTAGATAAAACGAGAAACGACAAATATTTAATTATAAATTATGATAAAAACAAAACACTTTATACATACGCGGAGACACAGCGCTGCCTGCAAAGAGTTTATAACACCCAGAGAAGAACCAGATCAGACCGCGCATCTATGCAGTCCGATCTGGGCCCCGTCACACGTCATATGGATACCTAAGTACACAAATACGTTCCGCCATGCTGACATATCAGACCGCATAGATGCACAGGCCGAGCGGAGTCGTCATTGGGCAGACATGCAAGAAGCAGGAAAGTAGCATCCCAGCTCAAGAAACCAATCACAGCAATTGCAACTACCATATTTGAGCCGCGACACGAGACAACGCCCCCCGCCCCCCCCCCCCCCACACACACACACACACACATACACACCACCACCACCAGCCCAGGACATTCCCCAAACACGGGATAACTTCGCAATAGGTTGGAATTTTTATGCGGTTTTCGGTAAAATTAATCGCATTGGCAGCTCTATCGGTATATAACTATTCAACTGAAACAGTGAAAACTTTGTCATTTGATCTTTAAACTTTTCAAAAAAGCTTGCCATCTTTTCAGACCTTTTTTAATGTAGTGATTTTTGGGCTTGGAGCACTTTTAGCTGTCAAATCCCAGCCCAACCCATCAAATTTAGTAACATTGTATCTGCTCGTCAGTCCTGTCTCTGTTAGAGGGATATGAAGCTCAATGTTGCCATTCAATAATTTTAGAAAGTGATTTAGTTCATATTGTCAAGAGTCATTCTTTCCATGGTATTTGGTGCTAAATAGGAAATAAACAGAAAATGAGCAAAATCCAGTGTATGGAACTTTTAGTAATAAACTATCAAACAAACAAACAAAAACAAAATACCAAACTAACAAACTTGCTAACAAGAGCTCCGCCAAGCGCTGCATTATACGCCCGTGGCAAGTTATAAGAAGTAGCACATAAACTGGCTCCTGTATAATTCAGTGCTCCGGATATAAACTGTAAGTGGAATTACAAAAAAAAAAAAAAAAATAATAATAAATAAATAAAAAAAAAAAAAAAAAAATAATAATAATAATAAAAAAGAAAATAAAAAATAAAAATAAAAAAACTTTCATTGGGGCATAGCTCTGCTGATATTTGATGAACTGAACTTGGACCCTAAGGGTCCACGTTTGCCCAGAAATTAAGGGAGCAGTGTCTTCTCCCTCCTGGGAAAATAGGGAGGCTTGCTGCTATATTATAAGCTCATATAAGCCTTTGGCTGATTTGTTTTTCCTATACTTCAATATCGGACCAAACAATAAAACGAAAATAACCATAAAAAAAAAAAAAAAAAAAAAAAAAAAAATGCTGCAAGAATATTTTGGTAAACCTTTAAATTGTTTTATACTGATTTTATTTTTTGTTCTTCAAGGGAGCCAACTCAGGAGAGTATTAATTTAAAAAAAAAATCCAAAAAAGAACTATGTTTATAAGTTTTGATTCTTAATTCAGTATAATTTAATAAATGTATTTATAAAGACTTAACAATGGCAACATTTCCTTGCAAATCTAATAAAAGATGTTAAAAAATAAACAAATAAATAACTTGCCCATATGGCCATAACTTTAGTTATCTGCAAAAAATATACCTATTATAAAATAAAATTTGCACACTATTACCTCTAAAAAATATGCTGCGAAAAGTTTACAAAAAACTTTCAAAGAGACATAACTCTGCCAATATTTTGTGCACTGTAACCTCGAAATAATATGCGCTGTTCAACTTTATCGTGTACTTATATGAAGTTTCAGCTTGATCAGATGTAAACTGTAGGAGGATTTAGCCGGAAACGAAAAATTAATAGAAATTTTCAAATGCGTTTAACTCTGCTAATATTTGGTGGACTGTAACCTTGAAATAATACGCACTGCTCCACATCATGGTCTAACTACAAATCAAGTTTCAGCTTGATCGGATGTAAACTGTAGGAGGAGTTAGCCGGAAACAAAATGTTTACAGAAATTTTCAAAGGGGCATAACCTCTGCCAGTATTTGGTGCACTGTAACCTCGAAATAATATGCGCTGCTCTGCATTATCGTGTAACTATTTATAATGTTTCAGTTTGATCGGATGTAAACTGTAGGATGATTTAGCCAGAAACAAAAAATAATAGAAAATTTCAAAGGAGAATAACTCTGCTAATATTTGGTGGACTGTAACCTCGAAGCAATATGCGCTGCTCCACATCTTGGTCTAACAACAAATCAATTTTCGGCTTGATCGGATGTAAACTGTAGGAGGAGTTAGACGTAAACGAAAAGGTTACATAAATTTCAAAGGGGCATTACTCTGTTAATATTTGGTGGACTGTAACCTCGAAACAATATGCGCTGCTCCACATCATGGTCTAACTATAAATGAAGTTTCAGCTTGATCAAGTGTAAACTATAGGAGGAGTTAGCCAGAAACGAAAAGTTTACAGAAATTTTCAAAGGGGCATTACTCTGCTAATATTTAGTGGACTGTAACCTCGAAATGACATGCGCTGCTCCGCATCATGGTCTAACTATAATTGAAGTTTCAGCTTGATTAGATGTAAACTGTAGGAGGAGTTAGCCGGAAACGAAAAGTTCACAAAAATTTTCAAAGGGGCATAACTCTGTTAATATTCGATGGACTGTAACTTTGAAACTATATGCGCTGCTCCACATCATAGTCTAACTATAAATGAAGTTTCAGCTTGATCGGATATAAAATGTAGGAGGATTTAACCGGAAATGAAACGTTTACAGAAATTTTCAAAGAGGCATAACTCTGCAAAATTTGGTTGACTGTAACCTCGAAACAATATGCGCTGCTCCACATCATGGTCTAACTATACACCACGTTTTAGCTTGATCGGATGTTAACTGTAGGAGGAGATAGCCGGAAACGAAAAAGTTAATGGACGGACGCTATACCCCGTAGCATAATACGTCCCGTTTTTCAAACGGGCGTATAAAAATAATACAATAACTACAGTTGATTTGTCTTTGGCTTGGCCCGCCGTGGTTAAACTATTTTCATTTACTCTGTCACACGGTAGAATTAGCTATGAGTTCTCGTCTTTGTTTATCATAGTGATGAATTTGATTTGTATGTTTTCGCTTTGATGCATTGACTGAGTTGGGAGCCTTTATGCGAACCGATTTTTTTATGTTTTTTTTTTTTTTTTTTCTGTATTAAGAGTTACATCGGGACCCAGGGTGGTTGGCTGGCCGTAAAAGTGCTTTAACCCCCTGCCCCCCCCCCCTCCCTCCCGTGGTGTATTCTACTGACCGTTGTAAGGCGGTGGTCCCTGTGTTGGTCTTACTCTTTTTTTGCTTTGTGGTTTATTCTACGAGGCGATTTGTTTTGTGTTATTTTGTTCTTGTGCGTTTCAGTCCTTTTAGCATTGCGATTACCTTACTTGGGGAAGAGACAGCCTTAAATAAAATGCTGCAGTTTTAAAGGTAGTATATTGAACTATTGCATTTTGAAAACAAATCCCAGATATTTGGAGAAATAAATGAAATATGAGCATTTAAACTTCATCGTACAAAATTATGAAAACTCAGCAACGACAACATATTTCCAATAAATACAATACCTGTACCATAGTTATTAGTCCAGTGTATATTGGGTCCAAGCACTCGATGAAAACATGTATGATAATCACAACAAAAGATTAAATATCCTCTATATACTTAAAATACCTGGGCCCAGTTGTTCAAAGCTAACGATGTCGTTAGTTAACAATTCGTTAAAATTTACATTGAGTGATACCCAAATATGCTGAAATTTTTTGCTAAAAAATGTGAGTAGCTTTTGCAGTGCAAAAGCTGCTCACATTTTTACAGCAAAAAATATCAGAATATTGTACATTGAATCTGCTAAAACAGTTAACGAAATGAGCCTTAACGAGCTCGTTAAGCTAACGACGCTTTGAACAACTGGGCCCTGTATTTATTTTACAGGCACAGATCTCGAGTATAGGATGTAATTATATGTTATGACAAATTTTAATAGACTAAAATGGGCCTTTTTTTGTTTTGCTATATTGTATCTCTTTTCGCCCCTTTTTTTGCGTCTTTCCGGGGTTTAGGCATTCCGTACCTAGCATTTTTCCGTTGTTGCGGTGTATTGCAGTGCTATGTGGACCAGCACATACATTTTATAAAAAGCTACTACTGACTAAGATCAGCTGACTTTTTACTTCATAAGTTTAATTCTGAATAAACTGTTTTGGTAGGTAAGATTCATAATAATATGCGGTGTAGAAGTTTACCTAGTCTACAACATTATGGCCATCCATTTAGTGATCGGTCAGAGTATTGCCGTAACAGAAAAAATGCGTTTTTCATTGTAGTGACATAGGTTTTCGTGATATCTTTACTGTCATCTGTCTTAGATCTTTTCATTATGTTTGAAAGTAGGAGGCTAAAATTGAGGCCCATGTACTATGCAGATCTACAAAGGTTCCACTTAATACTTCGCATGCTTAGTCAAATTTTTCAGCAGACAAGATTTTGATCTCCCCTTACCTATGGGAGATATATTTTTTGCGATTTTTATCTATCTTCGAATACTGCTTATGCCCTCGCGATCACTTTTAGCAGGTCTGCGCATCGTGTTATGAAAAAGAAAAAGTAAAAGCATGATAGTGAGTCTATGTCAAGATGATAGGTTAAAATCTAGATCGCATCGTGTTATGAAAAAGAAAAAGTAAAAGCATGATAGTGAGTCTATGTCAAGATGATAGGTTAAAATCTAGATCGACAAGGGGGTTGAGATAAAAACAAATGACTTAGACAGATCAACCATAGGGGGTGGGATATGGGGTTAGGGCTGAAAACAAAAACATCAGGTTAAAAGCAAGCACATGTATGTTTAGGGTTTGGGGAACTGCAACTTTCCAATTTCTGCCTTGAATGAATCAAGACTTGGAGAAGTTACAACTGTCTCTGGGAGGGTATTCCACTGAACAATGGCCAGTGGAAAGAAGGAGTACTTATAGGAGTCCTTGCCTGTGTGGATCTGACGAAATGTCATGGAATGGCAATATTTGGATATCCTATGAGTGTAGGGCTGAATGTAGTTAGGAAGGGGCACGGCCACGAGGCCATTGACTACTTTATAAAAGAGAGAGAGACGGGCCACTGATCATCTCTCTACAAGGGTCTGCAAGTCCAGCTCATGCAACAATGAAGCTAAGATACTTGCCTGTCTTAGCAACTGTCAGGTCTTGGCCATGTATTTTCATTTCAGTTTAGTGGTTATATTTGTTTAGCAGTCAATAACTTAAACATAAATCAAATAAGACTTTTAATACTTCTTTATTCCTTTGTGGGATTATATATAGCTGCTCTGTTAATGCTGCTAGCAGAATGAATTTATTTTCTAGCACATTTTTAGTAGTATATGATAAAAATGCCAATGTATATTTTGCTAAAGCTGGGTGTTTCTAATATCAGCTTAAGATTTTCTCTCACATTTCTATGCAATAATTATGGAAATGAACAAGCATCTGTAACGTTTTCATGTTTTATAGATTGACATGACCATTGTTAATTGAAATGTTGCAGCATGAAAGTAATTACACACTTCTGTTAGATTTTAAAATCTATGACCATTTAAATTTTTAATCACACTAGAGATTTGCTGATTCCCGGTGTGGAGATTTTTCCCTAAAGCTGAATTTTAAATGGAATGGCATCCCCAAAAGGGGACAGAATTTAAAAGGTGTGTGTTCTGACAATTTGTGCATCTTATATGTTAAAGCTGGCTAATCAGAGCTGAAAATATAATCGATTATCAGTCCTGCCATTGTGATCGATAATCGATTAGAAATCACTGAAGATTTGGTCATAATTTCATCTGTCTTGTCCGAGCATGACTCTTACCATATTTTGTACTTTGAACTGTATACATGTATATTTGGTCAGACAGGCCTGAGCAATCAGTGCAGACCCAGGTGAGACTCTGCAAAATGTTGTGTCTCATCAGGGTCTGCATTGTTTGCCACTCATCCAGCTAGTTTTAGACACAACTTTGGGTCACAGGGTTAATTGTACTTGTTCAAATTTAAGATATAGTATGGTAACCATAATAATTTTTCTGGAATTTATCGATCAATTAATCAATTATACAATATATTGTGCCAGCCTAATTATATTTATAAGTCACTGTATCCTATGTATGGGGATATGTCTGTCTTTCAAATTTTCTGATAAGGAATTTTATAAATACCAGGAGAATATGCATGTGATAATATGGTGGACAAGTATAAATTATTCTCAGATTTTAGTTGGAATTTGAAACCATGTAGATCCTGATCATACTGCTGATTTGATTTGGATGAGTATTGTTTGCTAAGGCCTATCTGTTTGAATGTTTTTAAAAGGTAGATATAGTAGGTGATAAATCTTAAGAACAAGAAACTAACAACAAATAAAAATAAAACAACAACAACAGTTTTATTAAAAGAAAAAACAACAACACTTATTTATCCCTCTATCTATCTATCTATCTATCTATCTATCTATCTATCTATCTGAGGGTTGCAGACTGAAGGTCAGACTGTCTACAAGTAGCATTTGAATTACCGTAGGGCTTTTTAGCCTGCACAGGGGGTGACTTTCCTTGCACAGAGGCCTCCAGTTAATGTCCCAATCCGAAGGATAGCACAGTTTTCATGTCGTTCCTGCAAAGGGCATGAAGTAAAGTGAATGTTTCTCTCTGGTTCTCAACACTAGTTAAAATGTAGTTACTCGAAGAGTCTGTGCGGCCAAGAAGTAAGTATCTCCGACTTTGTATCAGGAGATCACGGGTTTAAATCCTGCTGAGGAGAGATTCAGCTCATGGCTGTATGGCGCTTCATTGCACAGAGCCTTCCATCATCTCGATACAACTTGAATAATGTTGGAAGGGAAGTAAAGCACCAAATCACAAACAAAACAGTCCCTGATTTAGAAAAAAATGCTTAATCTCTTTCGAGGGTGGTGCAAAAAGTTCCGTCACTTATAGGCCTCCTTGGTTTTATCCGAGGTATATTTTAAGATGCTTCACTGCACTTGAATGGTGTGTTCAATAGCTGAAGATACCCGTTTATTTTGTGCAAATTGTTTTCCAACTGCCCGAGTTATTTCAAACTGAAATAGATGCACATACCAATTTACTTGTTACATTGGAACATGGACAAGAAGACTGAAATTCGTACATCACTACTGTAAAGACTGTGGTTGAACAAGATGCGCGATTGTCTGTCAAAGATATAGCTAGTTGTACTGGCATATCAGAAGGCAGTGTGCAAACAATTCTGAAAAAGCGTTTGGACCTGAGAAAGGTTTGCGCTAGGTGGGTACCTCATTTGCTCACTGAGGAGCAAAAGACAAATGCCTTAAATGTGCCCGTGAACTTTTGAAAACATACAAAGGCTGTAATAGTCTTTTTATTTCTAACTTGCTAACAGTTGATGAAACCTGGGTGCACATGTTTGAGCCACAAAGAAGGGCTGATTATAAGCAATGGAAGCGAAAAGAAAAAAAAACGCCATTGTATTGCCAAGAGAACCATAAGTTTGAAAAAGATGTTATACGCAATTTTCTTTAATTCAAGTGGACCAGTCGTTCAAGTGCCTTGTCCATCTGGTCATACAGTCAGTGGCTGATTCTGAAGAATTCTGTACTACTGAAGAAAGTGAAAGAGTTTTACAATAAGAAAAGACCAAGCAAAGGATGGTCAGGAGTCCACCTTTTATATGACAACGCCTCCTCTCATAAGTGTGAGGTTGTTAAGTCTTTTTTTGCTTCTGAAAAGGTGAAAGTTTTAAACTGTCCACCTTATTCACCTGACCTGAGTCCCTGTGACTTCTTTTTATTTCCAAGGCTTAAGAAAATGCTTTCTGGAAATAAGTATAGAAGTTCTCTTGGCAGTGCAAAAAATCAGTGTCTCCAACAGATACCAAAAGAAGACTATTTATCTGCTTTTCGCGACTGGGTAAAAAGGTTACAAAATGTGTTTCAGTAAATGGGGGAATACTTTGAAGGTTTGTAATAAAAATATGTTTGATAAAATGTAGCAGTGAAGTAATCCGAACCCAGTGACAAAACTTTTTGCAGGACCCTCGTAAAAGCAACTGAACTACTGCTAGGTAAAAGGAGCCCTATGAGAGAACCACCAACACAGACACTGAGATAGCATTTTAGATGCAAGAAGGGTTTTACAACAGTTATAGCAAAAATGAAATAACAAAACACTCAGTCATATTAACCCTAATCCAGCTGAACCCGGATATACCCTGACTTTGCAAACAGTGTAGATCCAGATCAGTTCAGAAGCCAACTGATCTTGATCTGCACTGTTTGCCATTTAGTATGTATATTTGTATCAAACTCTTGGATCAAGTAACCTGATTGGCTGAAAATTAGACATGGGCATGGCATCTTAATTTTTTCAGCTGGACTAGGGTTAAGACTCAAGTTGAAAAGCATCAACAAAGATGTAGCATTATTATACATGAGCAGTAAGACAAGACGTGATTACATAGTAAAATGTAAAGAAAAGTCACAACTGACAGGATGTATGGCAGAGTTTGCTCTGAAAGAAGGCTTTCACATGTTCATGTATGTTTCAGCTGTAGATAAGGTTCTTTTTTATGGTAACCAAAAAGTATTTATAGTTTGTTTCTCCACGAAAACATATATGTTGTGGTACTCGTTAGAAGTGCTTTAGCAAGGTGCTTCTGATGAGTGCTCACAAGATAATTTTTTTGTGGAGAAATGAGAAAAAAATATTTACCTGATACCACCTCTTATTCTAGAGCTGTGCTTTTGGGCAAATAGTTATGAAAATACCTTCTTTTATCTTTTTCTAGTTCTGCTAGCTTGTGAAGCATGTAATGATGTCACCTGTACCCCATGGTGAAGACAGAGACAAACCTCCTGATAACCCTGATGATGGTCAGTTGAATCATCTGGATCCTCCAGATGTTGTCATAAATGCAGATAGCTCAGACAGTGAAGATGAAGCTGGAGGTGGCTACATGGGATACCAGATGCTCGCTCAAGATGTTCAGGAGAATGATAGTTCAGATAGTGAACAAAATGTAAGTGCATGCTTGTTTATTCTTTTCAGATATTCATTGCTATATTTGGCATGTTTTTAAACCTGTATAAGTCTATTGTAAGACCTCACCTATAATATGCCACAACAGTATGGTCATCCATTTACAAAAAGGACAAAGTAATAATTGAAAATGTTCAATGCCGTGCAATGATACTGGTAAAAAGCATACACCATTTGAGTTATCCAGATAGGTTAAGATCATTAGGGCTCGAATCCCTAGAATATAGGAGAGAAGGAGCGGACATGATACAAGTGTACAAGATATTGCATGACATAGATAAAGTGGATAAAGGTAAGTTTTTTTTACAATGAGTACATATCCACTGACTCGTGGGCACTCATTAAAATTATTCAAAAAGCATCCAAGGCTGAAAATAAGAGCAAATGTTTTCTCAAATCAAGTTGTGGACAATTGGAACTCCCTGACAGACAGTATAGGGAACACACCCTCCCTAAATAGTTTCAAGAGTTGGCTTAATAGTTTCTGGCACGAGCACCCATACAAGATCAACCCATCCTGCTACGCACTGGGACCACCTACAAGGGAAGTTCATGCTCACTAGCAGAATGTATCAGTAGAGGCCAATGGGCCTGTTCAGATGTCGACATAGGTATATCATGTATATATATATGGCAATATAACCTATCTTTTGCATACATGTATGTAATAATGTGTTCTGCCTACTTTGGTGATAATTCCAGTGCTTACAGATAATCATGCTTATAACTGGAAACAGTGTAGTTTGAAAGGAAAGCAGTTAGACTGTCTGGACTGACAACCTTAAGCGGCATATTTTGAATGGACATATGTTATCAGCCCACTCGCAATGTTATGGTGACATTGCCAACAATATGACCTAACAGGTGTGACATTATGCACAGCTGCACTTGAATCCTCATCAGTTTGAACATATTTGTTTGTGAGTTTGGACTTCAGAAACATTAAGAAAGGGATTTGAATATTTGTATTTTGATAAACAGATTATAACACATGGCGGTTTGATTGTCACCTTTTTATCAGCCCTCACCCATTATTTGCCCTTAGATAAGATAATGGGCTCTCAGGTTATAAACTTGACAGTAGCTATGCACTGTTTGCACAGGTCTGTTTGGCTAAATATTTATGGTGAATAATGTCCATTTTTGGATAAGCTCATACCGTATTTACCATAAGTATTCTCAACTCCTTACCAAACTTGTTCTAAAATCTGAACAAGTACAAAATACTACCCTATGTTGTGTCTAAAACTTGCTGGATGAGTGTCTACACTATTTGCTCTGGTCTGTCTGTCCCAATACATACAGTAAATACTGTATGTGCTTCCCTGTACCTTTGACTAAGGAAATGTTGCAAAGTCATTATCTGAAAGTCCATTAGATTTATATTAATTGAAGAAACTTACAGTACATGTACATGTATGTGAGAGAGACAGAAAAACTCCAGTTAAAGTATGATCGTAATTATAATCCCCAGGTTTGTCGGCCATAGGCTGTATTTTGTATTTGCTGAATAAACAAACAGTTTTGTGAGGATCAGCAGATTTATTTCATTGCACAATGACATCCAAATGACAATGGGGGATAAGTACTGCCCTATTTTCATATTACTCTGTTCCACCAGATATGTACATTGTACATTTAAAAAAATATATAAAAATACAAACCTATAAAAGGACTTAAAGTCATTTGATTTAACCCTCATCCTGCTGAACCTGTGTTATGTATTTGTGGATGTTCCTGGATATCCCAATATCTATTATCTGATATCAGTTTATTAAAACTTAGAGGGTCCAGGGCTTTGTTGGGGCATCAGAATATATTACTCTAGACCATAAGTGACATAAGTAGTCCCAGTCATGTCCATGTATCAATGTTTATGTATCTTGTTTTATTTAAGGTAAAATACTATTTTTTGGTTATAATGGTAGAATAAAAAATATTCCATGGCATCTGGAAATATTCCACTCAGGTGAGGGGATGGTCGGGTGGTGTGAATATTTCATGTATCCAACTGATATTGGCATACAGTTGGGCAAGGCCTGCTATCCTTGTAGCAGGTCAGAGTAGAGGGGAAATGTTTTTAGCTCACCTGAGCTCTGCTCAGGATGAGCTATTGTGATCACTTTTCGTCCGTCGTCCGTCCGTGCGTCCGTGCGTTAACATTTTCAAACGACTTCTCCTCTGAAGCCGCTGAGCCAATTTTGCTCAAATTTCATTTGGAGCCTCCTTAGGGTGGGGGAACGAAAAATTGCTAAAATGGTCGCGGTCCGTTGACAAAGATGGCCGCCACGCCCATATATGGTAAAAACCTTTAAAAATCTTCTTCTCCAGAACCGAGAATGCCTTGGGGCTGAACCTTTGCAGGAATCATCGGGGACGGGAGGTCTACCAAAATTGCTAAAAGAATTGTCGTACGTTGACGTTTGACCTTTTTACGGCAAGGTCAAGTTTGCTTCCCAATGCATTTGTATGGGAAAACCCTTTAAAAATCTTCTTCTCCTAAACCGAGCATGCCTTATGGCTGAATCTTTGCATATATCATCGGGAAAGGGAGGGCTACCAAAACTGCTAAAATAATGATCATATGTTGACATTTGATTTTTTTACGGTAAGGTCAATTTTGCTTCCTTATGCATTTGTATGGGAAAAATGTTCAGAATTTCAAACAACTTCTCCTCTGGAGCCTCTGGGCCAATTTTACTCAAATTTCATATGGAGCCTCCTTAGGTAGGGGGAACAAAAGATTGCTAAAATGGTCACGGTTTGTTGACCAAGATGGCCACCATGCCCATATATGGTAAAAACCTTTAAAACTCTTCTTCTCTAGAACCGAAGATGCTTTGGGGCTGAATCTTTGCATAAATCATCGGGGACGGGGGTCTACCAAAATTGCTGAAATAATGGTCATACATTGACATTTGACCTTTTTACGGCAAGGTCAAGTTTGCTTCCTTATGCATTTGTATGGGAAAAAACATTTAAAAATCTTATTCTCCAAAACCGAGGATGGCTTGTGGCTGAATCTTTGCATATATCATCTGGAACGGGCAGTCTACCAAAGTTGCTAAAATAATTGTCATACATTGACATTTAACCTTTTATGGCGAGGTCAAGTTTGCTTCTGTATGCATTTGTATGGGCCCCATACATTTGTATGGAAAAATTGTTGATAATTTCAAATGGCTTTTCCTCTGAAGCCTCCGGGCCAGTGTTGCTAAAATTTCATGCGGAGCCTCCGTGGGCAGGCGAATGAAAGATTGCTAAAATGGGTATGGTCCATTGATCAAAATGGCTGCCATGCCTATATATGGTAAAAACCTTTAAAAATCTTCTTCTCCATAACCAAATAAGCCCTGGGTCCTGATCTTTGCATAAATTATGGAGAACAGGAGATCTACCAAAATTTCTAAAATGATGGTTCTATGTTGACATTTGACCTTTTTACCTCCAAGGTCAAATTTGCTTCCCCATTTGTATGGCCATATACATTTATATTGAAAGTATCGAAGTGATTTGTAGATCAGCAGTAGTTAAAATTGTTCTGATTGGAAATCTAAGATGGCCATCATCTGGTTTATATTTATAATATTTCCCTGACACTGTGCTGTTTACATGTATAAAATCATGATTCTTCAGAAACCACTTAGCCAATATCCACCAAATTTCACATTGATCCTTCTGTTGAAATGTGATTGATAGTTTATTCAAATGACCATGATCCATTGACTGTCAGGCCCATATATTCTTCTTCAAAACTAAGAACTGCTCAAATGATGGTATTTTCATTAGTTGTGATGATAGATTGGAAAAATGTTGCATACATCTGCATGTCTGCAGTGGCTATGTCACTCAGGTGAGCGAACCGTGGCCCGTGGGCCTCTTGTTATTTCTTCTGTTTCTTCACTTTCATTCCTGTTCCTCTGTCTTCCCTGTCCCTCTCTTTTATCTCTTCTACTATCTCTTCTATCTCTTTTCTCTGTTTCACTTGGAGACGACACAAAATGACCCAAAAAGGTTGACATGTCGCTAAACACCAACACAATCAAATCCACTCAGGTGAGCAAATTGCACACTGGGAGCCTCCAGTTATAAATATCAGAATGCTTTATCATTTGATGTTGCAAGTTATTGTCTTACATACCATTATTGCAGTTATGCAGGAAAATGTATTACATAAATGCAATACATGGTAATCATTTTTTATATAAACAGGAAGAAGATACAGAAGAGATGGCATCAGGACATGTTCAGTCTGATAACAATCTTGGTATAGATGTTAATGCAGGACTTGTTCACCATGTTACACATCCTGACTTCCCAAATGCACCAAACCTACCTGGGTATATGAAGGTTAGTGAATATAGTATATAACTTCTTCACACACCAGACCAAGATCATAATCATCTGTGGTCTGGCTCACCATGGTTCATCTCGTGTTTTTGTGTTTTGACTTCTAGTTTGTTGAGCCCTCTTTATTGTTTCTTCTTAGTGTTGAGATGTTTATCAGTCCACTGATGAGTTAAGGAATCACTAAGCAGACCAACAGTTGTGTTTGTGGCTGGAGCTGTATCAGAATTAATTCAAGGGTTGATGCCCATAAACCAGGGTCCATTTGTTCAAAACTAACGATGTCGCTAGTTAACATAGCGTTAAAACTTTGATCATTAAACATGGCATATTTGCTGATATTTTTGCTGAAAAATGTGAGTTCTAACATTTTTTCAGCAAAAATACCCGTGAATTAGATATTTTACTTACTAGAACAGTTAACATTTTGACCACTAACGAGCTAGTTAAGCTAACGATGCTTTGACCAACTGGGCCCAGGTTTTAAGAAGATTTGGTGTCAGTAAAATTGTTTTAAACCCCAAGGTAGTTTTCACAACTGACGTTTCTAAGGTGGTGGTTCCAGTATTGGTCTTTGTGTGGCCTTGTTGCTGCTCATTGTAGGGTATGCTCAACTATCAGCGCTTACAATTTCCACTCCGTTTCAATTACGTGCTGAATTTTCACCCCATTAATTACGATATTTGAACACTGTAAATGGCCTTTATATTTCAGTATTTCACCAACAGTCGCGTTGTATCGCTCTCAGCTGAATGTTCCGTAACACAACTATGTATTGGCTGATTTTCTCCCGAACAAACGCTGTTGTTAAATTCAACTAGGGGGCTTTTTTTTGTGTGTGTGTCTTGAAATCTGACATTTACAACCTGTGCAGTTTGTTCTTTGAAATAAAACAATAACTAGCCCTTTCAGATTCTGAAGAAGCCAACTGATCTGGATCTACACTATTTGCAAAGTCAGGGCATATCCTGTTTCAGCAGGACTAGGGTTAATGTAAGAACATTATATTAACATGATATCAGAGAAACAGATAAAGCGAGTTTTTTTTTTGATAATTTAGGGATAAATCTATCTGTTTCGCCTTAAGACTATCTATTTCGCCATTCATTAGATTTGCCTCGTTTCTAATGAATACCTACAACATATGTTTTTATAGAGAACTTATGAAAATCATCCCTTAATTATCACTAAATACCTGCCTGATCTGTTGCGCTACGTAACATAAATAAACTCATAACAGTTGATGTATGTTTGTATCACATGGTAGCTATGTGGTTGTAACAGGTGCTCTGATTGGCTCTTCTCTGATTATAAATAGCTGTGGCATAAGCAATTATCAATGAAATGGTGGGAAATAAAAAAGAGATTTGTCTACGAAAAAAAATGAGTTAGCAAATCTTTGTGCAAGAGAGTAGGGCTTCATTCATGTTTTGCTCTATTGGCTATCTTATTGTTGTGTTTAGTTGAACCTGTCTAGCATTGTGATCACCTTGTTAGGGAAGAAGTAGCTTTGCTTTTCTCTGGTTTGTAGCTTGTGTACTGTCTGTCATGGTTTGTTTGCTCCTCCTCTTGGTATCATTGATAGGCTATGTTCTGCGATTGTGGCTATCCCTGGATATGTTCTATATACGAGGGTCATTTGGAAAGTCCTGAAACTCGCACGATATTTCCGAGCTCCGTGCACAGATTTTCATAAATAGCACATGCATGGAAAGCTACATCTTCCCTCTTGAACATGGTATATAAAATTCACATGCAGATGCAAACTCGCATGTATAAATTCGAGGCGTTTCATGCAAGGGTTTCACTGTTGACCAAATTTTCAATAAATTCAGCAGTTATGGTTCTCGAGAAGCAAAGGGCTTACATCAAAATTCGTACATTATTAGGGGCTACGCCAACGGATATTAAAGCCGATCTAGACACTGTTTATGAAAGTCAAGCTGTATCATATATCACAATTACAAGATGGTTCTTGAGATTTAAGCAGGGAAGGGAGTCCCTTGAAGGTGATCCCCGTTCAGGACGTCCCTTTTCAGCGTTCAGTGAAGATAACGTCACTGCCGTCAAACATCTGCTAGATGAGGACGCTCATTATACAGTGGATGAGTCATTGAGCATTATTTTGTTGGTGGTGTTTATGATTTTGAAGCAAAGATTAGGACTAGGCAAGATATGTGCGCGTTGGGTACCCCACCTCTTAAGCCAAGCTGAAAAGGAAAGGCGAGTGGAATTATAAGAAATATATGATGGATGTGATGATAAACGTTTGTGTGAAATCGTAACATGTGATGAAACATGGATATCATTCTTTGAACCTGAAGGAAAGGAGAATAACAGTTTGGATTGGAGAAAACGGGGCTAGGCCCAAAATTGCCCGTAGATCCAGGTCTGTTAAACATGTTTTATACACATTATTCTTTGATGCTAGAGGAATTGTGGCCAGAATTCCAGTTCCTGAACACAAAACTGTCATTGGTATCTACTACGCTGAACAAGTTCTACCTGTTGTTGTTAACCATTATATGGTGACGCGTCCACGAACCAGGGTGCGGGGCCTGAGCTTCTCCACGACAATGCCCCAGCCTACTGCTCAGCCGGCCTTGGTGGCTCAGTTGGATGTGCCGTCCGACTGGAGACCAGGAGGTTGCGGGTTCAACCACCGCCGAGGTTGGCAACATTCTTTCGTGGAGATTGATCATGAAATATTTTCTACGGTCATTCTCTCCCTTCCGCTGAATGTGCACAATACTGAAAGAATGTGCACAATACTGGTTAACTGCTTAGAGGACTAAGCCTGCCCAGCAAACATGTGGTTAGGTAAACTGACTGCGCTCAACATGACCCCACTGGGTTGACTGGGCCGTAAATTCTCAACACAAACAAACACTGCTCAGCCGTGGTGCAGGACTATTTGAAAACACAAGGATTTAAAACTTTACCACATCCCACGTACAGTCCAGATCTGGCACCATGTGACTTCTGGCTGAACCCTGTTATCAAAAAGTGCCTTAGTGGACGCAAATTCGAAACCCGCACAGCTGTCGGAAGAGCGTTATTTCAATGCACAGACAGTATACCTATATGTGACTGTAAAAGCGCACTCAAAAGCTGGATTAAACGCTTGAAAAAATGTGTAGAGGTCAAAGGTGAATACTTTGAGGGGCTGGACTAGTCGAATTTGGAATGATGAGTGTAGCGGCCATAACGTGCAACAAGTTTCAGGATTTTCCAAACGTCCCTCGTATTTTAACCCGGCTTGTCCATTCCAAGACATTATAAATTGTATTTCTGTTGCAGTTTTTCTTTTGGCAGTTATGTAAGTTAGAGATATATTCAGTTGAATTTGGGTGGCAGGGTTGCTGCCTTTTTTGGGAGGGGGCTGCCAACTCTGCTTGCTGTCCGTCTTTTCTTCTGTGGCTGTTTGGTTGTATTTGTCTGTCTCCCCTTTTTACGTTCTTCTTCAGTCTTTCCTCATCTGTTTTTTTCTGTTTTCAGTGAAGTGTAATTTTGTGTTATTTCATGTTATTATACCCATGCCAGATTATATTTCCAGACAGTTTTGATGTGCGCAGAATTCATTAGCTTTTCAAATATCAATATACATGTAATTAGTAAGAGATGAAATTAATGACCTTCATGTATACATTGTAGGTGCTTCTCCTCTGAAACCCCTGTGCCAATTTTCTTCAAACTTCATGTGGAGCCTTCTGTTAAAGGAGGCTTGAAAATTTATACCAATGGTTGCGGTCTATAAATCAAGATGGCGGTCATGCCCATGTATGGTAAAAAAACCTACAAATCTTCTTCTCCAGAACCAAGAAAGCTTTGGGGCTGACTCTTGGTATATAGCATTGGGGACTCAAGGGCTACCAAGTTTGTTCAAATGCTGACCGTATGTTGACCTTTTTACAGTAAGGTCAAGTTTGCATCCTTATACATTTGTATAGGGAAAATGTTGAAAAGTCATTTTCTCAAAATGTATTAATGGCTGAAACTTACAATGTAAATTATTAAAACTTTTTAGTTACATGTATAATCAAAATTTTGTATCCTGGAGGTTATCTGCCCTTTCCTCTGGGCTACATACATGGATAAAAATGTATAATTTTTAAACCTTCTTTCCTCTGAAACATTTTTACCAGATTTCACAGGGGGGCTTCTCTCGACAGGGTTTTGACAATTTATTCATTTGGTTCTGCACCACTGAGTAAAATGGCGTCCATGCCCATATATGGTAAAAACTTTTAAAAATCTTCTACTCCAGAACTGAGAAAGCTTTGGGCAAGAATCTTGGTTTAAAGCATTGAGGACTCAAGATCTACCAGATTTGTTCAAATGATCAAATGATGACCGTAGATTGAGCTTTGACCTTTTTACCGCAAGGTCAAATTTGCGTCCCTATACATTTGTATGGGGAAAATGTTAAAAAGTCATTTTCTCAAAATGTATTGAAGACTAATGGCCGAAACTTACAATGTATGATTAAATTATTAAAACTTTTTAGTTACAATCAAAATTTTGTCCCCTGGGTTATCTGCCCTTGCTCCTGGGTTATATACATGATGTATAAAATTGTGTAATTTTTTAACATCTTCTCTGAAACCGCTTGAGCAATTTTCATCAGATTTCACAATGGGCCTTCTGTTGAAAGTGTTTTGAGAATTTATTCATATGGTTCTGCACCAGTGAACAAGATGGCAGCTATGCCCATATATGGTAAAACACTCAGAAAATCGTCTTCTCCAGAAGCAAGTAAGTTTTGGGGCTGAATCTTGGTGTATTGCAGCGGGGACTCAAGGTCTGGCTAGTTTGTTCAAAGGATGGCCGTAGCTGACGTTTTGACCTTTTTATGGCAAGGTCAAATTTGCACCCCCATACATTTGTATGGGGAAAATAATGAAAAGCCATTTTCTCAACATGTATTATAAGACTAATAATTAAAGTAGTAAAACCTCTTAGTTACTATCAACATGTTCTACCCTTGCCCCTTAGCTATGTACATGTATGAAATTGTGACACCTTTTAACTTCTTCTCTGAAACCACTTGAACAATTTTCATAAGGTTTCACATGGGACCTTCTGTCGAAAGGATGTTGACAATTTGTTCAAATGGTTCTGCACCATTGAATAAGATGGCTGCCATGCCCATATATGGTAAAACACTAAAAAAGTCTTTGTTCTTTAGAACAGAAAGCTTTGAGCAATATTAATATGAATCTTGGTAGACAGCACTAGGGACTCAAAGTATACTAAGTTTGTTCGAATGATGATACTAGGGTGATCTTTGACCTCTTTACGGTATCGTTGTGTCCTAGTTGTTGTGGCAATATTGGAAGAAGTTGCATGGCATTTAATATGCAATAGCTGTTTTTTTATCAGGTGAGCGAATTGTGGCCCATGGTCCTCTTGTTTTATTTGTTATGAAAGATCAAATTTACCCAACAATTTTCCTAAGCTGAGAACAAATAATGACAAACAAAGCTCAACAGCACATTTGCGATAACCAACATACAAAAGAGCACTGCATCAGAGTATCTGGTTTTTGAATGGCCAGCTGAAAAACTACACCATAATACACTCGTTACAACAATCTTTGTTGAAGAAATATTTTTAAAGGAACTGATCCATATTTTGTCAACCTTTAGGTTCCTGATATGCCAAGACCCGAGAGAGGAGATTTATTATGGAACCAGCCTCGGCACCAAAAACTGTTGATGGACTCAGGTAATTATTATTACGCAAAAATTAAAATAATGGTATGCGCAACTATAAAAAAACTAGAATGTGTAACATTTAAACAGAGGATTCCAAGGTGTTAGCGATAAGCATATTGGTATAACTTATAATGCATAAAATATATTCTGCTATCTTTGCATGAATTAAGAATCACATGGAACTACCATACACTACCTTTCCGAATTTATTTGTACACATCAAACGATTGGAGAAGGTGTGACGGTTGAAACTTGAATCCACAGTAAAATCTAATGCACAACCTGAATGGTTGGATAATGATTGTCTGTCATTGAAATTAAATAAAATTTATTTGTTTTATAAATTCCATTTTCTGAATATAAATACAGACAAGTTAAGGGATTAATTTAAACAAAAAGACTTTAGATGCAATGACAAGAACTTTTGTTAGTCCCTGTCACCTAAAATATGAGTAATGATAACCCAGTAAATGCTACAATCATGAAACACCCCCTTTCAGAGGCACCAAAAGAAGGACAGACGAGGAACAAACACTGACATAATGAACACCACATATCAAATCACTGGCACACAAACAAAGAAGAACTGCAACAGAGGAACAGCCTTGGAATGATCAGCACAAAAAAATACTTGGGTGGGCTGGAGGAGGTGGGGGTGGGTGTGGGGCTTAAACCAGTTTCGCTTGAAACACCCTTTTTTTTGATGCAGCTCTAAATTACAAACATGTTCAACATAGGGGTCTTCTGCCTCATCTGTAAGATGTCACAGTGAAATCACAAACAATGTGACAAAACAAAGCAAAAGGCTCAGTGGCGATCTATATATATATAAACTGGACCAAGATTGGCCCGTCCATAAACATTGATAGGCACTGACCATCTGAAACAGTTGGCAGCTAAGCCATCATTAAGTCAGAAGACCGACCCACCATTGTTCAATTAAAGTGGAAAGCAAAGTTATCAACCATACTTGGGTTAACAGCCATGCATGCTGTTTGCGAGAGAATACGAGGGATGTTCGAAATGAATTGCTTATTTCTTTCTGGAGACTTCAAATTTCAAGTTAGCCCAAAAGTACTCATTTCATGCCCTCGAAGTACTCCCCGTGGCTAGAAATGCAAAGTTTCAGCCGATGTATCCACTTCTTGAAGGCGTCACGGTACGCTGATTTGGGCACAGTAATAAAGTACTGATGAATGGCAGATCCAAGTGCCTGTCGGGACTGGTATTTCCGCCCAGCAAGGAATGCTTTCAATTTCGGAAACAAAAAGAAATTGCATGGGGCAAGGTCTGGGCAATACGGGGGGGGGGTGGGGGGGGGTGGGGGGGGGGTGAGGCAAAACAGACACTTTTTCTTTCTTCAAAAATGCCGTAACTATTGCAGAGGTATGAGCTGGGGCATTGTCATGTAGAAGACAGACATGTTTAAAAACAGTGGCAGGGCGTCGTTTCTGATAATACTTTTTCAGTTTCTTCAGTACTACGTCTTTGTAGTGCTTTCCGGTGATGCTTTTGCCCTTTTTCACTGGCACTTTTATTGCGACTCCTTCACCAGAGAAGAAGATTGCATACAAAACCATCTTTGTACTCAAAGAACGTTTGGCAATTATTGGGCGTTTGCTGTGTTTAGTGGCCCAGATCTTATTGCTAACCTTTCTGACGGGCTCAAAATAATGGACCCAGGTTTCATCACCCATCACCTGTGACGACATTGGCAAACTGCTTTTTGTCATATTTTGGAAACACTTGAAGCAGCTTTTTGGCCACTTTAACCCGTTGCCTCTTTTGCTCGTCAGTCAACAGATGTGGCACCCATCTAACAGAAATCTTTCTGACTTTCAAATGCTTCTTCAAAATAAGGTGAACCGTTGATAGTGATATGCCTACCTTTTGTGCAATATCACGAACTGTAAATCTGGCATCTCCTTCAATGATTTCCTTTATTTTGGAAACGATTTCTTTACGAGATGCAGATTTTGGCCTACCTGATTTCGGTGCATTTTTGATGGACTCTACACCAGACTCAAATTTCTTTTTCCACCGCCGAACTGTGTCATAAGACAAACAAGAAGGTCCAAAAGCAGTAGAAATTTCAGTCATCAGCTTCTTCAAAGAACAACCAAGTTTTGAGCGAGCTTTGATGTAAGCCCGTATTTCATCTTTTTTGTCGACGCTTCTACCAACCATTTTTACTGCAGTGGTCAATGACTGCGTGTATTCAAATGGCAAATTTTATGTCTTACACTTAGTCTAACATGTATATTTATACACCATTGTGTAGATATTGAATAGCCCTATACAGGTAAGTATTGGTTTTTATCATGCCCCACGTGGATATCGAGCTAGAGGACAATAAGCAATTCATTTTGAACATCCCTCGTATCTATGTTATAGCCTATCTTTTTGTAGCAAGTGATCTTTTTAATTGGTTTTGAAAAATCAGTTTTGTCAGCACTTTTTTTTTGAATTTATAGACTGTCGCCATAAAATTCAGGTTTGGATAGACCTTCTTGCAGAAGTGTTTTCAAACTGCATTATATTTGGACATTAATTCAGAGTGATGTCGATAAAACTTGAAAAAATGATAATCTAAAAGACTGTTTTGGAAATACACAAAAGAATGAAAATCAAAAGAAAAGAAAAGACAGATGTTGGAGGTAAAGAAGGTTTGACAAGTGTTTTCAATTAATTTCTCTCATTTTGATAGTGATTTAGTATCAAAATGTGACAATGGATTGCCAGTGAATTTGGGATGTACATGTACTAGTGTTTGTGTTAATCGATGATGTTTTAATGTTTTAGATACATTGTTCATTTCAGTTACAAATAAATTCGATTTAAAAAAAAAAATCTGTAAATTATATCACTATACAAATTTTATTTTACATCAAAATTAATAAGACTAAAGTATTATTTTACTTTCTTGTCCAGCTATAAAAGTAGTAGTTTTATTTTTCTGAAACATTTTGAATCTTCTCCTTTGCCATTGATAAATGTCAAAAATCCCATACATCAAGTTTGTTTGCAAAACTTATTGGGCTATTATTGCCCCTATATCCTAGAAGAAAAATAAATGAAAACAAAACGTAAAAATGTAATGCTTTTATAATAACAAGACATGTGGATATGGCCAATCCCCGCACTGATGGATACTTTCACACGAAAATGGGAAGACGGTGAAATATACAAAAGCAAGTCCTTATTGGGAACAAATCTGCAAAGATTTATGTGTGGCGATTCTGTATGTATGCAAGGCAGAGTTACAGTAGTCCCTGTAAACTGTTTTGCATCTTGGTGGCGCGGGTAAGAGGACCAAATTTAATTCAAAATATTATTAAAATAACAACAAAGTCGTGTTGGATTTGTTTGTTTGTTTTATTTTGGCCACACAATTATTGTATATTAGCAGTTTTGAAACATTCATTTTGATAGTTTGAAAAATATGGTCCAAATCAGGATAAATGATTCATATATATCATAAATATACTGAAAGTTTAAAGGGGGTCTAATAATAAAAAGAGGCAAGGCAGAGTTATGATTTATAAATACTTCAATTCCACTGAATGTCTTTTACCTTTGTATGCAATTTTGAATTAATTCTCATCAGCACATCTAGAGTTATGCCCTGGACATGAAAATTTGATAAAGGGAAATAATTCAAAAAGTGAGCAAGTTAGAGTTAAGATTCTTGTATACTGCACTTCCTCTCAACGTCTTTTATCATTTAATGAAGTTTCAACAAAATCCCTTAAAAAGTTTTGGAGTTATGCTCCAGACAAAGGTGTGACACACAGACTTTCGAATGCACAGGTGTTCGTCCAATACCATTTTACCTTTGTGGGGATATTTACATGTTTCTGTTTCCATAACTTACAATAGAATTCTTATGTCTTATATTTTAGATCATGCTGATCAGATCCGGTCAGCCATGTCTGGTTTCCAGCTTCCTGCTTCACACATTCCAGACTGGGCCAAAAGTATATCAGATGATCAGTGGAAGGAACAAGTTGTAAATAGACTGGTTCAGAAAAATTGCTGTGATAGCCAAGTTGAAAAACGTGATGAGCCTACTGACATCCAGAAACAGGAAGTTATTACTGTGGATCAAATTCAGAATGAGGCTGGAACCTCAGCTGCAAACACTAATAGTTCTGTGGAAAGTGTGACTACTCTTGAAAGTGTTTCTGACGTAGAAGCTTCTAAAACATGATTTATTGACAGTTTTAAGTTTATGTCTTGGACTTGTTAATGCTATATTGTCATTCCAGTGGGATATATTAAACATAGTCAACTAGCTGTATATCACAAGGGGAATTGATACATTTTCAAGAAAGGCAACTCTATCAAAATTGATTTAGAAAAGGGTCTATTCTAATATGAATTTGCTCCTCCATGGGAGCCAATTCTTTCCTTTTAAAATGGACACTTTGAGAGCAAATTCTTCCCTTGTAGAACGGCCTCCTTTTCAGAAGGGACTTGTTTTGCAATAGACCAAACAGGAAGTCGCAGAAATTGTCTTCCTTGTAATAAATGGAACACTGACCAAGTGTAATCAGTTCCCTTAAGTGTGCGCTTTTTTATAGACAGGTATAAAAGAGTTTAAACTAGCCAGAAAAATGATAAATAACATGATAGGACAAAATATAATTTAGTATAGGAGAATGTCCAAACGATGTCGTTGCTGGATTTCCAGTTTTTCTCTACTGTCAGTCATGTCAGCACTATTCAGAGCCGAGCACTGTAGATATGTAAGAGAGAGAGTGGGGATGGGGCATAAATAACTTCTCATGAGCACACATAGGTGGCTGGCTTTGGCGGCAAAGTCAGATGGGCATCTAACCGGTGATCAGGAGGTCGCAGGTTCTGTCTTCGCCAGATATGGCAACATTCTTTCGTGGAGGTTGATCATGAATTTTTTTTCTGTGGTCAGTCTCACCCTTCAGCTGATTCAAGAAGTGCAGTTGTCAGTTTCTGGCAAAGAATATGCACAAATATTGGTTAAATGCTTAGAAGACTAAGTCTGCCCAGAAAAAAAGTGTGGTTAGGTATTACTGACTAGCTCAGCATGACCCTAATAGGTTGACTGGACTGTAAAACCTAAACTCAACGAACTAACCTATAGGTAATTGTCATCTGCTGGTGTTGGCAACATGCTAAATGTGGCACAATGACAGTGAATACATGTGTCATGAATTTGTTGCATTTCATTACGATCACATGCCTATTCAAATTTAATGAAAATTTTGCCACCAAAAGAAAATTTTCAAATAAAATTTCGGATATTTTTCATATTTCCGCTCAAAACATAGATTGTGGGTACTCGTTAGAACTGCCTTGGCGAGGCGGTTCTACTGAGTACCCACAATCTATGTTTTTGAGCAGAAATAAGAAAAATAATATACCCCTGTAAACCCCAGTTTTACTATATAAAAGTGGAGTTTAAGGGGGTCAAAATTATACAGGCATGTTTTCATGATGTGATGGCTCCTGCCTGGTATCATGATTACATTGTTAGGGAGCTGACTGCTTTGCTTTTCTTTTGCTAGTGGCTTATGTGTTGTCTGTCATTTTGTTCTGTTTACTTCTCCTCTGTGTATCACTATCGGGATCAAATATGGTTTTTCATGCATTAACATTCGCCAGGTCCGATGGGAGGTGTTGAAAACCGAGGCCGAAGGCCGCGGTTTTCAACACCTCCCAAGGGACCTGGCTAATGTTAAAGCATTGAAAAACCATCTTTGATTGCTATTATTGCATAAAAACTGAAAACATTTGCTACATTTCGCGTTATTTCTTGCACTATTTTGTTTCGCCTTTTCACTGATGTTTCGCGAACGTAATTTCCATGCACTATGCTCGTTCTAGGGCAGGACAGTACACAATTCGTGACGGCAGCAATTCTATGGCCCCAGTACGAGCATATTGAAAGTTGCGTAGCCGTGCATTAACAGCGCGTGAATTGCCTTGTTAATAAACGGCTTTTCGCCGGTTAATGCACTGCTGTTAATAGTATGCAACACTGCTTTTTATGCAATAATGGTAGGCTGTTCTCTGATCTTCTATACTATTTTTTTTATACCCCACCACACCATAGTGATGGGATATTATGGTTTCATGTTGGTGTCCGTCTGTCATATATCCATCCGTATTTTCGTTTCCGGACGATAACTTCAGATTTTTTCCAAAGGGGCTCTTACACGGTATAGGAAATTTACATTGGTTTCTGACCACACTTGGAATTGGATGAAATTCTGCACAATGGTTGCCTAGGGTATAACACTGATGATTATGAGGCATTGGCTTTTAAATGTAGTTCCATTGTAAATTTATGGTGTTTGGTACGCGGCCACTACCAAATCAGGGGGTGCCCTAATATTAACCTTCGTACAGTAAACAGGATTTCATTTTTTCAGATGCTGGAATGTTTTATTAATTAAGACTATCATTAGTACATGTTTTGATACTATGGATGGCTTCATGTACTTAGCAATAGTGTTGGAGCAATAACGTAAGTTGAACGGTAGCCCCATATTTCAGCTGCAGGTTATGTATTCATCCAGATATTATCTGCAATTTTACCATGTTTCGATTCTTGTCAGGACACCATTTCAGCATAAAAAATTTCTATATGTATTAGGAATAAACACATGAAATTTCATAAAAATTGAAGACCGGTAACATGTTGTTTGAACAGCCTGAATACATATAGTCCTGAGTCGGCAAAATATGAAATTGCCCAATACTCATGTATAAGTAGTATCGTGTAAAGTCAACTTATCAATAGCTTTCAATTTGGATTACCATGATATAGTATGATTTGTATAAGAAGTTGATACCATAATTGTACATATTTATTTATAACCAGTTGACTGAATTGCACCTTGTTGAACACCATGTCCAAAAAAAAAAACTTTTCGTTTACATGATCTGGACCATGCAGACACTAAGTCCAATTTCTCTGTATCTGTATATATAGGATTCCACTTCAAATACTTGACTGTGGAAGTATTTATCAGATAATAAAAAGCAGATAACAGTCTTATACCTGATGATGATGATTATGAAACCTGGGTCTAGCTTTAAAGTTACTCATTCAGGCAGATAGGCATGGTGGGCACAACTTGCTTACCAAGTAATGATTACTATCCTAGGACACCTGATTAAAATCTTCGGGGTCCATGTCTGTTGATTTCAACATTCAGAATTGTCAATCTTCAATGGATTTATGAGTTTGGATGAATGCTTTGGTACTACGACCTTACCTAGTTTAGATCTAAATATTTATTGGTTCTGAAAAACAAAACTGGTATTTCTTTTAAACGGCTAACCGCATTCATTATTTAACTGATACACTTCATGTGTATTTAGATCTATGTTGAATTCCTTTTTGTGCCTACACAGTGGTTTATTCTATGATAGCATTGGTGACTTGAAACGTTTGGCCTGTGGTAGTGATTGAAATTTTGATTGATAAGTCATGCCCCAGAAAGTAAAGGATACTCCTGTGTTAATTAATATATAGCGGAGTTTCATACTAGTATGGAAGTCCTTAGGCAAATGACTAAAATATGAATGTCATACAACCTTTGGAAAAATCTTAAAGCTTTAACATGAAGAATTACAGAACACCAATTTGTTGTTTAAGTCAAACTATGTGCACTAGAATAGAACTTACGCAGAACAGAAACAATTTCATATATGCTTACTGTAAGGAAGAAAGGATAGATGTGCTTTTCTGATAGCAAAAGTTAAGACCACATAAACAGTATTCTGTGCTGCTGTCATCAAAGATAACTGTTGAAACAAAGAAAAAAACTCCAGTGTCAGTGTCAATTCGATCGCAGGAAATACCGATTGAAGTGACACATTTGAACATGTTACAGGACAAGAAATCCAGTGTTCATAATTTCAAAATACAATCTAGGCTTGCAAACAAGCTATAGATATATCAGAAGTTATGTCTATAGGTATTATTTTCTTTTCAAGCGTTCTTAGTTTAGTCAGAGTTCACCAGTCCAGAAGCAAATCTCCAAAAATCCTAAAATCTGTTGATGGGGAAGCAAATCCTTCTTCAAAACAAACAAACAAACAAACAAGCAACAACTACTTGCAATAGTACGTTTGCACATCTTCTTAATATGACAATGGAGATTTTGGATCTCCCTGTTTTATGTCTATTTTTGTAATGGTGAGAATGGATACCCCTGTTTTACACCTATTTTAGTTTTATGCCTTTTGGGAAGTAATTATACAAAATGCTTAATGATTTGCTGACATGAATTAAAGCGTAAGATTTTGTTAAGCCTAATTTGTTATTTAGAATTTCTTTAGATTTAATTTCTTATGCTGTCTACATTTGTAATAGTTGGTTAGTCAGTCCATATAAATAGAAGGCAAGTAATAGAAAGTCATGAAAATTTAATGGGTAGCTCAAGATATATTCATTCCGAGTTGTCTAAACTCTCTTTGATTTGTTAAGTGTTAGAAGTGTTTGATAACACTGCCTTTCTCTACTGTTTTTATCAATGTAACAAAATAGTCAATTTTGTAAAAATCGACCATTCAAGGCCTAAAATGACAATGTTACCGGTTTTGAATTGTTATGAAATTTGGTACAGCTCTAGAGGATATATGTAACAAATTTTCCTGGTAGTATGAAATCTTGACAAAGACAGGTTGGAGTATTTACACTGCACCATATATATCTGGTAAGCCAATATATTGTGGACAGCGAAAAGCTCCGTGGATGTGCTGGCTGGTCTGTGCTATATTAATATTAATTATACATATTAATTTTGAAAATTTAATTTTGATATTTTTTTTCATTTTTTGGTAAAAAATTCAGATTTTTTTATAATCAATTTATCAGAAAATGTAAACTTTAATTAAATATAAATGTTTTGTGGTACCAACAGAATTACTATGATGTTCACCATTCAGCACAGTGCAAAAATCTTAAAACTAAATTAAACTTAAGATGTATGACATACTTATTTGGAGACAGGTATCAGCTCATGAGGGGAGTGAGTCAAGGTTGCGTCCTGAGTCCAACTTTTTATTATATAATTTAATAAGCACATTTTCATAGGTTGCATATGCCTAGTTATTATTATACAAAGTTTCAGAAAAATCCATGCGTGGGCAGAAATGAAAGATGCCCTTTAGTTTGTGCATTGATCTTGTGGAGGTCTGGTTTGGGGTTGCTAATGGGTGAATTTTGTCAATTTTTGACAGAGTTAACTGCCTGCTGCATGCCGATATTTTCATTTCAGGACAATAACTTGTTTGTGCACATCATTACCACCTGTTCTGGGTCTTCTCTTCTCCAGTATGTTACGATATAGTAAAGCCGAGAAGCTGAGGAGCATGCATATAGTTACTACAAAATATAAACTAACAATTGAGTAGTGAGCAATTCAACACAAAAGAAAATGGAGGCCCATTATGGAGCACAAACATTTTCTCAAGTATTAATATAGCACAGACCAGCCAGCACACCCACGGAGCTTTTCGCTGTCCACAATATATTGGCTTACCAGATATATATGGTGCAGTGTAAATACTCCAACCTGTATGCATTGGTACCTCTCTCTCTCTCTCTGTCTGTCTCACTCTCGAGCGTCCGACTGGAGACCAGGAGGTCGGCAACATTCTTTCGTAGAGATTGATCATGAAATATTTTCTACGGTCATTCTCTCCCTTCGGCTGATTCAAGAAGGGCAGTTGTCAGTTTCTGGAGAAAGAATGTGCACAATACAGGTTAACCGCTTAGAGGACTAAGCCTGCCCAGTAAACTTGTGGTTAGGTAAACTGACCGCGCTCGACATGACCCCATTGGGCTGACTGGGCCGTAAAACCTCAACACAAACAAACTCTCTCTCTCTAACAGTGCACACCGAATTGTGCAGAAGTCAGTATGCTGCTTGTTGTTTTCCTATGTCTAAGCCTGACGTATACCTTGACCCGATAACAAGGCTTATCACACTTTGTTGTTTGACCTATCATTTACTGTGTGCATGATTTTCTAAACCTGTAATTGCCTTCAAGTGAATTTGGACTCAACATTAGTTAATTGTTCTAATAGAACTTGGCAGGATTATAGAGACCACAGACTATTGCAATAATCACTTCTATGCATGCACTTATCTTATTTTGTAGTTTAACGAAGGAAAACTTACAGATTTTTATTACATTTGTAACAATAAATTGCCTATTTTTCTCTGTGAAAGTAAATCCGGTAAATGCTCACCAGTGAATTATTTCTGTCATTTCTTCAAATTGATTCAAATTGATTGTTTTCACATGCAAATAGGTGACGTAATTCTGTGATGTAATTAATTCATTTATTGAAGGATTGTGTGATCTTTCGCTTTCAATGCTTTTAACACGTCCAGTATAAAGACAAATGTTTGAAAATTTGATTATAATTTGCGATCTTTATTTATTATCTCAATAAGAACTGAAATCCGATGGCACTAATTTTTTGTTCAGTTGTTAAATGAAATTCCCACGCGTCAGAAACATACAACATCCAAGTAAAGCACAATGTGTGTGGAGTGGGGCTGGGGGTAAGACATGTAATAAATGGTTAATTCGTTTGTTTTAGATTGATTATGGAGAAATAATACACGTGTGTTCTAAGGCTGTTGTGTAAATATACTTGTTCGCTATCGCTCACTCGGAAGCCTTAGAACACTAGTGAATTATGAGGGTCCTGCAAAAAGTTTTGTCACTGGGTTCGGATTACTTCAGTGCTATGTTTTATCAAACATATTTTTATTCAAAGTATTCCCCCTTCACTGAAACATATTTTTGTAACCTTTTTACCCAGCCGCGAAAAGCAGATAAATAGTCTTCTTTTGGTATCTGTTGGATACATTGATAAATAGCGCTGCCATGAGAACTTCTAGACATATACTTATTTCCAGAAAGCATTTTCTTAAGCCTTGGAAATAAAAAGAAGTCACAGAGACTCCGGTCAGATGAATAAGGTGGATGGTTTAAACGTCCACCTTTTCAGAAGCCAAAAAAGACTTAACAACCTCACATTTATGAGAGGAGGCATTGTCATGTAAAAGGTGGACTCCTGACCATCCTTTGCTTGGTCATTTCATATTGTAAAACTCTTTCATCTTCTTCAGTACAGAATTCTTGTAGAATCGGCCAGTGATTGTATGACCAGATGGACATGGCACTTGAACGACTGGCCCACTTGAATTAAAGAAAATTGCGTACAACATCTTTTTCGAACTTATGGTTCTCTTGACAATACATGGGCGTTTTTGATCTTTTCGCTTCCATTGCTTATTATCATCCCTTCTTTGTGGCTCAAACATGTGCTTCCAGGTTTCATTACCTGTTAGCAAGTTAGAAATAAGCCGACTATTACAGCCTTTGTATGTTTTCAAAAGTTCCCGGGCACATTTAAGGCGTTGTGTCTTTTGCTTCTCAGTGAGCAAATGAGGTACCCACCTAGCGCAAACTTTTCTCAGGTCCAAACGCTTTTTCAGAATTGTTTGCACACTGCCTTCTGATATGCCAGTACAACTAGCTATATCTTTGACAGACAATCGTGCATCCTGTTCGACCACAATCTTTACAGCAACGTTGTTAGCTTTGGTAACAGAGGTTTTAGGCCTTCCAGGAAGGGTATCATCTTCAACAGAAAATTTCCCAGCTTTAAAAGCTTTAACCCACCTAAAAACTGTGCGCATTGAAATGGTCTGAGGTCCATATATACTACACAATTCATTAAATATCTGCTTTGAATCTATATTAAGCCTAATGCTGCATTTAATATAGCTACGAATTTAAGTCTTCTGGTCCATGTTCCAATGTAACAAGTAAATTGGTCAATGTATATGACTGCATCTATTTCAATTTGAAATAACTCAGTAATTTGGAAAGCAGTTTGCATGAAATAAACGGGTATTGTTAGCTATTAAACACACCATTCAAGTGCAGTTAAGCATTTTAAAATATACCTGGGATAAAACTAAGGAAGCCTATTAGTGACAGAACTTTTTGTACGACCCTGGTATTTCTCCTTAATCGATCAAAACAAACTCTATATAGTATTGCTGTAACTTAAGTTTGATTGATTGATTGACTTGGGGTTTAACGACACGTCAACCCTTGTGGGTCATTTTGTGTCATCTCCCAGAGAAAAGGAGAAGAGAGATAGAAGAGATAGTAGAGGAGATGAAAGAGATGGACAGGAGAGAAAGAGGAAAATGAATGAAAGTGAAGAAACAGAAAAAAAAACACCCTCTGCCCTTACCTGCTGCAAAGATAGCAGGCCTTGTCCAACTGTTCGACAGTCTCAGTTGGATGCCCCGGTGACACAAGCTACTCGACACATTTGCCCCCCCCCCCCCCCCCCCCCCCCAATGATGTACTTTAAGAACATTGTTGAAGAGTCATGGGCTCGTTGATGTCCGCAGCAGACTGAAGTCTGCAACACATGTAAAGAGTGCAATAATGCTATAGTTAGTTGTGAATTCTTACACACTGTCCAACAGTAGTTTGTGTTAAACCTGATTAAGCAAGCAGATGTGATAGAGGCGGCTTTTCATCCGTCCCTTAATGTTTGCAACAACCATAACATTCAAGTCACATTTCTGAATAACTATTACACCTACTGCCATCTTACTTGGCATACACTTACTCCTTAACAAGAACATAAACAATGCAGTATTACATGATATGACTATTTTTCATGCTCCAGTGGCTTTGCCATATTTGCCTTTAGCTCCATATGTGATTAACTGCAATGCCTACAAACATCTATCATGGCATGTGCCTTACATCTACTCAAACACTGCAGTGTCATTTTATGACCTTGACCTGTATATCTTAGTCAAATGTCTTTATCTGTTTTGGCGTCAACTCTACTGCTTAGCACCATGTCTGATTAGCTGTATGTCCTACAGCTATCGAGCATGGCATACACTTCCCCGACAGGGAAAAGCAGTGCGTTGTCATTATTTGACCCAGGCCTATGTTTCACAATCTAAATACTGTGTCATCTTTTGCAACAAACCCAGCATTTAACTCCATTTCTAATTAACCGTACAATCTACAGTCATCAAACCTAGCATACACTTCCTCTTTAATAGGGACTTACTTGTATACTGTGGTATAATTTAATGACCATGACCTACTGGTACGTATATTGTACATTACCTTTTACATTCTTTACAATAATTTTAACTGTCTGTAATACTGGCAGAATTCGGTGAGTGGAGTGTGACACCATCTTAGTGGAATTCATGCTATCATATAACGTCACTATTATTCAGTGGATAAAATTATATGAACACATGCTACAAAAACACTTGTTTACTGGCATGTAACATCATTACGCCATCCGTGACAATATTATTTCTGTTGAAAAATGGTTCAATTTCTACAGCCATAAAATATAGCTTGCTGGCCTCGGTGGCTCCGTTGGATGTGCATCCGACTGGTGATCAGGAGGTTGCGGGTCGACCCCTGCTGGGTCGGCACATTTTTTCGTGGAGATTTGATCAGGAAATATTTTCTAAGGTCAATCTCTCCCTTCGCTGATTCAAAAAGGGCAGTTGACAGTTTCTGGCGAAAGCTTAGAGGACTAAGCCTGCCCAGTAAAAGTGCGGTTAAGTAAAATGACCGCGCTCGACATGACCCTATTGGGTTGACTGGGTCGAACAACCCCAACACAAACAGAACAAAAATATAGTTTATAAGTCATATGATAAACAGAATCTTACATTCATGGTCATTTCATGTGAAATTTTGTGTGAAACACGCCTAAGGCGACTTTCAAAAACTTCATACGAAATGACCACAAATGTAACAGCGTCTATTTATTCTTTTGCAAAGAAATTAATAAATTCTGTGAATTCTAGTCCCTCTGCAGGCAGGCAAGTTGTTGTCAGAATTATTATTAAATATGGGAATTAATAAATCTAACTTACCAGCTAAAGGATACATACTTGATAACCAAGCAAAAATATCACGTTTATTTGAGCCTTATGAAAACAAAATTAGGCAAGTCTTAGAAAGCCAGTTTGCTTTTTCATGGTTAATAGAATACATGCAATATGTTTAGCTTATGTGTAGGAAAGCACAGGAAATACAATCTGCTCTATCCTTGCGATGGCGTTGGCTTCTGCAGTCGCCAATGTTAAGTTTTATTGTCATGACTACTTTAGCAAGCAGGAGCAACACAGGGATATTTCCGGTGTCATCATTGGTGTTGTCATGTTGTTGTACACGCCAATAATGTTAAGTCTGTGTGCTTAGCCCCAGTTCTCAAACACCTAGGATTCCAGGCAAATGAAACTTCATACACATTTGATCCCAGCTCTGTCTGGCATACGGCCATCCTTTCGCTGATTCAAGAAGGGCAGCTGTCAGTTTCTGGCGAAAGAACATGCACAAGTACTGTTTAACCACTTGGAGGGCTAAGCCTATCCAGGTAAAGTGTGGTCAGGTAAACTCGCCGCGCTCGACATGACCCTGATGGGTTGACTGGGCTGTAAAACCTCAAGTCAGTCAATCAATCAATCCGCCATGATGTACCCAGCCTGTTGTCATCGACCGGTACTGCTCTTGACCTACTTTTCACACTTGGCTGAACAATGTTTAGTTTGTGCGTTTAGGTCTGTTTCTTGAACTTCATCATCAATCGTGACATAATAATTTGGCAAATTTCTTGTGTTAAAGTTAAGAACTCATATCTGACCCGTTTGCGTGATTTAGGTCATATTTGTCATGGTGGTAGATATTGGTGGAAACTTTTATACAGTACCACCCCTGCCCGTCACCTAGAGGTCAATGTATATGTACGTTGATTTTTTATGTTAAAGCTTTACCTTAAATTATTGAAAGTTCTATATCTCCTGAATGCCATAATGGATGACGTTGATGTTTGGGTTGATGTTAGACCACAGTGATGGATGACGTGATTTTTATTACACCGTGGGTACATAATTGAAGTGTGGCCTTTTTCTTAATAATTTCTCTATGAATTCTCAGAATACATAGTGCATGGAAAGCTAGCTATTAATACTTTACTAATATTCTTGAATTTGCTGACGGTTACATGTACCTGCATTTCCCCTCTTACAAAAATGCAGTGGGAGGAATCAACACCAAAAGTGTAAAATATTTTGGCAAAGTCAGTATTAAGGCAGCAAGATATTAATAAATCCGCTAGCCTGCTATGAGTATTTTTATGAGAATTCATACAGGTAGATTAGATAAGTAAGAAACAAAGGATTTAGTGGTTATTTGCCAATAGTGATGTAATACACAATAATCATATTTCATACTGGTCCAAAGTTTAGTTCATTACAAGCCCCACTACTTTGTTGACATTTAGGTAGAGGTAACAATTTTAGAAATTTTTCATAAAATTAAGTTGCATTCAAACTTTTCAAGGTTTATGTCTCCTGAATAGCTAGATCGCTTTAGGTGATACTACTCCATGTTCCTCTTTGTTATATAGTGAAAACGGGTTTGAAGGAGTCTGCAATGTTAGGTGAATTTTCAAAATTTTGCAACGTTTAAATAGCTTTTGTTAATTGCTTCTAGCAATTTTTTATTACTAATCTTGCTTCTTTCCCGTATTAATGACGACTATACCATTGCTTACATACCCCTAGATAAGAGGTACATACATATCGATACGGTAATTATTTTTGCTTATGTCTCCTGGAAGATATGTGTTGTGGGTACTCATTAGAAGGGCCCCCTTGCTTGAGATATAAGAAAAATATTGGTACAGTAAAACCTCAATACCTCAAACACCGATGCTCGTTTACCATGGACCATTCAAACTCCTCCCGATAGGTCCAGACAACAAGGTAAATGTTCTGATTTTATCATGAAATTGTATCTTGTGTGTACTTAGAATCACCTCATCGAGGCGATTCTAATGAATACACTCAATATACAATTATTGTATAGAAGATCGAAAAAACTCCCTAATTTATCACCATTTGCTTCCTGACCTTGCGCCATAATTAACCCTCAGTGGCTCGAACTACCCATATCTCGAACAAATTTCTATGATCCCAATGATGTTCGAGCCATTGAAGTTCGACTGTATATTGTGGTTAAAACATGGCTATCAAGAGGGATGACTTAGAAGTATACATTTCGCAGAGGTGTATTGTCATAAAGGCCAGTCATCCAGCAGACATATCAGTGAAGTGTCCATGTTCAAATTTAAGGAGAAGTATGGTAAGGAGCTAAGATGTCCCAATATTAAGGTAAATATGGTACAAAAGACTCGGACAATCTAGCCTGTTGATTTTTTATATTTTTGTCGTGACTGCTTTGGGAAGCAGGAGCGACTTAGTGATCACTTTCTGGCAGTGGCATTGACGTCGGCATCAACAATGTTAAGTCTGTACGTTTAGCTCCGTTTCTCAAAGACCAAGTATTCTAGACTAATGAAACTTCATTCACACATTCACCATGATGCACCCTGCCCACTGCCATCTACCGTTACTGACCTGGCCCTACTTTTCATGTTTGGCTGAACAATGTTTAGTCTGTTCGTTTAGCTCCGTAGCAGTCGCGACATAGCCATTCGGCGAGTTTCTTGTACAAATGTTGGAAAAATATTACAATTATGTAACATGACAACTGCATTTACTTAATGCATATGAGGGAATAAGATCAACAGAAATACAGAAATGATTATTTGTTTTATTACGCAACAGGACTGGATAGACAATATAGAAATAAAGCATTGACAACAATGTTAAATAACTCTTAAAGCGCCCAAGCAAATTTTGTAGCAGACGACATTCAAAAATTTGTTTTTTATTTTTCAGAAAAACAATTGACATTTCATGGGAATGGTCTGCCAAGAAGACGATTCACATGAAATGTCAAGACTTGTTTTCTCTGAAAAATAAAAAGAATTAAAAAAAAAATGTCGTCTGCTGCAGTTGTGATTGGCGCTTTAAGGGTTAACGGCTGATACCTGAGCTACTTTCAGTATAACCCGATTTTATCTAAAATACTATTTTCATCTAAAATTCAGCTGCTCCTAGTTTGATATAAAATGTTAAAGAGAACTGGATATCGTAGTATTATTGGAGAAAATTTTGTCTGAATAAGCAGTTTGCTGACGTGGCCGAGTTAGGATAAGGGGGATAATTAGATTATCTTTTGAACTATTATTATAACATAACAAATCTTTATTAACTTTGTTGTTCATTCGTTTAATCATGACATGAGCGTTTATATCTCAATGAGTGTACATAGTGTTCTGACTCTAGTCGAGAACATATATTATGTTCCTGAACTTTGATTATCAAAATTCTTTTTCTAATATAACTTTAGAAAGAATATATTACCAAAACAACAGCCATCAAAATGTTTGGCGAAAAGTGATTTTCTGGTGGTTTTTGTTTCATTTAAAGCCGCTCAGATATCAACCCTAAACCCGTTCAACCTCGAGTTTTGTGAAATAGGCTCTTCCATCTTTGCATTTGGACACATCCATTGCTGCCAAAAGGGTGGCAGTTGTAAATGAAGAACAAAATGGAAAACAGTGTGAATCTTGATGAGACGGCTCATTTTGAGCCGTCTCATCAGGATCTACATTTTTGCAAAACTATCTGTCTTGGTCTATGGGGCTGAAAGGGTTAAAAAGTCAGATGATTACATGTTTTGACACATTCTCTTTCAACTATATTTACATAAAAGTAATGGCCTAGCAGGAAAATACCGACATTTCTAACAATAAAAACACAAGTTCAAGGAACAAAATACGAAATGTATAATACTCTGGTTAACTTGAAAACAAGAACTTAAAGGGGTCTGGATACACCAGGCAGATTTTCTACCATGTTTTAAAAGGGAGGTAACATTTATCATTTCCCGTTTGCTTCCCTGTTCGTCCTGAAAATGGTTCTACTCTAAAAACAAGAAATTTGTTCCCACAAATTATTTCCATTTAGAGCAGACAATTTTGACAGAATTGTCTTGCAAGGAAGTGTATTAAATTTCCTTAACCCTATCACACGTGAGTTTCTGAAGTGGACTCTTCCATCCTTGAATTTGGACACATCCACTTATGCAAATTGGGGTTTCAGTCAGAAATCAATAACGGAAAGGCAAACAGTGCAGATCCAGATGAGACGGCTCATAATGAGCCGTCTCATCTGGATCTACACTATTTGCACAGGTTTGCGGTTTGGTCTACAATAAACAACATACTGAGAATAATAATCAACTTGAAGAAAAACAATATTTCTGACGGTAATTCTGGAACATGAGAGAAAAATGAATATATATTTCAAATACTGTAATTTTGTGCGCAGTGCAAACAGGAAGTGCTATATGCAGACACTAAATGCTGATGCCAGCCTTCTCTTCTGTCATGTATTTGCTTAGCCTTCTTTTCTATGACGTCTGATATTGGCTGGTTACATTCAGTAAAAGTCCTGACTAGACTGCCCAGAAGCGACAGCCCTGTTTGACATTTGTTTTCAGCATATGGTATTAGGTACGTTTTGCAGAGGTCCACTGTTATGATCCATAGCTCCAGATAAGAACCGGTATTCAACCATATTTTGTGGGTACTCAGGAGAAACAGCTCGGCCAGGAGCTTCTAATGACTACCTACAACATATGTTTAATGGACATATATAAAAAATGAGCTAGCGCACGACAAAACCTACAATTAGACGTGTGGGACCAGCGAAGACTGATCAACCTGTGCATCCGCGCAGTTTGATCAAGAGTCTTTGCTGCTCGCATGTGCCTTCTACAGTCTCTAGGCTATCCAAAGAGGGATAAACGAGAACACTTGCCATATTGGATGGATGTACAGGCTGATTCGAGTCATACAAATATCTTATTGAAGGTTTTGTCATGCGCTGGCTCAAATATCAATAATTTGTGGTTCCAAAGAAGTGCCTTATTTGGAGCTATGTAACAGGTGTTGGTGTACCACTGGAAATATAGTGCAGATCAAAATTATTGCAGTTCAGCCACTGAACCACAATAAAATCCTGTTGATACTTATTGGTTATTAACTCTTTCCTGCTTGTGGCGACTTTTGTCATCCTCTGATAACCTTAGCAAACATTTTGGACCCAGATCAGGCCCGACAAAACCTGATCTGGATCCAAACTGTTTGACACTGATGGTATTCCTGAAAGATTTTTTATTTCTTTGAAAAAGTTATTTTTTAACCCTTGTCATGCTGAATAAATTAAAATGCCATGCCCGCATCTAATTTTCAGCTATTCAGATTACTTGATCCAGATGGTTGATATAAATTCACATACTTAATGGCAAAAAGTGCAGATCCAGATCAGTTAGCATCTGGATTTACACTGTTTACAAAGGCAGGGTATATCCGGGATCAGCAGGACCAGGGTTAAAAACAATCCACAGGCGACAGAAAAAAAATCCAAATTACCCAGCATGCAAAGAGTTGATTAAACTAACCACTGAAAAAGGCCACGGCATAACTGCACAAGCACATTAGAGAGGTTCTGAGATTCAAAACTTAGACTTTAATCTGCTAACTATAAATAATAGCAGACCGCATTTAAATATTTTTTATTGTTCACAGAAAATAGACATTTCATTCAAATCATGTCCTTTGGAGTGGTGAAAATAAGAAAACATCCAGTAATATTCATCTGAAGATTACGCCTACAGAAAGTGGGGTCAAGGCCTAGTTTTGCAATCACCCCTTAAGCTAAGGTCTACCTAAAATGTTAGGAGAGAGATTTGCAAAGCACAGTTTGTGCATTTACATAAAATCTGTTATTATTTATTTTTTCATTGGTAAAACAAAAAAAAAAACAAAAAAAAAAAAACGAATAAAACAAGAACTACATGATCGCTAAAGGGGATAAATTCCCCCACTAATGCCAGTTTGGCTTTTTCTACTAACACTAAAAAATCTTAAAAAAAAAATACTAATTTAAAAGGTACTAACGCATGAGTAGGAAACTAAAACAAATGTATTAACCGACTGGTAGCAAACTAAAAAAAAGAGTAATAACACATGCATAGGCCATAAAAATAAAGTACTAACGCATAAGTAGAAAACTAAAGAGGTACCAACATATGGGTAGTAAACTAAATAGTATTAGCACATGGGGAGGAAACTAAAAAATACAAACAGACGGGTAGGATACTACATAATAAGATCCATTGGTTCTGTCAACGCTTAGCACTCTGGGTAAAAATTTCAGTAGAGGACATTTAAAAATATTTTTTCTTGTTTCTCCCAGAAAACAGGTTTGACATTTCATGCAAATTGTCTCTATTGGAAACAATTTGCATGAAATGTCATATCCTGTTTTCTTGGAAAAATAAGAAAAATATCATCAATTTGTTGTCTGCTGAATTAGCCCAGAGAATGATAAAGGTTAAGAAATCAAATCAACTGGTGTGTTTTGTTGATTATATCTGCAGAGATGAACATGTTTGTCAGGTGTTGCTTATTTGTGAATTTCATATAATTATACAGTCGACTCTCGTTATCTCGAATTCCAAAAGACTCTGAAATACTTCGAGATATCCATACCTCGACATATCAGAATTGAAGAATTGAGGAAAAAATAAATCGAACAACCACATTTAACAAATGTATATGTAATTGGACTCTTGATTTTTGAGATCTATGATAGAAAATATTGTGGAAAAGAGGAGAAATTGCTCTTTGGAGCAATTTCTCATCTTTTCCACACTATTTTATTACCTGTTGTTAGATTTCCATCTCTAGGCAGGGACCAGATTTTCACTTCGAGATAAGCGGTTATTTGAGATAAGCGAGGTCGAGCTAACGAGAGTCAACTGTATTAACAAGTATATGTAATGTGCACCAGCTTGTACTTAATACACAGTAGTAACTGGGTATGTAGGGCTCTACATATTTAGGGTGACTTTCAGAATTTTGCAATTTTTAAAAACAGCTTTTCAATTTGTTTCTTACTACTAGCAAACTTACTGCTGTATAAATCTGTTTAAATGTGCCAAAATCTTCCGCGTTTCTCATGGTATATGGTAAAACTACCTTGGCTTATAAAGCTCTACAATAGAAGATTATCAAGATTATTTTTACTTGATCCAGCGCACGCCAGAACCTACAATAAGCCGTGTGTGATCGGCAAAGACTCAAATCAGCCTGTACATCTGCCTAATATGGCAAGGGTTCTCGTTTATCTTTCTTTGGATAGCCTGGAGGCTGTAGAAGGCACATGCGTTCAACGAAGACTGATCAGACTGCGCTGATGCGCAGTCTGATCAGTCTTCGCTGGTCGCATACGTCTTGTAGGTTTTGTCGTGCGCTGGTTCGTTTCTTATTTATCCAGAAAAGACATACAGTGCCGTGCACGCAGTCATTCTGCGAAGTGCTTCTAACGAGTTACAAAAACGTGTAGTTTGTGGAGAAATAAATAAAAAAAAACTCAATAGTTTCGGTTAAAATATTGGCTAATTTAGAACCGTGACTAAGAAGTATACAGTTTATATAGATATGTTGAAGTAATGCGCATTTCGTCCAAACGAAATAGGAATGTAGTTAGTCCTCTTTGACTTCTGGTTTGTTTTTAATGTCTTGATTAATTGTGAAATATGTACAGCCTTATCAAAATCCTGTTTGTCACGGGATTGCGGATAGTTTGCAGACGTGGCCATTCATATTTGAACATAAGATAACAATTTACTAATGAAACATCAGAGAAGGCCACAGTCACAGACCACAATCTTCCCAAGGCACAATGACATGAGAATACAACACAATACTGCATCAAAGAGTGTTTGGACCTTGACAGCGCAGCGTTATACCTAGGTTCAATTCCTCGCGCTTGTATATCATCACGAAAACATACCTATAAATTTTGACCCCCTTAAACCCCAATTCTATATAGTATTACTGGGGTTTACAGGTGTGTACATTATTTTTCTTATTTCTGCTCAAAAGCATAGATTGTGGGTACTCGTTAGAACCACCTCGTCGAGGCGTTCTAACGAATACCCGCAATCTATGTTTTGAGCAGAAACGTGAAAAATATCAGAATTTTTAACTGAAAACTTTCAGTTTTCCGTGGTGAAATTTTCAAAATATTTGAATAGGCGTGTTTTTGAAATGGACAGGGAAGTGGTCGCCCATCCATGGTCGGTGGGTTTCCCTGGGTACTTCGGTTTTTACTACCACGCAGGACCACAAAACGCCAATACTCGTGCCTTCGAGAACGCGTCTATAACTTCGCTGAGCTTTCTGTTTGATCGAAGTAAAATAAAGCTTAAAGACAGGCTAAATAAACAAAGACAAACAGCAACAGAAACGCCACCTTAAAAGGTCCACAATAAAACTGTTGAAACTGTCAACAGTAAAACTGTTAGCAGTCTACAGAGTTGAATTTGTCTTCCTTTTTTTTTTCAGACATAATAAGGAAGAAAAGGAACAATTAAGGGGGAAATGATATACAGTCGACTCTTGTTATCTGGAAGTCCAAGGGACTCTCTGAAATACTTTAGAAATATCCGTACCTAGACGTATCAGATATGCAGAAATGAGGAAAGAATAAATTGAATAACCACATTTTACAAATGTATATGTAATTTGACTCCTGAAGCTAGAGGTATATTGAAAATATTGTGGAAAAGAGGAGAAATTGCTCCTCAGGAGCAATTTCTCCTCAATTCCACAATATTTTATTACCTGTTGTTAGATTTTCATGTTAAAACAGGGGCCACGTTTTCACTTCGATATAAGCGGTTATTCCGGATAAGCGAAGTCGAGATAGTGAGAGTCTGTGTTTTTTTCTTAACCAGTGACCTGCTCCTATATTTCCCCATCAGAGCCAAAGATCCCGATTATGTAGTTTCTTAACAAAAGTCAAAATAATTGAGCCAACCTATGACAAAATCGATAATACGACGTGCGACCATCGAAGACTCAGATCAGCCTGGGTATCTTCGCAGTCTGATTAGAATCTTCGCTGATCACGTGCTTACTGGGTGGATGTAGCGACTGATCTGAGTCTTTGTTGGTCACACAGGTCTTAGTGTAGGTTTTGTCATGCGCTGGCTCAAATGATAGTTGAGATGTATGCATTTGAATTCTAAGTGGACACACACTGAGTGTTTTAAATTTGGTCGAATATCCATTGTATCTATTAAAACTTATAGTCTGTTGTTTTCCATATTCCTTCTATAAACTGTTCTTCGCCCATACTCAAGCCCTGGAATAAATTCACGAAAACACTTTCAACATTACGAAAACATGCCTATTCAAATACACTGAAAATTTTACCACCAAAAAATGAATAATTTCAGAGGAAAAATTCTGATATTTTTTCATGTTTCTGCTCAAAACATAGATTGTGGGTACTCGTTAGAACCGCCTCATCGAGGCGGTTCTAACGAGTACCAACAATCTATGTTTTGAGCAGAAATAAGAAAAATAATGTATACCTCTGTAAACGCCAGTTTTACTATATAAAAGTGGGGTTTAAGGGGGTCAAAATTATATAGGCATGTTTTCGTGATGAAACCGGGCTTTTGCTGTAACAGTTGATCTCATTCGTTAGATTTCAACTCCTGCTTTATAAGCTCATTCTTTCTGCTTTCACAAAAAAAAAAAAAAGAAAAAAAAAAAAGAAAAAACGTAGATCGAACTTTTTGTGATAGCTAATACTAGGTTATAATAACATTGAGCAGCCCATGGAAAATAGTATTGGACAAGTCCATGGCCTTTCATAAAGTGCTTCCGCAGCAATGGCAAACTGTAAGATTGACAAACATGAATCTGCCAGAGAAAATTGACAGGGCATAGACAATAATTCTATTTTCTCTAGCAGATTTCATGTTTGTCTTGCTTAATGTTTCGTTCTTGTTGGTGGGTCGATTGTGATCACCTCTTTTGGGAAGAGAGAGCTGGTTGCTTTGTTATTTTACGCCCGTTTGAAAAACGGGATGTGTTATGTTACGGGGTCTGGCGTCCGTCCCTTCGTCCGTCCGCCCGCCCATCTGTCCATCCGTAAACTTTTTCGTTTCCGGCTAACTCCAACTGTTTACATAGTTTTTAGTTTGACCATGATGTGGAATAGCGCATATTGTTTCGGGGGTTACATTCCTCCAAATATTGGCAGAGTTACGCCCCTTTGAAAATTCCTGTGAACTTTTCATTTCCGGCTAACTCCTCCTACAGTTTACATTCGATCAAGCTGAAACTTGATTTATAGTTAGACCATGATGTGGGGCAGCGCATGTCATTTCATACTTACAGTCTACCAAATATTGGCAGAGTTATGTCCCTTTGAAAATTTCTGTGATTTTTAGCTCACCTGAGCTATGCCAAGGATGAGCTTTGGTGATCACTTTTTGTCCGACCGTACGTTCATGCGTCCATTAATATTTTCAAATAACTTCTCCTATGAAGCCGCTGAGCGAATTTTGCTCAAATTTCATATTGCGCCTCCTTAGGTTAGGGGAACGAAAGATTGCTAAAATGGTCACGGTCCGTTGACCAAGATGGCCGCCATGCCCATATATAATAAAAACCTTTTAAAATCTACTTCTCCAGAACCGAGAATGCCTTGGAGCTGAATCTTTGCATAAATCATCGGGGACGGGAGACCTAAAGTTGCTAAAATGATGATCTTACATTGACGTTTGACTTTTTTACGGCGAGGTCAAGTTTGCTTCCCTATGCATTTGCTAAAATAGATCCCGGCGCTCGGCTGAACAAAATGGCCACCAGAGCTTAAAAACAAAACAACTTTAAAAGACATCAGTGGCCGGATTTCAAAATATTTGCACAAATATGTTCCTTTTATAGCCCTCTACTAAAGTTGCTAAAATGGTTTCGTAACAAAATTGCCACCAGAGCTAAAAATTGAAAACAACCTTTAAGCGATATTTCCTCCTTGGCCAGTAGCCCGATTGCAAACTTATGTCACAGAAATGTTTCTTTTATTGCCCTTTACAAAAATTGCTAAAATGATTCGGCTCTTTTAATCAAAATGGTATCACCAGACCTAAAAGAAGAAGAAGAAGAAAAACCTTGAAACGACATCTCCGTGGCCAATGACAGGATTTAAATAATTTCACAGATATGTTCTTCTTACGCACCTTTACCAAAATTGCTAAAATGTTTCTTCTTTGCTGAACAAAAGGGTCTCCAGAGGTAAATCTAGAAAAAAAAAACAAAAAAAAACCTTTAAAAGACATCTCCTCCATGGCCAGTGGCCCGATTTCAAAATAATTTCACAGATGTGTTCCTCCTTTGTCTTTTTACCACAATCACTAAAATGGTTCCACTAGGCTTTACAAAATGGCCACCAGGGCTAAAATTGACAGGAACCAAGCTCAACAGGGTCTTCTTTCCGTGCTGATGCTTCACATGGTCTTCTTTCCGTGCTGATGCTTCACATGATCTTCTTTCCCTGCTGATGCTTCACAGGGTCTTCTTTCCCTGCTGAAGCTTCACATGGTCTTTCCCTACTGGTACTTCACTGGGTCTTCTTTCCCTACTGGTGCTTCACATGGTCTTCTTTCCCTGCTGATGCTTCACAGGGTCTTCTTTCCCTGCTGAAGCTTCACATGGTCTTTCCCTACTGGTGCTTCACTGGGTCTTCTTTCCCTGCTGGTGCTTCACATGGTCTTCTTTCCCTGCTGATGCTTCACAGGGTCTTCTTTCCCTGCTGAAGCTTCACATGGTCTTTCCCTACTGGTGCTTCACTGGGTCTTCTTTCCCTGTTGGTGCTTCACATGGTCTTCTTTCCCTGCTGATGCTTCACAGGGTCTTCTTTCCCTGCTGATGCTTCACATGGTCTTCTTTCCCTGTTGATGCTTCACAGGGTCTTCTTTCCCTGCTGATTATTCACATGGTCTTCTTTCCTTGCTTGTGCTTCACATGGTCTCCTTTTTCATGCTGGTGCTTCCCATTACAAATTTCTTACTTTAAAGTTTTGCTATAACAACCAAACAAAATGGCCGCCTTTAATCGACATATCTCAAGCCACGACACCATCACTTCCACAAGCTATCTTTTCGAGTTATGCCCCTTTGCAAAAATTGCAATGAAATCTTGTTAGAAAGATATCTCAAAAACTTTTGAGCTGTTGTATTGATATTTAATGCGCTGATAGGGATGACCTATTTAACTTTTGAAAAAAAATCTCTCTTTACTTATGGTCCTTTGAAAATTTCAGCATTTTAACCTTGTAAGGAAGCTATCTCGTAAATTGTTTAAGCTTGACAGGCTGATAGGGAATGATAACTACGAGACCTGATTAACTTACAGCAGTTAACTCAGGTGAGCGCTGTGGCCCATGGATCCCTGTTTCGTTTCCGGTTCTCCTTAAGGTTACATCTGATCAAGCTGAAACTTGATTAATAGTTAGACCATGATAAGGAGCAGCGCATATTATTTCAAGGTAACAGAGTTATGCCCCTTTGAAAACTTCTATAATTTTTTCGTTTCTGGCTAACTCCTTGTGTTTACATCCAATCAAGTTGAAACTTGATTCATAGTTAGACCATGATGTGGAGCAGCGCATATTATTTCAAGGTTACAGTCCACGAAATATTAACAGAGTTATAACCCTATGGAAGTTTCTGTACTTTTTTTTTTGTTTCCGGCTAATTCCTCCTACAGTTTACACCCAAACAAGCTTGATTCATAGTTAAACCATGATGTGGAGCAGCATATATTGTTTCGAGATTACAGTCCACCGGATACTAGCGGAGCTATGCCCCTTTGAAAATTTCTGTCAACTTTTCGTCTCCGGATTACTCCTCCTACAGTTAATACCCGATCATACAGGACATACAGGAGATAGCTCATACTCCGGATAAGTTTTCTTTTTTGTAACTAGTTTGGGAATCGGCTAGAATTTCATAGTCGATCATCGGTTTTGTAAAACATGCTGATCGTCGATTAATAATCGACTTGTAGAAAATATATTAACTCTTAATTTAGCCCTATTCTAGATACTTATTCATTGCTCCAGATCAATAAGAGGGCTATCATGTTAATATTTTTGTTTATTTCTTCATGAAAACATATGCTGTGTATACCCACAACATATGTTTTCATGGAGAAATAAGAAAAATATCAGTACTTTTGGGGCGACTGTTTGAGGATATTTTATCCTTATGTTTTTTTACTTTTGTTAACCACAAATTTAGAATGACCCAAATAGACAGCTTTGAATTTCATTTCTTTATATCTTGCCTATAAAAATAAAGCGAGAGAAAAATATGTTTTTAAAAATAGAATTTTCCGATTAGTCGACTATAAAAAAAATCTTTCCGACCATCAGTCACAAGAGGCAAACGTGACTGATGATAATCGATCATCGTAACACAGTCAAACGTCACAGAGTACACAGTGACCTCTTATGCTAGGCAACACAACTTCACATGTGGCCATACACAAAATTTGGTTACCTAGGCCAAACAATACAGGAGCTTCGCACTGATAAATGTAAGCCAGGGACAAATATAGGTTACAGTGACCTACTTATGTTTTTGATAGACTATATTCACTAGGTGCACCCACACACCGAATTTGTTCAGCCTAAGCCATATAGTAATTGAAGTATCGCCGCGAGAAAACAATGCTGACGGACACAGACAGACAGACGAATTAAGTGGCAGACAGACAGTGAATTACTACAGGGCCTCCGCACATGCGTGTCTCTAAATAAATTGGAGAAAAAGCAAAAACATAGAAGATAGAATGTTTTTGATAATATGTCAAACGTATTATAAACAGCTTTTTGTCTCACATTTTATTAGCATAATGACAATTTTTCAGGGTCCAAAGGAAGACAAAACAGTTTTGACAGCTTTGCTTTCCCTGAAAGTATATAAGGTCCCCTAAGTATAACCAAACAAAGACGGCTATGATTAGCCGGTGCATATAGTCTGATCAGGACATTCACTGCCTGAAGAAATTCTTCATATTATGGACAAAAGTAAGACAAGGATCATATCGCCACGTGCAAGCATTCGTAGAGTAATCAGTGTTTTCCCTGTTGGCACATGCACAAAGTCCCTACTTCGTCATGCGGTGGTTCTAATCCGTCTACTGTATTTACCCTAAATATTGGGACACCCTGGCTCCTCATCATACTTGTCTTGAAATTTGAACAAATCCCTTTTACTACGTTTTAAATGTGTAAAACAATGCTGGATCAGTGGCGAACACTGTAGACCTTGATCAGACGCCTTATGATCTGGATCTATAATGTTTGCTCAGGACTTTCTTGCGGTATATCAGTTTACAAACCTTAGCAATATTTGATGATTGCCTCTGGCGTGCAGGTCTTGATAACTTTATGCCAAGCTGTACCCTTGGGACATTCTCGAATAGCGGGGTTGGGCATGGCACTGCCGCACTGACAGAACTTCCAACACTCAGTATATGCACTGTACCAGACTGTCTCCAATAGCTCCTCCGCACAGGTGATGTTTTCTGGAGCTGTAATAGAAACAAATGGACCACATCAAGAGAAAAGGTATCTTAGAGTATTTGCGAAATACGAGAACGACCCTGCTGGCTCAGTCGCATGCGCGTCCGATAGGTGATCAGGAGGTCGTGAGTTCGCTCCCCGCCGGGTCCCGCAACATTCTTTCGAAGAGGTAGATCATGAAATATTTTCTACGTTCAGTTTCTCCTTTTCGCTAAATAAAGAAGACAGTTGGCTGCTTCTGACAAAGGAATGTTTAAGAATGACGAAGGAATGTGAAAGAATGACGAAGGGATGTGCAAGGATGGCAAAAGCCGGTATGTTAACCGCTTAGGGGACTTAGCCTGCTCAGGAAATATGGGATTAGGTAAACTGACCGGTTCGACATGACCATAATAGTGTTGACTGGGTCGTTAAACTCCAACCGACAATACACTTAGCCCAGTTTCCCCAGAGCCGTTGCCTTCCCTTGATATATAAAACAGATAATATTGTAAGCGGATGATGAGGTCCCTGATCAGACTGCTAGCATGCACAGCATCAAATAATTCCGTAAGCGGATGGAGAAAGCCCTAATCAGGTGCTGATCTGGGCCTTTGCCATCCGCATATACACCGAGGCTACATCGAACATTCTACAATGTATTAACAAGTCTATGTAATGTATACCTCCATGTTAACACCATAATATATAGTGAAAACGTGGATATGTATGCAACAAGTTATTACAGTTAAATATGATATTACGAATACGTTTGTTATATTTGTAACAAATAATATGAAATTCAGTATTCCAGAAACAATTTGGAGAGAGGATTACTGGTTTATCTTCAAAGATACTTGTTTTTGATAAGTGGAATTCGACATGTGATTGATTTTTAAACATCACGAAAACATGCCTATATAATTTTGACCCCCTTAAACCCCACTTTTATATAGTAGAACTGGGGTTTACAGGGGTAAATATTATTTTTCTTATTTCTGCTCAAAAACATAGATTGTGGGTACTCATTATAACCGCCTCGCCGAGGCGGTTCTAACGAGTACCTACAATCTATGTTTTGAGCAGAAATGTGAAAAATATCAGAGGTTTTTATCTGAAAATTTTCAGTTTTTGGAGGTGAAATTTTCTTCATATTTGCATAGGCGTGTTTTCGTAATGTCAATGCAAAGTGGAAATTCATGTTCAGTATATTACGTAGTGAGAAGAGTCACATTAAGCAAGAAATTTAATGGAAAAGCTGATACACATACAGTGGAAACGATACTATCAAAATTGTTTTGTCTCTTTCTGCAAAGAGGTATACTCTATAAGGAAAGAATTAGCTCCCAGAGAGTAGACCCCATCTAGATCAGTAGGTCATAAAAGTTGTCTCATTTGGCGGAAAAACGCAATATACCCAGTGTATCAAGTCTGCTTAACACTAATATGATCATAGTCTACGCTTTGGTTTTCAACATATGATTAGCAGCAAAACCAGCTAACTGCACAATTTGAATGCGTTGTGCAGCCTATGTACAGAATGTTTGCTGGGACATATACTGACTATGGCTCTAAGGCAACTGATCATCCGTTTTAACGTGAACTGACGCATTTTTATGGGAGACTATTATGCCAATATAGTTTTGCCGCCTCTTGAAAATGGTTCTACTCGAAAGGTAAGAATTTGTTTCAAAAGTACAATGTATGCAAATTCTTTCGTTTTAGACCCTTTTCAGAATGGTCGGTGTGCAGGAAAGCTTAAAGGAAGTTACAAGATATTTCTGGTATAAAAGTGGAATATCTATCAAGTGTATCCCGCCCCTTAAACTCACCTACAACACCTCTTTCGCTCAAGATACAGCCAGATCCATCAGGGTTAGGGTTATTTGATCCACCATGTATTGCGTCCTCATCATCAACTGGAAAATGGTCTAGCGGGTTTGCAGTTGTTGGCTTAGGTGTGGTGGTGGTAGTGGTGGTCGTTCTCGTGGTTATAGTGGTAGTAGTTGTTGTGGTAGTTGTGGGTTTTCTTGTTGTCGTCGTCGTCGACGTTCTTGGAGCCGGTGGTGGATTACTTTGTCCCCCTTTTTGATTTTCCCGGGATTCTGTTATTACATAGGGAAAAAGTTATGGAGCTACATTAACTTTTCACCCCTGAATTGCTAAGTAGAATCTTCTGTCACTGAAATTCAGTGGCTCAGTTGGTAGACCGTCCGCTTTGTGACCGAGCGGTTGAGAGTTCGATCCCCAGCCGAGTCATACCAAAGACTTTAAAAATGCAACTAACTGCTCTTTCGCTTGGCGCTCAGCATTAAGAAAGTAGAGCTAGGATTCAGAACTGGTCAGCTCAGTGTCAGTATAAAGTGACTGGGTGGAATATCATGTCAGGTGTCTGGGGCGTGATATCCCAGTGAGGCAGCACTCTAAAACTGAGCATTGAGCTCCCTGTGACATCAATACACCGTCGTGATATGGCTGAAAGATTGTTGAAAGCGACGTAAAGCCGGAACAAAACAAACAAACAGTCATTGAAGTTGGACATATCCATAGCTGCCAATGAGGTGTTATGCGATAATCCAAAACAGAATGGCAAAATGTATAGAACCTGATGAGACTGCTCCCTGCGAGCCCTCATCTGGTTCTACTCTGTTTGCAAAGGTAAATGTTTTGGTCTGCAGGGGTGGAGGAATTAAAGTTAAACAAAACCAGTTCCTCTGTTGCAGTTCTACTTCGTTTGTGCGTCGGTGGTTTCTAAGGCTGGTACAATTAATCGGATAATCGATTAATCGATCGATAAATACAACAAAAATGATTATCGTTACAGATTTGTTAATAATCGATCATTTAATTTCTGTGTCTGTTACTTTACCGTATTTACCCTTTGTACTCAAACGTCTCAACTCCTTACCACACTTTCTCTAAACTTTGAATAAGTACAATATACTACCAAATGTTTTGTCTAAAAATAGCTGGATGAGTGGCAAACAGTGTAGACCCTTTTTGCGGCGTCTCATCTGGGTCTACACTGTTTGCCAAGGCCTGTCTGACCAAATACATTAAGTAGCCTATACTAAAGTACTCGTATAACATATGGTAAGTGTCATGCTCAAGTAGACAGGTAAAAACATGACCAAATCTTCAGTGATTACCAATCGATTATCAATCACAATGACATGACCGATAATCGATTATCTTTGCAGCTCTGATTAGCCAGCCTTAGACTGGTTTCATATGGTTTGTTTTTGCATTATTTGTTCATCAGCTCGCCTTCTTTTGGTGCTTTTGGAAGGCTAAATATCCTGGATGGTATTTTATAACGCTTAGCACTTTGGGTAATAATAACTGTAGATGACATTTTGAAATATGTTTTCTTATTTTTGTTCAGAAAACAGGATTTGACATTTCATGCAAAATGTCTCCACGGGAGACAGTTTGCATGAAATGTCAAATCTTGTTATCTGGGAAAAAAATGAAAAAGATATCGTCAATTTGTCGTCTGCTGAATTAGCCCGGGGAGTGGTAAAAGTTAAGTAATGACATGTTTTAGCTCTCAATATTCTTTATATAAATGCCAAAGTACCATTTCATGGCAGTAACACAGATGTAAACGCAAAGAAAAAAAACAACAAAAAAAAACAAACAAAAAAAAAAAACAACAAAAATACAAAACAAAAAAAAAAAAAAAAACACACAATCTTGTTTAGGAATATGACGGTAATTCTTCAGTAAAATTCGTTTAACTGGAGGATGGATTTTTATTCAAAGAGTTCACGGTTAAAATTTTTTTGTCAGTGATTAATAACTTTAGTGGGTTTAAGTGTTATAATTAGAAAGTATATCTTAAAAACAGATAAAAGTAAGCTTGTTTTTTTTTTATATTAATACTATTTAACAAAAAAAAACTAACAAAAAAAAAACAAACAAACAAAAAGAAACAAAAAAAAAAAAAACAAAAAAAAACAAACAAACAAACAAAAAACAAAAAAAAAAAAAAAAAAAAAACAACAACAAAAAACAAGAAAGTCCAACCAACGCCAATTTCAACTTCCGCTTTTCGTTGGTTAATAATATATAAATAGGGACACTAGACAGACAGCTGCTTATTTCTTTGGTAGTTTCCCATATACTATACTACAAAACGAGCTAAAACTTACCAAACTTGATTTTTCTCAACTTTTTAACATAATTTTCAATATATAATTGCAAAATTAAGGGAGTAAGCTAAATTGACTCGTATATCTTTCCTAATTTCCATTTACATTCCTTCGCGGTAAGTATATATTTACATATCAAAATTGTGCTTATCAAATACATCTGGGCACATGGTTATTATCCCCACGCTTAAAAAAAGCGATTGGGATATTGTTAATGCCTCTATCCGTCCGTTCGTCCGACCGTCCGTCCGTTTTTCCGTCACGCTATCTTTTCCTAAACCATTGGGCGGAATTCTATCAATATTACTATATCACTTACCTTCATGGTAAGGGTGTACGAGGGCAACATTATTTTCCGTGAGTCCGGAGGTCCATGCGTCCGTCGTCCATTTGTCTATCGCGTTATCTTCTCCTAAACCACTGGGCGGAATTCAACCAAATTTGCTACATCACTTCCCCTCATGGTACGGGTATGCGAGAGCAACATTATTTTTCCGTAAGTTCGTCTCTTCGTCCATGCGTTTGTCGTCTGTCCATCTGTCCGTCATATTATCTCCTCCTAAACCAATGGGCGGAATTCAACCAATCTTGGTATTTCACTTCCTCTCATGGTATGGGAGTGCGAGAGCAACGCTATTTTCCGTGCGGCCATCCGTCCATGTGTCCGTCGTCCGCCCATCTGCTCGTCACGCTATCTCCTACTAAAACCACTGGGTGGAATTCAGCCATTGCTACATCACTTTCCCTCATGGTAAGGATGTGTTAGAGCAACATTATTTTTCCGTGCGTCCGTCCGTCCACTCAGCCTTTCGTCCATCTGTTCTCCTAAACCATCAGGCAGAATTCAACCAGTCTTGCTACATCACTTCCCCTCATGGTAAGCGTATGCGAGAGCAATATTATTTTTCTGTGCGTTCGTCTGTCCGTGCGTCCAAAGGTCTGTCATCCGTCCATCTGCTATCTCCCCCTAAACCACTGGACGGAATTCAACCAAACTTGCTATATTACTTCCCCTCATGATAAAGATAACGTGTGCGATAACAACATTATTTTTTCCGTGCGTCCGTTCGTCAGTGCATCCGGCTTCCATCCATCTGTCTATCACGCTATCTCTAGGCGGAAGTTAATCACATTTGCTACATGACCTCATCATATGGTAAAGGTGTGCGAGAGCAAGTCCGTCGATCAATCCGTCAGTCATGCTATTAGCAACAATTAGCAACCAGCATCGGGATTTGCGATGGAGCGCATTCTAGTGAAAATTGTTTGTACATTAATCCGTTAATTGGAAATAGAGGAAATTATAACCGTGTGATTATATCTAACATGACAAATAAAAATCTTAAAGTTTGCCTTTGGAAACACAAAAGAACGAATTTCGGAGGCTCTGTTTTATTAAGTCTCTTCATAAGCTGCATTGGAGTTTGCGAGGCTGTGCATTAAGCGTTATTTGCTTACTAAAGTAACGAGATTGAGCTCAATGGTCCCAAAGGAAATTAAAATACAAGATGGCAAAGATGGCCGTGTATCGCTCACCTGATTACCGGACAAGTTTAGCATCAACTGGCTTTTCGATTTTAGTGTTAAATATAGATTTTAAGATAGCGGCCATCTAGAACTTACAATCAAAATGATTTTAACTATTTTTGATGTACACGTCACCTCGTCACTTCCAATAAAGTTTCGAGACAATTGGCCTTTCTTTTGAGAAAAACGAATATCAAAATAGATCTTCAAGATGGCGGTCATCTTGGATTTTCAATTGGAATGATTTTAACTACTTTTTGATCTACAAATGGCCCCGTTACTTCCTATAAAGTGTTAAGTGACTTCGCCTTTTGGGTTAAGGAGACAAATTTCGAAATAGATTTTCAAGACGGCAGCCGTGGCGTCCATTCAGGATTTCCAATCGGACCGGTTTTAGCTATTTTTGATCTACAAATCACCCGGATACTTCCTAACAAGTTACGTGCCAATAGGCCTATCGGTTCAGGAGTAAATGAGTAAATGGTATTTGTTAGATGAGGAAGGATGTTTTGATAGGTTTAGGATGACTTTAAAGAAACAACGTTTACTAAGATTAAAATGTAAAAACATTCTGGGACTTAAAGTTTGATGTTGGCCAGCCAAGCGGTAAATCCTCCCAGGATGGTGCTGGCCTTAACACTAAGGAATGGGTATTCCAGTATCTAATGGTTCTGGCGAAATAAGAGTTCAAATGGTACTGTGTCCATGAATAGGGTACGAGGAAGTTGAGAATTCTAATTTCTGTAAGATGACAGCAATTAGGTTAAATTTCATTTTAAACATCATGATCAGGGAATTTTGCACTATTTTGTTTTCTAAAGTTTGTCTGTTTAAAATTTGAAGCATTTCCGTAACACTGCTATTAAATCATAGTCATTAAGAACATATATAGCTGCTGCCCGCTGAACTCTTTCATCTTATATGCAAGTAGTTTCTGCCAGGATTGCCAGACTGAGGCACAATACTCAAGCTGAGGACGAATTTTATGAATGTTTGTTTGGATATTTCTTTTAACAAATTTCTGGGTGTTTAGAACTTTTCTTTTAACAAATTTCAGGGTGTTTAGAGGCTTTAGAAGAAACGGTTTCAATATGAGATTTCCAATTAAAATCATGACTGATTGTGATTCCCAAATATTTGACCATTTTCTCCAGGTGAAGAAGTTTTCAAAAGGGATTTTTAAGATTAGGGACCTGGCGGCCACCTTGGATTTCCAATCGGAATGAATTTAGCTATCTTTGGTCTGCAAGTGTCCCAAATACTTCAGACCAAGTTCTAGTCATTTGGCCTTTCCGTTCAGGAGGAGGTTCAAATTAGATTATAAAGATGGCGGCCATGGCGGTCATCTTGGATTTCTGATCGAAGAAGGTTTAGCTATTCTAGGTCTATAAGTCACCCTGATACTTCCTACCAAGTTTCGACTTAATTGGCCTTTCAGTTCAGGTGAAGAAGCGCAAAACAGATTTTTAAGATGGCAGCTATGGCGGCCATCTCGGATTTCCAATCGGAATGATTCTAAGTACCCCGGTACTTCCTACCAAACTTCGAGTCAGATGGCCTTTCTGATCAGGAAAAGAAGCGCAAAATAGATTTTTGAGATGGCGGCCTTGGCGGCTATCTTAGATTTCCTATTGTAATGATAAATATTGTTGCTATTTTTGCGATACGAGTCACCAAGTTTCGAGTCAACTGGCCATGAGGTGTAAGAGGAGTAGTCCTTTAAAGCAAAGTTTTGACGTTGCAGGACGGACATTGCTCGATCATATTAGCTCACCTTAAGCACTCCGTAATTTGCAGTATGATAAAGTGCTGGGAGACGTTTTACGGTCGCCACTCAGCACTTAACTCCAACTGCAATGAAGTAAAATAAAATATAATAGGTTGCCTTTGGAAACAAAGAATATACAAATCGGAGACTTTGTTTTAGTAAGTCATGAATACTTACAAATGCATAGCTAAATATCGTTATCTATTTATTTAAGGGATGACAAGGGAACACCCTTCAAAATGCTCAAGTAAACAATAACAAAAACAAACAGACAATAACTGAACTATAACTGTATGTTTGATGCTTATATAAATTCTGTTTTCTCATGTGTCATTGTAAACAGAATAAGAATAAGAAGTATGTGTGCTGATAATATATCACAGAATAAGAATAAGAAATAGAGGATATTCAAATGTTTGGAGTGAATATGACTTTTATTTCATCGAGTGAAGTGAAAAAATGTATATTTTCACTAGTGAAAATATCTTTTTCGAAATATGCATTTTATTTCATTAATAATTATCTATATTTCATTACTTTGTATATAATAAATATGTATATTGATAACATATCATAGAATAAGAAATACGTATACTGATTTAATATCATATAATAAGAATAAGAATAAAATATGTATACTGAAAATATGTTATAGAATAAGAATAAGAATTAAATACATATATTAATTAGATATCACAGAGTTAAAAAATACGTATACTGATAATATATAATAGAATAAGAATACGAAATACGTATGCTGATAATACATCACAGAATAAGAAATATATACATTGATAAGATATCATTGAATAAAAATAAGAAATACATATACTGAAACGAAGCAAAAACTGTCAAAATCGTTCCCCCCCCCCCCACACCCCCACTCACTCCCCCTCTGAAAAGAAATCTCAGTGACTCTAAAAAGAAAGAGTTTGTCATAATGGTAGCAAATTCTTACTTTTCAGAGCAGATCTCTTTTCAGAAAAAGGCTTGGTGTGCAAGAAAGTAAACAGGAAGTTACAAAACCTGTCGCCCTTTTAAGAGATGGAACCTACCAAGTGTATCCATCCCCTTAACTTCTTACTTTACTTATCCTAGAATTTGAGCAAGTCCAATTTACTACACTTTGATGTATCTAAACTTTGCTGGTCTACACTGTTTGCGAAAGTAATTTTGTTTCTGAGAAAGGCACGGTGCGTGATATTTAGATGTGCTAGCTACAAATATTCCGGAGATTAAATTAATAATAAATTATCTACCAGATGATGCTTCTGACGAATCTGAACTGCTGTCACCATTTTGTCCGCCTCTATGTCCATTTCTCCATCCCCAAAGTCCGCCTAAGGTAAAAAGAAAGAAACGACAAAACAAATACTTGTTAAATTTTCTCAAATACAGATTTCGTTTCAACCTACATTAAAGCAATAGGGCCGTGGTTCGATTCCAGTGAGACTGATTTTGGTGCGACTTTTTAGGTTTGTATTTCAGTATTTAGATTATATCCTACATTGTCGGATATATTTGTTTTTCGTTTAACGGCCCTTTCAAAAAGCTAAGCATGCTGGGTAAATAGTATACATATATAGACAGTGGGTACTTTGTGGACGCAGTCCTCTTCCTTTAGGACGGTTATTTTTGAAACTTTGCAGGCGTTTTTGTCGTATAAAGATAATATATCATAGAATAAGAATAGAAGTCCGTATACTGATAATACATCATGGAATAAGAATAAGAAATACGTATACTGATATCATAGAATGCGAAATACATTATTGATAATGTATCATTGATTAAGAATAAGAAGTACATATACAGAAAGGAAGCAACATCTCTGTCAAAATCGTTTTTGTCCCCCCTCTGAAAAGAAATCTAATCTAAAATGATAGAGCTTGCCATAAGGGTAGCAAATTCTTATTTTTTGAGCACACTTCTTTTAAGAAGGGTCTTAGTGTGCAGGAAAGTAAACAGGAAGTCACAAAACCTGTTGCCCTTTTAAAAGATGGACTCTACCAATGTATCCATCCCCTTAACTTCTTACTTTACTTGTCCTAGAATTTGAGCGTCCAATTTATTACACGTTGATGTATCTAAACTTTGCTGGTCTACACTGTTTATTTCTGAGAAAAGCACGTGAGCGTGATATTTAGATGTGCTAGCTACAAATGCTCCGGAGATTAAACTAATAAAAAATTATCTACCAGATGATGATTCTGAGGAGTCTGAACTGCTGTCACCACTTTGTCCGCCTCTATATCCATTTCCCCAGCTCCTACCCCGTCCGCCTAAGGTAAAAGCAATAGGTACGTGGTTCGATTCCTGTCTGACTGATTTTGGTGCGGCTTTTTAGGTTTGTATTTCAGTATTTATATTATATCCTACATTGTTGCATATGTTTGTTTTTCGTTAAACGGCCCTTTCAAAAATGTCTTAACCCTTAACGTGCTGGGTAAATAGTATATATCGTGGGTACCTTGTGGACGCAACTCCTCCTATAGGACGGTTCTTTTTTTTTAACTTTGCAGCTCTAAAGATATGCATGTGCTTTTGTTATATACTTGAATTTATTATATCACTTTTTCCGCATTTTGAAATTTGTCACTTTTTACAGCTCAGATATTACATGTATAAATGTGGTGCATAGATAATTGGTACTTTGTGGGCGCAATACGTCTTACACTTGTGGACCTTAACAGCACATCAAATTGTCTAATTGAGTTGCAGTTCATATACTTACAAAAGGTGGGGACATCAATTCCCTGTGGAATGCTTTAGAGGAAACCCTTATTTCCCCGGCATCTTATCATATTTAATAGACATACACGTGCGTTTTTGACGTGTATTACATAGTACCTGTAATAGAGAACCGTCAAATACTAATCTAGCACTATTTTGAACATTGTATCAGCCTGATACCCTTTTCAGAAAGTTCATCTTCATAGTGTCATAAAATCCTTTATATTTATGCGGGAGATATTTATACCCACATCAAACAGTGTTTTTTTTTGGGGGGCTAGAGGGCATTATTCTGTCCCTCCCCTCGCTTCCATACCGTCCAGAGGTCCTTTTTTATCAGTTGCACTTTTACATTCTCATGCGGATTCATACCTCAACCTTCAGCCCACGATGTCGGATTGCCATTACATTCGTGGTCGTGATGTTTGTTCCAAACGTCATGAAAATCGCTCCTTTTTTCACGGACGCACAATCTCTTGAAGTTCAAAGTTAAGTTACCGCTTAAATGTTCGTGTGCGTCCCTCAACATCTCACAATTAAACAATTTTAAATGATATAAAGCGTTAATAGTAGTGGGTTTAAACTGACATGTATCTGACTTTCAGCAATGACTTTTTGCGTGTGCTACCGAAGCTTCAAGGTTTATCCTAGGATGGGCTTTAATTTCTGCTTTAAATGTCTTTTAGCTCACCAGAGCCGAAAGCTGCGGGGGAGCTATGTGATAGGCAGTGGTCTGTCGTCCGTCGTCGGTATCGGCGCCGTCATTAGTTTCAAACGGCATCTCTGAAACTGATGGGCCAATTAAAACCTAATTACATGTGGAACCTCGATGGGGTGGGAAAACAAATATTTTTCGTAATGTATGGTTCACATGACCTGCCATTCCAATATATGGTAAAAACCTTGGAAAATCTTCTTCTCACGAAGCGAATGGCCGATGACCTTGAAACTTGATAAGAAGCATAAGGGACTAGGGTCTACAAAATTTGTTCGAATGATGACCCTTGATTGACAATGACCTATTTTACAGCAAGGTCAAATTCGGTCACTTTGGCTTTTGTATGGGATAAAGCAAACAGTGGATTTTTTCTGAAGCTATTTTACCCTGTGACATCAAAGTTGATATATGCAACCAGCTAAATGATTTTTTATAAATACCAAAGGTCAAGGTCATTTATTGGCCTTTGTCCTTGATGCCTCAGATTGTAAGACTACTGGGTTAATTGAAACCAAATTACATGTGGAGCCTTTGTTGGATGGGGGAATGAAAGTTTGTTTATGGGATCTGGGTCACATGATCAAGATGGCCGCCAATCTCATATATGTTACAAAAACTTTGAAAATCTTCTTCTCAGGAACTGAACGACCGATGACCTTGAAACTTGGTATGCCGCATACAGTACTCAGGCTCTAACAAATTTGTTCAAAAAGTGACCCAAACTTGACCTTGACCTATTTTACGGCAAGGTCAGATTTGTTCACATAGGCTTTTTTATGGGAAAAGGGCAAAACTGTGAATTTATGTGAGGTTATTGTAGCCTATGACATTCAAAGTTGATATATTCAATCACCTAAATACACTTTTATAACTACCAAAGGTTAAGTTTTTTACCGAACTTTGTCCTGGATGCATCAGATTCAGCATTTGTATCTTTTGTCTGAAACGTCTGGGCTGACTGAAACCAAATTACATGTGCAGTCTCTGTGGGATAGGGGAATGAAAGTTTTTTCATAGGATTTGGGTCGAATAACCAAGATACTCGCCATGCTTATATATGGTAAAAATTCTTTGAAAGTTTTCTTCTCAGAACTTGAAAAGTCGAATACTTTGAAACTTGGTATGCCGCACTGCGACGCTGGCCCTACCAGGTTTATTCAAATTTTTACGATTGATTGACCATGCCCATGACCTCTTAAATATAAAAGATGAGCAACTTATATCAAAATTTAAATACTGAAAAATAGAAAGTACAAAATGCAAGTTCTATGTGCAGAAGGGTTAAGGCTGCAGAAGCAGATCTGCTCGCCCACATGAGTTCTGGTGTGCGTAGTGGCCCATGGGCCTATTGTTTTAAACTTATATTTTCAAAACTATAAAATATACTTAGAAGCAACATAAGTATACAGGTAACTCGTTTTTTGTCATCCGAGTTTTACATATCCGCATAAATCAGTGGTGTCATAGGTAAGAAAAGATATTTACACATCGGTGGCAAAAACTTTCAGGAGATTCTATCAAAAAGCAAGGAGTCCCCATCGATTGAAATGAATAAGGGTATGAATCAATATTCCGTAGCAGGTGTTTCACTTCTAAATGTATCACAAAGTAAAGTGTCAAAACTCAATAGCAAGCAAATGCTGTTTTCGACATTTACGTTCCTCTTCTGGTAGAATGCAATGAGTTTCAGTGGGACGTTTATCAAAAATTATATATTTCAAGAGATTTTTCTGAATTTGAAAAATTATGCTAAGCCAAGCAACAAGTTCCGAAAATTCAAAGTGAAAACGTCCAACATCAACCGAGATATAGACACTTTCAAGTCTTTATATTTTCCAGTCAAAGGGAGTTAAGTTAAGACGGGTATCCATTCAAATTACGTCTTAAGACGTTTGGCGAGAATTTGGATTTATATGAAAACGGATCCGACTGGCAATATTGATTTTACTTAAAGTCTCATAATTCCATAATTAATGACTTCAAACGAATTAAACATTTTAATAGCCTCTTCAAGTAACGTCGGGGGACAATAAAACCAGAAAGAAAAGACAAAAATGGTAAAATATAAAGGGATAATAACCCTAAAAGCCAATGCATATTTTCAGAGCATGTGGAATAAGCCTGCAAAATTTCATAATAATCGGTGGAAAACTGTATAGAAGTTGCACACACAAGTTGTGTATTTCTGATAGTAATGATGCCTGAAAAAAAAAATAAGTGGAAAGCAGAAAACATTGACAACAATTAACATAATGATTATATCAAAACCACATGCACACCTTGAGACTATGATAAAAAGGACAACCATTAACATAAGGATTATTTCAAAACCACAAGCACACCTTGGGACTGTGATAAAAAGGCGTGAAAAGGTTAAAAACGTTTGGTATAAAACGTGAGAGAAGTTGCACCCACAAGCTACCCGTATCATCAGTTCTTACATAAAACACTTTTTTTTAAGTCGAAAAAGTGGCGGAAAAAATAATGGCAGAATAACCCCTAAACACACGCACATCTTCAGACCATATAAAATAAGTATGCATAGTTTCAAAATCGTCGGTGGATAACTGGAGGAGGTTTCGCCCACAAAGTATCTATTCTAACACTTATCAGATCTGGAAAAAAGTTAGTCGAAAAAGTTGAAAAAAAAACTTATGTAAAATAATAAGAGGATAACCCCAAAATCACTCGCACAGACCATGCAGAACAAGTATGCATAGTTTCACAAGGATTAGTGGGAAACTGTAGGGAGAGTTGCATCCACAAAGGTATCTATTCTTATACTAATCGGACCTGGAAAAAAAACTAATTCGAAAAAGTAGAAAAAGTGAACAAAAAAAATAATGGCAGGATAACCCAAAAACCACACGCACATATTCAGACCATGTAGAACAAGTATGTTTAGTTTCAAAATGATTGCTGGAAAAATCTAGGAGAAATTGCGCCCACAAGATATCTAGTCTAATACTAATCGGACCTGTAAAAAACTAAGTCAAAGAAGTGGAAAAAGTCGATAAAAATAACAGGAGGATAATCCAAAAACCACATGCACATCTTCAGACTATGTAGAACAAGTATGCATAGTTTCAAAATGATCGGTGGAAGACTCTAAGAGGAGTTTCGCCCGCAAGATATCTATTCCAATACCAGTCAGAACTGAGAAATCAAATTAAAAAAAAAGTGGGAAAAGTTGATAAAAATAAAGGGAGGATAACCCCAAAACCACATGCACATCTTCAGACCATGACAAAAACACCTGCAAAGTTTCAAAAAGATCGGTATAAAATTGTAAGAGGACTTGCGTTCACAAACTACCCATCTCATTGTGTCTACGGACGAATCCATTTTAATAGTCTCCCTCGACTAACGTCGGGGGAAAAATTAGAATTAAATATCTAACTTGGTTTGAATGACAGGACTGTTTAAAATCTAACATTTCCAAATATGGTCCTTTGAGAGAAAACTTTATATTTCCATAATCAAACCCAAAATCACAATCTAACAACATATTATGACAGACTACTTTCCAGGCACATACCTGCCAAATATCAAAGCAGTTGGATTAAAAATAATAATAAAAAAAAGTTTATCTATTTCATACAGCAACCTTGTATGATAAGGTATGAGAAAATTGCTCTTTTGTACCCACCTAGGTACATTTACAGCATTTTAATTTATGTTCTATATATAGTTTGGACGTCCGTAACTATGGAACTGCTTAAGATATCAAGTTCAAATTATCAAGACTTCTTAGTTTTGAGATGCCCACCAAATGCATGAAATTTTAATATCCTAGGTGCGCAGGTTTCAAAGCTAGTATTTTACGGATAAGGCCTATTTGTGTCTCATTAACATCTCAGACCTTAGACATGTTGGAAGGCCCATACTTGGAATTTAACATCGACACATGAAACTTGGCCACTATGTCAGATCATAGCTCGCTGTTACTTACGTCTTTTAGAAATTAATTTTAGAAGGAATGCCCTGGAGAACAATGAACACACACGGGCACAAATGAAAACATGTGTCGAAGTTTTCCGGGTCAGACTAGGCTAGTTTCGGTCAGATAGGCCTCATTAGTGACCCGCATATAAATTTTCACAAACGGAAATATACTCGATCATAATGACCAGAAAATATAAACCACACTATAGTGAAGTACTGGGAGACGTTTTGAAACTCATATCTCAGACCCTAGATATGCTGAATGATTCATTCTTGGAATTTAACATTATCACATTTCAACAAGGTCGCTGTCCTGGGCAATTGGTCCCCGTACCTACTTAGTTTCTAGAAAGTGGGTTACATTTATATTTTAGATCCCAGTATGCTGAAGTGTTCATAACTGGATCATACGAATCAAGGTCAAATTGTCACCGTGCCCACCATTTTCTTGCAATGGTGCATAGAATCTCAGACCTCGAACATGTTTAAAAGTTCAAACCTAGAATTTAATATCATCATACCAGTCAACGTCATTGTACTAGACAATAAGTCACCATGAGCTACCATGGTTTAGAATTTTGATCACATTCAAATCTCAGACCCCAGGCATGCTGAAAGGTTTATATTTGCCTGCTGGCTTGGGTGACCATACTTCCTAGGCAGTGAATGCATGTCAACGGTCCCTGATTAAAATTAGGCATGGGTAAAATACTTCTAAAGGCGGGAAAATTGAGCACATGTCCTCTGTCTAGAATTCAAACTAAAATGTTATTTGTATGCAGACAGAAACACAGCTAAGTATTTCACAGCGAAGCCTGATCAAACAGTGTAGACCCATATCACAACATTCTACAAAATGTAGCAGTGTCTAATCAAGCAGAAATTAGCGAACTATCTACAAATTACTGTTTATTAAAAACAACAACAATAACAACATATATCGGTGTCTGGATACTAGATTGTGGCGGTCCACCTTTGCTGTGCCCACCTCTTGTTCTACTTCTCCATCTGCCTCTACCTCGACCTGTTCCTCTCTCCACTCTGTCCACTGGAAAAGAAATGTTATCGAAAATTAAATATGTTTGAAAACGGAAGAAGATTGGAAGCAAGAAACACATCATGTGAACGAAAATAGCAGACTCAGTTTCATCAGTCTAGTCATCAACAGTATTTTAGCAAGCAGCGTTGCTGATGCCTCCTATTCCTTGGTTGAGCAATATTCCGTTTTCATATAAATCCAAATAATCTCAATTACACTAAAGAAGTACAAAATTTAAACTACAATGAAATGAAGTACGGGGAAACTTTTACGCTTTTAACTTTTAAGAAATGCATATACTTAATACAGTCGGCTGTCGTTATCTCGAATTTCAAGGGACTCTCTGAAACACTTCGAGATATCCGTACCTCGAAATATCAGTTGCGGAAGTGAGGAAACCAATAAATCGAACAACCTTATTTAACAAATAAATATTTAATTTGACTCCTGAAATCAGAGATATATTGAAAGTATTGTGGAAAAGAGAAGAAATTGCTCCTTTTTTCCTCAATATTTTGTTACCTATTCTTAGATTTCAATGTTAAAACAGGGATCAGAAGTTCACTTCGAGATAAGCGGTTATTTGAGATAAGCGAGGTCGAGAAAACGAGAGTCGACTGTATGTAATGAAACTAGCAGAGTCGCTTTTATTGAGTCTGCACAAACAGTAATGTAGCAGATAAATTGGTCTTTCGGTTGAGGTGAAGAAGTTCAAAATAGATTTCCAAGATAGCAGACATGGCGCCATCTTTGATTTCTGCAGAACGATTTTAGCATTTTTTTTTAATCTACAAGTCACTCTGATTCTTCCTACTAAGTTTTGAGACAGGTGGCCTTTCGGTTCAGGAGAAGAAGCGAAAAATAGATTTTTAAGATGGCAGCCATGGCCGCCGTTTTGTATTTCCGATCAGAATGATTTAGCTATTTTGATTTACTAGTCATTCGGTTGCTTCCTATCAAGTTTCAAGACAATCGGCCTTTTGTTTCAGAAGAGGAAGCGAAAAATAGATTTTCAAGATGGCGGTCATGGCGGCTATCTTAGATTTCCCATCGGAACAATTTTAACTATTTTTTTTTATCTACAAGTCACCCTGATGCCATCTTGGTTTTCGGATCAGAACGATTTTAGCTATTTTTTTTTATCTATAAGTCACCCCGATTCTTCCTACCGAGTTACAAATCAATTGGTCATTTAGTTCAGGAGAAGAAGCGAAAAATAGATTGTAAAGATGGCCGTCAGCTTTGATTTCTGATCGGAACAATTTAGTTATTTTTGATGTACAAGTCACTCTGATGCTTCCTTCCAAGTGAAAAGTCAATTTGCCTTTTGGTTTAGGAGAAGAAGCGAAAAATAGATTTTCATGATGGCCGCATAGATTTTCATGATGGCCGCAATGGCGGCCATCTTGGATTTCGGATCGGAACGATTTTATCTATTTTTGATCTACGTCACCCCAATGGTTCCTACCAATTTTCAAGTCAGTTGACCTTTTGGTTCGGGAGAAGAAGCGAAAAAAATAGGTTTTCAATCTGGCCGCCATGGCGGCCATCTAGGATTTCCGATCGGAACGATTTTAACTGTTTTTGATCTACAAGTCACCCTGATTCTTCCTTCCGAGTTGTAAATCAATTAATTTTTTGGTTCAGGAGAAGAAGCGAAAAATAGTTTTCAAGATGGTCACTATGGCGGCCATCTTGGATATTCGATCTAAAAGATTTTAGCTATTTTCTAACTACAGGTCACCCTGATGCTTCCTACCAAGTTTCAAGTCAACTGGCCTTTTGGTTCAGAAGAAGAAGCGAAAAATAGATTTTCAAGATGGGCGCCATGGCGGCCAGCTTGGATTTCCGATCGGAACGATTTTAGCTATTTTTTGATCAACATGTCACCCCGATGCTTCCTACCAAATTTCAAGTCAATTGGCCTTTTAGTTCAGGAGAAGAAGCGAAAAATATATTTACAAGATGGCTGCCACGGCGGCCATCTTGGATTTACGATCGGAACGATTTTAGCTATTTTTGATTTACAAGTCCCCCTGATGCTTTCTACCAAGTTTCAAGTCAATTGGCCTTTTGGTTCAGGAAAGGAAGCGGAAAATAGATTTTCAAGTTGGCCGTCATGGCGTCCATCTAGGATTTCCGATTGGAACGATTTTAGCTACTTTTGATCTACAAGTCATCCGATGCTTCCTACCAAGTTTCAAGTCAGTTGGTCTTTTGGTTCAGGAGAAGAAGCGAAAAATAGATTTTCAAGATGGCTGCCAGGGCGGCCATCTTGGATTTCCGATCGGAACGATTTTAGCTATTTTTGATCTATAAGTCACCCTGATGTTTCCTACCATGTTTCAAGTCAAATGGCCTTTTGGTTCAGGAGAAGAAGCGAAAAAAAGATTTTCAAGATGGCCGCCATTTGGATTTCCGATCGGAACGATTTCCGCTATTTTTTTTTTTTTTTTTTTTTTTTTTTTTATCTACAAGTCATCCCGATGCTTCCTACCAAGTTTCAAGTCAATTGGTCTTTTGGCTCAGGAGAAGGAGCAAAAAAAAAAAAAATAGAATTTCAAGATTACCGCTATGGCGGCTATCTTGGATTTCCGATCGGAACCATTTTAGCTATTTTTGATCTAAAAATCACCCCACTGCTTCTTACTAAGTTTCGAGTCAATGGGCCCAGGGATGTAGGAGGAGTAGGCTTTTAAAGCAAATTGTTGACGCCGCACGACGGATGACGCAATACGCACGACGGACGACGAACATTGACCGATCACAATAGCTCACCTTCAGCACTTCGTGCTCAGCGGAGCTAATAAGCAGCTGATAGGACGTGGAATTCTAGACTGTTCGTTGAACTTTACGATATTTGTTTAAGATCTATTTACTCGGAATTATTTTAGAATTATACAGCGACATGAGGCATACATCTGCTTGGTGCGTTATGCTATAAAGAAGACCTTTTCGAACAACGATATAAATGTAAGGCTGGATTCAAAATGTAAAGCATGAATGTTTTTTGCTATACAGTAGCTGATAACATGGTTATTTTTGTATTCTATGTTAGTGGCCTGGCTTTGTTTCTTTGTATATGTTATGCGTACTCGTGTAAATGGCGATATGAGTATTCACCCGGCATGTGTTCGATCATAGTATACATTTAGACAAAGTATGACTATAGCTCAGATCAAAATGTTGATAAGGTTGTCTCCCCTGAAAGCGTTTTAATTCATCTCAAAGGCTCCATAGTCCTCAAAAATAGACATTTTTTTTTATCCAAGAAAGGTTTAATAGATTGATATGTAGTATTAATAGGATTATAAAATGTGGGATCTGACAGTCTTTAAATTTCAGCTAGTCTCTGGTTTTTGAACTGGATCAGAAATGAAATGATTTTTTTTATCGTATCTCTGAATTAATGTTGGCAACATTAATTCTGAGATACGATAAAAAATCATTTCATTTCAAGAACAAGATACTAACGTAAATTTTAATGGCTGTCAGGTGCCACATTTTATTATTCTATTAATACCATTTATCAATTTATTTAACCTTTCTTGGATAAAAAAAAATGTCTATTTTTGAGGAATATGGAGCCTTTAAAATACAAGGTATTATTGTGGCATGATTTGTTTGCTTTCTAGTTCCATGGGCCATGATTTGCTCTCATGATAAAACAGCTATTGCATAGCTGCAAAAACCTTGCAATTTCTTCCAGTATTGCCACAGCAACTAGGAAAGAAATTTGACCATACCATAAAAAAAGGTCAACGGTCATCCTAGTATCATCATTTGAACCAACTAAGTAGATTTTGAGTCCCCAATGCTGTATACCAAGGTTCAGCCTCAAAGCTTTCTTAGTTCTGGAAAAGAAGTGTTTTGCCGTATATGGGCATGGCAGCCATCTTGTTCAATGGCGTGGAACCATTTGACCAAATTGTCAGCATCCTTTTGACAGAAGGCCCGAATGAAATCTAATGAAAATTGTTCAAGAGGTTTCAGAGAAGAAGACGTTTAAGGATCTCACGACTTTATACATGTATACAGCCCAGAGGCGAGAGCAGAAAACCCCAAAATTTTGACGGTATCTAAACAGTTTTAGTTCTTTAATCATACATTGTAAGTGTCAGCCATTAGTCTTTAATATATACTGAGAAACGACCACGACCATCATTTGAACAAACTTGGTAGACCTTGAGCCCCGATGCCATGTACCAAGATTCAGCCTCTTGGTTCTGGAGAATAAGATTTTTAGGTGTTTTATCATATATGGGCATGGCGGCCATTTTGATAAATTGACCTTAACCATTTGAACAAAATTTCAATCCCCCTTTAACAAATGGTTCCACGTGAAGTTTAAAGAAAATTGGCTCAAGGGTTGCAGAGGAGAAGTCGTGATAAATTGACCATAACCATTTGAACAAATTTTCAATCCCCCTTTAACAAAAAGTTCCACATGAAGTTTAAAGAAAATTGGCCCAGGGGTTGCAGAGGAGAAGTCGTTTTAAAAGTGTGGACGGACGACGGACGGGCGGATGGACAACGACGGACGACGGACGTCAAGTAATCACAACAGCTCATCCAGAGCCTTCGGCTCAGGCGAGCTAAAACTCAAATATTGCAAGAAACCGTGTGATTTCTAGCTCACTTAAAGCCCTTTTTAAAAAGCAAGCCTATTATCACATACAATTTACACCAGGAAATAAATTGTAAATGACTAATGAGCTGAGTGTAAAAACAATGTGCCCAAACAACTGATGTGCTATCTATCTATCTCTTCATACGACAACACCCTCAACTGAGTATTACGTGTCGGGTTCCCCGCAACATGCGATAAAAGTAAAGAGTTAAAAACAAAGCGGACAGTGAGAACAGATTGATTGATTGAGTTGGGGTTTAACGACACGTCAACCCTTGTGGGTCATTTTGTGTCGTCTCCCAGAGAAAGGGAGAAAAAAGATAGAAGAGATAGTAGAGGAGATGAAAGAGAGGGACAGGGAAGAAAGAGGAACAGAAATGAAAGTGAAGAAACAGAAGAAATAAAAACATCCCCCTCTACCCTTACCTGCTACAAGGATAGCAGGCCTTGCCCAGCTGTAAGCCAATACAGTTGGGCGCCCCGGTGACGTAAGATAAAGGACACCTTCGCACCACCCAACCACCCCCACAGTGAGAACAGAATAAAAGTGTATAGTGTTAGTGTATTATACAGTAGAAACAAGAAAAAGTGAGGATAAAAATAGTGGTGTTTAGATTTATGGTCTGTGGTGGTACTCCTGACTGACAGCCAGTTTGAAGCTGTCAAGATTCGTCAGGGTCGTAGTGCTGGCCGAAAGATTGTTCCATTGTATCACTGCCAATGGGAAGAATGAGTATTTGTTATAATTAGTTCTTGCATATAGTTGTATGAATGCTAATGAGTGGGTTGTCCGAGAGTAACGATTGAAGGGGATGACCGGCTCAGATGTCTTCACTCGGCAGCCATTGATGTCTTCGCCTTCTGTGCCATTTTGGTGGGATTTCAGCTGCCAATTCTACTAGCACTGCACAGGTCGGCTAACTATAGCGTCGTTCAAAATGGCATCAATCATATTGAATCGAAACATTTGGAAATATTAGTATTGTATTTGCTATTCTAACACTCATCGCCTATATAGCCAATGGTTAAACTCAGTGATTTATTCTGCAACAAATCACTGGGCGGAAGCGCGCGACACTATCTGGCGCCGTTCCGACGTCACTTTGACACTTTGCTGACGTCGGTTTTCGTTTCAACAACGTTAGACGGTGTAACGTCGTTTTTCTTGCGTCAACAACGTAAGAAATGCATGTAAACGTCAGCGTTACAGTCGAAACTGTTGGCGGGATTTCTTTATTCGATGACGGAAAGATGGAAGAATCTGAAGGATACAATTACTTTTTCGTCGTTTTCTGTGTGTTAGAAACGAAATAGATCAGCTATTGTGCGGGATTTGTTGAGTAATAAATCACAGTTTGTCGGTCAGTTGCAAGAAGATAAATCACTCGCGCTCCGCGCTCGTGATTTGATCTACTTTACAACTGACCTCCAAACAGTGATTTATTACTCAACAAATCACTGCTCGAGCCGATCTATTTCTTAACTGAAATACATTCAACCGAATAAATGTGACAAGAATTATTTAATAAGTTTTTGATTATCTAAAATCAGGTATTTTCAGCATAAACTCATAAAAGTGATTTGAAAATCGCAGGCAAGTCAGTTACCGAAAAGTACGGAAAACATTCATGGTTCCAGACTTGTTACCGATCGGCTTGGTAGATACTAGTAGCCATTTATATACCAGTGGTATAACCAGAACGGAATAATTTTTACTCATCTCAGGAAAACATCTAAAGACTTATTCTCACTAGTATCGTTTCCAGAATTAGGGCTACTTTAAAAGGAAAGAAGTTGCTCTCTCTCTGAGAGCAAATTCTTTCCTTTAAGAGCGACCCCTATGATTGATAAAAAAAAAAGAAAATATTTATTTTTTGGTGATTTCGCTTTATTGCAAATAGTTTTCCTTACGCACGTGCGTAATGCGCGTAAATGGCGCCCGCCCATGTTTTACTGTGCCTGCCGATGGGAGAATTCTGAACACACTGAATGCAATCACAGCCAACAATGAGTCCAATGCGGTCTACCTATACCCGATAACAGTATCGGTTCAAAGTACATGTACATTGATTTGAATGACAAATATATGTTCCACTTAATATTTCTTTACGACTAATATTGATAGAATTTCTGTGTAAACAGATTGTAAAATTTCAATGTTTTCTGAACATTTTGTGCATTTTATTTAAAAAAATAGTACAAGTAAATAAATAAAAAATAAAATAAAATTGTTCAGGCAAATTACGCGTGCACTTGTAACCCTACATTCCCTGTATACATATAGTAAAAACACAAAAATAGCGTATGGTATGTGTCTTCAACACAGACAAAAAAAAATGTGTAAGTATCATGAAGCTAAATTATGTGCAAACGAATTTGGAAAGAATAAAGTCTCTTCTTTCCAGTGACGTAAAGATTACAGAAATATAATGAAACTAAAATGGAGCAAATTAAACATGATTTATATAAAATTTAGGACATTGCCCGATAAATGTACACCAGAGTTATTTTTAACAATCGGCTTTCGGTAACACGGCACTAATCGATCATGATCGTATTAGTTCAGTATCATTCGGATCGGTACTAGGAAATCCTCATAAGTAACTTATATTGAATATATTTCATGACATAAAAAGTTCTTTGATATTTCACGATTAAGACATTTGCCAAATAAAATGAAACGATAAATCCTAAAAAGATAATAAATAACTTTGTAAATGAATAAGTTAGAACAAGTGCCCAGAGGGTTACGAATAACCCCGGTCGGCGTAATTTCTTAATTATAAAATATTTTAAAGTCAATGACAATGATATAAGGCAAAATCAATGGACCATGGAATAAAGATCACTGATCCACATATAGTTTACAAGGTAAGTCTCTGAGTGACACAGATCTATCATCCCAAGTACACTTTTTCTGGAGTAGTCTTCAAGACATGAAGCTAAATCGCTGGACTATAAAATATAGGCCACTGACCTATATAACCTAGACAAGGTCAATCCGACGGTCACATTGATCCATTATACCAACTGTGATGTTAATCCATTAAATAATCTAGAAGATATTAAGCAAAATCACTAGACCATGAAATATAGGTCAAGTTGATTTATATTCACTTTGAGGTCAAAGTTTGGGTCACACTGTGTCATTATATGTAAATATGACACTTATGCATCAAATAGTGGGAGATATAAGACAAACTCACAGGGTTATGAAATATAGGTCACATAATCCCAAACTATGATAGTCATACATCAAATTGTCTTGAAGATGTAACATAAAATCACTGGACCATTAAATACAGATCACAGTGACCTACATTTACTTTTAGGTTAACTATCGGGTCATACTGATTCATAATTCCAAATAATGATGCTCATACATCAAATAACGTTCAAGATATAAGGCAAAATCATTGGACCATGAAATATAGATCAAGGTGACCTACATTTGTTAAGATGTCAATTGTGGTGTCACAAAGAACAATAGTTCCCAAGTATCACATTAATCCATGAAATAGTCTTTGAAATATAAGGCAAAATCACTGGAGCATGAAAATAATGTCACAATGACCTTGACCTTATTTAACTGAATATTGATCTGATAAACATGTCTGATGCCCATCCTTCTTTATTAAGAAGTTGTTATTATAAACAAACTGCAATATACTACTTTATTGGGGTGTCATAGATTCAGACCTCTAGCCCCGCCCCGGGGCAAGACCCAGGGATTCATAGATGTAGAATGGAAGAAAATCCTCCCGGGTACTCCCATACCAAATATGAAAAGTTTTTGATCAGGGGCTGCAGAGTTATAAGTAATAAAAACACTTCGAAGTAAAGCCTGGTTATAGAAAGGGTTAATGGACGGAATCACAGACGGACGGACGGAAAGACGGAAGGACGGACGTTCGAACGAAATGATGGTTATGTGACTTTTTGTACGCACAACTGATGGTTTTATGACTCTGTTTTTATGTGACCCGTCATATAAAACGAAAATATGTCACATGACACTCACTTAGACAGAATAATTTTGCCCAGTTGAGAGTTTTGTGACTGTAGTCACATAAACAAATGGACAACAGTCACATAACACCAATTTCGTTAGCTGGACAACAGTCACATAACATTCATTTCGTTAGCCCGGACATACAAACGGACGGACGGACGGAATCGACGAAAACTATATACCCATTCGGCATACTACATATGCCGGAGGTATAATAAGAGTTTAGATTTCACATAAAATTGCAACAATTTCAGAGCCTTTCCTTTGAACTGCAAACATTCAGTCTGATTCACAATAATACTTATTTGTATTTAAAACTGCCATATCTAGATATAGACGTCTTTGATATAATATATATGAAATTAAATGAGTTAATAGTAATGACGCTAGGCTCAACAGCGTCAAGAGCTCAACAACATCCCGGTAACTCAATCCTCTCCTCTTAATTTAGGGATTTTGGGGTTTGCAGGGGTATGTACTATTTTTGTATTTCTGCTCCAGAACATTAATCGGGTATTCATAAGAACCGCTTTATTTATATAGATGGTGAGTACTCCTTAGAACCGCCTTAATGATGCGATTCTATCTGCAATATATGTTTTGAAGCAGAAATAAGATGAATATTACACATTATCATCTAATAAATGTTCTTCATAACCAACTTAAAAGCAACTCATACTTCTTTACATTATATATTCCCAATTTAAAGCCTGCTAACAGATTATTCCCCAATGTACACAACCTTATCGGCAAAAAGCCCCCGCGGGGAGCTGGCTAGTGTCACGTAAATAAATGTCACTCGGTAACAGTCCAATAACTCGGAGGTGTTAGGCACGATAAGTCCTGATGTAATCTTGACGTACGAGCCGTCTCATCAGGATATACACTGTTTACCTTTTTTTTCTATTTTGTCACTACTCTGTTTGCCAGTTTTGTGTTCGAATTTTTGTCTACGCGACACCCTTACTGAGATAATGGACACAACCAGTTTCATAGACGGAAGAGTCCAATTTAGATAGGGTCGAATGCGATATTCTGAAGTTTTAATCTAAACCTTAGTGACGCTTTGTATCAGTTTCCATTCTGTAACAAGGAACGATGTTTATTTTATTGCGATACAAATACATATAAACATTGCAATACACGTACTATCATTTAATCTTCTTTCAAAGAGATTTTGTCAAACTATTCAGCACGATCTGTGAGAGATGATACTCTTAACCCTTGACTTTCTGAATAAATTAAGATGCCAGAACCATTTCTTAATTTCAGCCAACATACCCGGGTTCAGAAGGACTAGGATTAAACATTTTAGTAAGTTCGTCCTACAATCTGCCTTGAATTACAGGTTCTGCAGTAAATCAACCTTTAATACCATCTGGGTTTATTTAGCAGAAGACAAGTTGATGATATTTTTGACAGAAAACAGGATTTGACATTTCATGTAAATTGTCTCCATTACAAATCCATACAAATAAGAAAACATGTTTCAATATGTCATCTCCTGAAAATTTTAACCCAGAGCGTTAAAAAAAAAAATAAAAAATAAAAAAAACAGATGAAAGCAGAGAGAGAGAGCGAGAGCGAGAGCGTCAAGCTGCGACTTTTAGATAAACTAGCACATTACTGGCTAGGATTTAGGGCTATCTGCTTAAGTTATATGCTAAATGCACCTTCAGGGTAACAATGGTACAGATCAGGCTGCGTATCCGCACATTGCTTAGTTGTGCATTGCTGTTCGGGTCTTTGCTGTTCGTCATTACATTCTACAGTATCTTTTAACTCCTTGATGGAACAGTGATGCTCTTAAAATAACTGTTCAACAGTGCATGCTCATCTGAAATCATCAAAAGTGCTATATGCTAACAATTCCTCTTGTATCGTATGATGATTAGCCTGTAGCTATATGGCCTGACATGCTTTGATTAACTAGACAACAGAACGCTCAGACCCGGATTAACTATTCCATATAATCTGTTGATACATTATGAAAACATGCCTATTCAATATACTGAAAATTTTATCACCAAAAAAAAAAAAAAAAAAATGAAAATGTTCATATAAAATTTCTAGCATTTTTCATATAACTGCTCAAAACATAGATTGTAAGCACTCATTAGAACCGCCTTGACGAGGCGTTTCTAACGAGTACTCACAATCTATGTTTTTGAGCAAAATAAGAACAAATAATGTTTACCCCTGTAAACCCCGGTTTTACTATATAAAATTGGGGTTTAACACTGTCAAAATTATATAGGCGTGTTTTCGTTATGAAACCAGCAGTCTTGAAGGGAGAAGTATGTGTTGTTGTTTTTTTTTGTTTGTTTTTAATCAAACTTAGCAATACTGTCCTATGTTTGCATAGTAAGTCATAATAAAACTGTCAGTTTGATCGGCCTTGTTCTCCTCGTTTACCATTTTTCTGACTCCTTAACGCTGAACTCAATAAACTAGTATGTATTCGGAGAAGTGCAAAACGTCGTTATATATACATGAAATATCTATCAAAAATAAAGAAACTGGTAAATATAGGTAACCGCCTATTCAAATATATGTTCAAATATATAGAAAATTTCACCGCCAAACACTGAAAATGTTCAGATAAAAAACTCTGATATTTTTCATATTTCTGCTTTAAAATAGATTGTGGGTAGTCGTTAGAACCGCCTCTGCGAGGCGGTTCTAACGAGTACCCACAATCTATGTTTTCGAGCAACAATAAGAAAAATAATGTATACCCCCTGTAAACCTCAGTTTTACTACATAAAAGTGGGGTTAAGGGGGTAAAAATTATATAGGTATGTTTTCGTGATGAATACGAGATTTGTTCGCAAGTAATGTCAGCATTCATAAGTACTCGTATATATAACTTTTAAACCGAAACTTTGCTCAGTCGCCATATTATATCAGTACATAATGTTGATTTGAAGTCAATGCAAGAAACTCAAGTATTCGCATGGAAAGCAGAAATTGAGATATAAAAGAAAGGCCCCAGTCCCGGATCGCAGCCGTGCAAAGGTACCGAAATACAAGGAGAATAACACTGGTTTAAAGACATATTAAAGCGGTATAAGAAAACAATATATACTCGTACTTGTTTGAAAACGTAACGGATAAACGAATAAAAATTGCACCAAAACATTCTGCGTTGAAACGTCAGACGCTGGACTATTAAAGGACTATAGCCTGTTATATGAATATTCCACCCTCGCTCTAAGGCCGGCCGCAGTTCCTAGCCGTATCGAATTGCTCGGTCCACTAAGATCGACACAGAAAAAATACATTTCAAAACTGAGTAAACAAAGATAAGAAACGACTACAAGTTAAAGTCAGAGCAAAAGGATCCCACTTGTTGAACGACGAAGAGCCCTCCCAGAGACTGCACGCTCAGGCTTCAACCATATGTAGGTTCGAATGGCCATTTTTAAACTGTTCTAGACAATTCTCCTAATTTATAATGTTCCTTTCTTAATATATGAATCCCTTTCCAAACTGCCAATCCTTAAAGGATAAACTGCCCTTACTGGGGTACCAAATTCTTTCATTTAAGGACAACTTTTTTGAAATGTAGATAAATGTTTCCAGGTCAGACTGATCTTCCTTGGCTGTGTAATTATTCACTACAATACTTACAGGCTCTCTTTTCTTCTGTAGACTTCCTCAATGCACGTTTCTGAAGTAAATTAATTATTTTATTACATCACTCGTGTACATAAATTTAGTCGATAATAGTGAAAGACGTATATGCATCAACATTCAACAAACCTTTATATCTGTTTGCTATTATATTTGTAAGTAGGTACATTCTCTTTTACTGAAATAATGCACTGAGTTGATCCTCGTGTAAAACAATGGTGGAATATCTTAAACCCCTTAAATGCTCCATATTCCTCAAAAATAGACATTTTTTATCCAAGAAAGGTTTAATAAATTGATCTATGGTATTAATTCGATAATAAAATGTGGAATCTGATAGCCGTACCTGTAAAGATTCAGTTGGTCTCTCGTTTTTGAACTGGATCAAAAATGAAATGTTTTTGTTGTTGACAACATTTATTCAGAGATAAGATAGAAATTCAATTCATTTTTCATCCAGTTCAAGAATGAGAGACTAACTGAAATTTTACAGGCTGATAGGTGCCACATTTTATGACTGTAATTATATTTTTTAACCTTTCTTGGGAGCCTTTAATCAATATCATTACCTTTAACCATTATGCTGTGGGCTAATTCAGCTCTATGCTCTGGGCTAATTCAGCAGGCGACAAATAGGTGTTTTTTTCCCCAAGAAAACAGGATTTAACAATTCATAAAAATTGGGTCCAATAGAGACAACTTGCATGAAATGTCAAATCCGGTTTTCTGAGGAAAATGATCATATAAAATTTCAAATTGTCATCTGCTGAAAAAGTTTACCGGAGTAATGCACGAATTCAGTCTTACTATTTCGATCTGAGAAATTCTGGTAGTTATGATTGTGCTCTCCCGTAATACACATAACAACTAAAAATAATGTTTGTAAAACAATATACCCCCAACCATATGCCTGCCTCTAAAGATAATACAAGGTAAACATGACCCAATCTACAAAGGGTCATAACTCCTGAAATATTTATCAGAATTTATTGAAAAGTTAATCAGGTCATCTTCTCATCACTACCAATCTATTCATCAAGTCATGAGGCTCTAGCTCCAACAACATTTTTTTTAGATATTTTGCTGACAAGGGGAAAATGCCCAAATTTTCAAAGGGACATTACTCATGCCCAGAAGCAATAGACCCCTCCTACTTCCTTCTCATCACTTCCAATCTATTTATCGCGTCATGAGGCTGTAGCTCCAACAGTTTTTGAGATATTTTGCTGACAAGGGTAAAATGCCCAAATCTACAAAGGGCCATTACTCTCGAAATGTTTTTCAGAATTTATTAAAAAGTTAACCAGGTCATCTACTTGTCATTACCATTCAATTCACCAAGATTCAAGGCTCTAGCTGCAACGGTTTTTGAATTATATTTTGCTGACAAGGTAAAATGCCCAAAATTACAAAGGGCTATAACTCATGAAGTATTTTTCAGAATGTATTCAAAAGTTAATCCGGTCATCTACTCATCATTACCAATCTATTCATCAAGTTTCAAGGGTCTAGCTGCAATAATTTTTCAGATAATTGCTGACAAGAGAAAAATACCCAAATTACAAAGGACCATTACTCATGAAATATTTTTCCAAATTTATTCAAAAGTTAAACAGGTCAACTACTCATCACCAATCAATTCACCAAGTTTCAAGGCTCTAGCTCCAACAGTTACTGAGATATTTTGCTGACAAGGTAAAAATGCCCAAAATTACAAAGGGCCATAACTCAAGAAGTATTTTTCAGAATTTATTCAAAAGTCAATCAGGTCATCTACTCATCACTACCAGTCCATTCATTAAGTTTCAAGGCTCTAGCTTTAATAGCTTTTGAGATACTGCTGGCAAGGAAAGAATGCACAAATTAACAAAGGGCCATTACGCATGAAATATTTTTCAGATTTTATTCAAAAGTTAATTAAGTCATCTACACATCATTACCAATCAATTCACCAAGTTTCAAGCTCTAGCTCCAACAGATTTTTTAGATATTTTGCTGACAAGGTAAAAGTACCTAAAATTACAAAGGGCTATAACTCATGAAGTATTGAATTAAATTGATTAAAAAATAATTCAGGTCATCTATTCATCACTACCAATCTATTCAAGTTGTTTCAAGGCTCCAGCTTTAATAGTTTATGAGATATTTTGTTGACAAGGTAAAAAAGTTCAATTTTGCAAAGGCCATTTCTCATGAACTATTTTTAAGAATTCATTCAAAAGTTAATCAGATCATCTACTCACTGTTACCAATTAATTCACCAAGTCTAAAGCTGTTGTTTTTGAGATATTTTGCTGACACGGTAAAAATGCCTAAAATTACAAAGGGCCATAACTCATGAAATTTTCTTCAAAATTTATTCAAAAGTAAATCATGTCATCTACTCATCACTACCAATGTATTTATCAAGTTTCAAGGCTCTAGCTTTAATAATTTTTGAGATATTTTGCTGACAAGGGGAAAAGCCCAAATTTACAAAGGGCCATTACACATGAACTATTTTTCAGAATTTATTCAATAGTTAATCAGATCATCTACTCATCATTATCAATCAATTTACCAGGTTTCAAGGCTCTAGCTCCAACATTTTTGAGATATTTTGCTGACAAGGTAAAAAATGGCCAAAATTACAAAGGGCAATAACTCATGAAGTGTTTTTTCAGAATTTATTCAAAAGTTAATTCGGTCATCTACTCATCACTACCAATCTATTCATCAAGTTTCAAGGCTCTAGCTTTAATATTGTTTGAGTTATTTTGCTTACAAGGGAAAATGCCCAAATTCACAAAGGACAATTACTCATGAAATATTTTTCAGAATTTATTCAAAAGTTAATCAGATCATTTACTCATCATTACTAATCAATTCTTCAAGTTTCAATGCTCTAGCTTTTACATTTTTTAGATATTTTGCTGACAAGTTAAAAATACCCACAACTACAAAGGGACATAACTCATGAAGAGCCGGCCTCGGTGGCTCAGTTGGATGCGCCGGCCGACTGGAGACCAGGAGGTCGCGGGTTCAACCCCCGCCGAGGTCGGCAACATTCTTTCGTGGAGATTGATCATGCAATATTTTCTACGGTCATTCTCTCCCTTCCGCTGGTTCAAGAAGGGGGGAAGTTGTCAGTTTCTGGCGAAAGAATGTGCACAATACTGGTTAACCACTTAGAGGACTAAGCCTGCCCAGTAAACGTTTGGTTAGGTAAACTGACCGCGCTCGACATGACCCCATTGGGTTGCCTGGCCCGTAAAACCTCAACACAAACAAAAAAACTCATGAAGTATTTTTCAGAATTTATTCAAAAGTTAATCAGGTCGTCAACGCATCACGACCAGTCCATTCTTAAAGTTCCAAGGCTCTAGCTTAAACAGTTTTTGGTGGCGGTTTACCGCCGCCAAATTTACTATACGGAATTTTTACAATCCGTCTTCTCAAAATTGCAAACCTAATAACTTCCTAAAAAGTAGTTCCATACTGACGCTGATGTCGCTTAATTCTGCATTCAAACATGTAAGCCTTCTACACTCTGATAATTATAAAGAGCGACCGAATATACAAAACAAAGAAAACTTCAAACTTTTGAAGAAATAATAATTTAATGATGTTGAGCGCAGTCTCGGCGGACGAATATAAACAGAATAAACAATTAACTGGTTTCCAGTGTTCTATATGCGAAGTATTGAGCTTTAGGGTGAGGGAACCAGTCAAAATAAACAAACGGTGGAACTTGATTCAGCCTCCAGAACCTTCTGAGGCAGAGAATTTGAAAATTGATGCAAAAAATTCTTCGAAAGTCTTCGAAAGCGTATCAAAGAAAGGTATAAATATGCGATAAAACATCAGCAGTTATTTTAGGCTATTCACCATAAACAGTTTCGGCCGAAATCACTTCGCATGAATATTTTCGAAAAAGTAAAGTACAGTGCGGTTACATATGTATTTAGCAGCACGTTTTCCTAAACGTTCGCTTTAATATATGTTTTTATGAAAATTATTTATAAATATTTTTTGACAAAATAAATAAATAAAAAAAAATAAAAATAAATAAAAATAACGTTTTATTTACATTTTTGCGGTATTACTTTCCTGCGGCCACCAGGCCACTGTGCCTGTCACTTTGTGCCTTCCAGATATACCGGATACTAAGAAAACTGTGAATCGTCCGACCCAATCACACTGATTTCCGCCATAGTAATAATTTCTTCGATAGAAATTATATTTTCTCGAAGATCTTTTTGTAGTTCATGTATAGGCTCGCTAAAAATAACGTCCGAAAAGCAGAAAAGTTTCAAGATCTCCAGCAAAATTCCTAAAGCAGTAAAATGCGTTTCAGGAGGCCAACGGTTAGTGTATCGTCAGTGAGATGCCTATTACCGAGGTTCACTAATTATTGGATATTCAGGAACCACGGCCCCCGCCCATTGGGGCCCGCGAAGTAGATGGGCTGCCTGTAGCCTCCAAGGCAGACCTGCTTAAGCAGGGCCTGAGTTCATCATGTGATCAGGTTGGGTAAAAGTCCCAAAAATCTGGAGGCAGTATCGTTAATGACTGGAATATTGTTGACCCACATTCTAATTCTCAGTTATCAGGAAAAATTTATGAGCTTTAAAAGTACAAAACAAAATTTGGGACCCTCAAAATCTAATTGATACCGCCCATGAAAAAACAGGGAAATGGCATTTTATATGGAATGTTTGGAGTTGTTATCGTTATATATACCCCGAAGATTTTTTGTGTTTATAAGGGGATTTTATTTTATCACTCATCTTTTGCTAAATTTATATGACAAGAGTTATTGTAACTGTCTGTAAATCTGTGAAAATTCTATGAGTTGAAGGAACTTCAGTGAATCCGTAAAAACTCCATGAATCCATGAAAGTTCCGTGGTCAAGGTCTGTCAGTCATTTAAATTTTGTATCAGTGATATGATAAAGTTCCATGGAAGCTCCGTAGTATATCCGAGATACACATATGCATGAAAAGTATAAAGTGCAAGGCCAGGAAAAAGAAGCAAAATCAGTCGCTAGAAAAGACATTCAGTAGTAGTATTAACAGAGAATTTGAAAGGAAATAGATCCATTAGAATAAATTGATAACATTTACTCAGTTGCTACATGCAAGTTTTCATTTTAGTCAACATTCAAAACATCCAACAGTTCTTGAATGTTTCAACTGGCACGCTTTCAGTTTGATATCTTGGCACTCTGGATGGAACCAATGCTGACATTTTGTGCACTGGAACATCAGATTGTAGTGGGATCTTGTGGGCCTGTATGTAAAGACATTTTTTTTCTCAATTCTGGCTTGCTTGGAAATTCAGTGAAAGCACTGCTGTTAATATCAGGATTCCCACTGCATTTTGAAACTGGGGGTAAATCTGCTCTGTTCTCTTTTTTTTTGTACGCCCATTGTAAAGCAGTATACTACTATTTTCAAATTTAGGGGTATAAGACAAATTTTGAGGGGATAAAAACCCCTCTGCAGAGGGTAAATGGGAATGCTGAATACAATTTGGAAGATGCAACAGTGCCAATGTTTTCGGTGTTTTGTTCACTCCATGTACAAGGCTTGGGACTATTTGGGTGACTATAGTCCAATACTACGGACATTTCAGTACTTTTTTCGGAACTTTCCGTTATTCCATGAATCCATGACAGTTCCATGTTTTGTCAACCTCTAGGCCCCAACACTGCACACACATATGCGTACAAAATATTTATAATATAAACTGATACTAAAATTTCATCATTTCTCACCGCTGTGGTTAGAGTCTCGCTCGGGTCACGTCACATGTGGGAAAGCCGTGTTCTGCTTACGGATGGTCAGGTGGTTTTCCCCCGGGTACTCCGGTTTTCGCCCACCTTTGATGAACGATCGGCTCGATATAAGTGAAATATTCTTGAAAGAGACATAAAACCCAAATAAAAAAAAGAAAAAAAAATCATCAAAACACACATACACACATTAATCTTATTCAGGCATCAAAAAATCCTGGTGTGGTGATTGGGGGTACAGCCATCTAGTTAGCTCAGTTGGGTAGAGCACTTGCAAGCTAGAGGTCACAGGTTTCAGTCCTGCATCCAACACACTTTCCCTCCTTAGTTTCCTTTAATGGTGTCCAATGTGAATAACTCACTGCAGCCGACACTGGATTTATGGGGCACCAGGATCAGGCATAAAACAGGGTGGGGTAGCGCTGGTTGGTGGTTTTCCCTGTGTAATCTGGGTTCCTCTAACACACATTCACGAAACACCAACATCCATGTCTTATAGAACAAGTGCATAAGATTGCTGAGCTTTCTGTGCAATCGAAGTAAAAATAAATAATGTGTTAACTTTCGATAACTTAGAAGTGATTATGCCTCAATTTGTAATATTTTGTCCAGATATATCAGTATAAGTGACCCTGTCCACTTGTTTGAGCTATATTAAGTGTACATTTTTAAGATAAACTGATACTTAAATTTCATCATTTCTCACCGCTGTGGTTCGAGTCTCGCTCGGGTCACATGTCACATGTGGGAAAGCCATGTTCTGCTTACGGATGGTCAGGTGGTTTTCCCCCGGGTACTCCGGTTTTCGCCCACCTTTGGTGAACGATCGGCTCGATATAAGTGAAATATTCTTGAAAGAGACATAAAACCCGAATCAAAAAAAAAAAAAAAAAAAAAAAAAAATCATCAAACCACACACACACATTAATTTTATTCAGGCATCAAAAAATCCTGGTGTGGTGTGATTGGGGGTACAGCCATCTGGTTAGCTCAGTTGGGTAGAGCACTTGCAAGCTAGAGGTCACAGGTTTCAGTTCTGCATCAAACACACTTTCCCTACTTAGTTTCCTTTAATGGTGCCCAATGTGAATAACTCACTGCAGCCGACATTGGATTTATGGGGCACCAGGATCAGGCATAAAACAGGGTGGGGTAGCGCTGGTCGATGGCTTTCCCTGTGTAATCTGGGTTCCTCTAACACACATTCACGAAACACCAACATCCATGTCTTAAAGAACAAGTGCATAAGATTGCTGAGCTTTCTGTGCAATCGAAGTAAAAATAAATAATGTGTTAACTTTAAAATCGATAACTTATAAGTGATTATGCCTCAATTTGTAATATTTTGTCCAGATATATCAGTATAAGTGACCCTGTCCACTTGTTTGAGCTATATTAAGTGTACATTTTTAAGAGTAAGGCTATATTTTGATTTTTATTTGTTCATATTTATACAGAGTTTAACTCTCCAAATTGAAATGAACACAAGAAATCCTCAAATTGATTGTTTGTCTTGTGGAAATATACCAGACTATGCATAACGCAATACAGCTGTATTTTGTCATCAGATTTTAGCACATTTATTAAGATACAGGTTGTAACTTTTTAAAGCAAACAGGTATTAGTTCTTATTTCTTACCAGTTATATAAGAGTTACATTATTAAATGAATTAGTACCAAGAATCCTCAGATAAATAGATTATCTGGTGAATATTCCCCATAATTTAAGCTTTCCAAGAAATGAATACATTAATTTATGACACATGCTTAAGTTATCCAATGTGTGTGTGTGTATGTGTGTATGTGTGTGTGTGTGTGTGTGTGTGTAAATAGGCCCAGTATTTTGTTTCTATTTCTTGCCAGGCAAAAACAGTAATGAATGCAAGGAATATAGATAGATTAGTTGTCTCATAAAAATTAGTCAGAAAATATTCTGATTTGAAGAAATGGTTACTTTTTTTACTGATTTCATAAGTAGACTTCCAAAATCCCGGACATAACACTTCTACCTACATGTCTTTTGTTCAGGCTTATGGGCATGGTGGGCAAAGCTTGCTTACCAAGAAAGGCTTACTGTCCATGGATGCCTGATTATACCCTTTATTCTGGGGTCCATGTCTATTGGTCTGAACATTCTGATTCATCATTATTTTACAGATTTATGAGTTTGGAATAAGGTTTGTGTAATTTGAGTGTATCATGACCACATCTACTTAAATAATATGGTTTTGAATTAGGCCCAGTTTCTCTTGCTGGTCAGATAATTTGTACCTTTTGAAATGGATAAAAAAATAATCTTAAAATGTATTAACATCAAGAGAATCAGACAAGAAATGTCTACATTTCAGAGCTCCAGATTAAAGGAGTGCTTAGGTACATAGTTTCTTATTTCCCCTAGTAAACATATGTTGTGGGTACTAACTAGGACTTCTAGAAACGTCCTGGTAGCATGCTTTCATTGAGTTCCCAGAACATACCTTTTGAAAGAATTGAGGTGTGGCACGCACATACAAGAACTACAACTCTAGGTCCCACAGTTATTTAGTCATCTGCCCTGACAGTATTTAGTAAAAGAAACCTTGTGCATTTGATAACTCCAACACCCTTTCAGATATATTGATTGAACTCAGTAGGATTGTACATGAGGTTGAGAAGATGTGTTGCATAAACTACAACTCCAGGTGCTGTGGTTTAGAATTATCTCCCCTAATAGAAACTTTGTGATCTTGGTAACTCCAACATCTTTTCAGATGCATTGATGATACTTGGTAGGATTGTACATAAGGTTGAGAAAGCATGTCACACAAAAGAATCACAACTCTAGATGCCACTGTTTTTAGTTATCTCCCCTGACAGTATTTGGTAATGGAAACCTTATGATTGCCATAACTTCAACATATTTCAGATATATTGATGATATTAAGGAGAATTGTACAAGACGTTGAGAAGACGCGTCTTGTACAAGATCTACAACTCTAGGTACTGCAATTTTTTAGGTATCTCCCCTGTCAGTATTTGGTAATAGAGGCCTTGTAAGTCCAACACCCTTTGAAATATATTGATAGTACTTGGTAGGACTGAACAGGAGGTAAGAAGGTTAGTCGTATACAAAAACTGTAACTTAGAATACTGCAGTTTTGAGTTCACTCCCCTGACAGTATTTGTCAGTGGAAACCATGTGATTGTCATAACTTAAGCACCATGGAAGATACATTGATGATACTTGGTAGAATTGTACATGAGGTTAAAAAGGTGTGTTGCATGTAAGGACCACAACTCTGGATGCTGTGTTTTTTTTGTTATCTCCCCTGACAGTATTTGGTAGTAGAAACTTGTTTGCTGCATAGCTTCATCAGTTAAAATTGGATCTTCCTTAAACTTGCAGAAGTGGAGGACATGGATATTTTGGAGTTATATCCTCCAGATTAATGAATATTGTAGACATTGAGTGACCTTTTAGGCACAGGTGAGCGTTAATGACCACCATGGTCCTCTTGTTTATATATGAAGAGTGCAGAGAGCTGAGACAAACAAAAATCACAGTTGAATTCGAAGCTTGATTTTGGATTTTGTGAAACCGTATTTTAACAACAAATATTTTTCATAGATTAAAGCAGACACAGCCTCTTATTTCACATTTAGTTGTATATGTTCTAAAAAGAAAGACATGTGACTAGCGAGTCAAATGGTGAAAACCTTACTGAAATATTCCAAATACTTACATCATTGGTTTTTATGAAAAATTTAAAAAAATGTTTTAAAAACTTTAATTTGAAAATATTCCAAATACATGTACTTACAACAGTGGTTCTTATGAAATTTTTTTTCAAAAATCTTTTAAAAAAATTTAATTTGAAAACATTCAAAGAATGTATACGGAGAGAAAAGGTCTCTTCCCTTTTTGTTAGGGTGCAGTGCTTATACATTTTCATATTTAGTTTGATACAATTTAATTTTGAGAAATCAAATTTATGTCAAACTAAAATTTAAATTTCATTGTCTGAAGTTATTTTACCGAAGTTTTATGTGTATTTTGTAATGATCTTTGGAATGTAATTATCAAAAATAAATTTGTTCTTGGTAATTTTTTTTCCAACATAGTAACCTGTATCTTGCATTTTTCATATTTAAAAAAAAAGTTTTTGGAATTTAATTATATTAGTTTTCATAATTTAAAAAAAAAAATTCTAGCTTGAAATTTTAAGTCTTAATATCAATAGTAATAGAATACGTACTTTTTTTTTAATTAAAATTAGCAGTCTGGAATAAAATGATGAGGATTTAAAATCTAAAAGAATCAGTGACATCATAGGATAGTGTATTTTGGGATAGCTTTTTTACAAAGTATAAATAGCAATACCAGTTACTAAGACTTTGAACATTCAGGAATCTCTAAATGGGGTTTTCAACATAATTTTCATTTTGCCAATATCTTTACCGTAATTTGAAATATTTTGAAATTAGGGGATGCATCTGAACATCTTTAAGCTCACTACTGTTTTTAATATACTCGTTTTTCAAACAGGGCGTATTTGGTTATGGGGTCTGAAGCCATAAACTTTTTTGTTTCCAGCTAACTCCTCCTACGGTTTTCATCCCATCAGGCTGAATCTTGGTTTATAAATTGACCATGATGTGGAGCAGCACATAATGTTTCGGGGTTACAGTCCACCAAATACTAACAGGGTTATGCCCCTTTGAAAATTCCTGTAAGTTTTTTGTTTCCAGCTAACTCATCCTACAGTTTACATCCAATCAAGCTGAAACTTGATTTATACTTAGACCATGATGTGGAACAGTGCATATTATTTCAAGGTTGCAGTACACCCAATATTAGCAGAGATATGTCCCTTTGAAAATTTCAATAAACTTTTCGTTTCTGACTAAATCCTCCTACAGTTTACATCGGATCAAGCTGAAACTTGATTTACAGTTAGACCATGATGTGGAACAGTGCATATTTGTTCGAGGTTACAGTCCATCAAATATAGCAGAATAATGACCCTTTGAAAATTTCATTAAATTTTTTAGTTTCTTGCTAGCTTCTCCTACAGTTTACATCCGATCAAGCTGAAGTTTGATTTATAGGTAGACTATGATGTGATGCAGCTCATGTTGTTTTGAAGCCACACTCCACCAAATATTAACAGAGTTATATCCCTTGGAATATTTCGGTAAACTTTTTGTTTCTGGCCAACTCCTCCTACAGTTTACATCGGATCAAGCTGAAACTTGATTTATAGTTAGACCATGATATCGAGCAGCTCATATATATTTGAGGTTACAGTCCACCAAATATCAGCAGAGTTATTTTCCTTTGAAATTTTCAGTATATTTTTCACTTCCCCAGCTAACTCCTCCTACAGTTTACATTTGATCGCGCTTAAACTTGATTTATAGTAAGAACATGATGTGGAGCAGCGCAAATTATTTCAAGGTTACAGTCCACCAAATATTGGCAGTTATGCCCCTTTGAAAATTTCTGTAAATTTTTTGTTTCCGGCTTATTCCTACTACAGTTTACATTGGATCAAGCTGAAACTTGATTTATAGTTACACCATGAAGTGGAGCAGGGCATATTATTTTGAGGTTACAGTTCACCATGTATTAGCAGAGCTATGCCCCTTTGAAAATTCTGTATTCTTTTCGTTTCTGGCTAACTCCTATAGTTTACACCTGATCAAACTGAAACTTTGTAAATATTTACACTGAGCTTAAACTCGATTTATAATAAGAATATAATGTGGAGCAGCACATATTATTTTGAGGTTACCAAACATCAAATATTACCAGAGTTATGCCCCATTAAAAAATTCCATAAACTTTGCAATTCTGGCTAACTCCTATAGTTTACATCCAATCATGCTGAAAAGCGATTTATTGTTAGACCGTGGTGTGGAGCAGCGCATATTATTAGGAGGTTACAGTACACCAAATATTAGCAGAGTTATGCACCTTTAAAATTCTGTTAATCTTTTGTTCCCGGCTAACTCCTCATATAGTTTACATCCAATCAAGCTGAAACTTGATTTGTAGTTTGACCATGATGTGGAGCAGCACATATTATTCCAAAATTACAGTCCAACAAATAGTAGCAGCATTATGTCCCTTTAAAATTTTTGGTAATGTTTTGGTTTCCAGCTAACTCCACTTACAAATTTACACAGGTCTGGAGCACAGAATTGCACAGTAGTCCGCATATGTGCTACATCTTATTACTTGCCAAGGGCGTATGATACATCCGCTTGTAGAGCTCTTGTTTGTTTCTAGATACAATATATAAAATATAATGGACATAATGACTCCTCAAATGGATGGAATAACAGACGGTAAACGGTAAAAGGCCAGAACTATGTACATTTAAGCACTCTAGATGATTATCCAGATTATCTTTTTAATTATAATTTCTACACAAAACATATGTTGTTGGTACTTATTTGAAAGTTATTGATAGGGTAGTTGTAATGAATACCCACAACTTACAATCCTTTCAGTCCTTTTAGAAATAAGTAACATGTAAGTATTTCTGACTTGAAAAATAAAAAACAAAAAAAAAAAAAAAAAAAAAAAAAAAACAAAACAAAAAAAAAAAAAAAAAAAAAAAAACTTTGTTATCTGATTATAAATAATGTTACTGTACACAGTATAGGGAAATTAAATAAAAATGTGGTTAAAAGGGGTTCAGAACCACAGTGATGTGGATCAAATATTCAAGATACTGAAACTAGTTACTCTGAATTGTGCAGAATACCCACATGGTGTAGCGAAAATGGCATTGTTTTAGTTACATATCAAGAAATATTGAACAAAATGAAAGTACCGATGATATGTAGTCTAGAGGCTTATAGAAATTAAGGAAACCGCCACCATCAGCACTCTCAGTGCTTTGATTTAGATATTTTGCTGACAAGACTGCATCCATATTTTTCTAAGGGCCATAACTCAGGAAAGGGGTATAACCCTGTCGAAAAAAAAGTATGTTTCAGCTAGTTTTTCATGAGAATTCCATATAAGAAGTTTCAGAACAGTAGCATGAACGATTGTAAAGTTATGCTATGCATCAAAAAGCGTGACGAACGGACGGACGGACGAACGCCCCAGAAGCAGTATGCCCCTCCACTTCTTCAAAGTTGGGGGCATAATTAGGATGTTCAGAATTTGGTTTTGACAATCCTTACCTCCTGCAAGGACAGCAGGCCTTGCCCAACTGTAAGCCAATATCAGTTGGACGCCCCCTTGACGTAAGATACACGACACCTTTGCCTCACCCAACCACACCCAAACATGCCCCTATTGGATTGACAGCATGGGTCGTAAAACCTTGACACAAAAATAGTTTTAACAGTACAACATCAGTGGATTAGGGTAGCCATCTGAAGCGTATCATGTTGCAACATATGTTTGAAAATAAAATTTATTTGCTCTGTTCCGTGGCATCATGGTAACGATTTCGTACTTTTTTAAATTATTTTCTTTTGTCAAAATTTTTAATATCTGCTTCTATTGCGCATCGACATTGCAACCTCTTTACTAAGAACGAAAACAATTTCGAATAAGCTGTCAACATAGGTTTTCCAGGGGCCAGTCAAAAGAAGCTGTATTAAAAGCATTGATGAAGTTATCAATGAAAGTCAACAGTTACAAGATAAAAATCTAAGAGACGGCCTTTCGAAACAAAGAACAAACAACAGAACGAAAGCAGAAATTCGGTGTTATATTAACCCTTAAAGCGCCAAGAAAAACTGCATCTGAAAATGTCGTCTGTTTATGTCGTCTGCTGAATATTCTTGCAGACTTTTCCAACCTATTTTTGCATACAGGCAAACAGTGTGGACCCTGATCAGACTGCAGTCTGATCTGGGTCCACACTGTTTGCAGAAATGATTTTTAAAGTAACCGGCAGAAGACAAAGCAGACGACAATAGTTGTGACTGGCGCTTTAAGGGTTAAGTCCCTTTAGTTTGCAAGGCTGTACACTCCTCCTTTACTTTCCCAAACATTGCCTTCTCAAAAAAGAAGAAAGTAGGAACCATACTGAAGCACAAAACAATACAAAACAGGCCATTAGCGCCCCTTAATCATTAGTGAGTCATCAAAATGCAACATATAAATAGTTATGCCGAGTGGACTCTTCTACCTGAATTTTTTGGACCAATCCATTTCCAGTTTAAGGGGTGTCTGGTCATTTTTTTTATTATTACCATGTTTTATTAAAATGTCTGTAATCTATTCAAAAAGTGTAGACTCTAATCAGACGCGGCGTCTGATCTGGGTATACATTGTTTGCCACTGTCCCATTTATGGGACGCTAGGCACAAATGGGTTAATGAACGAGTGTTCCTTCTTTGAGGTGTTCATACATGCCATACATGATCTAAAGGAGACTAGATGCACTTGGAAAAGTTTACGCCATGTTTTACAAAGGAGACAAGTTATTTGACTTTCTGTTTAGTTAACTGCACACCAAACCCAGTCTGGAAAAGATCTACTCTAAAATGAAAGAGTTTGCTCTCTTTATTTGCTCCCAAGGGGAACAAATACTGTCCTTTTGGAGTATATCCCTTTCAGAAGGGAAGCAAGAATATTTTGAAAGAGTTGCTCTCTTGAAAGTGTATCCGCTCCTCTTCTGCACAAAAGGTATACTAAGACAACAAAACTGAGGGTATAATAATGAAATAATGTGTACTTACCCTAGCATTCGGGAACGCATGCGTTATGTAAATAACACAAATGACCACCAGAAGTATAATGCATGTATGTCGTACCATTCTGCTTCAGTCCTGAAAACTTAAAAATAATGTGTCAATGGGTAAAGCGTGGCCTTGTCAGATACCAGTTTACGGATTGAATATGTGTTCTGCAACGTCTGATAAGGGTCTAAACTTTGTGCTCTGGCTTGTCTGTTCCAGTGCTTAGGGTCAACCCTTTCATCACAGCAGACAAGAACAGATACTTCTGCAAATAGTGTAGATCCTGATGAGACGGCTCGTCACGAGCCGTCTCATCAGGATCTACACTGTTTGCCATTCTGTTTCCAATTTTGTACTGATAGCCCTATTTGTAACACTAGACATGGGTTGAAAGATTTATTCTGTACATGTATAATGATAAATCCACCATTCTGGATGATGGCACTGGAACAACGTTAGGCCAACTGGAGCATGTGGAGGGTAATTATATAAATAAAAGAAGAGGAGGTTGAGCTAGGATGGTTACATGTTAACTCGCCCTCGTATTACTGAGGTTTAAGCAAAACCATTAAAGAAATACTTTCTTCAATCAAAATTCGGGCACCTCTCCTCCAGTTACCACAGAGTAAACTAGGAGGTGTCCGTGGGACATCAGTGACCCCGCCAAGTGCCCTTTGTATCGTACAATGCTTAAATTATAGGCCACGTGTTGGTCCAGAGAGATAATACAAACAACAAAGTAGAGATTTTCTAGGTATAAGACAATAAAATCTATCAATGATGTTCAATGGGGACGAGAAAATCCCAACCTGAGGGTCTACCGTTCCAGTGGGAAATGAGGCTGTGAAGAATCATGAATATATTCATACGGTTTAGGTGTTATAAGCCGGACACGAAGAAAGCATTACACTACATGGATTTTTTATTTTTGGCAAAGGGTGTTGGTGGTGGGGGGGGGGGGGGGGGGGGGCGGGGCGGGGGCGGGGGCGGGGGGGTTAATACAAAAACCGATCTGCCAGAGTTGTTCGAGACACACCGTGTCGATGTGAATTAGCAATCTGTGATTTTTATGATCATATTCCTTACGGTTTAGGAGTTCTGAGTAGGACACGAATTTTCAGCATTAGACTATATGGATTTTAGGCAAGGGGGGGATAATTCCTGGACAAAATTAAAAAAAAAACAAAAAAAAAAAAACTGAGTTAGCCAGAGTTGTCGTCTTTGTTCGCCACACATCATTACGATATGATTTAGCCATCTGTGAAGTTTCATGAATACATTCTATACCGTTATGAGCTATGAGCCCGACACGACATTGAGGCAAGGGGAGTTTATTCAAAACCCGAATTAGCCAGAGTTGTCTTCCTTATTCGCGACACATTGTCTTGATACGATTTAGCCCTCTGAGAAGTTTCATGATTATATTTCATACGGTTTAGGAGTTATGAGTCGGACAAGAAGAAAGCATTACACTACATGAACGTTTGGCAAGGGGAGTTCTCAAAAACACATCGCGACAAATCGTCTTGATATGATTAAGCCATCTGTGAAGTTTTATGAATATATTCAATACAGTGTAGGAGATATAAGCCGGACACTAATTTTCAGCATTAAACTGCACAGGTTTGAGGCAAGGGAAAATAATAACAAAATCAAAGTTTATGGGGAAAATGTTGAAAAGTCATTTTCTCAGAATGTATGAAAGACTAATGGCTGAAACTTACAATGTGTGATTAAAGTAGTAAAGCATTGTAGTCATAATCAAAATTTTGTCCCTTGAGGGTTATCTGCCCTTGCAACTAAGCTATATACATGTATAAAATTGTGTAATTTTTAAATGTCTTCTTTTCTGAAACTGCTTGAGCAATTTCCACCAGATTTCACATGGGCTTTTTGTTGAAAGGGTTTTGCCATTTTGTTCAAATGGTTCCGCGCAATTGAACAAGATGGCCGCCATGTCCGTATATGGTAAAAACTCTTGAAAATCTTCTTCTCCAGAACCAAGAAAGCTTTGGGGCTGAATTTTGGTATATAGCATCGAGGACTCAAGGTCTACCAAGTTTGTTCAAATGATGACCATAGGTTGACCTTTGATCTTTTTACGGCAAGGTCAAATTTACGTCTTTATAGATTTGTATGGGGGGAAATGTTGAAAAATCATTTTTTTTTCAATACGTATTTAAGAATAATGGCCGAAACTTACTATGCATGATTAAAGAAGTAAAATGTTTTAGTTAGGATCAAATTTTGCCCCTGGGGGCCCAGGGGTTATCTGCCCTTGCTCCTGTGCTATATACAGGTATTAAACCTTGAAATCTTTAAACGTCTTCTTCTCTAAAACCACTTGACCAGTTTTCACCAGATTTCACATGGGGCCTTCTGTTGATTTGTTCAAATGGTTCTGCATCATTGAACAAGATGGCTGCCATGCCCATATATGGTAAAACACTTAAAAATCTTCTTCTCCAGTACTAAGAAAGCTTTGAGGCTGAGTCTTGGTATACAGGTATACGGGGACTCAAGGTCTACCAAATGTATTAAAATGAGAGACTAGGATGACCTTTGATGTTTTTATGGTATGGTCAAATTTGTGTCCCAGTTGCTGTGGCAATATTGGAAGACTGTTGCATGGCATTTGCAAATATGCACGTGAGCGAATTATGGCCCATGGGCCTCTTGTTCATATTTCTGCTCAAAACATAGATTGTGGGTACTTGTTAGAACTGCCTCGGCGAGACGGTTCTAACGAGTACCCACAATCTATGTTTTTGAGCAGAAATAAGAAAAAACATTATATATCCCTGTAAACCCCAGTTTTATTATATAAAGGTGGGGCTTAAGGGCGTCAAAATTATATAGGTATGTTTTCGTGATGACATTGTTGAAACAGCGGCAGCATAGCTTCTCACTTAAGATTGCCAGTATGCATAACTATATTCTATCATTTAGAAAAGGTAATATAACTTTGATTATATTTAACGTGCTGTATAAAACATGCCTTGAACAGAATGTAGTTGCACGTATGTTTCAGAATAATATTGTTCATTTAGTAGGGACAACTGATACTTTCTCTTTTGTTGAAATATAATAAATGCTATGAATACTCCTAACATAGTCGATTCAGACTGCCTACTCCTGAAGCTAGTAAGTTCGGTTTAGCGCGTCTCAGTTAAGTACATTTGGTAGATTTTCCGTTATTTGTACAATACTCGGGGCACCAACCCTGAAAACATAAGTTAACCCTACACGGAGGCACCACTCCCCCCTCCCCTCCCCCCCCCCCCCACACACACACCCTCAATGTTTTTTCATTGTAAGTGATGGGGAAAATATGCTGATAATAGAACATAATGGAGCAGGACCTTGCATGAAAGAAAAAAGGTGTGAAAGCAGTCATTTTTGCATGAAGTCAATATTTATATATTTTTTTTTTAATCCAACATTTCTGTAATATTTGTTTTAAAAAATACGCTTTTTGAAATTTTAACTTTGTCTATGCATTTATTTTGTACTAATCAATATGTATTAAAATAGAAATTTGCTTGTCCCAGTCAGAAAGCACTATAGGCAGTTTTGGGATAAAAAGTGATAAATTCGAATGAAAACTGCTGATCTCTGTAATAGTTTTTTTTTTCTTTTTAGATATTGATCTAAAAAGTTTAGTTTTGTTTTCAATTTTTCAATGGTATTATATTTTTACAATATAAAAGTAATTTTTTAATATATTTCCTGGGCCCAAGGTGTGAATACCGGACCAAGTCTTTAGGAAAAAATGGTAATTTTAATAATGCAATCTATTTTTTTACTATTATTGTTATAAAAACAACCAAAATCGCTTATATTGCTTAACTGGTACCATATAAAAGTGTAATCTTAAATCAATTTTTATTTTATTTTATTTATTTATTTTTTTGTGTGGAAAAAGATGTTCTAAAGTACTCGTGTGTCTATTATCAAGTTAGAGGATAATTTTCAGAGCATTAATAGGTAAAAAAATTTCAAAGCCGAATAAATAATTTCGTGTGCTGTGGATTTATTACAGAAAATACTCATTTTATTAGTAAAAATAAAAGCTCTTGACACAAAATATAATTAAAATATTGACTTCAAAGCAACCGTCCGTTCAACCGGTATAATTCCGGACTATAAAATTAAATTTATTGAAATGCATCTTAAATTGGAAAAAACAAATTTCGCGAGATCTATCCTTTTAAACCTTTCCTATCTCATGTTACTAACATGCTTCATTTGTTTGTGTATCATCCTGTGCCCGTGGGTGGCACATTAGATAACAAACTAAACGTTTTTCAAGGTATGAAAGCTACATATCATTTGAAAGCTACATATCATCTAACACAGCTTGTTTGTTTGACTCTCTTAAAAATGAATCCAACATGAATCCTTCTTTCTTTAATAAATTGTTTATTTTAAATATGGATCTCCTAATGTTAAAAATAATCTTTCAATTTCCCAGACGTTTTCGGCCTCCCTTGTCTGTAGGGAATAAAATCTACAGATCACTTTCCTTCTGTAGTGGATAGGGTGTAATCCCCTATTAAAACAGGAACCACCTGTTTTCCGTGGGTGGCGTCTCGTATGCTGGGAGAGGGGAACCTGATGATTGAGGAAAGCCCAGGGATCTCCAGCTTTTCAACACATCATTTTGGCCCTTATTTCAGATAGAAGAGCGGTCTGGGTTAGATCCGGCCTGGATCAATCGGCTCAGTCGTGCCAAGCTCTAGAAGCGCACAACTTGTTCTTAGCTTCTTTCTCTCTTTCATACGTATCTTTATGGTACCAACCGGGCTTATTTTTCTCTTATTCCTCTAACTTTAAGTGAGTTTCAACGGGCGGCGGCTGATGGGTCAATTAGTGGGCTTGTACTGGGGCTTTGGCGGAAACCTCTGTGAGTGGAGGCTGTGGATAGGGGGATGAACTCAACTGTTCATAAATTTTTCTATGGAAATTTAGATGAATAGGTGGGAAATCATCTAAGCATGAGGCCGAGCTGAAGACTCTGATCTTGACACCGAGTATAATAGCAATGTAGCCTTGACGTTAGAAATAGGAGATCCATTTCTGTTAAACGTCCCCTTGTAGGGCTCCATGGAGGGTGGAGCGTATAGCTATCGAATCAAAAATTTCATCACCATGGCCTCTCGAAAACGATTTCTGGCGTTCGACTCTTCGGAGGACGACACGCAACCGACTACCTTTACGTTCAAAGCTAATGAGAACTTCGCAAAATTTTTAGTGATTTCGAGTAAAGAGGACAAACCTATTACTTCACTGTCACCTTTCATTATAGACAAACAAATAGAATCAATTATAGGCACTCCAAAAATGTAAAAAAATTAAAAAATGGAACTCTTTTGGTCGAAACAAACAGAAAATCTCAAACTGATAATCTCTTGAAACGTACAAAATCTTTTAATATTAATGTCACTGTCACGGAACATAAAACTCTCAACAGTTGCAAAGGTATTATCCGTGACAGAATGCTAAAACATGAAACTGAAGAAAATATCACAGAATATCTTAACACACAAGGAGTAACAGCTTGCAAACGTTTTAAAATTAAAAAAAATGGAAACCTTATAGAAACAAATACACTTTTACTAACTTTCAACACCACAACTTTGCCTAAATCACTAAAAAATTTTTACCGAATTATACCGGTTGAAGTCTACATCCCAAATCCTCTGCGGTGTTTCAACTGTCAGAGGTTTGGACATCATGAAAACGGCTGTCCGGAAGCACCTGGATCAATATGTGAAAAATGTGGTATGGGTGACTTTGATCACTATACAAATGCTTGTAAAAATGAAGCCAAGTGTGTGAACTGTCACAAAAATCATCTATCAAAATCAAATCAGTGTAAAATTTGGAAAAAAGAGAAAGAAATTATGAAAATTAAAGTTACAGAAAAAATCACTTATTTAGAAGCCAAAAAAATTCAAGAAAATCAACCTGAAATCACCTTTGCAAAAGTTGTTCAATCCCTAAACACTTAACCTGAAACCAAAGAAACTTCTACCCAGTTTAACGAAAAAGATTCTGTCATCAAAGCAAATTCAAAAGTTATTACACCTACTCTAAAACCTAAACCTAAACCCGCATCTACTCATCAGTCTAGACCATCAACAAAATCTCAAAACAGTTCACAAATACAGCCGACTAAAGCAAGTGGATCACAACAGAGATCCAGGTCCAGGACAGCTGATACAAAAGGAAAAATGAAAAAGAAAAAGATAAAGAACCGAATCCATACAGTAAAGGGGCGTCGGCCGATCCGATCAAGTTGGTCAATCGGTACGATTCCCTTGAGAACATGGATTGACTCCTCCATGTTCTTGCAGTCTCAGAGAAAACAAAAGGATTAAGTTCCTTATTTTAAAATCATCTTTCCATTTATCATGGATAAAAAATCAATTATTCAGTGGAACTGTCGAGGACTCAAAGCAAATTATAACGAAATTTTAATTTTAACAACACTACTTTCTCCAACTGTCTTTTGTCTCCAGGAAACCTTTTTAAAAATACAGATAATATTACAATGTAATTCTAAAAATTATAGTTTATATAATCATATCGCAACTGAAAATCAGAAAGCCTCAGGAGGTTCATCTATCCTTGTAAAATCAAATGTTCCTCATAGACAGATAGATATAAATAGTAATTTACAAGCTGTTGCTGTAAATGTCACTCTGTCTAAATCCATAACAATTTGTTCTCTATATCTTCCTCCACACTGTAAATTTTCTAAACACGATTTAGAAAATCTTATAAACCAGTTACCTCGTCCTTATTTATTATTAGGTGACTTTAATAGTCACAGCAAACTATGGGGTTGTCTGGATACAAATGACAAAGTAGAAATAATAGAAAATTTTATTGCAGAAAATGATTTATGTTTATTTAACGATAAACAACCAACTTATCTTCATTCTCCGACAAGATATTATTTTGCTTTAGATTTGTCTATACGCTCTCCAAATATTTACTTAGATTTTGATTGGTCAGTTCTAGATGACCTTCATGGGAGCGATCACTTTCCAATTAAAATTGAAGAAATTGAATCGACAAATGAAGACCATCATTCCCGATGGAATTTGAATAAAGCAAACTGGGAGAATTTTATGGAGCTATGTAATGAAAAATTAAAACCTGAAATGTTTAAAACAGTAGATGATATACAAGCTTTTACTGATACATTAATTCATATAGCCGAAAAATGTATTCAGAAGTCCTCGACACGTTCAAAAAGAAATAGACCTTGGTTTAATAACGATGTTAAAAATTCAATAAATAAAAGAAAATCTGCCTTACGAAAGTTCAATAGGCAGCCAACAAAAGAAAATCTAATCCATGCCAAACAATGCGAGCAAAAGCTCGCAAGACAATAAAAACGGCTAAAAGAACATCTTGGCAGCAATACGTCTCCAAACTTAACTCTAGAACTCCAACAAAGAAAATATGGGACATGATTCGAAAAATTACTGGCAAAAATAAAAATAACAAGCATGTCCATATTAAATCAAATGGAAATATATGCTCAACGACTAAAGATATTTCCAATGCACTAGGAGAGAATTTTCAGAAAAACTCTTCTAGTGCAAACTATTCCGAAACCTTTCAAAACATAAAACAAGAACGAGAGAATGAGCATTTAAATTTTATGTCACTAAATCATGAAAAATATAATGTACCATTCACAGCGTCAGAATTATTAGATGCTCTTCATAAATCTCATGATACAGCTGCTGGTCCTGATGATATTCATTATCAAATTCTTAAACATTTACCCGATAACGCTTTAGAAACATTATTAAATATTTTAAATGAAATTTGGATCACTGGAAAATTTCCAAAAGACTGGAGTAAAGCAACGATTATACCTATACCAAAACCTAATAAAGATCATACTGAAGCTACTAACTATAGACCTATTGCTTTGACAAGTTGTCTATGTAAAACAATGGAGAGAATGATTAATGATAGACTGGTTTGGTTCTTGGAATCAAACCAGCTTATAACAAAATATCAAGCTGGATTCAGAAAAAATAACTGTACAAACGATCGTTTGGTTCGTTTGGAATCTTTTATTCGTGATGCCTTTGTTAAAAAAGAACATGTCATAGCTGTATTTTTTGACCTTGAAAAAGCTTTCGATACTACTTGGAAACATGGCATCATGAAAGATTTACATAAATTAGGCCTTAAAGGCCGATTGCCACTTTTTATTCAAAATTTTTTATCAGATCGAACATTTAATGTTCGAATAGGTAATACGTTATCGGACATATTTAAACAAGAACAAGGTGTACCACAGGGAAGCATTTTATCACCTACCTTGTTTGGCGTTAAAATTAACGATATTGTTAAATGTGTGAAAGACCTTGATTGTTCTCTTTTTGTTGACGAAAAATATGGAAACCATTGAATTCAAACTACAACGATGTGTAACAATATAGAAGATTGGGCAACAGAAAATGGTTTCAAATTTTCAAAAACAAAAACTCAGTGCGTTCATTTTTGTCAAATACGTCAGCTATATTTAGATCCTCATCTTACCATATACGGTAGTCCTATTCCAGTCGTCAGTGAAGCAAAATTCCTAGGTCTTTTGTTCGATAACAAATTATCTTTTATACCACACATCAAAGCTTTAAAAGCTAAATGTTTAAAAGCACTTGATATTCTTAAAGTTCTCTCCAGTTCCGACTGGGGAGGAGATCGTACTGTTCTTTTAAATCTTTATAGATCTTTAATTCGATCTAAACTGGATTATGGATCCATAGTTTATGGATCCGCTAGAAAATCTTATTTGAAATCTTTGGATACTATTCATCACCAAGGTTTACGTCTGGCTCTAGGGGCTTTTCGTACTTCCCCCATCGAAAGTTTATACGCTGAATCAAATGAACCATCGTTGTATATAAGAAGAGAGAAATTGTCTCTTCAATATGTTACTAAATTAGCCGCCAATCCACGTAATTCAGCTTATGATTGTGTTTTTAACCCTAAATATGAAAGATTTTACAACAACAAACCAACGGCTATTAAACCCCTTGGCCTGAGAATACAACCGTTACTTGAAGAGGCCAATATTAATATTAAAATTGTCCAGCCCTTTTCTTTTCCATCAAAAGAGCCATGGAAGTTAAACCCTCCAAAGATTATTTTTGACCTTCATAAAAATAAAAAAACAGAAGTCGAGTCACATATTTTTAAGAATGAATTTTTAGAAATCAAATCAAATTATAAACATTACCTGTCAATTTATACAGATGGTTCGAAACAAGATGAGAAAGTTGCTTGTTCTGTTATTAGTCCAAATTTTACTGACAGTATCAGATTACCTGATAATAGCTCCATTTTTACCGCCGAAGCCAAGGCAATTGATATTGCATTTTACCATATCAGAGATCAGTCTGAAAAACAGTTCATCATTTATTCCGATTCTCTTTCTGTATTAAAATCTCTTAAAGATTTACACCATAGAAACCCATTAATTCAGCAAATTCTTAAAAAATATTATTACCTTTCAGTTTCAAAAGAAATTGTATTTTGTTGGCTTCCCAGCCACGTTAATATTCGTGGAAATGAATTAGCCGATTTAGAAGCTAAATCTGCACTATCCTTAGTGATAACCAATTTTAAAATTCCTCACTCCGACTTTAAATCGAACATCCGTCTATACATTAACAATAAATGTCAGTCTGTTTGGGAAACACAAACTCAAAATAAACTAAATGAAATAAAACCAAATTTTAACAGCAAATGCACATTCTCTAATTACAGCAGAAAAGAACAAACAAAAATCACGAGATGTAGAATTGGACACACTAGAATTACTCATTCTTACATATTAAAAAATGAACAAGCTCCATTCTGCATTCCTTGTAACGAACCTTTCACAGTCAAACATTTTCTTATCACTTGTGCTGAATTTAATTACATTCGCACAAAGTATTTTAACATAAAAACTATAAAGGAACTTTTTGATATGCCAACTCAGAAAATACTCGACTTTCTTAAAGAGATCGGACTTTTTAATAAAATATGATCAGTATTTTTAATAAAATCATTGATACTTTATCTCTTTAAAATAAACACATCAATCCTAGATATTTTTAAATTTCTCATTAAATAAAATCATCATATAACATAAAACTTATTAGACGCTATATGCCTTTTTAGGGTTGAGCGTCTATAAACAAAATAACCATCCATCCATCATTTATATTCTACTTTGTGCTTCAATGTTTAGCTAGTCTATGGGTGAACTTTTCTTCTGTGGTCTTCTGTGCTTGTCTCTGAAATATATTGGAACTCTAGGCCAGAATATCTATAGATTAGCCACAGAGTTCAATAAATAAGCAAACAAACAAACAAACAAAAAAAAAAAAAAAACAAACACACACACACACACACACACACACACACACACACACACACACACACACACACACACAAAACAAAAAAAAAAAAACAAAACAATCAAACAATATATGCCTTGGGCAAGGCTAATTGCTCTCCTAAACGCCAATCCCACATGTCAGTGGGTCTACTCTTACTAAAAGGAAGGAATATGGGGAATAAACCTTTCACAGAGGACCCTATTACCCCACTTAAGCCTAGTCTCCACTATTTGTTTAAAAGACACATCAATTTCTGTCAAAATGATAAAAATAAAATCGACCTGACACCCGTAAAATGACAAACAGACTCATCCAGTTAACAGGAATAGAAGAGTCTATTAGGCGTCAATGGGTGAACAAGCCATCATATTAGGCTGTCTATACTGAAGAGCAGAACAGGTCTGTTGATATTTATATGCATACGGTGAGATTCCGATCCTGCCTCCACCAAATCGAAATCTGGTTTACTGATTTTTATGGTTCCCCCTTATATAAAATGGAAATGTTAGCTTTCTCATAGGCCGGCCTCGGTGGCTCAGTTGGATGCGCGCCCTACTGGAGACCAGGAGGTCGCGGGTTCGACCCCCGCCGAGGTCGGCAACATTCTTTCGTGGAGATTGATCATGAAATATTTTCTACGGTCATTCTCTCCCTTCCGCTGATTCAAGAAGGGCAGTTGTCAGTTTCTGGCGAAAGAATGTGCACAATACTGGTTAACCGCTTAGAGGACTAAGCCTGCCCAGTAAAAGTGTAGTTAGGTAAACTGACCGCGCTCGACATGACCCCATCGGGTTGACTGGGCCGTAAAACCTCAACACAAACAAACATAGCAGAGGCGGATCCTTGATTACATCACGAAAACACGCCTATATAATTTTGACCCCCTTAAACCCCATGGCACTTTTATATAATAAAACTGGGGTTTACAGGGATATACATTATTTTTTTCTCATTTTGCTTACAAAAACATAGATTGTGGGTATTCGTTAGAACCGCCTCGCCCAGGCGGTTCTAACGAGTACCCATAATCTATGTTTGAGCAGGAATATGAAAAATATCAGATTTTTTTATCTGAAATTTTCCTTTTTTGGTTGTAAAATTTTTAATATATTTGAATAGGCGTGTTTGTGTAATGATTTGATTTATGGGGTTCAAAATTTCTGTGAGGGGGCTCGATTTGATTAAATTACCATACTTTCACCGCGTATTCTGACTAGCAGCTTGAGCAAACAGTGTACACCAAGATCAGATGCCACAGAACGCGGCGTCTGACCAGGATCTACGAGTACACTGTTTGCCACTCATCTAGAAGTTTTATACACATTCACCGGAAGTAAAGAAGAACTTTTAAAAAATTAAGAAGTACAATGTAAAGTCGGAGCTGTGCGAATATTTTGGGTAAATACGCATCCACAATTGATAAAATCTATCCAAATGAAAATGAAATTAGTCCAAGGGAGTTCGACTGAACCCCTCCAATCCCCTCTGGCTCCCCGACCCCCTGGACAGACACATCTCTTTATTCATTTTCGGGGCTACGTACAGTGCGTCTGAACCCATTGCGTCTGATCAGTGTCTCCACCGTTTGCAAATAATTTAGCCATTTTTCTCTAGGAATATACCCAGTAACAATTTTACTATGGTTTTATTAGGCTAATTTCATGGGATGGAGAGTGGGGCTCGGGTCACGAATTTGCTACGCTTTAAGAAGCGGTTACGAGGAAGAAGACACCTTTGGAAACTGAAAAAAAAAAGTGCGTGTGGCTATATAAACCAATACATTATCAAGCTAAATTCTTGTACTGGCAGTGTATGACATTTAGTGTCACAGGCTCGCAAATCTGACTTCATTTGCCGGAACGCTTTGAAACAAACTCACTCTAAATAAACGGAAAATCAAACACCGCCTCAATTGTATTATAAAAAAGTATACGTAGGTCATGGGTTGGAATCCCGCTGGCGGCAGAATTCAGTTTATGACCGTTCGGTTCTTCACAGCACACAGCATTTTATTTTCCTTTTACTTAAAGGCTCCATATTCCTAAAAAATAAACGATTTTTCATCTAAGAAAGGTTTAATTAATTAATATATGGTATTAATACGATCATAAAATGTGGCATCTGACAGCCTGTAAAATTTCAGTAAGTCTCTTGTTCTTGGACTGGATCAAAATGAAATGCTTTTGCATCGTATCTCTGAATTAATGTTGGCAACATTAATTCAGAGATACGATAAAAATCATTTTATTTGATCAATTTATTTAACCTTTACTGACTAATAAAATAAAAATCATTCAAGTTATTTTATCAATTTATCAAACCTTTCTTGGATAATAAAATGTCTACTTTTGAAGAATATGGAGCCTTTAAATGATGTTGAAATATACAAGCACACGCACCCGCTCACACACACACACACCGTTTTTTTCTCCCCTCTCCACTCCCCTTCTCTCTCTCTATCTCTCTCCAATGCCGGCAAGAAACTTTGTCTGTAGTCAAACAAAGCTGAATAAATGTGTTCATTAAAAAATTAATAAAACTTATAAAACTAAAACTCACCAAAAATACCGTCTCTATAAATGTCTTACGTCTTTATTCTCAAAAGTATAGTTTGAAAATGTACATCTCGTAAAGTGAGATTTAAGTTCACATTTTACCTTTACCACTCACAGGGTCAATGCAGCAGACTACAAATTGATGACTTTTTTTTTTTTTTTTCCCCATCAAAACAGGCTTTGGCATTGAATGCAAATTGTCGTCTCCTTAGACAATTTGCATCAAATGTCAAAGCCGTTTTTTCAGGAAAAAAAAAATTTCAAACTGTCGTCTGCTTTTTTTTTAAACTCAGCATGCTAAGCGTTAAAGGGTATGGAAATCAACTGAAGCGTCGTTCATAGCATTGTTAAAAGAAGAGCGTCTGCCAAATTTGAAGGTTTTGCGTAGCTCAACGCTTAGCACTCAGGGTAAAATTTTTAGTCAGCAGACGACATATTGAAATATTTTTTCTGTTTCTTTTTCTTTTTCTTTTTTTTAGCAAGATTTGACGTTTTTATGCAAATTGTCTTCTGCATGAAATGTAAAATTCTGTTTTCAAGAAAAAAAAAAAAAAAAAAAAAATCACCAATTTGTCGTCTGCTGAACTAGCCCTGAGAGTTTTAAAGGTTAAGGAAGTTAACTAATGCAATGATGTTGCAATATGAAATGCTTTTGAATAAATATCAGCTTTACTGACTATTAAAAATAACAAAAAAACTAAATGAGTTACTGCAAAGAAGAGAGAGAGAGAGAGAGAGAGAGAGAGAGAGAGAGAGAGAGAGAGAGAGAGAGGGAGAGAATCCCAGAATACATCCATGAGACGTGACCCACGCTTCCGTAGTCATGGTATATTTAATCTTTACCAGTCTCAAACTGACCTAATTTTACCCAGAAGATAGGTTTTGACATTTCATGCAAACTGCTTCCTTAGGAGACAGCAAAGCCCAATTTTCTCTATAAATACGAAAGATATAACCAAATGTCGCCTGCTGAACTTTTTATCTAACATGTTAAATGTTAAGGTGAATCACTTCTTTCATTGATGAAGCTCTCTGTCTCTCTCTCTCTGTGTCTCTCTCTCGCGCGCGCGTGCGTGTGTGCGTGCGTGGGCGTGCGCTCGTGTGTGTGTGTGTGTGTGTGTGTGTGTGTGTGTGTTCATTCAGGTGAACTCTCGACCAACCTACAAACGAATAGACGTGTATATTTATGTTTGCTTACAACACAGACAAATCTCAATGCTCAATGTCCTTTTCTATTTTTAGCATATGACGTCGCGTCTGACTGTATCATAAAAAGACAAGACAAACTATTTAGTCGTAAACGTCTAAGTACCGGAGCAAATTTTGTTCATGTTTACTTAGAAATATGGGACACGGGTATACTAAAGTTTAATAAATTTTCAATGTAATAGGTAAAAAAGAACAACAATGTGATTCTTTAATGTATGCTTTTATTAAGCTTTATGAATTTTCTTGATCAAGCAATATACGAATCCTAGTCATATTGGGATCTCCACGAGATTTAGTTTGTATTTAGTTTGTACATTATTATAAAAAAAAAAAAAAAGAAAGAAAAAAAAAGAAAGAAAAACATGCCAAAACTTAAATTAGTTACCATATCTTATCTAGAAGCTTATTTTAGCATGCGTCAGATATGAATAAAGTATGAACCACTAACTACATTACCTACCTCATATCTTCCTCTCTATCCAATCATGTATCTAACTACGATATTTACCCTATCTCTCTCTCCCCAAGATATCTAACTACGTTATCTATCTATCTATCTATCTATCTATCTATCTATCTATCTATCTATCTCCAGCTACCTAAGTTCGTTACCTCACTCTCTCTCTTGCTATCTAACTACGTTGCCTGCCTCATATCTCTATCCATCTAGCTATCTGTCTCCCTCTCTCTCTCAACCATCATGATATCTAACTACGTTACCTACTTCCTATCTAGCTATTTAACACCGTGACCTACCTCCTCTATATCAGTCTCTCTCTCTCTCTCTATTCATCCAGCTATCTAACTACTTTACCTACCTCCTATCAATCTCTCTATCTCTGTATCTGTCTGCCTGTCGGTCTGTATCTCTCTCTCTCTCTTTCTCGCTCTGTCTCTCTGATTGTCTGACTGTGTACCTAATAGCCTACCACGCCATTTCAATAGTCATGTACTTTTTAAACGCATGATTGAAGGGATTTATAGTTACTTTAAAACCAGATTTTGAAAAAAAAAAAAAAAAAAAAAAAAAAAAAAATAGAATACTATGGTGTCTTTCTAGGAATTCAAAACATGTCATAGATTACATAAAGGCGTTATTGTACTTTTGCGCAGTGGGAAGTTTTAAAATGAGTTGTAACAAGGTGAAATAAGGACGGGTTTTGAACTCTCCCACACTATATATTGGAAGAGTCAAAGTTCGATTTTAGTTTGGCAGGCTATATGATATAGATATCTCTAAAGAAAAATGGTTGAACTATTTGCAAACAGTGGAGACCCCGATCAGACGCCGCGTTCTGCGGCGTCTGATCTGGGTCTGCACTGTTTGCCAGTTACCCGATTAGTTGTCTCCAGTCTTCAATGGGTTCAAAGCGAAGCACCTGATTGCTCTGCGCATCGGTAATCTAATAAGGGCCTTTGATGTAAGAGTCCACCGCTTGAAATTCCAATAGTCATGAAGCAGCACAGGTCTTGATCACTGTACGGATGTGCACGCTGGTCTGAATCTTCGGTTTGCGGTCAGCCGCCATAAATCCCATTTCGCTCAGTGTGGCGTAAACTTTTATCACCGCCAATTACATGAAATTGCACAATTTTAAATGTTATCAAATGAGAATCAGTGTGGGTAAATTTGAACAAGAATTGAGCCGTGTCCCAACACATGGGGCTTAAACAAATGAGAATTGAAAACCTAGTTCAGCCTGATCATTCGTAGCCTGATCAGTTCTGTTGTCATTCACATATTCTCATACAGAAAAAAAACAAACAAACAAAAACACTTGACCCAGTAGAATGCGCTGGCGTTGAGGGTGTGTGTGTGTGTGTGTGGAGGGGGGGGGGGGGGGGGGCGGGGGGGGGGGCGGGGAAGGGTTAGACGGGGGAGGGGGAGGGGAAATGGATATGTTTTCAGGGCGCAACTCCTAACTATTTTTGCCTCCTTTCTGAAAAGGGAACTACCCTAAAAGAAAAGAATTTGCTCCCGTGTCCATTTTTAGAAAGGGTCCCAGTGTACATGAATGCAAACAGGAAATGAATAAAAAGTCGTCTCCCTTGATAGAAATGGCAGCGATTATACCAGTCATATAAATGTGATCCTTACCATATGAGCCGGGGCACATGTTCTTTAAGATTACAAGTGCACCGAGCAAAAACTCATCCGCACAGTCTGATAAGAGTCTTCGAATGGGCATTCTGAATGATCCAGAGCGTATTAAGGCGGACAGCCGAGACTCAGGTTAGCCTGTAGGAAATACTGTGCCGTGGTATTATTTACCAAAGAGGATTTCGCGTGTCAGAGTATACTCATAATGAAGCTCAAAGAGGAATGGTCAGTTAGCACAGACCCTGACTGATCAGCCTGTGCGCCCGGAAAGACTGAAAGAGCCTTTCGCAAGAGTATTTCCGTCGTGTTTTTTTTTTAGTGTGAGTTTCTGGATGACCAGTTTTGTGGTTTCGTATCTGCCATGAATCACATTGTGAAAATCAAGTGTTAACTCTTCCGGTGCCAAATTTCAGACATTTGTCGTCTGTTTTTTTTTTTTTTTTTTTTAAACAAACTATCGCTTCGAAACAAGTTTATATGAAATTTTGAAAGACTGAATGTCAAACAGCGTAGATCCAGATGAAATGGCTCATTATGAGCCGTCTCATCTGGATCTATGCCGTTTGCAAAAGCCTATTATTATCGCCTGTGGCTGTAAAAGATTTAATTTGAAATATCGCATACTTAACAATTAAAGTAAAGGGAAGTTTTCGTTCTGATCTCATTACTAATTAGCATGCAATATTGCACAATTTTAACTTCGCAAACAAAACGGTAAAACACAAAATGTTTAACACTTAGCACTCTGGGTAAAATTTTCAGCAGACAACACATTGAAATATTTTTTCTTAATTTTTCCATAAAAGAGGTTTTGGTACTTCATGCAAATTGTCTCGACACTGTAAACAATTTGCATGAAATGTTAAATCCAGTTTTCTGGGAAAAATTTGAAAAAAAAATATCATTTGTCATCTGTTGAATTAGCTAAGGGAGAGCTAAAGGTTAAGCAAACACAAAATTAGTGAAAGCATGTTTTATTTTTGACGCGCGATCAAGGTTTTTTGTTTAATCAGTTTATTTTAAAGCATAAATAACTTCAAAAGCACAAAAAAAAAAAAACACTGTTTACTGGTTGTGAAAGAGATTAGAATATATACTTAAGGACATAAGTCCTGTTAGTTTTTTTAAAGAATAAAATAGTAGAGAGACTCAGACCATTCAGGAGCACTCTTACCTTGGTCTCTTTGTGAAGTGACATTTTATCAGAGAAGTTTAGAATAATGACCTATTTTACCGTCTGTGGTGAATATTGTTCCTCAGACACCTTTCAGCAGCACCAGTATTCACCAGTACTGTAATAATCCTAAAATTCCAACTTTCTGACAAAATTGTATGTACAAACAGTGCAGACCCGGACCGTCTGAACAGGGCCTACGTTTTCCATTCAACGAAGTATTCCACGTATAAAGATACGTCCACAATACAATTTAGGTATGACAGTCAGAAAATCCGTCGTACATGGAGAGAACTACCAGCCATCAAGACTTAGTAATATGTAACTATCTTATATCTGGGTGACATTTGGTCTCTAGCACAGTAGTTTGAAAGTCACCACTTTGGAGTCTGGACCATTTGACCACCAAGGCCCGCTAGTTGCTGTAATTCAGTCTTAGCCTTTACAGTGGCATTCCTCTTTTTTTTTATTTTGTTGTTCTTGTTGTTTGTTTAAAATATTCTTATAGCTTGACAATGCATGTGAATCATCTGCTAGACAAATAATCAGCCTTACTTTCTTGGGCAAAATGTTGTGACCGGTGCTTTAAGTAATTAATTAGTGGGAGTATATGGCTTCAACTCCATCCCGATGATTCATCGTTGTGCAGTCGAACTACAATGGCTCAAACATCTTCAGGACCATGGAAATTTGTTCGAGACATGGCTAGTTCGAACTTCTGAGGATTAATCATAACGCTATAAAATAATGGCATGTTGAGTGTTCTCATCAGGCGCTCGATGAGGCGATTCTAATGAGTACGCACAACATACAGTTTCATGATAAAATAGACATTTTCCTAAAATATCCCTAAATATTCGTTTTGTTGACCTATCGGAAGAATTTCCTAGGGATTCGAATCATCCACGGTAAAAACGAGCATTCGAGGTTATACTTTACATAGTTCTAGATAAGATGTATCCAGGTCATGACGAAAACATGTCTTTTGTGGACTGGATACCCAATGGAATCCTCTCAGAGAGTAACCACAAAATAACTGTGAGGGTAACATTAACTGTCGAGGGTGAATAAATCGTCATATTACCCTCGTACAAGGGCAACACATGTTTTATTATACCGAATTCTTACAACTGCAACTGCAACTACACTGACAGCAATGACGTCAGAAAAAAGGGTAATATTACCTGTGAGGGTAATATTGCAGGGAAACCTTATTGAATATTACCCTGCATCTGAAATGCGCTTACCGAAGTGACGCCAGAGGGTAATATTATTTGCGAGGGTAATATAACAGGGTCACATGACAGATTATTACCCTGCACGTGATATGCTCTCGACCAATGAGATTTCTAATACAGCTATTGAATATCAATGGGGTATGATAATTATATGTGTACTGTATGAACAGTTATTGCCTGTATGAAAAATATTACCTGTACAGGTGAGAAAATAGCATTTTCTCGTGGAATGCAGGGTTTTCTGACTGTCATTATAAATTGTACAGTGGACGTATCCTGTAAAGCCAAACCAATAAGTCAGTTTGGTCGACAGATAGATAATTTTCACTTTATGCAGCCCATATGACCTTACATGATTTATATAGTAGACATCGTAGATCTAAATCCATCTTTGATGATGTGCTGGTAGCCTTTACTGATCTTTACTGTTCCCACATACAGATTATTGCTGGTTCTTATAACTATTAGGGAACCGCTGATATTCACGTATGTTAAAACCTAAAAGACTCGAACACCGATGGCTCGTTTACCATGGCTAGTTGGAACTTGTTGTTGAGTCCCTAGGAAATTCTCTTGAAGAAAACAAATGTTTATGGATATTTTAGGGTTTTGTTTCCATCATGAACTGAACATTGTGTGCACTCACTATAATCGCTTAATCGAGGCGATTGTAATGAGTACACACAACATACCATTATTATATAGAAGATCGAAAAGACATCCCTAAATCATATTCATTCGCTTTCTGACCTGGCGTTATGATTAACCCTCAGTGGCTCGAACTACCCATTTCTAGAACAATTTACAGGGTCCCAAAGCTGTTCGAGTTATTGAGGTTCGAATGTATATATGCTTAATGCTTATCAGGCTTCAACTGACAACATTTTGAACATGTTAACTTTCTTATTTTGCCCAGAAAACAGGGTTAGGCACCTGAGGACAGGCGGACAGAGGCCATTGTGGGATTTTTGGTGTGACATACTTTCTGTTTTAAGAACTGTATTTGACATGTAAACTGATCCGTTTAAATAATATTAATAATATTAATAATAATAATAATAATAATAATAAAATACATTGTGCATTGAATTTTCATACCCCTGTATGAAGAAGTTCTAAGAATGTGAAATAAATTTATTTTATTAAAAGGGCTAAACAATTCTACAGTAGGTTCGGTTTTTACTGATTCTGCCAATTTAAGTGAAATTCATTGTACAATGTCGGGGTGAGCCGCAGTGTGGTGGATTAAATGATTCAACATCTTTTCTATTGAACCAAAAGCAATGGAACCCCTCGTGAGGAAAACCTCGGTCGACCTGTCGGGGACCACCGCGCAAACTCGACACTCATCCGTTTCATGTTTATTTGTTTTATTTTTATTTTTTTTTTACATTTCCTTTTCCCCAAATCAGCGTATTTCTTCTAGCTATACAAAATAACAACAGGATGTATAGTTGTTTATGGACCACCGAATGTCGTCAGTATAGATACACTACTTGGTAAGTTTAGACTAGAAGCCGTTGCATTATTTTGGCATGCATTACGAAAACACGCCTATTCAAATATATAGAAAATTTCACCTCCAAAAACCGAAAATTTTTAGATAAAAAACTCTGAATTTTTTTCATATTTCTGCTCAAAACATAGATTGTGTACTCGTTAGAACCGCGCGTCGAGGCGGTTCTAACGAGTACCCACAATCTATGTTTTGATCAGAAATAAGAAAAATAATGTATACCCCTGTAAACCCCAGTTTTACTATATAAAAGTGGGGATTAAGGGGGTCAAAATTACATAGGCGTGTTTTCGGGATGGGAAAACGGTTCCATATGAATTTTGGCACAAATTCGTAAGAGGACAGATTTACGTATGCCTAATTTGATGATATATATGAAAAGTTTCTATTTAAAGGCTCCAAAAATAGACATTATTTTTATCCAAGAAAAGTTTAATTAATTAATATGCAGTATTAATACGATCATAAAATGAGGGAACCGGCAACCTGTAAAATTTCAGATAGTCTCTCGTTTTTGAACTGGATTGAAAATGAAATGACTTTTTATCGTATCTCTGAATTAATGTTGGCAACACTAATTCAGAGATACGATAAAGAATCATTTCATTTCAAGAACGAGAGACTTACTGAAATTTTACAGGCTTTCAGGTGCGACATTTTATGATTGTATTAATAACATATATATCCATTTTAAATTATTAAAAATTTCTTCTATAATAAAATGTCTATTTGTGAGGAATATGGAGCCTTTAATCGTAAACGTTTTTTTTTTTTTTTTTTTTTTTTTTTTTTTTTTTTATCCGACGCAGCTTGAACGGTCCAAAATGAGCCATTTTAAATATGCAAGTACGATAGCCTAAAGCTCTCCTTACAACAACGTTTTCATTTATTTCCTTTTTAGGCTTTTACCTTTTGTAAGATCTCGCTTTGTTGGACACCTCTTTCCTGATGTCCGGGGCTACCGTGTTGCATGGGTCATGGTGGCTGAGATGGCTCGGTACAGAGACGCCTATGTCCATGGGTAGAGGTCTCTTGCCTGATGTCCGCGGTTGCCCTGTCTCATGGGGTGTGCCAGTTGATGTGTGCTCAGAGGAGGGTGGGAGCGGGGTGGGGAGGGAGGTGCTTCGCTTGCCAAGTCTTGTCCATAATCTGTTTTGTCTTCCAACTTTTGGGGTTTAGAACACACTGATGAAGATGAAATCAGAAATGCGCATCCGTCGCCCTAAATTTGGTATAGTTACGTATATATTAGAATAAAATCATTCATACAGTTATCATTTTTTGGAGACCGACATTGCGAGTTGGTAGAAACCGACGCACGTTTTATTTTTTTTTACCTACCCTCAGCGACTTGAACCCAGTTGTTCAAAGCGTCGTTAGCTTAACGAGCTCGTTAAGGGTCATCTCGTTAATTGTTTTAGCGGATTCAATACACAATATTCTTATATTTTCTGCTGAAAAAAATGTGGGTAGCTTTTGAACTGCAAAAACTACTCACATTTTTTCAGCGAAAAATATCAGCATATTTGCGTATCACTCGATGTAAATTTTAACGAATTGTCAACTAACGATGTCGTTAGCTTTGAACAACTGGGCCTGGTTTCTAACCGTGTGTCCTCAACATTCACAAACTAATTTTCGGACGTTACATGACGTTCTGATGTTAAACGTCATGGAGTGATACGCTACGTGCCGAGATCACTTAGCAACCAACGTAGCGTAGCTGCATTACAACCAACACGTATAGCCAGCGATCTTGAAATATATCAGGCAGTAAAAATGTCTGACAATATTGACGTTGACTCATATATTGATATTTGTAAAACTGAAGAGGAAGATTCCGAGTAAGTATATTTTTCATACAAATAAATCTAAATCTACAGTGCGAAAATCGTTTTTACCGGTCGCTTCATATGGAAACATTTCTGCTACGTATGTATACAGATCACAAAGTGCATCCGCGTAGTTTGATCAGGGACTATGTCTCCCGTATTCAGAAAAAAATATTATCGGTTTCGAAATCCAGAAAATCCTGTAATTGGTCTTTAATAGAAGGGGAATACAAAATTTAATGAAAAGATGGGGAAAATGAAAAAAAGAAAGAAAAGATTCCAAGCCTGAATCTTCTGGGCGAAAGAGTATTCAACAACACGTGTTTTCGTGGAGAAACAAAGAAAATATCAATACGTGTACATTATTATGATTATGATTAAAAACAAGTCTTCCGGTAACAGAATTTGGGTACTAAAACCTAATAGTGCTAATTACAACTGCAACAGACGACATTTTGATTTGCTTTCTTTTAGTAGTTGTTAGAGAAAATAAGCTTTGATATTCCATGTGAATCGTCTGCCTAGCAGACCAAGTACATTTTATTCAGATTGCCGTGTGCTACATTTTTGCCCAGCACTTTAATGGTTAATTGCCACAAATAGTCGGAGAAAATTTTAATTAATGATGGGCCAATTACAACTACAGCAGACAAGAAGTAGCTTCAGAAAAGAAGATAAGCGACGAAGGATGGTAGATATTTTTGCAATTTTCCAATATTATAAAACATGTTCTTAAAACGAAGTTCACTGAACATCCGAAAAATTGACAGTTTTCTTGTCAGTCACATCCCATCCCATGTAGCGCTGGGTCGGTGTGTTATTTTAATTCACCGTCGTGCGCGCATTTCTTTGCACGATAGCTTTCTTTCGTCATTTAAACATGCAGCAATATAAATCTATGGAATGGCTCTCGAGTCAGAAGATAGTATTGCCTACGCCCTTGTGCGTAGACAATATACGTTTTGGTTCAGACATGGAAGTGATTTAATTGTTGATCCAAAATGCACTATTCACATTAGGCGTGTTGTTTACTACATTGTAGTAAAATCCGGTGTTACAGGCCGATTCTTCCCCAAGTCAGTTTATTCCCTCGGGGGAAGATCGGAGCTAGTAAACCATTAGATATGCTCGTAATTTAGATTTGCTAGAACAATTTATCATTACGGCAAAGCAAATTGACTGGGTGGGGGAAGAAACTGACTAGTTGGTATCTTTCCCCATCCCCCTTCCCCATCTGATTTTTCAACAAGGCTGAACTAGTTGTGTATGTGAAATAAATGGTGGTAAATCATAAACTTAAGTTTCTGTTAATTAGCCAAAAGATTTTATCATTACTGCAAAGAATCCTGACGCCTTGGGAAATAAATTGACTAGTTGGTTTTTCCCCCCACGCCCAACGCCCCCACCACCTCTGGATTTTTTCTACATAAGGCTGAACTACTTAAATACTTGGAGGTTAACCATAAAATAATGTTAATAAGCTAGAAGGGTGTACCATTACGAAAAAGAGCCCTGATCGCATGGGGAAGAATTGACTGGTGGGGTGGGATGGGAAACTGACTAGTTGGTTTCTCCCCCGACCCCTCCCATCTCTGGATTTTTTTCAACATAAAGCTGAACTAGTTAAATAACTTATTTCACCTCTTGCTACTTCAGAAGAATAACTTTTTAATTTACCACCATATTTGACACACATGTAATCGTTTGAGCCTGCTGCTGAAAACATCCCAGGGGTGGGGTTGGGAGGGGGCGGGGGAGGAAGAAACGCACGGGGGCAGGGGTGAAACTTACCGGTCCTTTCTGCCTCTGGGGAAGAACCCAACCGTTTTCCCCGGAGAAGGAACCAACCGGTCCATTTAACAATTAGATGTTTCTACCATTGCTTAATTGACTCATAGCATGCTGTCAAGAAAGGTACAGATTAAAGAGATTGCAGGCCTAAATTTTATGACACATATAAATTTCCATGTAATTTCTTTTCAATCGTTAAGACACATTCTGGTATTAATACTTCGTCGAAAAATAGGTATCATTTGAATTTTTTTTTATTATTTCACTATAAATATATCATTTGTTCTTGCACCCTGAACTTTGTGCGGTAGAGTGCCGGTACATGTAACAGACTTTAAAAAGGTTAAATAACGAATCTGCTGAATTTATAAGAACATCGTAAAACGTATTCACCATTAGCCAGCTGGTCGTTGGGTAGTGACCGAATAGACTCGGTCGTTTTTTCCGCCGTTAATCACAAAGGAGACAACTTTTGTGATTTTCTGGTAGCTTTATTGTCTACTAAATAAGACAGTTCAGAACAGGGACATACTGTAAAAAGAAGGAATTTGCTCACGTATGGAGCACATTATTTCCTTTTGTAGCGGGTCCCTTTAGGAGCAAAATCTTTCCTATTACACTAGGCTTCTTTTGCCTCTTTTCAGAAAGGAGATAAAACCAGTATCCGTTTCTTAAAGCTTCTTTGGTGATCAATCTTCTACCACTGCAGAAAGTATGAAACAGCAGCCCTTTCCGCAAATGTTAAAGTCTATCTTTAAATAATAAGATATATCTAAAACATCTGCAGATTTTATCGGTTGAATCCACAAACAACTGTTGTGTCGATCCACACAATACATCAGCGAATTAGTAAATATGAAACATCATTTCCATTTTTACATGGGCTGAAAGACAGACAGACAGACAGACAGACAGATAGATAGATAGATAGATAGATAGATAGATAGATAGATATTATCAAGTAACGTCTATGTGACCATTCCGTTACTGTCCGAGTAACATAAAATCGCAGTAAAGTTACTGTTGAGTGATAAACAAACTGAAAAAAAAAAAGTTATACAGGGGAATTATTGGGACGCTGAAACAGATAGAAAATAAAGACAAAAATCTGAGGACCGTCAAACAAATGTAATATTTTCTTTTAATACAGAAGACTTATTGTTGGAGGTGGAATTTTAACGGAAATCGTATATGGAAATAATACTGTTGGTAGTAGAACCCCCCTTCGAACCGCAACCCCTCACCCACCCAACTCCCTTCACACACACCATCATCCTGTTCATTAATTACAACAGCAATTTCTTCAGTGGAATGTCTCACACCCTTGAATTTAAGGTTAACAAGGGGTTTACAGGCAGACGAGGCCTCTTTTACTACCTTGGCGAGTTGAGGGAAATAGATACACCTTAAAATAAAGTAACTCTAATACCAAAATAATAAATAACCTCTTTTTAGATTGGGGCGACACTTTAAGTCCGAAATGTGCTTCCCTTAGGGAGCCAACTGGGGTGGGGTGGGGGGGCGAGGGGGTGGGGGCAGCGCTGAAAAAGGAGGCCATTCGGCACGCACATCCATACTATGTCATATATAGAAAGTTACCTCCACCCACGCACCCACCCACGAGGGAGCCAATTCTGTCCTTAAATTGTAGTCCCCTTTTTTGAACTGGTTTAACTACCAGGGAAACAAATTTCTGTCTGCAAAAATTGTCAGCTGTTGAAAAGAAATGAGCGAAAATAACCAGGTGCAGACTTTAACCTCAAGGAAAAATCATTCATCTTAAGGATGATGGATACACTTTCAAAGGAGGCAGTTCTTTTTAAAAGTTGTTTTAGCTCCCTTTAAAAAAGGATGTTCACTAAAAGGAAACAATATGGAGCTAACTTACTGCCTATGTAAAGGTGAACCAGCACAGCTCGAAAAGATTGATATATAAAGGTTCTGCTTATATTGCGAACATGTGCAAACGATAAAAGCTAAGCTGACATTCTGTATGTGCACAACTTGTCCAGAGTCTTAGCCTTTAGCCAAATGAATAGAAGCACAGATGAGATGATAAGCAAACTATTGAAATTATAAAGCAGCCCCACCATCACCTCCCTTTTGAAAAGAAGGGTCTAGTCTTAAAGGAAAGAATTTACTCTCGATGGAGTAAGTGGTTTAGTGAGCGGTAATACAAATAAGAAGTAACAAAAGTTGTCTAAAAATGGCGGAAGGTATGCAGAAGATAATATCTTGTTCGCACAACCTAATATCTTGTATGACAATTCATTATCTTGTCCGCATAACGTATTAATTATCTTGTTCGCATAACTTATTATCTTGTTCGCACAACTCAATCAGAAACTCTGAATGGCTGATTCCTATGTATTGCATTATCCAGTCAGGCAGTCCGATGAAGTTGTCCGAACGAGATAATAAGTTGTGCGGACGAGAAAATAAGTTGTGCAGACAAAATAATAAGTTGTCTGAACAAGATAAAATCAAAATCCTGTTGGTACAATCTCGTATATGATGCAAAGGCAAAGCTTGCATAGCTTTAGATAAGAAGCGTATCAAAATATTATTTATTTAACCCACTTAAAAAAAAAAAAAAAAAAAAAAAATTGGGAAACTTATTAGAAACGCATCTGCGAGGCGCTTCTAACGTGTACCTACAACATGTGTTTTTTTTTGCGGCGAGATGAGAAGGAATTTCAATATCTATGTTTAAAAGCTGGCTTAGAGAGAGCTTTGGCTAAGAAGTATAATCTTCTATATCCGCGCAGCTTGTCCATGGTCTTTTCAAGTCGACATAGCTAAAGGAAGTTTATTTATTTCTTTCGGTTCTTTATTCTTTCTTTATTTCTTTTCTTCGTTTTCATTCATTCATTCATTCATTCATTCGTTCGTTCGTTCGTTCGTTCGTTCGTTCGTTCGTTCGTTCTTTCTTTCTTTCTTTCTTTCTTTTTTCTTTCTTTCTTTCTTTCTTTGTTTCTGAACTTTATTTCTTTCTTTTTCATCTTTCTTCCTTCATCTGTTTCTTTGTTAGTGGTGAGGTTTTACGGTCCAATCAACCCATTAGGATCATATCGAGCGCGGTTACTTTACGAAACCACACTTTTCTCGGGCAGGCAAATAAATTCTACAATAGTTCTAATCAGTTATATGACACAGCTCTCTTAACTATAGGTTATACTCAACATGCTCTTCGTCCTTACATCGATTCTGAAATTCATTACAAACGTTATTTTATCAAAATTTCTTTCATGAATAAATGGTTGGATTTTATTGAATTACCTTGTATCTTCCGGGACAATTCGGTTATTTCATCAATTCCTACTTATTTTCGCATTACTGAAACAGCCATAATTTGCTATAAATACAACCCGTTCGATCTATCATTATGACCCCGCCTATTCGAAGAATAGAGGAAGGGCATTAAGTGTTACCCCTGTCCGTCCGTCCCGTACGTACGTATGTCCGTCCGTCCCAATGCGTGTCCGGGTCATAACTCCTAAACTGTATGGTATGTATTTATGAAACTTTACAGGTGCATGCATGACATTGAGACGGTGTGTCATGAACAAGGAAGAATTATCTGCCCTTGACTTAGTTCCATATAGTAAACCGGGTCCGGGCCATAAATCCTAAACCATATGGATTTGTCCGTCTCAATTCGTGTCCGGGCCATACCTCCTAAACCGTATGGAATGTATTTATGAAACTTTATAGATGCATGCATGATATTGAGACGATGTGTCATGAACAAGGAAGAATTATCTGCCCTTGACTTAGTTCCTTACAGTAAACCGGGTCCGGGCCATAACTCCTAAACCATATGGAATATATTTATGAAACTTTACAGGTGAATGCATGACATTGAGACGATGTGTCGTGAAAAAGGAAGACAACTCTTGCTTGTTTGGATTTTGACTTATCTGTCCTTGACTTAGTTCCATATAGTAAACCGTGTGTTGGCCATAACTCCTAAACCATATGGAGTATATTTATGAAAATTTACAGATGCATGCATGACATTGAGGCGATGTGTAATAAGCATCAACGTTCCATTGTGATCAGTTACAATGTTGGTGTTTATATTTTGATTTAATTTAAATGATTGACTGATTGTTTAGCCTTGTTTTATGTTGTCTTAATCATTTTTGTCAAATGATAAGCAAATTTATGCTTTATTATCATGACACTTATTGATTATATCAAACGTTTATGAAAAGTTTGATCGTGTTCTATAAAAAGGATATCAACCTTAATAATAACTTCATGTTGTACCTGTCACAATTACATATGTAACTTTTTTTCTGAATGGCATTTTGGCGGGGGGCATTCGTGTCCTATGGACGCCTTTTCTAGTTTTTAATCTAAAAAAAGCTCAGAGAAAAGTCCAGCGAGTACCACAATCACAAACCGCAGCCCTTCCCAGACTCCAAGAGGAAGAGGAAGACAGAATCAAACACGCGCAAATTGAACAAACGTACGAAAAGCACTAAGATTAGCTCTCTCTACCCCAGGCGAGGTAATCGCAATGCTAAAAGGACTGAAAAACACAAGAACAAAATAACACACGGTAAGACATAAAACAAATCGTAGAATGAACCACAAAGCAACAAAGAGTAAGTAACACCGGGACCACCGACTTAGAACGGCCAGTAGAGTAAACCACCGGGGGGTTTAAAGCACTTTTACAGATAACCATCTTCACCCTGGGTCCCGATGCTACTCTTGATACCGAAATACATACAAATTTGGTTCGCATAAAGGTTCCCAACTCAGACAATGCATTAAAGCGAAAGCATAAAAATCAAATTACTCACTATGATAAATAAAGACGAGTACTCATGGCTAATTCTACTCTATGCCAGAGTAAATGAAAACCAATAGTTGAACCACGGGGGGCCATGCCAAAGACATATCGTCAAGCCCCAACCCACTGGTTAAAGTTTTACGAAAAGGCCGTAATGGAGTCTGAGGCCCGAACCGCCGTCGTGCATTTAAAGAGTGAAGCATAGCCATCAACAATAATTGGGTTAACAACTAGGCATGCAGTCTGCCGCATAATATCCAGGCTATAGCCAATTCTTTTATAACGATTAATTAGTTTCCTGAATTGTTCCGAAAAGTTAGATTCTCCTACAATTTTTCTAAACCTGTACACTAAGTCACCGTAAAATTCTGGTTCCGATATACTTTGTTGCAGAAGTGTTTTCAGACTGACGCTATATTTTTCTACCAAGGCACTTGTGTCTGCGATAAAATTTCGAAAACGCCTTAGGAAGTTTCCAATAACGATAGCCCTGCCTAAGAAGTTTGGCAGTAAGGGCTTTATTACGGCAGTTAAAGTCACTAAGATTTGAAGAAGCTCTGGCGAATCTAATAAGTTGAACTATGCAATAATAATAAACTCGTTTTAGATCTCAATATTGATACAAATACTCCCTCGTCATGAGATTGTAAAGACTGTGTATTGCTATCCAACAGAAGGTCATATAATTCCTGGGATTTAAAAATAATTCCTGAGTCTAGAATCCGAAATATAATTTCTAAAGGACCGAACTACAGATTACCGTCAAATATTGATGTCAATAAATATAGGGAAGAAATTGCTGCTGCCTTGAATGAATTCGGAAATCGATGATGTAAGCGAGAGTATGTTGAACATGCAGCCCTAAAATAATGGAAACTAAGCCTTTTGAGAATAGTTAATAAACGCATTTCTTTCTATTGTCAAAATACTAATTTATAACCTCCTAAACCAAAAACGTCCTTACGTCATTTTAAACTAGGTATTCAAGAATTTCATAGGAAGTATGTTTTGGCTCCGACAGACAAGATAGCAAATAATTTCGTCGTTGTTTGACGGCACCACTATTACTTGTTCGTCTGTCATTACTGACAATGACCAATCCTAATCAACTGTGTGATGTGTTATTATTTGTGTGTTCTAAGATGGCTGATGAGACCAATCTTAGCTCAAAACTGCCTGTTGCAGATAGAGCAAGAGAGGTCTGAGGAAGAAAGCTCTGTTGGTGATGCCTTAGCTCTTGCTTTCCGCTGTGTACGTTTCTGCTTGGCTTCGTTGATTCTTTTTGCTTCGTATTCACCAGCTCCCCTTTTTATGAGGCCTCGCCACTTTGTACGATCTTGTGCAATCTGTTCCCATGACTCTGTTGGTATGTTGAAGTCTTTAAGGGAGGCTTTGAGGGTGTCCTTGTATCGCTTCTTCTGACCTACTTGAAGTTCTCCATAGAGGATTTTCTTTGGCAAACGTTCATCAGGCATTCTGGTAACATGGCCTGTCCATCTTAACTGTGCCAATTTCAGAAGAGAATGTATACTCTGCATCCTTGCCCTTTTCAGGACTTCTGTGTCTGGAATCCTGTCTTGCCACTTGATCTTTAGAAGTTTTCTAAGACAGCTTGTATGGAAGTGGTTCAGTCTTTTGGCATGCCGTTGGTAAACTGTCCAAGTTCGCACTACTGATCTATACACTTTCAGCTTTGTGTCAAGTCTGATTCCACTTCGGTCCCAAATACTTCCACGTAGCCGGCCAAATGCTAAACTAGCTTTGGCAATTCTGGCATTGACTTCATCATCAATGTGCACAACTCTAGACAATGTGCTTCCAAGGTAGGTGAACTTGTCTACCACTTGCAGTCGTTGACCTTTCACTGTGATGGTAGGCTCCTTGTAAGGCTTTCCAGGTGCTGGCTGATATACTACCTCAGTTTTTTTGATGCTGATTGTGAGATCATAGCTGTCACATGAATCAGATACTTGATCCACACCTTTTTGCATTTTCTCTTCTGTTGGAGCACCCTTTGCCATGTCATCAACAAAGAGGAACTCGTCTATAGCATCTCTATCTGCACCTTAGATTTAGCTTGCAACCTCCTTAGGTTGAAAAGTTTCCCATCAAAGCGATACCTAATAGGTATACCATAGTCACCATCCTGGAAAGCATCCGTAAGCATGGCAGAAAACATCATGCTGAACAGTGTTGAAGCTAGTACACAGCCTTGCTTTACTCCATTTGTCACAAGAAATGGATCAGAAAACTCGCCATCATTTTGGACCCTTGCAAGCATACCATCATGGAACTACCGCACCATTGCTATGAATTTGGCAGGACAACCAAACTTCGCCATAATTTTCCAAAGTCCCTCACGACTGACTGTGTCAAATGCTTTGGTAAGGTCGACAAAGGTCATGTAGAGGTCCACATTCTGTTCCTGGCATTTTTCTTGAAGCTGTCGTGCTGTGAAGATCATGTCTATTGTCCCTCTGTTTTTCCTGAATCCAAACTGGCTTTCTGGTAGATGCCCTGACCGTTCCAGGTGTTCATTCAATCGGTTCAGTAGGACCCTAGCAAGAATCTTCCCAGCAATTGACAATAAAGAGATGCCGCGATGATTGTCACAGACTTGAGGATTCCCTTTCCTTTTGAATAGGCGGATAATTGTTGCATCCTTGAATTCTTGAGGGATGGCTACTTTTCTCCACATAATGTGAAATAACTCTGTCAGTTTCTCTGCAACTGGAGGACCTCCTGCTTTGTAGATCTTTGTAGGTATTGCATCTGATCCTGGAGCCTTGCCAGATGACAGGAGTTTTATTGCTTTCACTGTTTCAGAGACGGTTGGGAGCTCATCAAGCAGCGGATTACATTCCACCTGTGCTAGTCTGTTGATAGCTTCATCATTGATAGATAATGGCCGATTAAGGACACCATCAAAGTGTTCAGCCCATCTTTTCAAGATAGCTTCTTTGTCAGTCAGAAGACTAGTTCCATCTGCACTAAGGAGGGGGTAGTTCCTGAGCTCTTGGGACCATATACTGTCTTGAGTGCATCAAAGAACTTTTTCATGTCCTTTCTGTCTGCAAAGGACTGGATTTCATCAGCCTTTTTTCTCAGCCAGGAGTCTTGCATGTCTCTGAGCCTCGTCTGAACTGTCTTGCATATGTTTGAATAGGCAGTCTTGCTAGATACTGAGCTGGTATTTCTGAGGTAAGCCTTGTGTTTTTGGTGTTTCTCTTCAAGGAATCCCTGAATTTCATTGTCATTCTCATCAAACCAATCTTGGTGTTTGCGAGATACTGGTCCTAGGGAATCCATTGCTGAAGAGTGAACGGTGTCTCTGAAGACTGTCCAGCTCTCATCTACATCTTCTGAACTGTGTTCCAGTGCATCTAAACGGTTGCAGAGATCGTTGACGAATGCTTGCCTCTTGTTGTCTTGTTTTTTTAAGCATGGAGACATCTTATTTCTTTGGCACCTTCTTGCCTTGTGGTCATCGTGCAGACTGAATGCGCAGGTTGAGTTTGCTGACAACAAGCCTGTGATCTGTCCAATAGTCTGCACCACACATAGTTTTAGTCACTCTGACATCCTGTCTGTCCTTCCTTCGCACTACGACATAGTCAATGAGGAGCCAGTATTTGGAGCGAGGGTGCATCCATGTTGTCTTTCTGCGAGTTGGTAGACGGAAGACTGTATTGGTGATCAGTAATTCATGCTCTGCACACTTCCTTAAAAGGAGGAGTCCATTGCTGTTGCACTTACCTACACCTTCAGATCCAATCACTCCTTCCCAGGCCTGTGGTCTGTGCCCGACCTGGCATTGAAGTCCCCGAGGAGGATGAGTTTGTCTGTCCGGGGTGTCACAGACTTGAGGATATGGCTTCTTTTCTCCACATAATGTGAAATAACTCTGTCAGTTTCTCTGCAGAAAGAAATCACAGAATCCAAATCATCATAGAACTTGTCTTTAACCTCATCTGGGTGGTCATTGTGGGTGCATAGGCACTTACAATTGTTGCATGCCTCTTGCCAGATAAGGGAAGTCTCAGCGTCATCAGGCGGCCATTTATGCCTTTGGGAAGTCCTGAGAGCTTGCTGACGAGGTGTGACTTGATGGCGAATCCTACTCCTGCTTCACGCTGCTCTTCTTTCTTGCGTCCATTCCAGAAGAAAGTGTAGCCAGCACCAACTTCTTCTGCAAAGCAAGTCTCACTCAGAGCTGCAATCTCGACTTTGTATCGGTCAAGTTCTCTACCAACTAGAGCTGTTCTTCGCTTAGGTTTGTCAGAACTAGAACTGTCCATTAGGGTGCGCACATTCCAAGCGCCGATGGTTAAAGGTATCACCATCATCTTCTTTTTCATGTTTGACCGCTAAGTGGGATTCCCGGTGATCGCGGTTAACCAGTCAGGAGTTTTGAAGCAGGCAATTGTTTAGGGCACCTTTTCTAGCCCCTTCCCCATGCTACGGGGGTGAGCAGTGCGATCCTAAAAAGGTCTGCTCAGTCGCTCAGTTCGGCTGCCGAATTCCCCATACTGCTTCGCTTTTAAGGAAATCGACCATATAGAACTAAGCCGCCTGTGTGCAGATCCGCAACTACAGCTTCCAGTGTTTCCTCACCTGCTGCCTCGCCGCTCGCCCATCGCCACAGGGCTTTTGTATGATTTGCATATATGTGCTTGCTGTGAATGTGTGTTGCTGTTAAGATGACATGCGCAGTGAATTGGATTATAGTGAGGGAGAGGAGCGCAGAGTCAACCTCACTCTCTCATCCTGACCTAGCTGGATCCAGAGGCAAAACAGTGTCAGGACATCTGGAGCTAAGTCCGGATGCAGTGGATGACCATGACTTCTTTTGAGCCTTGTCATGCTCTCCATGCTCTACAACATGCTGCTGCATCGCCATTTGAGCCGTTGAATCATGGTAATGATTTCTTCCACCCCAGCTGCCGAAGCAGACTTTACAAAACTGGAACAGGCAAATCCAGGTATGCAGGCTTTTGTTTAGAGTTGCCAACTCCTAGATGGATTGCCGACCAGGGCTTGAGAGCCCCATCTACCCTAGATATTGCTACACAGATTCTGTTAACAGCTATATAGAAGCGGTAACTTAAATGTCTTACTATATTAATACACTTAAGCAAGAACTTGGTGGTACAAAGGCCTATGAACTTCGACCCTTGATTGAAGAGAGGTCTTTGGTTAATTATTATCCCTACCATTCAGCCACGGAGTTTGTTGTAAGTGTTAAAGAAGGCCAAGATAAGCTTCATACGTTATATTGGTTGCCTAAACTTCACGAAAGACCTTACAAAGCACGGTTTATTGCAAATTCAAGCTCTTGTACCATTACTGAACTTTCTAAATTGTGAACTTCTTGTCTTAATTCTATCAGAAAGCATGTGATTAAATATTGCAACAAAGTCTATGAAAGATCAGATAAGAATCTGTTTTGGTCCGTTAAAAATTCAAATGAACTTTTGAATAAACTAAAATCCAGAAATCCAGAAATTTTCGTGCATCAAGTCTGGCTATGTATGATTTTCCACGCTTTACACTACACTACCTCATAATCTTAAAGAACAAAAACAAACAAAAAAAAAAAAAAAAAAAAAAAAAAAAAAAACTTAATGATTTAATTGAATGGACATTTCATAGGGAAGGTTCTCTCTGTCTCTGACTTGCATGTAACGGAAGTATTTTTCACTTCCGAAAAGCATAGAAATTATATTTATGATCATGTCAGAAAGTGTGTGAAGTTCTCATCTTTCTACTTGACATATTTATATAAGATTTGGTACTAAGCTATTTAGACAAATTGTGGGTATTCCGAAGAGTACAATTTGCGCACCGCTTGTGGCTGATTTGCTCTTGTTCTGTTATGAAAGAGGCTTCATGATGTCTCTTTCTGAAGAAAAGCAATCTGGTTATTCAAACTTTTAAGCTCGACGTCTAGCTATTTGGACAATTTGTCAAATATTGATGGTTTAATCAGTCAAATTTATACTTCAGAACTTCAATTGAATATAGCAAATTCTTCTGAAACTGAAGCCCCGTTTTTGGATTTGCATTTGTCTATTTTAGATGGGTTTGTTTCATGCAAAATTGGTGATAAACGCAATGATTTTGATTTCGAGATTGTTAACTTTCTTTACTTGGATGGGAATGTTCCTCGTCGAGCATCCTACGGTATTTATATATCGCAACTAATTCGGTTCGCCAGAGTGTCTAGTCATGTTACTGACTTCAACACTCGAAACAAATTATTAACTGCTAAACTTCTAAACCAGGGTTATCGGTACCATAAACTGAGCAAAGCCTTTTCTAAAATTTACAGACGTCGTTTCGGTTTACTTTAAAAATTGAATGTTGGACTTAAATTAAATCTCTTCTGCAACAAGGCCTGTCGGAACCTGGATTTTATGGTGACTTAGTATATAAATTCAGAAAAACATATGCTTGCAATGACTTAAACACTCAATTTTGTAAAATCATTCTTCGATATATAAAGATTGAGTACAACATAAATGTAAAACGACAAACTGCATGCATGGTAGTTAACCCAACCACTATTAATAACTTTGCTTCACTCTTTGGTTGCAAGCCAGCGGATAGCGCTTCAGACTCTATGACGGCTCCGGCCTAAAGGCTTTTAACCCTTGTCTTGCTGAATAAATTAAGATGCCATGCCCATTTCTAATTTTCAGCCGATCAAATTATTTGATCCAGATTGTTGATATAAATTGACATGCTTAATGACAAACAGTGCAGATCCAGATCAGGCCAACTGTTTGCAAAGGCAGGACATATCTGGGTTCAGCAGGACAAGGGTAAAGTAAGTCGGTAGGTGCCTAACGCTCTGGCTCTGGTCGGGCACACCGGAGACCAACATTTATTGTAGGCTAAGCGTGGGCCAACCTTTTTTTTTTAGTTACAGCTCCCTGATGTTGTATAGAGCTTTACAAGTGCAGTTCTCTTATGTTGCTTAAAGCTACACAGTATAATTACAGCTCTCTGATGTTGTATAGAGCTACACAATATAATTACAGCTCCCTGATGTTGTATAGTGCTTCACAATACAAGTGCAGTCCCCTTATGTTGTATAAAGCTTCACAATATAATTACAGCTCCCTGATGTTGTATAGAGCTTCACAATGCAAGTGCAGTTCCCTGATGTTGTATAAAGCTACACAATATAATTACAGCTCCCTGATGTTGTATAGAGCTTCATAATACAGGTGCAGTTCCCTGATGTTGTATAAAGCTAAACAATATAATTACATCTCCCTGATGTTGTATAGAGCTTCACAATGCTAGTGCAGCTCCCTGATGTTGTATAGAGCTACACAATATAATTACAGCCTCCTGATGTTGTATAGAGCTTCACAATACAAGTGCAGCTCCCTGATGTTGTAAAGAGCTTCACAATGCAAGTGCAGATCCCTGATGTTGTATAAAGCTTCAGGATATGTCACAGCTCCCTGGTGTTGTATAGAGCTTCATAGTACAAGTGCAGTTCACTGATGTTGTATAAAGCCCAAAAATAAATTGGAGTTTCCTGGGGTTATATAAAACTTCACAATACATTTGCGTTTCCTTGTGTTGTACAATGCTTCACAGTACAAGTGCAGTTCCTTGATGTTGTATAAAGCCTTACTTTACAAATATTGCTCCCTGAGGTTGCATACAGCTATACAATACCAGTGCAGGTGCCTGGTGTAGTTTAAAGTCTGAAAATAAAAATGCAGTTTCCTGATGTTGTATAAAGCTCACAATACAATTACATTTCCCTTATGTTTTATAGCGCTTCACTATACAAGAGAAGTTCTCTTGTGTTGTATAAAGCCAAATAATAGCAGTACCGTTCCCTTATGTTGCACACAATTACAGTTCCCTGCTGTCTTACAGAGCTTCAGAATACAGGTGTCGTTCCCGGATGTTGTATTACGCCTTACAATACAAGTGCAGTAACTTGATGTTGTATAAAACTTCAAATTACAGTTGCAGTCCGCTGGTCTTGTGTAAAGCTGCACAAAACAAGTGTTATTCCCTGATGTTGTATATAGCCTAAAATACAAGTGTTCTTCCCTGAAGTTGCGACAGCTTCACAATACCAGTGTAGTTCCCTGGCGTTGTATAAAGAAAACCAGTGCAATTACCTCATGTTGTATAACGCCTCAAAATACCAGTGTAGCCCCCTAATGTTGTATAAACATCAGGATATAAGTGCAGTTCCCTGGTATTGTATAAGCATTGCAATACAATAGCAATCGCCTTTTGTTTGAAGCTTGACAGAAGAAGTGCAGTATACTGATGCTGTATAAAGCTTTTCAATACATGTGCAGTTTCCTGCTGTTATATAATCTTCACAATATAACTGCACTTCACTGCTGTTGTATTAGCTTCAAAATACAAATTCAGTTTTCGGTTGTTGTATAAGCTTTGCGATATAACTGCAATTCCCCGATGTTTGTAAAGCTTCAATATGCCAGTGCAATTCCCAGGTGTTATATTAGCTTCACAATACATGTGCAGTCCCCTGATAATAAATGAAGCTTTGCAATCCAAGGCAGTTTCTTGATGATGTATAAGCTTCACATTACATGTGCAATTCCCTGATGTTGTATAGAGCTTCACAATACAAATGCAATTCCTTGGTGTTCTATAAATATTTGCAATGCAACTGCAGTTACCTGATATTTTATAAAGCTACTCGCTGCAAGCGCAGTTCATCGGTGTTGTAAAGATCTTCACCATACAAGCGCAGTTCCCTGATGGTAAATAAAGCTGCATAATACAGCTGCCGTTTCCATGTATTGTATAAAGCTTCACACTAAAATGCAGTTCCCTTATGTTGAATAAAGCTTCGCAATACAAATGCAGTTCCCTGGTGTTCCATAAATTTCCGCAGAACAAGTACAATTCCTTGATGTTGTTTAAGGTCACTACTGACACCTGACCCTTATTTTTTACCCAACAATAAATTTTTTTCATATTTTATTATTCAGTTTTGTGTTTTATTTTGACAATTTTACGTCAATAAAATAGCCATGTTACCATCTGGTTTACCAGTTATGGCTCTTTAAAGAACCCTACTATATTTACTGCTATGGCCATTTTGGTCAAATTTTACTAACATGCTAAAATTTGTTATTAGTTCATTAATATAGGGTAAAATCTTTTTTTTACTGTAGGTGATTTACCACAAAGGAATAACCAGAGCAAAACACATAAAGGTTTCACCGAATACAAGTGTATATTTTTTATTTCTCATTTTCAAACAAGAAAATTCAGACAAAATCACATCAATTTTAACATGCATATACTGAAGATACTAATATGTAACATACTTCCTAACAATAGATTTCCTTTAAACGTTTTCAACAGATCAAACTATGTATAAGTTATATTCTGACGGAGTATGAAGGTGAGCCACCATGTCGTTTGAGTAGTATTAACTTTTATTTACCCCTACCCTCTAAATCATAAAAAAGCAATTATAGAGAAAATGATAATTATTTTGGATATAAATTTCATAACGATTCTCTTAATCTGCATATTCTGTGACCAGTCGTTGCTTTAACAATGTTAAGCATATTGGCTACTCCTGTACACAGTAAGAAACATGTGACCTGAAAAATTTCTGATTATACAATAGGAAGTTACCCCACCCACCTCATCATACTCAGTAATTACTAAAGATAGTTATGAAAATATTATACACAATTTTACAAAATTTGACATACAACATCTATACGCAGTATGAATCAAAAGATTTCTTGTTGACCAAATTAATTTTAAGCTTCTGTTGTCATGGCAACCAAAAAAAACATAAAATAAACATAATGGAAAATTACCATAAAAATGACTTTTTGGTCATACTATTCGATACGTTTCAACAAAATTTAACCAAAAAAGTTTCCATGAGTAGTTCTCAATAAAATGAAAGAATTTCGTGCAAAAGACCCGTCCATTTGATTGTTGTCATGGAAATCAAAAGACTAATAATCTGGAAATAAAGGATCAGGATCATCAAATGTTTTTAGCGACGGCTTTTCTGTACCTTCAGAAGCTTTTTCTTCCTGCGGTTAACACTCGCATTGGAACATAAATACATCATAGTTAACATCTTGACTACTCCAGTACACAGTTAGGCACACGTGACCTGATTTTTTTTTTTTTTTTTTTTTTTTTTTTTGAAAATACAATAGGCGGTTAGTCAAACCGCTACATCATACACAGAGTTAATTTCTACTGATGACCATGAAATATGAAACAAAATTTTACAAAAACCCATGTACAATATCCATACGCAGTAAGAAATGAAAAGTTACTTTTTGACAAAATTAATTTCAGACTTCTGTTGCCATGGCAACATGAATATGCCTTAAATATAATGGCTTATTACCATAATAAAGGTCTAGTTCTTGATAAAATATAAAAATTGTTTAAAAAAGACCCGTCCACTTCATTGTCGTCATTGAAACCAAAAGAGTAATAAAACATTGGGAAAATTAAGGAACAGCGTCAATAAGCATTTTTGCCTCAACTTTACTGTAAATTCATGTCAGCCCTCCCAGAGGGGGTACCTGTTCCCTTGTTTCCCTGAGAAATCGGCATTTTCCCTTGTTCCCCCTCATCAAAATCCCGATTATCTATGTTCCTTGTTCCCAAAAATTGTCTTTGTTCCGCTGTTCCCTTCAGTTTTAGACTTTTGACCCCTTGTTCCCCTGAAATAAAGGGCCTTATTCCCCTGTTCCCCAAAACCCTTGGGAGGGCCTCATAAGTGTTTATTTTAATTACCCTGCTGAGGCCCTCCTTAGAAAATTGACTGCCTACGTCATTACATGCAACTGTGACGTAATCGGTGAAGTGTTACAAAAGATAACAAAATAATGTCAACATGCTGAATTTCAACGAGTTCTAATGAAGATTTTCAACCTTTCGATTTGTCTATTTCTTGCAAAGTGACAAACAAAGGATTTAATGACATACCCATATAGATCATAGTATACTTGAGTGCTTGATCAGCATCTTCTATTTGGGACCGAAAAACTGAAGGTAAATTATTTTATTTCCTGTCTGATTTTTTCTGTCCTCTTTTATTGTATCAGTTTTTTTTTTTTTTTTTTTTTTTTTTTTTTTTTTTTTTTTTTGCAATAAATTGACACTGTCAGGGAATAAAGCTCTTTTGAAAGGTCTAGAAAGGGTTAGGCTAGCGAGAGCAGATTGCATTTTATCCGGGTATAATATATAGACCTTACATTACATTATATTTAAGAAGATTTTTTTTTTTTTTTTTTTTTTTATCATAAACACTTTTACGCAAATAAGTATATGATAAAAAGAATGCAGCTCATCCCTCGGCCTGAGACAGACAGCTCCTGTAATATTCTATTTCCCTACTTTTATATGAGATGACTTGATGAGCCCCCCTTTCTCTTGAACCTGCCTCCTTGCCTCAGTCTTTCCGACATTTTGAGTGTAATCTACTATGTAGAAAAGTAGATAAAATCACGTCATAAAAATTCATCAAAATAGATATATTAAAAAAAATCGAGAGAAACATGTTCAAATATCACTAAAACAATTCTTGGTTTTCTGTGTTCACAGTCTCGGTTCGTCGTGTGACACTTCCCGCGAAAAAAAAACGTGAATAAATTTTGTGTGTTTGTTTACACCAAATGTTCTGAGCAGAGCGTCCGTCGTTAGAATCAATTCAACGTTAGAATATTTTTTTTCTTTCCCTTTATATTGTCAGATGAAAAATATTTATCAGTTTTGTTTTCATTTGTATATGCATAGTTGACGGGTCATACTACGCGGAAACAGATTTAATTAACACTAGAAATTATATACTCCGGTCTAGAATAAATGCTCCTATAGTTTAATCGAAAACCACCCTAATTATCTCCCTTGCCATTCAAGAGTTGCGGTTATTAGTACCAGTAGTGACCTTAAAACTTCAGAATACAAGTGCTTTTTTCTTGTGTCGTTTACAGCTTGAGAATATAATTACTGTCCCTGAGCTATATAACGTTCCGTTCACAATATAAGTGAAACTCCTTGATGTTGTATAAAGCTGCACAATGCAAGTGCAGATCCCTCATGTTGTATCAAGCTTCACAAAACAAGTGAAATTCCCTGGTATTTTGTCAAGCTTCACAATTGCTTTTCTGATTTTGTTAAAAGTTTCACAATACCAGTGCGATTCCCTGATGTTGTAATAAGCGTCACAAAACTAGTGCTATTCCCTGATGTTGTTCACAATTCTAGTGCAGTTCTCTAATGTTGTATATGTTTCTCAATACAAAGGCAGTTCTCTGATTTTGTAAAATGCTTCACATTACAAGTGCAGTTCCCTGACGTTATAAAAAGCTTCACAATATGTGTTATTGTTTGATGGTGTAAAAAGTAAAAAGCTTCACAATACAAGTTCAGTTCTCTAATGTTGTATAAAGCTTCACACCTCAAGTATTTTGTCAACCTACACAATTGCTTTTCTGATGTTGTTAAAAACCTCACCATTCTAGTGCAATTCCTTGATGTTGTAACAAACTTCACAATACAAGTGTTATTCGCTGATTTTTTTAAAAAAAACTTCACAATACAAGTGCAGTCTAATTGTCCCCCGCCTTTTCGAAGAAAAGCGAGGGACATGGTATTCGGCTTTCCGAGGTGCGTGGTGCGTGAAGCGTGATGTGTGGTGCGTGGTTCCGAGTTTGTAGTAGGTACCTTGTGAGAGCAACTCCTCCTACAGTTTTAGACCAATCCTTTTGAAACTTTACAGGTGTTTTAATCATAGTCTGAAAATATGCAGGTGCTTTTTACGGAATCCTGAAGTTATTTGTTTTTCACTTTTTTTTCCATTTTTAACTTAGTTTTTGCATGGTTCCGAGTTTGTAGTGGGAACATTGTGAGCGCAATTCCTTCTACAGTTTTATACCGATCCTTCTGAAACTTCACAGGTATCTTAGCCATGGTCTGAAGATATGCATGTGTTTTTTTTTATAAAATCTTGAAATATTTTCTTTTTAAATTTTTCACATTTTTAACTTCGACTTTTTTCATGCTTCAATACTATGAAAGTGTGTAAGTAGTAGATACCTTGTGAGCGCAACTCCTCCTACAGTTATGGACTGATCCTTTTGAAACTTTACAGGTGTTTTAATCATGGTCTGAAGATAGTCATGTGCTTTTTACAGTATCCTTAAATTTTTTTTTTTTTTTTCACTTTTTACACATTTTTAACTTAGACTTTTTTGCATGGTTCCGAGTTTGTAGTCGGAACCTTGTGTGCGCAACTCTTCCTACAGTTTTATACCGATCCTTCTGAAACTTCACAGGTATCTTATTCACGCTCTGAAGATATGCATGTGCTTTTTACAGAATCTTGAATTTTTTTTTTTTAATTTTTTCATATTTTTCTTATAGTTTTTTTTTAATGCTTCAATACTATGAAAGTGTATATGTAGTAGATGGCTTATGAGTGCAACTCCTCCTACAATTTTATACCATTTCCACTGAAACTATACAGATGTTTTAACCTTAGTCTGAAGATATGCATATGTTTTTTACAGAATCTTGAAATTACTTTTTTTTCACATTTTTAACTTTTAACATAGACTTTTTTCATGCTTCAGTACTATGAAAGTGCATAGAGTAGCAGGTACCTTCTGAGCACAACTCCTCCCACAGCTTTGAGCAAATGCTTCTGAAACTTTACAGGCATTTTGCTTGTGGTCTGAGATATACATGTGCTCTTGGAATCTTGAAATTATATTGTTGTTGTTTTTGTTTTTTGTGTGTTTTTTATTATTATTTTGTTTCCTCATTTTAGCTTCATTTTTTAACTGCTTCAATACTAAGCTAAGTGATATTGAACCAATGGTCCTCTGGTTAACTTACTCATTTTTAATAGCTGAAATAAAAATAAGTCAGATGAAATAAATTCCCCATGGAATTTGCTTGTTATGGATACGTTTTCCAATTCAAGGACATTTCTCTGATGATGTAAAAGGCTTCATTATACAGGTGCAGTCGTCTGACGTTGTAAAAAGCTCCGTAATACAAGTGTTATGTTTCGATGTTGTAAAAAGCTTCACAATATAAAAGCTGTTCCGTGGTGTTTATTAAAGATTCACAATGCCAGTGCAGTTCCCTGATATTTTGTAAAGATTCATAATACAAGAGTAGTTGATCCCTGGCGTTGTTTAAAGCTTCACAATACCAGTACAGTTTCCTGATCGTGTATAAAGTTTCACAATACAACTGCAGTTCCCTAGATTTATATAAAGCTTCACTGTACAGGTGTAGTTCCCTGATGTTGTATAAAGTTTCACAATACAAGTGTAGTTCCCTGATGTTGAGTAACGCTTCACAATACAGGTGCAGTTCCCTGACGTTGTATAAAGCTTCACAATACAAGTGCGGCTCCCTGATGTTATTTAAATTTCTCAATGCAGGTGCAGTTCCCTAATGTTGTATAAAGCTTCACAATACTAGTGTAGTTCCCTTATGTTTTATAAAACTTCATAATACAAGTTTGCTTGTCTCTGATGTTGTTAAAAATGTCACAATACCATTGCAGTTCCGTGATGTTGTATAAAGCTTCACAGTATGTGCAGCTCCGTAATGTTCTAAAAAAGCTTCACTGTACCTGTGCAGTTCTCTGGTGTTGTATAAGCTTCACAAGACGAAGAGTGCCTCTCCCTAGTGTTTTATAAGCGTCACAATACCAGTGCAGTTATTTTATGGTATAAAGTTTCACAATACCAAGGCAGTTGCCTGAGTTTATTGCATGTCACTCTGGAAGCCACGAGGACGACACGGTTTGAAAAATTGAGTGAACAATAACGTTATGATTAAAGCTTCATGCGAAGAAACTTAAGATAAAAAAAAAATCAGTATTTCTGTGTGTAACGTACTTGTAATTTATGTAAAATGACAGGTGATTAAAAGTACTACCTACAATTACACTTTTTGTTTCAGCCCAATCACCAGCCTCGAAAAGGTGCATAGGTACTTTAAGTTGAGGACTGGAGTATGTAGAATGTTTGCGCAGGGCATGCGCAATATTCAAGCTGTTGCAGAAAACATTCTCCAGTCTTTGGAGACTGACAAGATTGTCAATTTTTGTAAGTTGCATCTATAATCTTTTTCTATTTTACTAGTCCTACGATAAAAAACGGTAAGAGAAAAGTCCAGGGAGTGCCACAATCACAAGCCGCAACCCTTCTCAGACACCAAGAAGAAGAGGAAACAGACAATACTAAACAAGCGCAAATTGAACAAACGTACAAAAAGCACTAACTTTAGCTCTCTCTTTCCCAAGTGAGGTAATCGCAATGTTAAAAGAACTGAAAAGCACAAGAACAAAATAACACAAGGGAAAACAAATCGCCTCGTAGAATAAACCACAAAGCAAGACGCTGCATCTTTAATTGTTATTGTTTTCAAGAGACCTACGATAAGACATAACATCTATAATTGTTTTCAGTTTCACAAGTCCTACAATAAAAATACATCTGTAATTGTATTTTTTTTACTAGTCCTACAATAAGACATTACATCTACAATCGTTATCAGTTTCAGTAGTCCTATCGCTTTCAGTAGTGCTACGATAAGGTACAACATCTATAACCTTATGAATTTAATGGTCCCACGATAAGGCATTACATCTATAATCGTTTTAGCAATTTCATTAGTCCTAGGATAAGACATTACATCTATAATTGTTATCAATTTCTCTAGTCCTACGATAAGACATGACATCTATACTCTTTATCAATTTCACTAGTCTAACGATAAAACAATACACCTATAACTGTTATTTTTGACAAGGCTTCGGACAAGATATTATATCCGTAATTCTTTCAAATTTCACAAGTTCTACTATAAGATATTACACCTATAATTGTTATCCATGTCACTAGTCTTACGATAAGACAGTTCATCTAAATTCGTTATCAATTTCATAAGTCCTACAATTAGACATTTCCTTTATAAAAGTCATTTATTTCACTCGCCCTACGATAAGACATTAAGTCTATAATCGTTATCAATTTCACTAGTCCTACGATAAGACATTACATCCATAATCGTTATCAATTTCACTAGTTCCATGATACGATATTACATCTGTAATTGTTATCAAATTCATTGTAAGATATTACATCTATAAACGAACGTTATTAATTTTAATAGTCCTACGATAAGGCATTACATTTATGACCGTTTTATCAATTTTACGAGTCCTAGAATAAGACATTTAATCTTTGTTTCTAATCAGTTTCACTAGTCCTAGGATAAGACATGACATTTATAACCGTTATCTTTTTCTCTTGTTCTACGATAAGACATTACATCTATAATCGTTATCAATTTCACTAGTCCTACGTTAAGATATTACGTCTATAATCGTTAACCATTTCAGTAATCCTACGATAGAATATTTTATCTATTTTCGTTACCAAGTTCACTTGTCTTACGATAATACATTACGTCTATAATCGTTATTTATTTCACTATTCCTACGCTGTCAATTTTACTGGCCCTAAGATTAGACATACATCCATAATCGTTATCAATTTCACCATTCTTTCGATAAGACATTACATCTTATTGTTATCAATTTCAGTAGTCCTACGATAAGAAAAAACATTTATAACTGCTATCACTTTCATTAGTCCTACGATAAGATATTACATCTACAAATGTTATCAATTTCACTTATCATTTGTCATACGATAAGACATAACACCTATAATCTAGATACAGTTGGTAAATTTTGCTTCATGTTACGTCAGTAACATCTATAACCACTGTCAAATACGCATGTCCTACGATGTAACATTCATGGAACTAGATGTACTTGGTAGAGTTTCCTCCATGTTTTGTAAAATAAATCTATAGTCCCTGCCAATTTCACTAGTTCTCTGATAAGCCATTAACGGAAATGATATACTTGGTAGGTTTCCCTCCATTTTTTTGGTACTTACACCTGTAGTTGCGATTTATTTCACTGGTCCAGTGATAAGACATTTGCGGGACTGCATACATTTGTTAGATTTTCCTTAATGTTTTACAAATTACATCTATAGTCGCGGTCAATTTCACTAGTCTTATGATAAGACATTCACGGGACTGAATTTTTGGCAGAGTTTCCTCCATGTTTTACGAGTTACATCTATAGTCGCGGTCAATTTCACTAGTCCTATGATAAGACATTCACGGGACTGAATTTCTTTCGTAGATTTTCCTCCATGTTTTACGAGTTACATCTATAGTCGCGGTCAATTTTACGTCCTATGATAAGACATTCACGGGCCTGATTTTTTGGCAGATTTTCATCCATGTTTTATAAGTTACAGCTAGAGTCACGGTCAATTTCACAAGTTCAATGATAAGACATTAACGGGAGTGGATAAACTTAGTAGATTTTCCTCCATGTTTTGTACGTTGCATCTATAGTCGACGGCGGTTTCATAGTCCTATAATAAGACAATAACGGGACTGATACACTTTCTAGATTTTCCTCCATGTTCTATAAATTGATTCTATAGTCGCTGTCAGTTTAACTAGTCCTATGATAAGACATTACCGGTAGTGGATATACTTGGTAGAGTTGTTATGTAGGTTACACCTATAGTCGCTATTGGTTTACTAGTCCTATGATGAACGGGACTGCAACCACTTAGTAAATTTTACTCCATGTTTTGTAAGTTACTTTGTAGTCGCTACCGATTTCACTCGTTCTATGATAAGAAATTAAAGGGATTTATACACTTGGTAGATTTTCCTCCATGTTATGTAAGTTACAGCTACATTCGCCGTCAAGACACTAGTCCTATGATAAGACATAAACCGGATTGGATATAACTGGTAGATTTTCCTCCATGATTTGAAAATGACATTTAAAGTCGCAGTCGGTTTCACTAGTCATGTGATAAGACATACACGGGAGTGAGTATACTTGACAGATTTTCCTCCATGTTATGTAAGTTACAGCCATATTCGCTGTCGGTTTCACATATGATAAGACATATACTGACTAGACTGACGGTAAATTTACCTCCATGTTTTGTAAATAACGACTGCTTTCCCTGTTAATTTCACTAAACCTAGGATAAGACATTAACTGGATACATTTGGTAGAGTTTTTCCATGTTATGTAACTTACATCTATAGTCGCTGTCAATTTCACCAGTTCTAGGATAAATCATAAACGGGACGGTAGATTTTCCTCCTTGCTTTGTAAGTTACACCTATAGTCGCTGTCAAGATAACTTCTTCTAGTGTGAGGCATACACGGTTCTGGATACATTTGGCAGGTTTCTCTCCGTGTTTTGTAAGTTACATCTATAGTCGCTGTCAATTTCCCTTGTTCTAGGATGGAAGATAAAATGAACTTGATACACCTGGTAGATTTTCCTCCATATTTTGTAAGATATATCTGTAGTCGTTGTCAGTTTACTTGTTATAGGGTGAGACATAACCGACACTGGATATACTTGGTAGGTTTCTCTCCATGTTTGTAAGTTACATCTAAAGTCGCTATTAAAGGGTAAGACATAAACGGGACTGGCTACACTTGGTAGATACCTCTAGACGTTTTGCAAATTACATTTGTAGTCGCTTTCAAGCTCACTTGTTCTAGGGCGAGCCGGGACTGGCTACACTTTGTAGGTTTCTCTCCATGTTTTTAAGTTAGATCTATAGTCGATGTCAAGTTCAGTTGTTCTAGGGTGAGAAATAAACGGGATTGGACGCACTTGGTAGGTTTCTCTCCATATTTTGTAAGTTACATTATAGTCGCTGTCAAGTTCATTTGTTCTAGGGTGAGACATAAAGGGACTGGCTACACCTGGTAGGTTTCTTTCTATGTTTTGTAAGTTACATTTTTGGTCGTTGTCATGTTCACTTGCTTGAGTGTGAGACATAACCGGGACTGGACACACTTGGTATGTTTCTCTCCGTGTTTTGTAAGTTACATTCTATAGTCGCTGTCAAGTTCACTTGTTTTAGCGTGCGACAAAAAAAACAAAAAAACAAAAAAAAAAAAAAAAAAATAAAAAAAAAATAAAAAAACAGAAAAGCTACACTTGGTAGGTTTCTCTCCATTTTTGTAAGTAACATCTTAGTTCGCTGTCAAGTTCTTTGTTCTAGGATGAGATAAACGGGCTTGACACACTTGGTAGGTTCTCTCCACGTTTTGTAAGTTATATCTTAGGCACTGTCAAGTTCACTTGTTCTAGGGTGACATATAAACGGGGCTGGCTACATTTGGAATGTTTCTCTCAATGTTTTGTAAGTTACATCTGCAATCGTTTTCAAGTTCACTTGTTCTAGCGTGAGACATAAACGGGACAGGATTCATTTGGTATGCTTCTCTCCATGTTTTTGATGTTACATCTGTAGTCGCTGTCAAGTTCATTTGTTCTAGCGTGAGACATAAACGGGACTGGCTACGCTTGGTATGTTTCTCCACCTGTTTTTGACGTCGTCCTTAGTCGCAGTCAAGTTCACTCTTGTAGGGTGAGACATAAACGGGACTGGCTACACTTGGTAGGTTTCTCCCCGTTGCTTGAAAGTTACATCTATAGTCGCTGACATTCACTAATTCTGGGGATAGATATTTACGGGACTGGACACACTTGGTATGTTTCTCTCAATGTGGTATGTTTCTCTCAGTTACTATATACAGTCGCTGTCAAGTTCACTTGTTCTAGGGTGAGACATAAACGGGACTGGAAGTACTTGGTATGTTTCTCTCAATGTTTTTGACGTTACATATCTAGTCGTTGTCAAGTTCACTTGCTCAAGGGTGAGACATTAAGGGGACTGGAAGCACTTGGTATGTTTCTCTCTATGTTTTGTAAGTTATATCTTAGGCGCTGTCAAGTTCACTTGTTCTAGGGTGAGACATAAACGGGACGGGCTACAGTTTGTAGGTTTGTACAGTTTGTAGTGTTTAGTAAGTTACATCTATAGTCTCTGTCAAGTTCACTAGTTCTAGGGTGAGATATAAACGGGACTGGACCCACTTGATAGGTTTCTCTCCATGTTTTTTTTTTTAAGTTACATCTATAGTCGTTGTCAAATTCACTTGTTCTAGGGTGAGACAGAAACGGGACCGGCTACGGTAGGTTGCTCGCCATTGTTTGTTAGTTACATCTATAGTCGCTGTCAAGTTTACTGGTTCTAAGGAGAGACATTAACAGGACTGGACACACTTGGTATGAGACAGAAACGGGACTAAACATACTTTGTAGGTTTCTCTCTATGTTTTGTAAGTTACATTTAGAGTCGCTATCAAGTTTACTAGTTCTAGGATGGGAATAAACGGGACTGGCTACACTTGGTAGGTTTCTCTCTATGTTTTTAAGGTACATCATCAGTGCCGGTCAATATCACCAGTCTAACGACAGTCTAACATATTAACAAGGCTGGAAACGCTTGCTAGAGTTTCATCAATATTTGATAAGTTGTTGTCAATTAGTCTATATTACATCTATAGCAGCTGCCTAGTTTCTTAGTCCTATGATAAGACATTAATGGGATTAGATAAATTTGGTAAATTCTCTTCAGGTTTTTGACGTTATATTTATAGTCGCTATCACTGTCACTAGTCCTAAATGAGACATTAACGGGATTGGATATACTTGGTAGGTATTCCTCCATATTTTGTAATCTACATCTATAGTCGCTGTCAATTTCACTTGTCCTAGATGAGACATTAGCGGGACTGGATATACTTGATAAGTTTTCCGCCATGTCTTGTAAGTTACATCTATAGATGCTGTCAAGTTCACTTGTTCTACGGTGATATATAAACGGGGCTGGCTACACTTGGTAGGTTTCTTTTCATGTTTTGTAAGCTACATCTATGGCGCTGTCAATTTCACTTGTCCTAGATAAGACATTAACGGGACTGGATATACTTGGTAAGTTTTCCTGCATGTTTTGTAAGCTACGTCTATAGAAGCTGTCAACTTCACTTGTCCTAGATAAGACATTAACGGTACTGGGTATACTTGGTAAGTTCTTGTCCAACGTTTGTAAGTTACAACTATAGAAGCTGTCAATTTAACTAGTCCTAGATGAGACGTTAACGAGACTAGGTATACTTGATTAGTTCTTGTCCAATGTTTGTAAGTTACAACTATAGAAACTGTCAATTTTAGTTGTCCTAGATGAGACATTAACGGGACTGGATATACTTGGTAAGTTCTTGTCCAGTGTTTGTAAGTTATAACTATAGAAGCTGTCAGTTTCACTAGTCCTAGATGAGACATTAACGGGACTGGATATACTTGGTAAGTTCTTGTACAATGTTTGTAAGTTACAACTATAGAAACTGTCAATAATTTTAGTTGTCCTAGATGAGACATTAACGGGACTGGATGGTAAGTTTTTGTCCAATGTTTGTAAGTTATAACTATAGAAGCTGTCAATTTCATTAGTCCTAGATGAGACATTAACGAGACTGGATATACTTGGTAAGTTCTTGTCCAATGTTTGTAAGTTATAACTATAGAAGCTGTCAATTTCACTAGTCCTAGATCAAACATTAACGGGACAGGATATACTTGGTAAGTTCCTGTCCAATGTTTGTAAGTTATAACTATAAGTTTCTGTCCTTTTTTACCAGTCCTATGATAAGACAACAACGGGACTGGATACACTTGGTAGATTTTCCCTCCATGTTTTGTAACTTACATCTATAGTCGCTGTCAGTTTCACCAGTCCTATGGTAGGACAATAACGAGGCAGACAAAATAACTTTGAACCAAGTTGTCTCATTAAAAGTGTATTCAATCGCCATAAAGTTTTTGGTGTTTGGAAATATTTGAACAAGTACAGTAAAATTCCACTAATAAGACCACCATTCGTACTGCCTAAAAATGGTCTTATTAGCGGGACGGTCTAAATATTATATATAGCTCCGGATAAGATGCGTTTTTCAACCAAAAGGTCATGATATTTTTTTTCTTATTTCTACACTTAAAAGGTATGCTATGGCACTCATTAGAAGCGCCTCGCCGAGTACCCACAACCTTTTGTTTGTGGAGAAATAAGAAAAATATTATGCGGATACCCTCTCTTATCTAGAGCTGTGTAATATAAGAAGAAAATAAAAACACTTGAGACTGGCAAAGCCTGGTCTTAATATCGGAGTGGTCCTAGTTTCGAGTGATCTTAATCGCGGAATTATACTGTACTATCTGATGGTTGTTTAGAAGGGCTGCCTGAATTCAGACTGATTATACTGTCCCTTTGATCTAAATAATTAAAAACTGTTTGCGCAGGCAGCATGTCCGACTTTTTACGGTAATTACGGTACACTGGTATTCTGCAGTACCAGGTTACTGACAGTCCTTTAGTTCAATGTATATTCAGAGCTTCGATCCCGACCATCACTCGGTGTCAATGCACACTGCAACGGTACTTGGTCTTAGCCTTGCAATCTTCTTTATAGTCCGTACCCTCTCGGTCTTGGAACATTTGTAGCTGCATTCTATATTACCAGTAAGTGAGAAAGTAGATAAGTAAATAAATGAGCGAGTTAGTCAGTAGATGAGCGACAGTGAGTGAGTGAGTAAATGGGTGAGTGAATGAGTGAGTGAGAGTGAGTAAGTAAGTAAATTAGTTTGTATGTAACATTTAAAAAAAAAATAATTAGTGTATCGATTCGGCATTAAACTGGTTGTTTTCCTTTTCTCAGCTCACGCCAAGTTGGAGAGGGAGATCAAGGCGATCAGGGATTGGGATAGAATACTTGCTGACCTTGTGCAGCATGACGGCAATCTCTGCTTAGATATTAGAAACTCCTTTAACAAGTAAGTATATTAATTGACCCAATACATGAAGATTCAAGACTGAATTAGAAGCTATATTTTCTAAGACTGTAAAGAAAGACAAGAGAACACAGCAAGTCCAGATTTAAGTTTCTGCGCTGTGGTGGACAAATGCATTCAGAATGCTTTCCCTTGGCATACTCAATTCAGCACTGCTGTGTTCAACAATACAAATGGTACTCTGGCTGTCATATTGCCTTCCCTTCAGTTGTAATTATTCAACAAAACTGACAAAAGTTTCAGCAGAATGAATTCACTTTCAGGGGAGGCAACTCTGTGGAGATTAATTTGCTCGCTTCTCAAATGAAATGCCTTAAAAAGGAAAGAATTTGCTTCCATTGAGAGCAAATTCTTTCCTCGCAAATTCGACTTCATTCTACAAGGTGTTCGGTGGGCAGGAAAACAGAGGAAGTCACCAGATTTGTCTCCCGTGAACATAATGGCGGAAAAGCTACAAAGTTTATCCAGCCCACTTAATAAATTATAGCATCTCCCGGGAACATAACAAGTGATCATTAAGATATGACAAGCGAATAGTACAATATAATCAGCGTGTGTTAATTTTGCAGAATTAAGGTACACTTATAAATGAAATCGTGGCGGACTGGGTACAGCAAACATGCGTTCAAGTACACACACACACACACACACACACACACACACACACACACATATATATATATATATATATATATATATATATATATATATATATATATATATATATATATAGAGAGAGAGAGAGAGAGAGAGAGAGAGAGAGAGAGGGAGAGAGAGATTAATAATAGAAAGTACAGGACTAAATAAAGAGAGACAGCAATGAGAGCTTGAGAGAAGAAACCGTTTTTGATGCTATAATTGAAAATAAATGAAGAAAAATAATTGATATTGAGACAGGAGAGACATATTGATAAAGAGATTTTAGGAGTACACACCGCTCAACAGTAGAACCTAGATTAATGAATAGAGAGAGAGAGAGAGAGAGAGAGAGAGAGAGAGAGAGAGAGAGAAAGAGAGATGCATTATGACTTCCTAAATTTGAATGCTTCCTGTATTTCAGTTTCAAGGACGAGGACAAAGATATGATTATTCTACGGAATCATGTCAAACGCCTGAAAGATGCTAAAACGGCATTTGAGCAGGAAGCCGAAAGAACAGATCTCGCGAAGGAGGTAACTACGACGTTTTATCGTAATGTGAAACCAGAAACAAACACTGGATTTTGTGTGAATCTATGAAAAATTGCCGCGCTTTAAGCTATCAAACTCTTTACAGTTTGGATTGTAGGAGGATGGGACATAACAAGCAAGAGACTTAAAACACTTGAAGAATCGTATGAGTCTATAGCATTATTGTTGCTGCTCAAACAATGAAAGATTTATAATAGGAAATCAGACATAAACATTAGGAGTATTCTTTAAATCTTAAAATAAGAGTTGAAGCTCAGACAATCAAACGTTTTATTATTTGAAAACAGAAATAAACACTGGGAGTAACGTATGTGTTTATAACATAAGTGTTGCTGCTCAAACAATCAAATGTTTTAGGATATGAAACTAGAAATAAACACAGCGAGTATTGTGAATCTGTACGAGCTATATTGTTTCATGGTATGAAACCAGAAACTAAAACTGGGAGTATTGTTTGAATATATAAAATAAGTGTCGCGGTTCAAGCTATCAAAGATTTCGGTGAAGGGGATCGCCTTCTTTTTGTATTTAAATATATCCCATTTTGTTGAGACAGCTTAGTCACGGTAATGTGATATTATGCTTTACTTTCAGAAGTACCATAAGAAGGCATTCGAGGCAGAAAAAGCTGAAATAAAGAGGGAGATTGCGGAAAACGACGATGAGAGAAGAAAACAAACAGAAAGATTTGAAGAACTGAAAAAGAAAGTCGAAAATAAGATTGCTTACTATCAGCAACAAAGGAAAGTTCTTATCAGTACTGGGCATGCCCTTAAAGATGTAAGTAACAGTGGAAAGACTAATTACCGCCAGTAGCAAATGTATATTCCTGTCAATACTAGTCACACCCTTAAAGATGTAAGTAACATTGGTGAGACTCTTAAGGTTGGTAGATAAGACCGAATACTACCAGTAGCACATGAATGTGCTATTCAATACTAGACACATTCTTAAAGTGTAAGAACCATTGGAAAGACTCTTAATTTGATGGATTAGATTGGTTACCACCAGCTGCAATTCAATATTCTTGTTAGTTCTGGACACTCTTAAAATGTAAGTAACATTGGTAAGACGTTTAGTTAGTGGATACGATTGGTTACCACCAGTTGCAATTCAATGTTCCTGTCGGTTCTTGGCACATCCTTAAAGATGTAGGTAACATTGGAAAGGGTCCAAAGGTTGATGTATAAGATTGGTTACTACCAGCAGCAAATGAAATTTCTTGTCAATACTGGACATACCCTTCAAGATATAAATCATATTCAAAAGACTTCAGGTAGGTGGAAAGCACTGGTTAATACCAGCTGCCAGCAACAAATGAATGTTCTTGTAAGTACTGGACACACCCTTTAATATGTAAGTAAGATTGGAAAGACTCTTGATTCGTAAATAAGGATACCACCAGCAGCAATTTCACGCTCTAGTCAATACTTGGCACGCCCTAAATGATGTAAATAACTGGAAAGGCTCTTAAAATTTGTGGATAAGATTGGTTACTACCAGTAGCAATGTAATGTTCTTGTCATGTATGCAGTCTTGTAGGAAACGCTGTGCCCCGGCTCATGTATATGGCTTTAAACTCAGCAACGAAAGTAACCACGTGTTTGGCTTTGAAAAATCTGATACCGTATTTGTCTTTATAAAAAGACGAAATTTTCACCGGAATTGAAAACTGTTACCGTTTGTGGCAAATTGTTACATTTAGGTCTTGCAGATTTGTTAAGGAAAAACGCAAACGGGAGGCTGTTCTGCCCGTTAATCGACAATTGTTTCCGTCAGCACAGTAATTTAAAATATGTTTCGGAAGAGGTGTTAATGGAAATCCATTTCCGTTAATTGACAATTGTTATCGTAGCTCCTGTGGTATAGTAAACTTGAATGTGTTAAGGAAAGAAATTTATTGAAGTCTGTTTCTTTTATCGGACAACTGTTACTGTAAGCACAGTAGATTTAAATTTGTTAAGGTTACTGGACATCCGGTTCCGTTAGTAGACATTTGTTATCGTTAACTTATTAAGCACACTAGATTCGAATTTATATAGGAAGAGGTGTTAATGAAAATCCGTTTCCGTTAATGGGAATTATTATCGCTAGCTCCTATAGCACGCTAGATTCAAAACTTTTTTGGATCAGATATACATAATGGCCTGTTATTGTTAATGAAATAATGTTTCTTTTACACGTGCAGTACAGTAGATTGAAAATCTAAAAACAGTCGTTATGCGATTCTGTTACCATCTATGGAAAATTGTTTACTATCACAAATAATCTGTACAGACTGTGGATACTGAGACTACACTTGGGGATTGTTGGGATCAAAATGTACAACTTTCAGTAACCTTTTGTCATTCTATAGGCGAATTCAGTAGACGATAAATGGGTGATTTGTTTTTCAGTTTTTTTTCCTAGAAATAGATCAGTATGTCGTTGACGACATATTGTTCTATTTTTGTTTTATCGAAAGATAGGCTTTGGCATTTCTTGTAATTGCGTGAAATGCAAAAACAAATATTTTTGGGAGAAAAAGAAAAAATATTTCGGTATCCCGTCTGCAGAAATTTTTGCCCAGTATGCTAAGCGCTTGTTATGGTTCTAACCCACGCAGGAATCCAGTAAATATCAGGAAGCCAAGCTCAAAGTGGACCAGGCAAGGACAAGCTTTATACTGGACAGCCTACAGACATATGCCACTGAAGCAAGATTCAAAACAGATGCTGTTGAGTGAGTTATTATTGCTATATAACTAGTTTGAACATTGTTAGAATTGTGTATGCATGTGAGATGGGACTGGGTTGGGATGTGGGTAAAACGAACAAATTAAAGTTTCGGATATATGTGTATGTATGTGTGTCTGTGTTGTTGTGTCGGTGTGTGTGTGTGGATGTGTCTGTATGAGTGTGTGTGGAATGTGTGTACGTGTGTGGTGAGTGTCTGTGTGGGTGTTCAAAGCTACGGGTATGTTCGGTAGTAGGTAAAGGAAATGGATACACTTTCAGGGGAGGCAACTCTTTCAACATTGTTTTGACACCCTTCTGAAAAGGGGTCCGCTCAAATAAAGGAAAGAATGATCTCTTCAAGGGAGCAAATTCTAGTCCTTCGGAGAAGATCCATTTTCAAACGGAACCTGGTTTGCAGGAAAACTAACAGAAGTCGCAACAGTTGTCTGCCTTGTCGGAAATGGCGGAAAAGCTACCAAGTTTTCATTTCACATTTTAAAATAGGTGACTGATTGTTCAGGATAATTGCTGTATAGTTGACAGAAAACGTCCGAGTCACGCGATACAGATATAGAGCCTAAGGTGTGCAGTACACGCGGCTTATATAATTGAGGGCTATGTAATCAACAACTGTCCAGATCAGCCTATGCACTGCACAGTCTGAACACTGTACATTACGTGAAGCAGTCTATATAATGTATAACCCATTGTCCCTCATACTATATATTCAAGACTGGATATGCAGGGATGAAGCAAATTTTTAGAGGCTTTAGTGTTTCAGAGGTTTTACTACTTTTAAAACCCTGCCACGTAAAACATAATCGAAATTTCCGCTAATGTAAGCGTATGGACAATCACAACATTTCTTGCACACCTTCTTGTGGTGCAAACAACGAGATTACCACTTTTTAGGCAAACTCTGCAGAGACAAATTGATGTTTTGTATGTGTATGTTTGTTGTTTTTTTTTTGTTTTTTTTTTTGTTATTGTTCAACATTTTTTCCATAAAAAGGCTGACATTCCAGGATATTCCAGGTAATTAGCATGAATTGGCAATGTCTATTTCCTGGGAAATAGAAGAAAAAAATGTCGTCTTTTGAAAATGTACCCAGCGTTCTAAGCGTTACAAGTACTGAAACTTTCAGTGATTCTAAAACATAGCCTATCCTTATTCTTATTACTGACTGCCTGTTACATAAATACAGCCAAGACATGTCTGAAGATCCTACAATTAAACAATACCATTCAATACCATTGTGTAGAAAAAGGAAACGATTTTCCTAAATTATCGCTATTTGCTTCCTGACCTTGCGCCATGATGAACCCTCAGTGGCTCGAAATAGCCATATCGAACAAATTTCCATGGTCCCAAAGATGTTCGAGCCATTCTGGTTCGACTGTATATGATTTTCTTCCGTTTGCGAATATTTTCTTTGAAGCACTTATAGATCTGTTCCTTCTCCATGTCAGTTTTCACTGATCATCGATTTGGAGCAATTTGATAATTTGCAGTAAATAATAATAATCTGCCACTTCGTGTAAGCACAACAGAAATGGACAACAGTCCAAAAGCTGGCGTCAAATTGAGCTACGAGTATTCTTTCACCGCTTAGCATGCTGATTAAAAAAAATTAGCATACGACATTTGAAATATTTTTCCTTTTTTTCTAGAAAACAGGCCTTGACATTTCATGCGAATTGTCTCCTTTAGACACAATATGCATAAAATATCAAAGCTTATTTTTCTGAAAAAAAAAAACAAACAAAAAAAAAAAAACAAAAAAAAAAACAAACAACATAATGAATTTGTCGTCCGCTGAATTAGCTCAGCGAGCAGTTATGGGCATGGTTGAATTTTGCAAAACAGTCCATGGAACTGCTTCCAAACTGAACTCATTCCAGTTTCTGAGTTGACTTTTTGATAAAAAGAATAAACATGAAAAATGGATTTGAAGACTGAGAAGATACAACGACTCACCAGGGCCTTCCGCATATGCCTCAAGATGCAGCTGATATAAATACAGATGTATTTTGTTTTACAGGGACTGCGACTTCAGTGGAATGAAGATTACTGACATTATTAAAGACCGCCAACCTATGGAATACGTCACCGTAAAGAGAATAGAGGTATGTAGTACAAAACTATACCGAAATTTAATCCTGGACGCGCCATTCAGAATTGTTACAGGCGACATTCTAAATGTTTGTTTGTTTTTTTTTTTGTTTTTTTTTTTTTTTCAGAGATAATAATAAAGTTTGACATTACATGTGAATACCTCGATATCTAGCAGACGATACGCGAAACTTCAAGCCTTGCGTACTCGGAATTGTAAAAGATGTATGTCGTCTGCTATTGCGATCGACTTCCTTAAAACTTGAATGCAGATGAGGTGTCTGTGGCACGAAGATTTTTTTCTGTAGGTTAACAGCAAAATACTCTGATCAGATTGCCCTTATGCCTAGATAACCGCCTGGATATACCATTATGGCTTCATTCTAGTAATGACGGTCATTTGTTCATTTCATTTTGTTCTTAAGGATATACCTTGTACAATTTCAACCATTTTGGGATACAACTTTCGTGACTTCCTACTTGTTTTCCAGTGCACCAAATACCTTCTGAAGAGGGGTCTGCTCTTAAATGGATTTGCTCCCAGTCGAATGGAGCAAATTTATCTTTTTAGTCTATGTCCCATTTTCATAAGACAGGGAGGCAATAACAATTCTGACAGAGTTGCTTCCCCTGAAGATGTATCTGATCCCCTTAAAAGGTTGTTTGTTTTGAACAAAAAAAAAAACACAAAAAAACATAATAATAATAACTTTCACAGCTGACCCATTATGCAAAGTGGACTCTTCTACCGTAGCTGTTTGTACCGACCTTTTCACAACAGAAGAGAGATGTGATTAAGTTTTATTATTACCATAATTTATAGAAATTCCTGTAATGCAATCCGTGTAGACCGTGATCAGACGCCACGTTCTGCGGCGTCTGATCTAGGTCTACACTATTTGCCAATGTCCCTTTTATTGCATGCAAGGCAAAACTTGGTTAATATGAAATAGTTGCAAAACATTTACGACAATCTCTAGAACAGATTCGGACAGTCCCGCACATCAGGTCGAAGCGAAGGTTTCTATACTACCAGACCAGGCTTAAGTGCAACAATTAATTGTTGAAAATTATTTAAAAACCCACATCAAAATGTGATAACATATCACCTCTGTCACAAAATCTTTGAATTTTTATTTGGACAAATTCAGCCGTTAAATTTATACCGTATTAATTAATTATAGAAGTACAGAGGTACCCAAAACAAGGAGGAGTTGTTCCGAATGATGAGGGAAGAAATAGAAGAAGAAAGAAGACGACAAGCAAGACAAGATGATGTTAGACCAGGACCTAGCAATGCAAATGGTCACGTAACTCCTGGTAAGTACCCAATATGCTAAACTCAAATAAAGGAGTCGGTACCCAGCATTTCCCGCAAGATTTCATGTGTGCGCAGTCTAAGCAGTCTTCGCTGTCCGTTTTAAGACGCTTTAGATCCTTGGCTAATCACAGTGTGCTCTGTAAAGACTCTGATTAGACTGCGCGGATGCACAGATTGATCTAAAACTTCTCTGGGGTTCACATGCAATCCTTAGAGAAATCCTGTTCCACGGTTCAAACACATTAATACTTAAACTGGAAAGGGCGGAACCTAGATTTGGAATAAGATTATTGGTGGTAGAGATAACCCCTAACATAACAGAGCAACCGTCCGTTCAACCGGTATAATTCCAGACTATAAAATTAAATTTATTGAAATGCATTTTAAATTAGAAAAAACAAATTTCGCGAGATCTATCCTTTTAAACCTTTCCTATCTCATGTTACTAACATGCTTCATTTGTTTGTTTATCATTCTGTGCCCGTGGGTCGCACATGGGACGAAGATTATAACCTCATCTGTATTTAACATATGTGTTTGTCTTGTGTTTGTGTCATTTTTCCGAACTCTAGCATTCTCCACATTCAAAAATAAGATGCATTTAATATTGTTAGATAAAAAAACTAAACGTTTTTCAAGGTATTCAAGGTCTGAAAGCTACATATCATTTGAAAGCTACATATCATCTAACACAGCTTGTTTGTTTGACTCTCCTAAAAAATGAATCCAAAATGAATCCAACTTTCTTTAATAAACTGTTTATTTTAAAATATGGATCTCCTAATTTATGTTAAAAATAACCTTTCAATTTCCCAGACGTTTTCGGCCTCCCTTGTCTGTAGGGAATAAAATCTACAGATCACTTTCCTTCTGTAGTGGATAGGGTGTAATCCCCTATTAAAACAGGAACCACCTGTTTGCCGTGGGTGGCGTCTCGTATGCTGGGAGAGGGGAACCTGATGATTGAGGAAAGCCCAGGGATCTCCAGCTTTTCAACACATCATTTTGGCCCTTATTTCAGATAGAAGAGCGGTCTGGGTTAGATCCGGCCTGGATCAATCGGCTCAGTCGTGCCAAGCTCTAGAAGCGCACAACTTGTTCTTAGCTTCTTTCTCTCTTTCATACGTATCTTTATGGTACCAAACCGGGCTTATTTTTCTCTTGTTCCTCTAACTTTAAGTGAGTTTCAATGGGCGGCGGCTGAAGGGTCAATTGGTGGGCTTGTATTGGGGCTTTGGCGGAAACCTCTGTGAGTGGAGGCTGTGGATAGGGGGATGAACTCAACTGTTCATAAATTTTTCTATGGAAATTTAGATGAATAGGTGGGAAATCATCTAAGCATGAGGCCGAGCTGAAGACTCTGATCTTGACACCGAGTATAATAGCAATGTAGCCTTGACGTTAGAAATAGGAGATCCATTTCTGTTAAACGTCCCCTTGTAGGGCTCCATGGAGGGTGGGGCGCATAGCTATCGAATCAAAAATTTCATCACCATGGCCTCTCGAAAACGATTTCTTGCATTCGACTCTTCGGAGGACGACACGCAACCGACTACATTTACAATCAAAGCTAATGAGAACTTCGCTAAATTTTTAGTGATTTCGAGTAAGGAAGACAAACCAATTACTTCACTGTCTCCTTTCATCATAGAAAAGCAAATAGAATCTATTATAGGCACTCCAAAAAATGTAAAAAAATTAAAAAATGGAACCCTTTTGGTCGAAACAAACAGAAAATCTCAAACTGATAATCTTTTGAAACTTACAAAAATTTTTAATATTAATGTCACTGTCACGGAACATAAAACTCTCAACAGTTGCAAAGGTATTATCCGTGACAGAATGCTAAAACATGAAACTGAAGAAAATATCACAGAATATCTTAACACACAAGGAGTAACAGCTTGCAAACGTTTTAAAATTAAAAAAGATTGAAACTTTATAGAAACAAATACACTTTTACAAACTTTCAACACCACAACTTTACCGAAATCACTAAAAATCTTTTACCGAATTATACCGGTTGAAGTCTACATTCCAAATCCTCTGCGGTGTTTCAACTGTCAGAGGTTTGGACATCATGAAAACGGCTGTCCTGAATTACCTGGATCAGTATGTGAAAAATGTGGTATGGGTGACTTTGATCACCCTACAAATGCTTGTAAAAATGAAGCCAAGTGTGTGAACTGTCACAAAAACCATCAATCAAAATCAAATCAGTGTGAAATTTAGAAAAAAGAGAAAGAAATAATGAAAATTAAAGTTACACAAAAAATTACTTATTTGGAAGCCAAAAAAATACAAGAAAATCAACCTGAAATCACCTTTGCAAAAGTTGTTCAATCCCTAAACACTAAACCTGAAACCAAAGAAAGTTCTACCCAGTTTAACGAAAAAGATTCTGTCATCAAAGCAAATTCAAAAGTTATTACTCCTACTCTAAAACCTAAACCTAAATCCACATCTACTCATCAGTCTAGACCACCAACAAAATCTCAAAACAGTTCACAAACTCAGCCGACTAAAACAAGTGGATCACAACAGAGATCCAGGTCCAGAACAGCTGACCAGAAAGGAAAAAATGGAAAAGAAAAAGATAAAGATAAAGAACAAAATCCATATAGTAAAGGGGCGTCGGCCGATCCGATCAAGTTGGTCAATCGGTTCGATTCCCTTGAGAACATGGAGTTAGAGACTGACTCCTCCATGTTCTCGCAGTCTCAGAGAAAACAAAAGGATTAAGTTCCTTATTTTCAAATCATCTCTCCATTTATCATGGATAAAAAATCAATTATTCAGTGGAACTGTCGAGGACTAAAAGCAAATTATAACGAAATTTTAATTTTAACAACGCTACTTTCTCAGACTGTCTTTTGTCTCCAGGAAACCTTTTTAAAAAATACAGATAATATTAATTTTAAAAATTATAGTTTATATAATCATATCGCAACTGAAAATCAGAAAGCCTCAGGAGGTTCATCTATCCTTGTAAAATCAAATGTTCCTCATAGACAGATAGATATAAATAGTAATTTACAAGCTGTTGCTGTAAATGTCACTCTGTCTAAATCCATAACAATTTGTTCTCTATATCTTCCTCCACACTGTAAATTTTCTAAACACGATTTAGAAAATCTTATAAACCAGTTACCTCGTCCTTATTTATTATTAGGTGGCTTTAATAGTCACAGCAAACTATGGGGTTGTCTGGATACAAATGACAAAGGAGAAATAATAGAAAATTTTATTGCAGAAAATGATTTATGTTTATTTAACGATAAACAACCAACTTATCTTCATTCTCCTAGAAGAAATTATTTTGCTTTAGATTTGTCTATATGCTCTCCAAATATTTACTTAGATTTTGATTGGTCAGTTTTAGATGACCTTCATGGGAGCGATCATTTTCCAATTAAAATTGAAGAAATTACATCGACAAATGAAGACCATCATTCCCGATGGAATTTGAATAAAGCAAACTGGGAGAATTTTATGGAGCTATGTAATGAAAAATTAAATCCTGAAATGTTTAAAACAGCAGATGATATACAAGCTTTTACTGATACATTAATTCGTGTAGCCGAAAAATGTATTCCAAAGTCCTCGACACGTTCAAAAAGAAATAGACCTTGGTTTAATAAAGATGTTAAAAATTCAATAAATAAAAGAAAATCTGCCTTACGAAAGTTCAATAGGCAGCCAACAAAAGAAAATCTAATCCATGCCAAACAAATGCGAGCAAAAGCTCGCAAGACAATAAAAACGGCTAAAAGAACATCTTGGCAGCAATACGTCTCCAAACTTAATTCTAGAACTCCAGCAAAGAAGATATGGGACATGATTCGAAAAATTACTGGCAAAAATAAAAATAACAAGCATGTCCATATTAAATCAAATGGAAATATATGCTCAACGACAAAAGGTATTTCCAATGCACTAGGAGAGAATTTTCAGAAAAACTCTTCTAGTGCAAATTATTCCGAAACCTTTCAAAAAATAAAACAGGAACGAGAGAAAGAGCATCTAAATTTTATGTCACTAAATCATGAAAAATATAATGTACCATTCACAGCTTCAGAATTATTAGATGCTCTTCATAAATCTCACGATACAGCTGCTGGTCCTGATGACATTCATTATCAAATTCTTAAACATTTACCCGATAACGCTTTAAAAACTTTATTAAATATTTTAAATGATATTTGGATCACTGGAAAATTTCCAAAAGACTGGAGTAAAGCAACGATTATACCTATACCAAACCCAAATAAAGATCATACTGAAGCTACTAACTACAGACCTATTGCTTTGACAAGTTGTTTATGTAAAACAATGGAGAGAATGATTAATGATAGACTGGTTTGGTTTTTGGAATCAAACCAGCTTATAACAAAATATCAAGCTGGATTCAGAAAAAATAACTGTACAAACGATCATTTGATTCGTTTGGAATCCTTTATTCGTGATGCCTTTATTAAAAAAGAACATGTCGTAGCTGTATTTTTTGATCTTGAAAAAGCTTACGATACTACATGGAAACATGGCATCTTGAAAAATTTACATAAATTAGGCCTTAAAGGCCGATTACCACTTTTTATTCAAAATTTTTTATCAGATCGAACATTTAATGTTCGAATAGGTAATACGTTATCGGACATATTTAAACAAGAACAAGGTGTACCACAGGGAAGCATTTTATCACCTACCTTGTTTGGCATTAAAATTAACGATATTGTTAAATGTGTGAAAGACCTTGATTGTTCACTTTTTGTTGACGATTTTGGAATATTTATCAGATCGAAAAATATGGAAACCATTGAATTCAAACTACAACGATGTTTAAACAATATAGAAGATTGGGCAACAGAAAATGGTTTCAAATTTTCAAAAACAAAAACTCAATGCGTTCATTTTTGTCAGATACGTCAGCTACATTTAGATCCTCATCTCACCATATACGGTAGTCCAATTCCAATCGTCAGTGAAGCAAAATTCTTTTGTTCGATAACAAATTATCTTTTATACCACACATCAAAGCTTTAAAAGCTAAATGTCTTAAAGCACTTGATATTCTTAAAGTTCTCTCCAGTTCCGAGGAGATCGTACTGTTCTTTTAAATCTTTATAGATCTTTAATTCGATCTAAACTGGATTATGGATCCATAGTTTATGGATCCGCTAGAAAATCTTATTTGAAATCTTTGGATACTATTCATCACCAAGGTTTACGTCTGGCTCTAGGGGCTTTTCGTACTTCCCCCGTCGAAAGTTTATACGCTGAATCAAATGAACCATCATTGTATATAAGAAGACAGAAATTGTCTCTTCAATATGTTACTAAATTAGCCGCCAATCCACGTAATTCAGCCTATGATTGTGTTTTTAATCCTAAATATGAAAGATTTTACAACAACAAACCAACGGCTATTAAACCCCTTGGCCTGAGAATACAACCGTTACTTGAAGAGGCCAATATCAATATTAAAAATGTTCAGCATTTTTCTTTTCCATCAAGAGAGCCATGGACGTTAAACCCTCCAAAGATTATTTTAGACCTTCATAGAAATAAAAAAACAGAAGTCGAGTCGCATATTTTTAAGAATGAATTTTTAGAAATCAAATCAAATTATAAACATTACCTGTCAATTTATACAGATGGTTCGAAACAAGATGAGAAAGTTGCTTGTTCTGTTATTAGTCCAAATTTTACTGACAGTATCAGATTACCTGATAATAGCTCCATTTTTACCGCCGAAGCCAAGGCAATTGATATTGCACTTTACCATATCAGAGATCAGTCTGAAAAACAGTTTATCATTTATTCAGATTCTCTTTCTGTATTAAAATCTCTTAAAGATTTACACCATAGAAACCCATTAATTCAGCAAATTCTTAAAAAATATTATTATCTTTCCGCTTCAAAAGAAATTGTATTTTGTTGGCTTCCCAGCCACGTTAATATTCGTGGAAATGAATTAGCAGATTCAGAAGCCAAATCTGCATTATCCTTAGTAATAACCAATTTCAAAATTCCTCACTCCGACTTTAAATCAAACGTCTGTCAATACATCAACAACAAATGTCAGTCTGTTTGGGAAACACAAACTTATAATAAATTAAATGAAATCAAACCAAATTTTAACAGCAAATGCACATTCTCTAATCTCAGCAGAAAAGAACAAACAAAAATCACGAGATGTAGACTTGGACACACTAGAATTACTCATTCTTATATTTTAAACAATGAACAAGCTCCATTCTGCATTCCTTGTAATGAACCTTTCACAGTCAAACATTTTCTTATCACTTGTGCTGAATTTAATCACATTCGCACAAAGTATTTTAATATAAAAACTATAAAGGAACTTTTTGATATGCCAACTCAGAAAATACTCGACTTTCTTAAAGAGATCGGACTTTTTAATAAAATATGATCAGTATTTTTAATCACTTAAAATCATTGATACTTTATCTCTTTAAAATAAACACATCAATCCTAGATATTTTTAAATTTCTCATTAAATAAAATCATCATATAACATAAAACTTATTATACGCTATATGCCCTTTTAGGGTTGAGCGTCTATAAACAAAATATCCATCCATCCATCTTACCATATGTTATACTTTATTGTATGTATTCGATCAGACAGGTCTGAGCAAACAGTGTAGACCCAGATGAGACGCCACAAACTCGTCATCTCATCAGGGTCTAAACTGTTTGCCACTCATCCAGCTATTTTAGACACAACAGTGGGTAGTAAATTGTACTTGTCCAACTTTCAAATAAAGTATGGTCAGGAGCTGAGGTATCTGAATACTAAGGGTAAATGCGGTAAAGTAACATACACAGAAATCAAATCATCGATTATTAGCAAATCTGTAATGATAATCATTTCTGTGAGATTTATCGGTCGATTAATCGATTATCCGATTAATTGTGCCAGCTTTAACCAATACGGAGCTAAGATGCCAAACTTTCATTCATATTTAAAGGGAATTTTGCTGTAGACTTTCAGGAGAGATAACTGTCAAAATTATTTTACCCCCTACTGAAAAGGGGCAGATTCTAAAAGGAAAGAGTTGGATCTCCGTTTGAAGCAAATTTTCACCCTTTAGAGTACATGGCATTCAGAAAGGGTCTGTACTTGGACTAGAAAGCAAACAGAAAGCTACAAAAGTTGTCTCCCTTGTCAAAATCTACCAAGTGTATCAATTTACCTTACATAATATCATATGCTGTTCTGCGATATATTCTACACATAGGCTGATCTAGTATGTCGTTCCTCACGACACTTAGTTTTATTTCCAGAACCAACGAGCGTCATGGAAGTAGGCAAAAAATATCTCATTAAAACAGCTTACAAAAAAGAGAGACAGGGTAAGCCAATTTACTTTACAGAACAGCCGCACTGACCTCCCTCTACTGTATGATCTTATAACAACCCAAATGTAATAGGTAAAAAAAATGGAATTCATATTACCCCGACCGGGGATCAAACCCGGTCCGCTTGACACAAAGCCCTGCATTCTACCGCGTCGCTATAAAAGCCGGCTTGTACCGTAAGGCAGTACAAATGTATTATGTACTTATACCCAGTGACATTCTCCGCCGCCCCCCCCCCCCCCCGTCCCCCCACCCTCCAAATTGAAATTCATCCCTGAATTTCTACAAGTCCGAGAATCACGTGAAATGAGACTCAAGGAGTTGTATACACACATGTGGGCGCCAAATGTAACAGATGAAACAAAAAAATGGAAATCACATTTTCCCCGACCGGGGATCGAACCCAAACCGCTTGACTCAAAGTCCTGCATTTTTTTTTTTTTTTTTTTTTTTTTTTTGCCTTTGGAAACAAAGAACACACAAAATCACGAAAATCGGACAGTCTCTTTATGCAACTGTAGTTTGCGAGGCTGCAAACGCCCTACCCGCAACCCGCCCCCCCCCCCTCACACACACACACACACACACACACACACACACACATACACACGCAATTGCGCCGGCTTAAGCGTTAAGCGGCGGTATTCGATTTAAAAAAAAAACAAAAAAAACGGATGGACTCAATGATCCCAAAGGAAATAAAATATTACCTGAACTATGATACAACGCCAGCTACAGTAGAATAAAACAAAAGTCAAAAAGGATTACCTTTGGAAACATAGAACACACAATACCACGAAAATATGAGACTCGGTTTGATTGAGTCTTTTCATATGCAGCACTGTAGTTTGCGAGGCTGCATAATCCCTTAGGAACCGGCTTAAGCGGCATTCGATTTTCAAAATAACAAGGATAGGCTCAATGATCCTAAAGGAAATAAAATATAACAAAGCCAATTAATTATATAGTGCAGCCTCACTAAACTCCCTTGGGTCAGAAATAAGTTAACAAATCAAATATCTCAAACACAAGGTAAGCCGTTTCAGACAGATAATTTACTGTTCCGTCCCACAAAACTGTCTTGGCTCAATGATTTGATAAGAAACGAAATATGTTTGACATAAGTTAAGCCGTATTCAGACAGGCATTTCACTATATGGTACAGCCCTAAAAAATCAAGGCTCTAGTATCTGATAACAACAAAATATCGCGGACACAAGGAAAACCGTTTTCATTATTATATTGTACAGCCCCATCTAACTCTCTTGGTTCAAGGATCTGATAACACACCAAATATCTCTACCAGGTAAGCCGTAAGACAGACAATTTACTATACAGTACAGCTCCAGTAAACTACCTTGGCTCTATGATCATAACAAATCAGATATCTCTGACACAGGATAAGTCCCACAAAACTGTCTTGGCTTTAGGATTTGATAATTAACCAATATCTCTGACACAAGGTAAACCGGATTCAGACAGACAATTTAATATATGGTGCATCCCCACAAAAATACCTTGGCTCTAGGATCTGATAACAACGAAATATCACGGACACAAGTAAACCGTTTTCAGGAAGATAATTATATTTTACAGCCCCACCTAATTGTTTTGGCTCAGGGAGCTGAAAACACACCAAGTATCTCTGACACCAGGTAAGATATAATCAGGCAGACAATTTACTATATAGTACAGCCCCACTAAAATATCTTGGTTCTAGGATCTTAAAACGACGAGAATATATCTGACATAAGGAAATCTATTTTCAGACAGACAATTTACTATATAGTACAGCCTCACAAAATTATCTTAGCTCTAGGATCTGATAGCAACCAAATATCGCTAACACAACTTAAACAGTTTTCAAGAAGATATTTTATTATATTGAACAGTCTCACAAAACTATAGGTACAAGGATCTGATAACAAATCAAATGACTCCAGGTAAGCCATAGTCAGACAGACATAGTCAGCCCAACTAAACTACCTTGGCCCAGGAATTTATTACGAATCGAATATCTCTGACACAAGGTAAGCCGTATTCAGGAAGACGATTTACCATATAGTGCAGCCCCACAAAACTCTCTTGGCTCTGAGATATGATTACACATCAAATATCTTTGACAAAAGGCAAGCCGTATTCAGACAGACAGTTTACTTATAGTACAGCCCAAATAAATCCCTTGGCTCTAGGATCTTATAGAAATCAAATATCTCAGACACAAGGTAAGCTGTATTCCGGCAGACAATTTAATATTTTATTGTATAGCCCCATGAAACTCCCTTATCCCAAGCATCTGATAAACTTGTAATGGTTATTTCTTAAATAAAAAGCTGACATTATAAGAATAACAGAAACATTTTAACCCTTACTACGGTAATCAGAAAATTGGTTGACAACAAATGTTTCGTATTTTTACTTATTTTACCCATTAAATGGAATTTGACAACATCACGAAAACATGTCTATATAATTTTGACCCCCTTAAACTCCACTTTTATATAGTAAAACTGGAGTTTAAAGGGGTATACATTATTTTTCTTATCTCTGCTCAAAAAAACATAGACAGTGGGTACTCGTTAGAACCGCCTCGCCGAGGCGGTTCTAACGAGTACCCACAATCTATGTTTTGAGCAGAAATAAGGAAAAATATGGGAGTTTTTTATTGGAAAATTTTCAGTTTTTGGAGGTGAGATTGTCTATATATTTGAATAGGCGTGTTTTCGTTATGATACACGCAATTTTCACATTGTCTGAGAAAATAACAAAAAATTACTAATGTCATTTTCTAGCATTTAAATTTATCGTATAAAGGGTTTAAAGTTGAATACATCTTTAACTTCAAAAGTCTGATCGTTGCAATTTAGTTGGATGCCATTTATCACATGACCGTCACATTATTCAGTGAAATAACCAATGTCATAAAAACCATATGATAACACGTGTAACAACACCTGCACGGCCTCCCATTGGTTAGCCTAATTACCCTCATTAATATTCATATAAATCCGTTTATTGATAGCAACCAAGATGGGGTCCACCGATACAACTTTTACTTTAGAAACAGACCCTGCCTTCAGTTTTGAGATGAACAATTAAGTTCAGATCGATGGAAGGGGAAGACACAACTTAATAACAATGTCAAATATTCATGGTGATTTAAATTCGATGTTTTCCGGCAACATATTTGGAGGAACTTTCAAAATCAATGTCAAACAGTTATGGAAAAATCCTCACCTCTAAAGAAGCATCGGAGAATAACTTAAGACTCTGACATTCAATAAATGTGTCAAGTTAAAATCCAAACTACAGTTAAAATGTTTTATATTTTTTAAAAGCTGTCATTTACTTGGGTGTGTAAACCGTCGTATAAACCATATTGATCAAGGTCAGTGACCTTTTAATACGACAGCTGATTGCGGGGGATTCCCCTACTGATTCAGTGACGCTGCCTGTGACGTTTACTCGCTCAGTGCAGATAATATTTCGTTTCCTTTGGGATCACTGGACCCATTGTGGTATATTTGAAAATGGAGTTCTGCTCATGTATACGCTAGAGGGCATAAACAGTGTTGCAAACTTCACTGCTGCTTATGAAGAGTCTCAATAAAACCGAGACTCCCATTTTCTAATCCGTAGTGTGTTCTTTGTTTCCAAAGGCAATCTTTTTGACGTTTATCGAATAAGGCTACAGGGAATATTTATTTGTTCAAATGAAATATTAATTAGCTCAAATAAAAACATTATTATATACAGCAGTTTGATGAAGTAAAAAATGGTATATTTGTGTTGTTTCTTGTTTGCTACATTTCAAGTAATATGCTAACTATTTTTCTTTCTTTCTTTTTTTTTTTTTTTTTTTTGTGTGTGTGTGTGTGTGCGTGTTGGTTGACTCTTTGATAGTAAATTGTTCTGTTTAGCCATATAAAGCCGTTATCTGTATATATTTTGTGCGTTTTTGTCGTCAGAGGTTCATGTTATAAGCAGAACTTTACATTTCTGGTCATTTAATATGACATTTATGCAACTTTCCAGGTAATTTAGGTATTTTACGAGCCCGGAGGCTCGCAAAATACCGAAATTATCCAACGCGTTTCATAAATCTCATATTAAATGACCACTCATGTAAGATCCTTTACTTATCTAACAGATACAAGCTCTTACCAATAGCCTTTATAAAAAACAAATATCAAAAAAGGTAAGAGAAAAGTCCAGGGAGTGCCACAATTACGAGCCATAGCCCTTCCCAGACACCAAGAGAAAGAGGAAACAGACGAAACCAAACAAGCGCAAATAAAAAAAAAACGCACGAAAAGCACTAAGATTAGCACTCTCTTCCCCAAGCGAGGTAATCGCATTGCTTAAAGGACTGACAAATACAAGAACAAAATAAATCGCCTCGTTGAATAAGCCACAAAGCAACATAGTGTAAGACTAGCACCGGGACCACCGCCTTAGAACAGACAGTAGGATAAGTAGAGCACTTTTACGGCCAGCAAACTTCATCCTAGGTCCTGATACTATTATAAATACAGAAATACATAAAAATTCGGTTCGTAAAAAGGCTCTCAACTCAGTCAATGCAGTCAATGCATCAGAGCGAAAACATAAAAATCAAATTAATCACTATGATAAACAAATACGAGTACTCATGGCTAATTTTCCTGTCTGCCAGAGTACATGAAAACCAATCGTTGAACCATGGCGGGCCAAGCCAAAGACATATTGTCAAGCTCCAACCCACTGGTTTAAGTTTTACGAAGAGGCCGTCATTGAGTCTGAGGACCGAACCGCCGTCGTGCAAATTAAAAAGTGAAGCATACCCATCAACAATGATTGAGTTGATAACAAGGCATGCAGACTGCAGCATAATATCCAGGATATAGCCATTTTTATAACGGTTAATAAGTTTGCTGAATTGTTCCGAAAAGTCTGATTTTCCAACATTTTTTTCTTAACCTGTACACAAAGTCACATTAAAATTCTGGTTCCGATATACCTTTTTGTTGCAGACGTGTTGTCAGACTGACGTTATATTTTTCTATCCAGGCATTGTGTCTGCGATAAAATTTCGAAAACTCCTTACGATAACGATAGTCCTGCCTAAGAAGTTTGGCAGTAAGGCCTTTATTATGACAGTTAAAGTCACTTAGATCTGATGTACCTCTGGCGAATCTAATAAGTTATGCATGCCCCATATGAGGTACGTCGGGGTACATCGCCACTCAGAAAAGGGAAATTGATGATATCAAAATCAAAATCGTCCCGTTTATCATGAATTTTGGTGGAAACTGTACCAGTAGATATACATAGACCCACATTTGACCAAAATATGATTTTGCTATCTTGAACACCATATCCTTTCTTAAAGGTGCCTTTTATGAAGGGTGGTTAAACAGTTTTGAACGAAGTACGTACCCTGACAGTATATCAGTTCCCCTTTATCACTTTGTTATTTTATTGGTAGGAAAAATAATTACTCTTCTTATGCCACCAAATTCACATGGCTTGGTTTTCGGAGAGAAGAAAGGGAGATTTGGAAGAAAGAAGAAAGGCTACTTCCCGATGAGCCACGTGGTTCCAGCAGACTAGATGCAACAAGCGACAGAAAGAAGAAGGGTATATTAATGCAAGGGAGGGGCGATACTGTGTTTTAGAATTTCACTTTTGACTGTATTTCCTGTGTATATGTATGCGTTGCAAAAATCGTCACAATATATTCTGAAATCTATCAGCAGAAAGTCCGGAAAGATTGGCTAAACAAAATTAAAAAAAAAAAAAAAAAGAAGAAAAAAAAAATCAGCTGTGGGCATTCTTAAATCATGTGGTCATTTAGCTCGCCTGTGCGAAATCTAAAGATAGCTATTGTAGTAACCCCGGTCGTCCGCGTTCCCGTTTAGGTTTACGTCACACTGTTAAAGTTTTGTATTCAAGCGTTTCAAATGCTTATATATCTCAAAAATTACTCGTAAAAAAATCCTATTTGGAAGACAGGTACCATGGAGGGGCCTTTTAGATTCCATTGATACTGATTCCAAGGTTCATGCCCCGGGGTTGGGCTGCGATACAAAATATTCCCGGCAGGCGGGCTTCGTTGTCCTGCGATAGCTCTTATTAGAAATGGACGCCACTCTAAAAATGGCACACTGGCTCAAAGTATTTATCACGCCTGTATGATATGCATGATTTTGTACCGACGTTAAATTCTCCTCAAAATATCTGTTATGATAAGAGATGGTTCTAATGAGTTACCATATCATATGTTTTGTAGAAAAATAGGAAAATATTTATCTGGTCACCTCACCTGTCTGGTCTAGAACTACGTAAACCATGTTATTTCGATTATAATATGATATGGGAAAAAGGCAGAAAATTTGGTTAAGCCATTCATGTAGTATGAAAGAGTGACAGAAATAATGGAACAAACTCAAATCAGATTGAAACAACAACAAAACTTAAAAAAATAATAAAATAAAATTAAAAAAAAAACAAAAAAAAAAAAAAAAAAAAAACTATACACACACACACACACACACACACACACACACACACACACACATATATATATATATATATATATATATATATATATATATATATATATATATATATATATATATATATATACCCCTTTTTTCAAAATATATTGTAGGAGCTCACTGGGGTCTTCGTTACATGGGTTTGTTACCCTAATGATATAGTGTTAAATTCTTTTTTTGGAATCAAAGAATGCATCTAAAAGTGCTGACTGAAGGACAAATAGTGTAGAGACCTTCATCTAATGGTTCTTCTAATTAGGAGATAATGGTTTTACTGACTTACCAGAGTTAGCCGAAATATTAGGTTTTTTAAAAACCCTACCATATTTATCCTACCTTACCATTATTATCCTTAATAATAGGATTTCCCAAAACCTTACCGTACCTGTCCTAACTTATCATAACTTATCATAACTACCTAAATATTAGAATTTTTAAAACTTTACTTATTCTTATTTTCCTTTATTACGTAAGTCTTATGACTTCTAAAAGCCTTACCGTATTTATCGTAACTCACCATAATTATCCTAAATATTCAGTCTTCCAAAAGCGAACGTACCAAATTACCAAAAATATTTGAACACCTAAAATCTTACCATAATTATCTAAACTAACTATATTACCACGAGAATTTTGGACGCCTAAAATCGTACCCTACTTATCGCCTTACCATAATTATAATCGCAGCTTACCATAATTACCATAATCACCAAAACTATTTGGATACCTAAAAGATAACCGTACTCATGGAAACTTACTATTATTATCAAAATATTCGAACAGCTCAAATCTTACCGAAATTGTCAAAACTTCGATATATTACAAAAATGTTCAGATACCTAAAACTTAACCGTACTTTTCGAAAAGTTACAATACTACAAAAAGTCATCGGGCACCTAAAAGCTGACCAAACTTGTCCAAACTTACCATATTACCAAACATTTTGGGACACCTAAAATCTAATTGTTTTTGACAAAACTTACCATACTACAAAAATATTCGGGCATCAAAAATTTTACCGTACTTGTCAAACTAACTCTATTACAGAAATATTCGGACACTTAAAATCTAACCCGTACTTGTCAAAACTAACCGTTAACGGATATTACAAAAATATTCGGACAACTAAAATCTTACCGTACTTGTCAAAACTTACCATATTACCAAAATGTTCGGGCACCTAAAATATACATTAGTTATCAAAATTAACTATATTACCAAAATGTTCGGGCATTTAAAATCTTACTGTACTTGCCAAAGCTAATATTACCAAAAATATTCGGACACCTAAAATTTTGCTGTACTTGTCTAAATTGACCATATTACAAAAATATTCCGACACCTCCTAAGATATTACCGTACATGTCAAAACTTCGATATTACAAAAATATTCGGACACCTAAAATCTTGCTCTACTTGTCTAAATTGACCATATTACAAAAATATTCCGACACCTCCTAAAATATTACCGTTCATGTCAAAACTTCGATATTACAAAAATATTCGGACACCTAAAATCTTGCTATACTTGTCTAAATTGACCATATTACAAAAATATTCCGACACCTCCTAAAATATTACCGTACATGTCAAAACTTCGATATTACAAAAATATTCGGACACCTAAAATCTTGCTCTACTTGTCTAAATTGACCATATTACAAAAATATTCCGACACCTCCTAAAATATTACCGTACATGGCAAAACTTCAATATTACAACAATATTCTGACACCTAAAATCTTATCGTACTTGTAAAATATTACCATCTTACCAAAATGGTAGGATACCTAAAATCTTACCGTACTTGTCAAAACATACGATATTACAAAAATTTTCGGACACATCAAATCTTACCGTACTTGTCAAAACTTACGATATTACAAATATATTCGGACACACCAAATCTTACCGTTCTTGTGAAAACTTACCATATTATAAAATGTCAGGGCACCTAAAATCTTAGCGTATTTGTCAAAATTTACTATATTACCAAAATACTCGGACACCTGAAATCTTTCAGTCCTTGTCAAAACTTACAACTTAACAGGTTACCAAAATGTTCTGACATCTGAATTTTTTTTAAAAAAATCACTTTATTTGCCAAGGAGCACGACGTTTCGGCCATCAAGTGGCCCTTCTCAAGAAGATCAACTCAATTTGATATCTACATGACGTCATGTTGTTTGGTATCTATCTATAAGATTGATCAGTGGAAAGCAGAAGTATTTTAAGAAATCTAATCTTTAATGTAGTTTTAACAAGTATCTAAGAACTTTATTTCAAATGTAGATATCAAGTTGAATTGATCTTCTTGAGAAAGGCTACTTGAGGGCCGAAACGTCTTTTTCCTTGGCAAATAAAGTGACTTTTTTTAAAAAATTCTATTTGGATCCCTTATTCATTTGGATCACTAGTGTCATGAAGATCTAAAATTTTACCGTACTTGACAAAACTTACCATATTACCAAAAATATTCGGACACCTAAAATCTTACCATACTTGTCAAAACGTACTATATTTATACAAAATTGTTCGGGCATCTATAATTTTACCGTAACTGTCAAAACTTACCGTATTACAAAAAATTCGGACACCTAAAATCTTACCATACTTGTCAAAACGTACTATATCACAAATTGTTCGGGCGTCTAAAATTTTACCGTAACTGTCAAAATTTACCATATTACAAAAAATATTCGGACACCTAAAATCTTACCATACTTGTCAAAACGTACTATATCACAAATTGTTCGGGCGTCTAAAATTTTACCGTAACTGTCAAAATTTACCATATTACAAAAAATATTCGGACACCTAAAATCTTGCCGTACTTGCCAAAACTTACCACGCCATCAAAATATTCGGATAACTAAAACCGTACTTGTCTATCTTTACCATATTACCAAATATATTCGGACACCTAAAATCTTATCGTACTTGTCAAAACTAACCATACTACAAAAAACGGTTAGGTACCAAAAATCTTATCGTACTTGTCAAAACGTGCCATATCATCGAAAATATTCGGGCATCTAAACCCTTACCGCACTTTTCAAGATTTAGTATAATACCAAAAATATTCGGACACCTAAAGTCTTACTGTACTTGTCAAAACTTAGCATTTTACCAAAAGTATTTGGACACCTTAAACCTTACTGTAGTTGTCAAAACTTAAAACTACATATTACGAAAAATGTTCGAGCACCTAAAATCATACCGTACTTATCAAAACTTACCAAATTACAAACAATATTCGGACACCTACAATTTTACTGTACTTATCAAAACTTACCATATTACAAAACTATTCGGGCAACTAAAATCTTACCGTATTTGTCATAACTAAAATATTACCAAAATTGTCGAACTTCTAAAATTTTACCGAAACGGTCAAATCTTACCATAATACAAAACTATTCGGGCACCTAAAATCTTATCGTACTTGTCAAACCTTGCCATATTATCAAAAAAACAATTCGGAAACCTAATATCTTATCATACTTGTCAAAATTTACCATATTACACAAATAGTCGGACACCTAAGATCTTACCATACTTCTCAAAACTTACCATACTGCAAATAAAATATTGGGACACCTTAAATTTTACCGTACTTGTCAAAACTTACCATATTACCAAAATATTCGGTCACCTAAAATCTTACGGTACTTGATAAACTCACCGTTTTACCAAAATATTCAGACACCTGAAATTTTACCACATTACCAAAAATATTCGGACACCTATAACCTTACCGTTCTTGGCAAAATTTTAAAACTTACCATATTACAAAAAATATTCGGCCAACTAAAATCTTACCATATTTGTCAAGTCTTTCCATTTTACAAAACAATATTTGGGCACTTCAAATCTTACCGTCCTTATCAAAACTTAATAAGGCATAGCCCCTATGTGACTCTGTTGTCCGGTTACGTTAAAAATCTTGACTAGACTTGAAAACTTAACATAATACCAAAATGTCCGGGCACCTAAAGTCTAACCGTACTCGTCAAAACTTACCATATTGCCAAAATGTTCGGGCACCTAAAGTCCTAGCGTAATTATCGTAACGTAGAAACAATAAAAAAAAAAAAAAAATAATAATAAAAAATAAATAAAATAAAATAAAAATAAATAATATAAATATTTGAAGTCTTACCGTATTTATCATAACTTACCATATGACAATTAATATTAGAATTTCTAAGAGCCTGATAATGCTTTTAGTATCTCACCATTATTATCCTAAATGTTCAACCCACTAAAATCTTATCGTACATACTGAAACTGACAAAATAGACACCAGCATTCGTACCATACTTATTGTAACTTACCATATCAATTTGTTTCCCCCGCCTTTTCGAAGAAAAGCGAGGGGGCATGGTATTCGGCTTTGCGTGGTGCGTGGTTCCGAGTTTGTAGTAGGTATCTTGTGAGCATAACTCCTCCTACAGTTTTAGACCGATCCTTTTGAAACTTTACAGGTGTTTTAATCATGGTCTGAAAATATGCCTGTGCTTTTTACAGAATCCTTATTATTATTATTATTTTTTTATTATTATTTTTTCACATTTTTAACTTAGACCTTTTGCATGGTTCCGATTTTGTAGTGGGAACCTTGTGAGCGCAACTCCTCCTACAGTTATGTACCGATCCTTATGAAACTTCACAGTTATCTTAATCATGGTCTGAAGTTATGCATGTGCTTTTTACAGACTCTTGATTTTTTTTTTTTTTTTTTTTTTTTTTGAATTTTTTCTTATTTTTAACTTAGATTTTTTCATGCTTCAATACTATGAAAGTATATATGTAGTAGGTGCCTTGTCAGTGCAACTCCTCCTACAGTTTTATACCATTCCCAATGAAACTATTTAGATGTTTTAACTATAATCTGAAGATATGCATATGCTTTTTACAAAATCTTGAAATTACGTTGTTGTTGTTGTTGTTTTTTTTTTTACTTTTTTCACATTTTTAACTTTTAACATAGACATTTTTCATGCTTCAATACTACGAAAGTGCATATAATAGTAGGCACCTTGTGAACACAACTCCTCCCACAGCTTTAAGCAAATGCTTCTGAACAGGCATTTTGCTTGTGGTCTGAGGATATACATGTGCTCTTGGAATCTTGAAATTGTTTTTTTTTTTCGCATTTTTAGCTTCAATTTTTTTTCATGCTTCAATACTACGAAAGTGCATATAGTAGTAGGCACCTTGTGAGCACAACTCCTCCCACAGCTTTAAGCAAATGCTTCTGAAACTTAACAGGCATTTTGCTTGTGGTCTGAGGATATACATGTGCTCTTGGAATTTTGAAATTGTTTTGTTTTCCCACATTTTTAGCTTCAATTTTTTCTGCTTCAATACTTAGGTAAGTGATACGCAGGACCAGTGGTCCTCTGGTTAACTTACTATAAAAATAAGGCGGGGAACATAAGTTCCCTATGGAATTTATTTGTTTCTAAAAGCGTTACCGTTCTGATATCTAACCATTATTATACTAAATATTCAACCCACTAAAATCTTCCCAGATGTATATCGAAAATAACTAAAATACAAAATACTATTTGGCTACCTGAAATCCAATGTAAAAAGCTTACCGTACATCGAAACTGACCAAAGTACCATAACTATTTGTACACCTAAAATCTTACCGTACCTTACCATATTACCATTAATATTTGGATTTCTGAAAGCCTTACCTTACATATCTGAACTTAACATAACTGCCCTAAATATTAGCACTTCTAAAAGCCTTACCGTGCGGATATACTCATCGTGATCTATCAAAAATATACTTAACCATCGGATTTCTTACTCCGCTTATCTTGGCTTACCATAATTACCCCATGTTTTCGGATTTCAGTAGCTTTACCATGTTTATCAAAACTTACCATAACTACCCCATATATTCGGGCTTCATAAAGCCTCACTGTGTTTATTGAAACCCACTATAATTGTCCACGATATTCAAACTTCTAAATGTCTTACCGATTTTACTATAATTACCCTAAATATACGGACTTCTTTAAGCTGTACTGTGTTTATCGAAACTTACCAGAAATACCCGGATTTCTAAAAACCTCGACGAGCGTATCTTAATTTACCATAATTACCCTAAATATTATGATTTCTAAAAGCCTGCCCGTACTAATGTTGTAACATACAATTATTAACCGAACTGTTAGGACTCCTAAAAGGCTTGCCGTACCTATTGTACTTGCTATATAACTTATTTATCTTCGGACTTCTAAACGCCAATTGCTTTACGTACCTATTATAACTTACCAAAGTTATTCTTAATTTTTGGACTTCTTATAACCTTATCGAACTAACCGTAACTCGCCATAATTACTGTAACTATTTGGGTATTTATAAGATGGACTTACCATAACTGTCTTTAATATCCTGAAAGTTTATCATACTATTGTAACGTACCATTATTACTCTAAGTATACAAAAATCTAAAACCCTTACCAAACTTTTCGTAATCTACTATCATTACAATAAATGTTCGGACTTCTAAAGACCTTGGCGCACATCATAACTTACCATAACTGTAAATATTGGACTGTTAAAGCCTCATTATACGTACCGTAACTTACCATTATAATCTTAAATATTAGAACTTCTGAAAGACTGGTCGTACTTATTGTAACCCACCATGATTACCTTATGTCAGGACTTTTATAAGACTTGTTGTACCGATTGTAATTTACCATATTACCATAACTCTTCTGACGTCCAAAACCATTATCGTACCGACCATACCCCGATTTATCGTGACTAGCCATAATTACCCGAAATATTCGTTCTTCTAAAAATCTGACCATGTTCAACTTAATTTACCATCATTACCCTAACCAGTACCCTCTAAAAGCATTACCGAACTTAAGGCAACTTACCATATTCACTGGAATTTCTCTGTATTTGAACATCTAAAAGTCTTACAATACATATCGTAACATACCATAATTACCATAAATACTTGGAAGTCTATTAACACCCCGTCCTACTTCTTGTAAACTTACCATGATACCAATATATATATTTTTTCAAACGTCTTTCCATCGTACTTACTGTAACTTACCATATTCCCCTAAATTGCCTGACTTCTAAAGGTTTTGGCGTAATCGTCACTTACCATATTTAGTCTACATTCCAAGACTTCTGAACGCCTCGCTCTACTCACTGTAACTAACCTCAATTACCTTAAAGATTTGGACTTTTAAAAAAACATTACCGTACTTTTTTGTAATTTACCATATTTCCACCGTGACAGGTATTTAAATGTCTATACGCCTTATGGACTGGCGCCAGTTTCCAGCGACTTATAATCCTATTTGATAATCCACTAAAATAAAACCAAATAATACCATAAGGGCTGGTCGCTAGTGACCAGCCCTTATAGTCATGATATCATTTTGGTTTTATTTTAGTGGATTATCAAACAGGATTTAATACAAAAGTATTTAGTCATTTGAGACTAGAGCGTCTAAACGCCTTACTGTATTTATTGCACCTTACCATAATTATGCCCCCAACTTCAAAGAAGTTGGAGGGGCATATTGCTTCTGGGTTGTTCGTCCGTCCGTCCGTCCTTCCGTCCGTCCTTTCGTCACGCTTTTTGATGCATAGCATAACTTTAGATACGTGAATGCTACTGTTTTGAAATTTCTTATATGGATTCCTCATGAAAAAATAGCTGAAACGTATTTTTTTTCTTGACAGGATTATGCCCATTTTCTGAGTTATGGCCCTTTGAAAAATATGGATGCAATCTTGTCAGCAAAATATCTCAAAAAACTATTAAAGCTAGAGCCTTGGAACTTGATGAATAGACTGGTAGTGATGAGTAGACAATCTGATTAGCTTTTGAAGAAATTTTGAAAAATACTTCTTGAGTTATTGCCCTTTGTAATTTTGGGCATTTTTACGTTCTCAGCAAAATGTCTCAAAAACTGTTAGAGCTAGAGCCTTGAAACTTAGCAAATGGATTTGTAGTGATGAGTAGATGACCTGATTAATTTTTGATGAAATTCTTAAAAATAATTCTTGAGTTATGGCCCTTTGTAATTTTGGGCATTTTTACCTTGTCAGCAAAATATCTCAAAAACCGTTGGAGCTAGAGCCTTCAAACTTGATGAATAGACTGGTAGTGATAAGAAGACAACCTGATTAACTTTTGAAGAAATTTTGAAAAATACTTCTTGAGTTATGGCCCTTTGTAATTTGGGCATTTTTACCTTGTCAGCAAAATATCTCAAAAACTGTTTAAGCTAGCGCCTTGAAACTTAGTAAATGGATTTGTAGTGATAAGTAGATGACCTGATTAACTTTTGAATAAATTTTGAAAAATACTTTATGAGTTATGGCCCTTTGTAATTTTGAGCATTTTTACCTTGTCAGCAAAATATCCCGTTGGAGCTAGAGCCTTGACACTTGATGAATAGACTGTTAGTGATGAGTAAACAACCTGATTAACTTTTGAAGAAATTTAAAAAAATACTTCTTGAGTTATGGTCCTTTGTACTTTTGGGCATAGTTACCTTGTCAGCAAAATATTTCAAAAACTGTTAGTGCTAGAGTCTTGAAACTTAGTAAATGGATTTATAATGATGAGTAAATGAACTGGTTAACTTTTGAAGAAATTCTGAAAAATACTTCATGAGTTATGGCCCTTTGTAATTTTGGGCAATGATACCTTGTCAACAATATATCTCAAAAACCGTTGGAGCTAGAGCCTTGAAACTCGATGAATAGACTGGTAGTGATGAGTAGACAACCTGATTAACTTTTGAAGAAAGTTTGAAAAATACTTCTTGAGTTTTGGCCCTTTGTGATTTTGGGCACTTTTACATTGTCAGCAAAATATCTCAGAATTACATTGTCAGCAAAATATCTCAGAAACTGTTAGAGCTAGAGCCATGAAATTTGGTGAATGGATTTGTAATGATGAGTAGACAACCTGATTAACTTTTGAATAAGTTTTGAAAAACAGTTTTTGAGTTATGGCCCTTTGTAATTTTGGACATTTTTATCTTGTCAGCAAAATATCCCAAAAACTGTTAGAGCTAGAGACTTGAAACTTGATGAATTGATTGGTAATGATGAGTAGATGACCTGATTAACTTTTGTGTAAATTCTGAAAAAATATTTTGTAAGTGATAGCCCTTTGTAAATTTGGGCATGTTTCCCTTGTCAGCAAAATATTTCAAAAACTATTGAAGCTTGAGGCTTGAAACTTGATGAACAGATTGGTAGCGATGAGTAGATGACCCGATTATGCCCCCAATTTCGAATGATATTGATGGGGCATATTATTTTGCCTTCGTTTGTCCGTCCGTCCGTTTGTCCATTTGTCAAGCTTTTTTCAGCATGCCATATCTTAAGAACCCTACATGCTAGGGTTTTGAAATTTTATATTTGGGTTCCCAATGAAAAAAGTAGCCATCCTGTATTTTTTTCTTGTCCGGCATATTTGTTTAGAGTTATGCCCCTTTGAAAAAAATCAGAATTAAACCTTAAGAGCAAGATATCTCGAAATGTATTTAAGCTGGGTTCTTGAAATTTGATATAGTGAGTGGGAATGATGTGTAGATTACCTGATTGTATTTTGAGAGAATTCCGTGAAAACATTGATAAAATTACGGCTCTTTGCGGTTCTGCGCATTTTGACTTTGTCAGCAAGATGTCTCGAAAAGTACTTAAGCTAGGGTCTTGAAATATTATATGCTGATTGGGGATGATGTGGAGATTATCTGATTTGTTTTTTAGGGAATTCCATGAAAAACTGACAGTTATGGCCATTCCTAGTTCTAGGCATTTTGACCTTGTCAGCAAGATATCTCAAAAAGTATTTAAGCCAGAGCCTTGATATATGGTATACTGATTGGGATTGAGGAGGAAATTACCTGATTAAATTTTGAACCAATTATATGAAATGTTGGAGTTATGGGCCTTCGCAATTTCTGGTTTAGAGTTATTTCCCTTTTGATAAAATAACATTGAAATCTCGTATATTTCTACTGTTGTTACCATCACGGGCAAGCAGTGTTGGAGTCAAGCAGTGTTAAAGTTAGGCAGTTGGGGGCATAGTGTTTTACAAACACCAGCTGTAGTTTCCCTAAATACTTGGGCTTTTAAAAGCCTAAATGTATATATTAGACTTATTGCAAAAGCCTCGCAGTACTGGTCGTAATACAAGAATTACAATAAATATTCGGACTGCTAAAAGCCTTGTCATACTTATTGTAAACTTACCCTGACAACCGTAATTATTAGAATTCTGAAAGCCTTGTCATACATTTTGTAACTTATTATACCACCATAGATTTCTAGACCTCTAAAGGCATTGGCGTAACAATATTCTTATTAATATTCGAACTTCTGAAAACGTTATCGCACATTGTGTCTACCCTTATTAATTTAAATATCCAGACTTTTTAAAGCCTAACATAATTACTCTAAATCTTTGATCTTAGAACTTACCGTACTTACCGTAATTTACCATCATTACCCTTAATATCGGACCCTCTAAAAGCCCCACTGTCCTTAAAGTAAGTAACCATAATTACTTAAATATTATGACTACTAAAGGCCTTGCAGTACGTATCGTAGCCTGCCATATTTACCCCAGAATTTGCACATCAGAACGCTTTGCTGTACGTGTCGTAACGGACCATTCTTAACCTAATTACTTGGACTACATAAAGCGTTCCTGTACTTATTCTAACTGACCCTAAGTATTTGGACTGACCAGACTTATTGTAACAACTCAATTATACTTAATATTTTGAACCTATTGTATGTACACCATCATAATTAAACTTAATATTTGCACTTCTAAACGCCTTACCATACTTGTCATGATTTACCATTATTAGACTTAATATTTGATTTCTAAACGCCTCTCCGTTCGTTTCGTAGATAACCATAACCAGATTGAATATTTAGACTTCTAAACGCCTAGCCGTATTTGTCCAAACTTTCCATAAATAGGCTTGATAGTTGGACTTCTAAAACGCCTTCCTGTACTTGTCGTAAATTACCATAATTACACTTAATATTTGGACTTCTAAAAGCCTTACCGTACTTTTCGTAGATAATCACAACTATACTTAATAACTGGAATTCTTAAAGCCTTACCATACTAGCCGTACCTTTCCATAATTAGACTTAATATTTGTACTTCTAAAAGCCTTACCGTACTTTTCATAAATTATCATTATCACACTAAATATCTGAACTTCTCAAAGTGTCACCGTACTTGAGGTAAATTACCTTAATTTGACAATATTTTGACTTGCTGAATTCTTAGTATACGTGTCGTGACTTGCCCTAATTACGCGTAATATTTGGATTACTAAAAGCCATACCGTTGTCGGAAATTTCCCTAATTAGACTTAATATTTAGACTTCTGAAAGAAATACCTTCCTTGTGGTAATTTACCCTAATTACCTTAAATATTTAGGCTTCTAAAAGCCTTACCGTACTTGTCGTAACTTACTATAATTAGACTTAATATCTGGACTTTTAAAAGCTTTACCGTACTTGTCGTAGATTACCATAATTGGACTTGATAATAGGACTTCTAAAAACATAACCGTTAATGTCATAATTGCCATAATGCAACTAAATATTTGTACTTTGAAAACCTTTACCATACTTTTTGTTACTTACCATCATTAGACTTTATATTCGGACTTCTTAAAACCTTACCGTATTTATCGTTACTTACGATATTTACACGAAATATTTGATCTCTAAAAGCCTTACCATACTTGCGTACATAACCGTAATAAGATATAATATTTGGACTTTTAAAGCCATACCCCACTTGCCGTAACTTACAATAATTACACTAAGTATTTGGACTTTTAATTTTTTTCCTGTACTTTCCATAAATTACCATAGATACACTAAATATTTGGACTTCCAAACGTTATACTGTACTAGTCGTTATGTACCGTAAGTACACTAAAAATATGGACTTTTAAAATTCACTTACGATATTAGACTGAATATTTTATCAAACATATTTTTATTACAAACCTTCTAAGACCCATTCCGTACTTTGTCGTACTTACCATAATCACACAAAATATTTGGATTTTAAGTTTTAAGCGTACTTGTCTTTACTTACAATAATAAGACTAAATATATGGACCTAAAAAGCCTCACCCTACTTGTCGTAAAATACCATATTTACACTAAATATTTGGACTACATAATGTTACTGTACTTCTCGGTACTTGCCTTAGCTACACTTAATGTTTGGACTTCTAAAAGTTTTACCGTACTTGTCGTAACTATCGATAATCAGACTGAATATTTGGACTTCTAAAAGCCTTGCCTTACTTGTCTACCATAATTACACTAAATATTTGGAATTCTAAACATTTACCATACTTGCCATTACTAACCGAAGTTACGCTAAATATTTTGACTTCTAAAAATTATACCATACTTGTCGTAACTCACTGTAATTACACTACATACATTGAATTCTAGAAGCCTTAAAGTACTTGTCGTAAACTGCCGTAATCACACTAAATATTTTGACTTCTTAAATTCTGACCTTACTTGTCATAACTCTTCCTTATTAGACTTACATTTGGACTTCTAAATCCTTACCGTACTTTTCATAGATAACCATAACAAGACTTAATAATTTGATTTCTTAAAGCCTAGTATTACTCGCCGTAAATAATTAGGCTTAATATTTCGACGTCTGAAAGCCTAACCGTACTTGTCATAAATTATCATAATGATACTAAATTTTTAAACCGGCTGGTCGGGCCTCGAACTCTGTGACGGCTCCGGCCTAAAGACTTTTAAGTAAGTCGATTGATGCCTGATGCTCTGGCTCTGGTCGGGCCCACCAGTCCTACTGTTGGTTTTCTTTTGCTTCAGCATTTCAGTTATTTCTTGCTGTCGAGTCCTCATCGATGTTTCATCTCTGTATCCCTTTCAGTTTTATGTTCTCAGAGATGTTGCACTAATTAGTTAGGAACCCTTCACGCGGACTGAACAAATGTCGTGTATATCAAGTCAGAACTAAGGGCGAGGGTTGTGGCCACGTAAAATCGATTTAAGCCCAGCCCCCCACCCACCTCCTACCCTCACCCGTATTTTATTTACTGACCGTTCCAAGGCGGTTCTTCTGCTGTGGTTTACTATATCTGACATTGTTTGTCTTTGCATGTATGTCTTGGTGGAATTTTTATTTTGGATAGACGTTTGGTCATTCTTTGGGAAGAAAGTGTCCTTTTGGCTTTCTGCTTGTAGTGTTTTGATTGTGGTGCCGTTACGAATACTTTAAGTGCGTCCTTCTTTCTCTTGGGTTTCTTGGAAAGGAAGGTAATTGTACCGATTCCTGATCATTGCCTTCCTTTATATTTTAAAATCCATACCGTACTTGCCGTAACTTGCCCTTATTACATTAGATATTTGGACTTCTAAAAGCCTTATCGGACTTGTGGAAAATTATCCAGATCACCCTTACTATTTAGACTTCTAAAAGCTTTACCGGATTTATCGTAAATTACCATAATTACGCTTAATATATGAACTTATGAAACATTACCGTTCTTGTCATAATAACCAGAATGATACTAAATAAATATTTGGACTGGTCGTTACTTATCATCATTTGACTTAATATTCGGACTTCTTGAAACCTTCCGTACTTATCGTAATTTACCATAATTAAACGAATTATTTGATCTCTAAAAGCCTTACTATACTTTCGTACAAGACCATAATTAGATCTAATATTTGGACTTTTAAAAGCCATACAGTACTTCTCATATCTTACCAAAATAACACTAAATATTTAGACTTCTAAAAGCCTAACCGTACTTGTCGTAACTTACCATAATTACACTAAATATTTGGACCTAAAAGCTTTACCATACTGGTCGGCACTTACAGTAAGTGCAGTATACATTCGGACTTCAAAACGTTTTAACGTACGTGTCGTTACTGACAATAATTAGACTTAAAATTTGGGCTTCTAAAACTCTTACTGTACTTGTCGATGATTACCCTTATTACACTAAATATTTGAACTTTTTAAAGGTGTACCGCATTTGTCGATAATTAGCGTTACACTAAATATTTGGACTTCGAAAAATTTGACCGTAGTTTTCGTTACTTACTTTAATTAGACTGAATATTTGGGCTTCTAAAAGCCTTACCGTACTTGTCGTAAATTTACCATAATTAAACTAAATGTTGGACTTCTAAGCATTTTACCGTACTTGTCTTTACTTACCACATTTACACTAAATATTTTGACTTCTAGGAGTTTTACCGTCTTTGGCGTAACTAACTAACAGTAGCTAAACTAACTATATGGAATTCTAAAAGCTTTACCTAATTTGTAGAAAATTACCACACTTACACTACATATTTGGATTTCGAAATGTTTAAACGTACTTGTCGTTATTTACGATAATTAGACTTAAAAGTTGGACTTCTTATACCCTTACCGTAATTTTGATAACTGACCATAATTACACTTAATACTTGGAATCCTACAACCTAACCGTACTGGTCGTAAATTACCATAATTACACTAAATATTTGGACTTCTAAATGTTTAAACGGTACTTGTTGTTACTTACGATATTTAGACTTAAAAGTTGGACTTCTTACACCCTTACCGTACTTGCGATAACTGACAATCATTACACTTAATACTTCTACAAACCTAACCATGCTTGTCGTAAATTACCATAATAACACTAAATATTTGGATTTCTAAAAGTTTTATCGTACTTGTCGTTCATTACCACAATTAGACTTAATACTTAAACTTCTAAAAGCCATACGTCATAATTTACCATAATTACACTTAATATTTGGACTTCTAATGACCTTACCGTACTTGTGGTAAATTACCATAATCAAACTTAATATTTGGACTTCTTAAAGCCTTACCTTACTTGTCGTAACTTACCATAATTACACTTAATATGCAGACTTCTGAAAACTTTACCATACTTATCGTAAATAGCCATAATCACACTAAATATCTGGACATTTAAAAGTACTACGGTAACCGTATTTTTAGTAACTTACTATATTAAGACAATATTTAGTCTTCTAAAAACCCTATCGTACTTTGTTGTAAATTGCCATACGAGGGTCCTGCAAAAAGTTTTGTCACTGGGTTCGGATTACTTCAGTGCTACTTTTTATCAAACATATTTTTATTACAAACCTTCAAAGTATTCCCCCTTTACTGAAACACATTTTGTAACCTTTTTACCCCGTCGCGAAAAGCAGATAAATAGTCTTCTTTTGGTATCTGTTGAAGACACTGATAAAAAGCGCTGCCAAGAGAACTTCTAGACGTATACTTATTTCTAGAAAGCATTTTCTTAAGCCTTGGAAATATAAAGAAGTCACAGGGACTCAGGTCAGGTGAATAAGGTGGATGGTTTAACACTTTTACCTTTTCAGAAGCCAAAAACAGACTTAACAACCTCACAGTTATGAGAGAAGACGTTGTCATGTAAAAGGTGGACCCCTGACCATCCTTTGCTTAGTCGTTTCTTATTTTAAAACTCTTTTACTTTGTTCAGTACAGAATTCTTGTAGAATCGGCCAGTGACTGTATGACCAGATGGACAAGGCACTTGAACGACTGGCCCACTTGAATTAAAGAAAATTGCGTTCGAGGGTCGTGCAAAAAGTTCTGTCACTAATAGGCTTCCTTTTTTTTATCACAGGTATATTTTAAAATGTTTCACTGCAATTGAATGGTGTGTTGAATAGCTAACGACACCCGTTTATTTCGTGCAAATTGCTATCCAGCTGACCGAGTTATTTCAAATTGAAATAGATGCAGTCATATACACTGACCAATTTACTTGTTACATTTGAACATGGGCCAGAAGACTGAAATTCGTAGCTATATTAAATGCCGCATTAGGCTTAATATAGATCCGAAGCAGATTTTTAATGAATTGTGTGGTATATATGGACCTCAGACAATTTCAATGTGCACAGTTTTTAGGTGGGTTAAAGCTTTAAAAGCTGGGAAATTTTCTGTTGGAGATGATACCCGTCCTAGAAGGCCTAAAACCTCTGTTACCAAGGCTAACATCGCTGGTTGTGGTCGAACAGGATGCGCGATTGTCTGTCGAAGATATAGCTAGTTGTACTGGCATATCAGAAGACAGTGTGCAAACAATTCTGAAAAAGCGTTTGGACCTGAGAAAGGTTTGCGCTAGGTGGGTACCTCATTTGCTCACTGAGGAGCAAAAGACACAACGTCTTAAATGTGCCCGGGAACTTTTGAAAACATACAATGGTTGTAATAGTCGGGTTATTTCTAACTTGCTAACAGGTGATGAAACCTGGGTACACATGTTTGAGCCATAAAGAAGGGCTGTTAATAAGCAATGGAAGCGAAAAGATAAAAAACGCCCATGTTTTGCCAAGAGAACCACAATTTCGAAAAAGATGTTGTACGAGAACATAACTGTCTTTTTGACGTTTATTCTACCATGGTTTCCCCTAATTATTCTAAACGTCATACTGTTCTTTCGTAACTTAAAAATAGCTCCCTCTTAAAGTCTTATCATACTTATCGCACCATAGTTTCCCTAAATATAAATAGCTATACTACTCAAAGTGTTACGTACATTCTAACTTATCGTAAGTGACCATTATAATCCGAAATACTTGGATTTCTTAAAGTCTAAACATTAATCATAATATTGATAAGAACCTAAATGTTAGGATTTCTAAAAGCCTTACTGTACTAACCGTAACCTTCCATTTTCCCATAAACATTTGGACACCTCATATTCTTTCCGTATTTAATCTACATCTTGAACATGTTAACTGAACTAGTAAATGGTGTAAAAGATTTAGGTACTAGATGAAATTCGTAAAGTTCAAACAAATCTTGTCTGCATTCTATGGTCAGACAATTCTGTCTGAATATTTGTGGGAAACTGATACACTTTCAGGGTAAGCAACTGTCAACATTGTCTTGCTCCCTTCTGACAAAGGTCTACTCTAATAGAAAAGAATTTGATCCCCTTGGGAGCAAATTCTAACCTTTAAAAGTAGACCCTTGCATAGATGAGCTGGTAATGCAGAAAAACAAACTGGAAGTTACAAAAGTTATCTCCCTTGTCAAAAGTGTAGAAAGTGTTCTAAGTGTTACCAGTCCTCTATAGGTAACTACATAATCTATTAACTGCTGCGATCTTGACGACCTAGTAAAAAAGATCAGTTTTACGACGATACATGTATATCAATTCGGAGTCTCACAGATTCCAAATTGTGAGATGAGTAAACATGTTCTTTTTTATCTAAAAAGAAGATTTAGTCAAAATTGTAAGTAGTTTGATAATAAATGAATGTAGTTGATTTTTATGCTTATCCTCCTTAGCGTCTTTGACCGAAACATTTAGTTGTAGTGACGTTTACAAAGACGAAAACGTATTGTTAGTTTTCAGAAGTTTTAGTCACACGTAATAAAGCACACATTTTAATGATCAGTACTTTAAGTGATTAGACCATTGTTTTTTCAACTGCTCCACTTTTTCTATTACGTCAACTCTCACTCTTTTAAAATTGGATACTCCGTAATCATACATTTACGCTCGGGTCACATTTGGGAAAGCCAAGTCCTGCTTACGGATGGTCAGGTAGTTTTTCCCCGGGTTCACCGGTTTTCGCCCACCTTTGATGAACGATCGGCTCGATAAAAGTGAAATATTCTTGAAAGGGCCGTAAAACCCAAATCACAAAAAAGAAAAAAATATAAACACTTGTGAACAGCACTTTAAGTGATAAGACACGTCAATTCTCATTCTTAACATCAGTTACTCCGGGTGAGCCAGGATTGATTTACTGAGTTATTCCTCCACCAACTATCATTCAGCACTGTTATCGACAGCATGTCCACAATGAAACTACACTCTTTCACCTATGTTGACAATTTTACTCAATTATTAATTTTTCAATAGCATATATCATACTTATACTTTTATTGTCTCGTCTCACCTGATACCACATGCACAAAAAACAAGGTACAGGTATCACTTTACAAGCATTAAAAGCTTGTTTTCAGTTTTACATCATTCCTCAAGACTAAAAAGAACTAGGTTGGCAGCTTGTACATTTTCCCCCTTAACAAGAGTGCCAAGATGGCCCTGTATTGTTCACCTGATTACCTGACAAGTTTGAGTCAGTTGACCTTTCGGTTCAAGAGAAGAAACTCAAAATACAATTTCAGGATCGCGGGCATCTTGGATTCCCAACCAGAATGATTTCAGCTACTTTTGATCTTCAGTACACCCCAATAATTTCAATGAAGTTTCGGATTTATTGCCCTTTTAGTTCAGGAGAAAAAAATCGAAATAGATTTTTCAACAAGGCTGCTAGGGCGACCATCTTGGTTTTCCGATCAAAATGATTTGGTTATTTTTCATCTACAAGTGACAACGATATTTCCTGTCAAGTTTCGTGTCAATGGACCTTTCTGTATAGAAGTTCAAGTTAGATTTTCGAGATGGCAGCTGTGGCGGCCATCTGGTATTTCCGATCGGACCGATTTTAGCTATTTTCTGATCTACCAAGTTTCAAGTCAACTGGCCTTTCGGTTCAGCAGAAGAAGCGCAAAATAGAATTCCAAGATAGCGTTTATGGAGGTCATCTTGAATTTCAGATCGGAATGATTTTAGCTATTTTATACCCCGTCACACGATAGTGGCGGGGTATTATGGTTTCACGTTGGACGTCCGTGTGTCCGTCAGCCCGTTTTTTGTTTCCGGATAATAACTTGAGTAAACATCAGTGGATTATCACCAAACTTGGTATGTGCATTGATATTATGGAGATCAGGATTGGGATTGCTAAAGGGCAAATTTCGTCAAATTTTTACTGAGTTATCTGCCCGAAACACGCCCATATTTTCGTTTCCGGATGATAACTTGAGTAAACATCAATGGATTTTCACCAAACTTGGTATGAATTGATATTGTTAAGATCTGGTTTTGGATTGCTAATGGGCAACTTTCGTCAAAGTTTCACGGTTATCTGCCCAAGACACGTCCATATTTCCGATTTGCCAGACGATAACTTGAGTAAATGTCAAGGGATATTAACCTAACGTGGTACATGCATTCATATGAAGGAGATCTGGTTTGGGATTGCTTATGTGCAAATTTCGTCAATGTTTGACAGATAACTCTGCTCGCGGCACGATAATGGCGGGTATTATAGTTTAACATTTTTATTTTATCTACAATTCACCTAGATGCTTCCTACGAAGTTTCAAGTCAATTAGCTTTTCGGTATAGAAGAAGCGAAAATTAGATTTTCAAGATGGCCGCCATTGCAGCCATCTTGCATTTCCGATCGGATCGATTTAGCTATTTTTGATCTACCAGTCGCCCCAATGCCTCCTACCGAGTCAGTTGGCCTTTTGGTTCAGGAGAAGAAGCGAACAATATATTTTCCGGCTGGGGGCCCTGGCGGTCTTCATGGATTTCCGATCGGAACGATTTCAGCTTTTTTTTATCTACAAATCACCCTGATGCTTCCTACCAAGTGTCAAGTCAATTGGCTTTTCGATTCAGAAGAAGATGCGAATAATATATTTTCAAGATGGCGGCCACAGCTAAAATATTGGATTTCCGATAGCTATTTTTTTATTTACAAGTCACCCCGATGCTTCCTACCAAGTTTCAAGTCAATTGGCTTTTGGATTCAGAAGAAATACTGAAAACTAGATATTTAAGATGACCGCCACATGGATTACCGATCGGAAGGATTTTAGCTAATTTTTAATCTACATTCTGATGCTTCCTGCCAAGTTGGCCTTTCCGTTCAGGAGAGAAGAAGCAAAAAATAGATTTTCAAGATTGCTGCCATGGCCATCTCTGATTTTTGGTCGCAACGATTTCAGCTATATCTGATCTACAAGTGACACCAATGCTTCCTACTTAGCTCTAAGTCAATTGGCCTTTTGGTTCTGAAGAAGCCAAAAAAAGATTTTCAAGATGGCCACAACGTGGCCACCGTGGATTTCCGATCGAAACGATTTTAGCTACTTTTGATCTACCAGTCACCCCAATGTTTCCTGCCAAGTTTCGAGTCAGTTGGCCTTTCGGTTCAGGAGAGAAGAAGCAAATAATTTTCAAGATGGACGTAATGGCGGCCCATGGGTTTCTGATCAAAACAATTTTAGTTATTTTTGATCTCACGCCATTGCTTCCTACCAAGTTTCAAGGCAATAGGCTTTTTGGTTCAGGAGAAAAAGAGAATTTCAAGATGGCGACCGTTTTGGATTTCCGATTGAAAAGATTCTGACTACTTTTGATCTACAGGTTTCCCCAATATTTACTACCAAGTTTCGAGTCAAATGGCCTAGGGGTATAGGAGGAGTAGGCTTTTAAAGCAATTGTTGTCGCCGCACGATGCACGACGGACGACGCACGACGGACACTGACTGACCACAATAGCTAACCTTGAGCACTTTGTGCTCACGTGAGCTAAAATGGAAACTGGCTGTTTTAGTGACGCTTCAGCATTAAGGGAAAAGGGTATACTTATAAGGGAGACAACCGTAAAACTTGTTTTCCTCCCTGCTTTAAAAGGGTCTGTTCTTAAAAGAAACAATTTGCTTCCCTTTTAAATAAGATTCTTTTCCGGAAAGGTACTGGTGTAGAAGAAAGCAATTAGGAAATTAAAAATGGTCTTCCTAGGCACAAACAGCAGTAAAGTATCAAGGTCTGCTCATTCATCTTAACCGTTGTTTTTCAAGGTTCACTCACTTTGCATGTATGTTATTAAGGTATAGCTCCTTTGTAGCAGTTGCTAATGTTTAGATAGATGAAAGATATCAAAGAAACTTAGTATATGTACAAGGTCTAAGTATACACACTGACCTAGAAGGAAGGAAGCCGGCTCCAACCATGATCATTTCTAGTGGTTCTCTGACCTTTTGAATTTAAGTTTAAGTTTTTAGGTTTAGATTATATCTCAGGAACTAAAAGGTCTTGATTAATTGAATTGTGTACACACATGCATCTGTACAAGAAAAACGGGCTGCATCAGTGATACTTCGGCTCTGATCATTTTTTCATAGTTCATTAGCTTTGTATTTCTTCACACTAAGTTTGATGGTTTCTCATGGATAAAAGGGCTATAATAATGATGATGTTGATGCTTTGGTCTTTTTGCATCTCTCACAATTATTCAGTGTCAAATCTAAACGTTGATGGGGTGATAAAAAGCTCCATATAATAATAAAGCACCATATAAAAGCGGAATTAGAACTCTAGATAAACTCCGTATTATAGTACGTCCCGCTACGACTTCACAATTAAAATAACAATAAATCTGTAACATGTAAACGATGATGGTCTTGTGGCTACTCGCCGCCTGTTTTTCGTGTTTATCTTGTTTTGTCCTGTTCTTTGTTTTTATTGTTGTATTAAGTGGATTATGTCTAGCTCTGTGTTTACCTCGATTAAGAAGCACGAACTAGTAGCTGCTCTTCTTTTGTTTTGGCACCATAGGTCGGACTGTATTTTCATATTTTTTTTTTTTATCATTGTGCCCAGTTTGGTTACTTTGAAAACCGAATACCGCTTAAGCCGGTGCTAGGTGCGTACACTGCCTCACAAACGAGACTTAACAAAACAGAATCTACAATTTTCGATCTTTTCTGTTCTTTTTCTAAAGGCAACCTTTCAACTTTTTTTACTGTTTGACTTGATTTGTTTACTCTTCCTTTTGATAGGCTATGTTTTGATTGTGGCTTTTTCTGGAACATTTTCTTTATCATTTTTGATTTCTTGATAGATATATTAACGACCATTAGTCGCGTATTAAAATACAATCGATCGTTCCGACCTGTTTTGTTTCTCTTTAATCTACTTTATGCAAGAAAATTGCTTATGTTGTTTACAAAATGTAGGTCTCTGTGACATATTTTGTATCTGTGACCTATTGTGTTATATCTATAATACTGTATGAAAATTAAGTGTATGGTTACATGGTATTGTATTACATATACCAATGTAGGTCTCTGAGACATATTTTGACCTCTAACCTATTATATTCATGTTTTATTTATGTATGGTACATCTTTTGACGATATGCGTTCTGTACAACTACGCAGGTCTCTGTGATCATTGCATTGACCCCTGACCTACTTCATACAAACACTTATCTGTTGTTAGGTATGGTATTCAGTTCAGAATATGGGTACCTCTATTGGCGACGCTTTGTCTTAAAACCAAAAGTAGGTCATTGTGTCCTTTATACTGACTCTGACTTATTTTATATAAAACAATGGACAGGCCTATCTTCTGTACGCTCTAGATTAGGCTTCTCAAATCTCTAGTATTGTTGCATCTATTGACGATGCTGTGCCATGTATCAAATGTAGGTCTCAAGGACCTATATGCAAACATAAGATATATCATAGATATCATTTTTTCTTGGTATATCTACTTTAGGGTCAAAGCCGACCTGATTTGTTGATCTGGTCACTGTGCCCTTAAGACCTGACCGGTATTATAGATAAAACGCGTATAATACACTTATTAAATCTGGTATATGGGAAACTTCTTTGCAAGTTTGTTTGTTTGTGTTGAGGTTTTACGGCCCAGTCAACCCAATGGGGTCATATGTCGAGCGCGGTCAGTTTTCCTAACCACACATTACTGGGCAGGCTTAGTCCTCTAAGCGGTTAACCAGTATTGTGCACATTAGACCCTACTTTGTGTAATAAAGGTAGCTGTTAGTGACCTATATGTGGATTTGGGCAGTAGACTCATTGGCAGCTAAATCCTGAGACTAAGCTTAACCCTCTTGGGTCAGGCTCACGGTGAGGATGCAACTGGTTGAATTTTGCTTTGACTTTTATTTTGTAGTCAGTAGTTTTATCTCATTACGGTGTTCAGGAGTAAACTTATATGGTATACGTGTATTGATTCATTGAAGACTTAGAGGGTGACTTCGTTGAGCACAGAAAGGTGTGTTCATATACCTGATACTGTATAATAAATAAATGCTGTTTTCTTTTCAAGTTGGGATTTCTGTGTTGCTTCATTGACGAGTCAGAGAGTAACTTCATAGTACAGATATATATGTGCACGTTTCTGATATTGTACATTGAATAAATAAAAATCTTAAATGCTGACTTAGGAAAGAAAGAACACACAAAGGAACGCATATCGGAGTGTCAGTTTTATTAAGTCTCTTCGTATGTGGCAAAAGTAGTTCGCAAGATGAAATAAGCCCCCTAGCACCGGCTTAAGCAGTATTCAATTTTCAAAGCTAACCAAATAGGCTGAATGATTTCAAAAGAAATAAAATTATAATTTGCACTATAATAAAGCTTGGGGAGACGTTTTACGGCATCCACATGGCACTTAACACGAGTTACCATGAGGCAAACTAAAAGTCTAAAGGCGAGCTGTTGTCAATTTTAAACGATATTTCCGCTGCCGTTGCTGTTCGCTTGTTCGGTCTGTTTTAGATGAAGTGCTGTTTTGTGAAATAGTTTGAGCCTAATCGTCCGTACGTGCGCACATGCCTATGTCACGTTTCTCTTGGAGGTCATAACTTAGATACATTTAATGCTAGGAAGTGAAATTAGGTGTGCTACTTCCCCAGACATAATTCTTTAACTCTAGGCTAGATTTTCACCTGTATTTTTGCCAAAAGGTGGGACTAGGGGTCAAAATGTATACGAATATTTACAAACGTTTAAGTTTACATTCAAGTTTGCATTGACATTAAAGTCCTCGTTTCTCTTTGAGGTCACAACCTGGATACCTTTTATGCTAGGAAGCTGAAATTCGGTATCCTAATTACCCAGACCAAAATCGTTTATTATTTGCTACAGTTGCTCCTGGCTCATGCCCTGGGTGGTAATACTGGTCAAATTGTATGGTCAAATTTAGGTACCTTTTATGCTAGGAACTTCGTAATTTGGTATGCTACTTGGGTCTTTTGTGAGCATTGTTGTTACCTTTGATGCTAATAAATGGATGATGGCTAAGTAAATGCCTTATAATTTACTCAACGAGTTTCTGTGGTCATTCTGATTGTGAGGCGTGTTGAGTGAAGTTTGGTTTAGTGTAGAGGTAAGTGACCGTATTATGGCCAACTTAGTACCTGACGATTCACTCAACGCGTTTTTATGGCCATTCTGCTTGTGAGCAAGGTGGAGTGTAGAAAAGTGTAATGACTGAGTAAAAGGCGGAGAGCTAAGGTAGAATGTGATGTTTCATTTAAGGAGTGTTCGTGTACATTATATTTGTGGCGTGCAGCATTGAGAGTTGGTTGGTGAAGATGCCTGAGTAAATTGATAATGACCAAATTAGTATATGGTAATTCGCCCAACGAGCCGTGTATTCATTATGTTTGTGAGCAGTGTAAGATGAGTGCTAGTTTATTGGTGGCTGAATAAATGGATGATGGCTAAGGAAGTATCTGATAAATCACTCAACGAGTTTTTGTGGTCGTTCTGTTTGTGAGCAGTGTTGGGGGCTAGGTTAGTGTTTGTGATGATTGAGTAAATTGATGATGGTGAAGATGGTATCTGATAATTTACTCAAGAGCATTTGTGGTCAGTCTGTTTGTGAGCAGTGTTGCGTAAAGGCTGTTGAAGTTATGACTGAGTAAATGACTGAATGCTTAGGTAGCACTGATGAGTCAGTCAATGAGCGTTTGTGTGCATTCTGTTTGTGAACACGATGAAGTGTAGATTAGTGTAGTGATAAAAGTAAATAAATGTAGCCTAAAGTAGTCCCTGATGATTCACTCAATTAGTGGTTGTAATCGGACTGTTTGTTAGCAGTATTGAGAGTAGTTGAGTGCAGTGATAACTGAGTAAATGGTACCAGATGATTTACTCAACGACTGTTTGTGGCCATCCTGTTTGTGTGCAGCGTTTAGTGCACTTTAATGTAGTGATGACTGAATAAATGGATGGTGATTGAGATAGTACATGATAACTCACTCAACAGATGTTTGTGGCCATTCTGTTTGTAAGCAATGCTTAGTAATGGATGATGGCAAAGGTAGTACCTGATGATTAACTAAACGAGTGTTTAATGGTCATTCTGTTTGTGAGCAGTGTTGAATGTAGGCAAATGTAGTGATGACTGTGTAAATGGAGCTAAGATGATTCATTCAATGAGTGTTTTCGATCATTCTGTTTGTGAACGGTTTTAGAGTAGGTTTGTGTAGTGCTGAATGAGTAAAACATAATGGCTAAGGTAGTACATCAGGGTAGGCTCAACGCGTGTTTGTGGTCATACTGTTTGTGAGCAGTGTTGAGTGTGGATTAAAGGAGTGGTGACTAAGTAAATGAATGATGACGAAGATAGTACTGATAATTCAAACGAGTTTTTGTTGTCACTCTGTTAGAATGAATGTTGAGGTATTACTGTGTAAGTAAAAGGTGAGCAGGGTTGAACTGTTCGTGTAGTGACGACAATAAATGATGATGGCTAACATGAATCACTCAACTAATGAATTACTAAACTAATGTTCGTTGCCATTTAAGTAGTGAGCATTGTTAAGTCTAGGTAGGTATAGTGATGACTAAGTAAGTTTATGATAGCTGAGGTAGTACCTGTTGATTCTCTCAATTTGTGTTTGTAGCCATTCAGTTTGGGACCAGTGTTGAGTGTAGGTTGATGTAGTGATGCCGGATATTGGCTAAGGTTGTACCTGATGATTCACTTATTGAGTGTTTGAGGCCATTTTGTTAGTGAGCAGTTTTAAGTATAGGTTAATGTAATGATGACTGAGCAAATGGATGCTAGCTGAGGTAGTAACTGATAAATCGATAACATATTTGTGATCATTCTGTTTGTGAGCAGTGTCGTGTGTAGTGACAACTGAGTAAATGGATGATGGATAAGAGAGTACAAGTAGTTTTTATGGCCATTCTGTTTGTAATCAGTGTACAGAGTAGGTTGGTGTAGGGATGACTGAGTAAATGCATAGTGACTAAGATAGCTTATGCTGATTCACTCAACGAATATCTGTGTCATTCTGTTTGTACACAATGTTGAGAGTAGATTAGTGTAGTCGTGACAGAGCAAATGGATGATAGCTAAGACTGTACCTGATTATTTACTCAACGCGTGTTTGTTTCCAGTCTGTTTTTGAGCAGTGTCGATGATGATGACTAAGATTACATCTGATTATCCACTCAGCGAGTGTTTGTGTCCGATCTGTTCGTAAACAGTGTTGAGGGTAAATAGTTGTGGTGATGACTGTTTAAGTGGATAATGGCTGAAGTAGTACCTTACGATTCACTAGTCGATTCTTTGTTGCGATTCTGTGTGTAAGTAGTGTTGAGAGTAGATAGTTGTAGTATGACTGTGTAAATGGAAGACAGGTAGTGCCTGATGATTCACTTAACGAGTGTTTTATGGCCACTTGTTTGTGAGCAGTGTTGAGTGCAGTTTAGTGTTTTGATGACTGAGTAAATGGATGACGACTAAGGTAGTACCTAATGATTCACTCAACGAGAGGTAGTGGATATTCTGTTTATGAGCAGTGTTGATTGTAGGTTAGTATTGCGATAAGTAGATAGTGGCTTGGTTAGTATCTGATGATTCAATGAACGGGTGTTTGCGACCATTCTGTTTGTGAGCAGTGCTGAGTGTAGGCAGGTGTAGTGATGACTGAATAAATAGAGAATGGCTCAAATAGCACCTGATGGTTCACTCAACAAATATTTCTTTGATGTAAAACCTCAATACCTCGTACTTGGACGGCTCGTTTACCTTTGATGATTCGAACGCTTTTGAGCCCCTACGAACTTCTTCCGATAGCTCAAGAAAACAAATATTTAGGGATTTTTTTTATTTTATCATGAAACTGTATGTTGTGTGTATTATTCATTAAAATCGCTCATCGAGACAATTCAAATGAGTACACTCAACATACTATTATTGTATAAAAGATCAAAAAGACTTCCCTAAGCTATCACCATTTGCTCCTTGACCTGGAGCCCTGATTAACCCTCAGTGGCTACAACTAACCATGTCTCGAATAAATTTCCGTGGTCCCAAAGGTATTTTAGCTACTGCGGTTTTACGACAACGGAATCCGACGAACAAATCGGGTCACATGACTAGTCAGTGAGCGACAGCTGATACCATAAACAACAAGTACAACTTGGTATAATCAAATGAGTAAAAACAACTTATAATAATATATACTCTTACATGAATTACTAAAGTAGAAACACTTTTCTACGATACGCACTTCAATAAGGCTCGCTGTTCTAATCCTTTATACAAACCCGATGTTAAGCCATAAAACCCTGCGCATGCTACCAAGGTGACCCAAACACGCGTGCCTGATGCAGACATAAAGTAATCATCTTACATCTAGCGTATGTCTTTTAGGCTATCTTAAAAGAACTTTGCAGCTGTATCGTTTCCTTGCGTTCATTACCAAATGTCCTACTAGTTTGATTTATAGCCTTTTTTACATGGGTGGCACCTTTTTTGAATTCTTACTTATTTTGCAGCACTCCAAGACCTTTCTCAAAAGGGATCGATATAAAAAAAAATAATTCATTCCCAGATTTAACTCTTTTCCGGCAGAGACAAAACCAATTTAACAGATACCTCCCCTGAACATGTATTTATTCCCCCTAAGCACCGCTGCTGTGGCCTAGTTAGCCGATACATGCGTATCTGGTGCAGGCAAAATATGTTAAATATGCAACTTCTGCTTTTACAGCACTACTGACAAGGTCTATTTGGCCGGAACACTCATGTCTGGTACAAGAATAATTTGTCAACATACAACTACCAATAGTTCAGATTCAATTTAGACATTTGTCATCTTCATATCACTGATTGATAAATTTCTAACTTTCAATTTCTTTCAAAGGTATCATCTTGCTATAACATACTAGGCTAGTGGTTCTGCTGGTGGTTCTCGCCGAGGTACCACTACCTTAGCAGCCCTTTAAGGTTATTTTGAAGGAGGGATTCCCACAACGTCTGTTCACAATGCTTTACTCTCTCCTGTCAACCTTATTGAATATGTTTTAAGCACCAGTGACGAGGTCTAGTTGGATGAAATACGCATGTTCTGTGAAAAAATTATATGTTCATCAAACACCCACTATTTGACTGAATAACGGCTCCTTTCTCAATCTGTTTCAGAAGGTCGGCACCTGACTATTGGTGTCTGAGGTCGGACCTATCGTGGTCCAACTTAGCTTTCGTTTGCTCTGAGTTTAGACTGCCACCGAGCCCTCTACTTTGTTCCAGTGCAGTGTTGCGGTGCAATAATTTACTGTAGCATTTCACTGATGAGAGAGGTACTGCAAGGATCAATCACATATCTGTATTTTGAGCTGTATCTGAGTTTAGTGAGAGGATGCCATAGTATTAAACTAATTCAAGCCATCCAATTTAGGTTCTGTTGCTGCTGACGTTCCAAGGAGAGTCTTCTGTTACAGTTCTTCTGTGCTTGTATGTCTGTTATTGCAACTGTGTCGTTGTGTTTTGTCATCATTTGATCCTTATCTGTTTTTGTTTTGGTGCTTCGGGAAGGCTCTGCTTCATAATTATGGTCTTTAATGGGTATTTTTATTTATATTTTATGTGACTGATCGTAAAATTAGTAACTTTATATTATTAATTTTAAGGGGACAGCTTTCTTAGAACAGTCGCAACACCCTTGTTTCCTTGTTTCTCATCACTTCTTGTTTTGATGATTCGGAATGGCTGTCTTCATAGCTCTGGGATTTTCTAAATAATTCAGTGGAATAAAATACATTTCTAAAAGAAGCAATTTTGTCAAAACTGTTTTGCCTCCCTTTTGAAATGGGGTCTATGCTATAAGGACAGAATTTGCTTTCAAAGGGAGCTATTATTTATCTAGAGTGCAGTAAAACATTATATCGCCAAATAGGTCTACCTTAGTGGAAATGGCAGACAACATATCAAGTTTATCAAATCCCATTTAATAATCACATACCAATAAAAGTTAAAGAACTCTTCCAATTTCGTACGACATAACAGTACATAACTGCCACTAACATCCGATAATCTGTATTGGTCAGTTTGATAATACATTATATTTCAATAAGCATTTCAAAGCACAGACTACAGTCTTTCAATAAATGCTAAAACAAAAACACATAAGACAAAAAGTGACAAATATAACTGCCAAGATAACTGCAGCAGCAAGCTTAAGGTTGAGGATTTATTTTATAACTGCACTATTGTATTTAATGATTCAAGCTGTGAAATATACACAAAAAAAGTTTAGCACAGCAGTAATTCAAAAAATGAAATTACAGTAAAGTTCCGCACTAAAGACCACCTTTGGGACTACCTAAAAGTGGTCTTATTTGTTGGGCGGTCTTGATATTGAACATGGAATAATATGTGAAAAAAACATTTAGGACTGGCAAAAGCTGCTCTTAATAGCAGATGATCTTAATTTCAAGTAGTAGCGGAATTGTACTATACGTTAAGTCTATGCAATGTGTACCCCAATGTTCCCCTATATAAAATAATGAAAAACGGGGTGTGTAGGATTCTACATTATTAGTGAAATTTTCAGAATTTAGCAGTTTTTAAACCAATGTGTTGCATATTTTTTTTTCTGGCAACATTTAATAGATGAACGTGTCTTCATGCACATAGTAACCGAAATCTTCTTCATTTCCCGTATTATAAGGTGTAAGGTGTAAGTGTCATGGTTTACATGGTCCTAAAAAAGGATCAAGATATTTTTTGCTGACTTCTCCACTGAAACATGTTGTTGGTACCCATTAATAGCTTCTGTGAGGTGCTTCTAATGAGTACCTACAGCACATGTCTTCGTGGGAAAATGAGGAAAACTCTTCATTTTGTGTTACAAATGGCTTAACTGGGACTGTGGTTAAGACGTATATAAGGATTGTGAAAAGAACAATGAGAAAGGTGTTCTGTGAGTATATGCGAAAAGTGAAGATCCAGAACAACTACACATTCCCGCATTCTGAACCAGACGTTTGCTGTCCCTCGTTTCCTTCCATATTAATCCAGCGAATCAGTCGGCGAACAGTGAATGTCTTGATCAGTTTGTGCGGATGCGTAGACTGTTCTGTGCCATCCATGTGTACATCTGTCTGGAGAACATTTTCTCTGGATTCGAGATAACTTGCAGATACTTATCTCATTATAGGCATTGTCCAACGTATAATCTTCACGAAATGGGTTTGATGTTGTTGCAAATTTGCAATGTCAGTTCAGTTCAAAATTAGGTCGTATTAACATCGTGTTTAGCCGATATAGCACGAAGCAAATTTTAGCAGACGATATTCTTATTTGATTTTGTTATTTTATCAGAAAAATAAGACGACATTCCTTGTGAATCACTTACTAGGGAAACGATTCACATGAAATGACATGCCTTATGTTCTAGAATATATATATATATATATATATATATATATATATATATATATATATATATATATATATATATATATATATATATACTGATTTGTTTTTTTTATAGATTCTGTGAGAATAATCCTGTATACCAAGCAAACTGTTTTAGCAGATATTTGTATAAATTTTCATATGCTTCTTCATGTACATAACATCTTTTTGCGATAATTTTAAAAGTATATCTTGTATAATTACAAATTCTTCTGTAACAATAAAACGTTGTGTCATGATAAATTGTGTTGCTATTTAGTTTTAATGAGTTGATACCGAGGAACCTTTTGGGATTTGAATCTATGTATATCTAATGGTAGAGTATCCACCAAAATTTATGATAAACGGGACGATTTTGATTTTGATATAGTCAATTTCCCTTTTCTGGATGGCGATGTCCCCCGGCGAACCTCATATGGGGTATACATATCTCAACTTGTAAGATTCGCCAGAACTTCTTCAAATCTTAATGACTTTAACTACCGTAATAAAGCCCTTACTGCCAAACGTCTTAGGCAGGGCTATCGTTATTTCGTAAGGCGTTTTCGAAATTTTATCGCAAACACAGTGCCTTGTTAGAAAAATATAGCGTCAGTCTGAAAACACTTCTGCAACAAGGTATATCGGAACCTGAATTTTACGGTGACTTAGTGTACAGATTTAGAAAAATTGTAGGTAAATCTAACTTTTCTGAGCAATTCAGAAAACTTATTAACCGTTATAAAAGAATTGGCTATAGCCTGGATATTATGCGGCAGACTGCATGCCTAGTTGTCAACCCAATCATTGTTGATGGCTATGCTTCACTCTTTAATTGCACGACGGCGGTTCGGGCCTCAGACTCAATGACGGCCTCTTCGTAAAACTTTAACCAGTGGGTTGGGGCTTGACGATATGTCTTTGGCTTGGCCCGCCGTGGTTCAACTATTGGTTTTCATTTACTCTGGCATACAGTAGAATTAGCCATGAGTACTCGTCTTTGTTTATTATAGTGATTAATTTGATTTTTATGTTTTCGCTTTGATGCATTGACTGAGTTGGGAGCCTTTATGCGAACCGAATTTTTATGTATTTCTGTATTAAGAGTAGCATCGGGACCCAGGGTGAAGTTAGCTAGCTGTAAAAGCGCTTTAAACCCATCACCCCCCCCCCCCACCCTCCCCCCCCACCCCTCGGTGTTTTGTCTACCGACCGTTCTAAGGCGGTTGTCCCGGTGTTAGTCTTACTCTTTGTTGCTTTGTGGCTTATTTTACGAGGCGATTTGTTGTATGTCTTTCCGTGTGTCATTTTGTTCTTGTGTTTTTCAGTCCTTTTAGTATTGCGATTACCTCGCTTGGGAAAGAGAGACCTAATCTTAGTGCTTTTCGTACGTTTGTTCGGTTTGTGCTTGTTAAGATTTGTCGGTTTCCTCTTTCTCTTGGGGTCTGGGAAGGGCTGCGGTTTGTGATTGTGGCACTTCCTGGACTTTTCTCTTACCTTTTTTTCTTATTTTGCACTCAGGGTACCAGCACACCTGCTAGTCCTTGGGCTAGAAAAAAGAATTCTTCCATCCACCCAAAATAATAATAATAATAAAGAGCTCTATATATTTTGTGGCTGGATCAAATAAAACTTTTAAGGCTTGGGATTTTAACCTCTTAGGCGTTTATTTATGTTACGGTGACATCTTTGGCAAAACAATTTAGGAAGTGATTAAGTCAAGATTTAACGTACCAGTCGGCCTATTTCAGTCATGTCGAAACGTTTCCTCCGAAGTTATTGGACTTCTGCCTCAACAAGTCGAATGAAAAACTCAGGTCTTACATTAAGATACTAGCACCTCTACTGCAAAGGCGCCGGGCAGCCTATCGTTTTCGTAGACGTCTTGGTCTGGTGACTGAAATGTAAGTACAAAGGCGCGAAGAAAATATAATAGGATATTTTCAAAGTTAGAAAACAAAATTAGTGTTTAACTGACAACTGTTCAAACACTTTGAATATTAGTAAACTTGAGAATATGCACAGGAGACCATAGAATATAGCCAACCAGAGGAAGAATAAACAAAAGATATCGGATGGTATACACGTTAGACAACGAGACGCACAGCAACAGGCTGTCACAATAAAAGTCAATACCTACCAAACACCACAACGATGTTATCAAACATGACTAATGTGACAAAGCCTGCAGTGAGCAGCCACAAAGTGTCAGAAAAAAACGAACTCCACAGGAACCAACCCTCTTAAACAGTCAACAGTTTAAAACTACTTGAGTGGGCTGTTAGTGGATATTTAATCGATTTTATTGGTACCAAATCTTCATTCTAGATTTGTTTTATAAACTATACTGAAATGTTCAGTGAAACATCACAGAAAAAACACGTAAACCGAATTTAATCACTGTGATGAAACACGATAAGAGCTCTTGGGAAACACCTCAAACACTGACAGTCAATGCTAATCCAAACCTTGAGTAAAACTAGGGCAGGACCTTCTTCAGAGACATAACATCAGGCTAATTGAAAAGTGTCGGCGTCGTCAGAGAATGTGAGCCCCATAACTCAAATAAAGAGGGAGACAGCTATCAGACATGACTGGGTTAAGAACATAACATCCATTTATATCCTGTCGTTTCATAACTGATATTATTTTTTTTTACTTTTTCTAAAATTGGCCTGCACTGCCTAGTAACATAATTAAACCCAGTAAAATGAGTATTCTTTTTGAGTCAGTTTATCTGTGCAATATCTGCCACTTATTTGTCTTGCTTATAAAAATGAAATATAGAGGTCCACTCGAACAACCACAAACTTGGAATGAAGCTTTTTTTTAAATGACTGGGTTCAAAAGAGCTATAACAGCCATCAGTTTAAGACCAGGTTGTTTATTTTATTGTAATTTGAATATACTATCGGTTTTCATTATCTCGAACTTCAAGATAGCATAATTTTTGTTTTGATATAATGGTAGTTTGAGATAACAGGAGTTAAAATAAAATGAACATGCAAAAAAACTGAATCAGTAGTTTTTGAGCTATCAGAGTTTGAGGTAACAAAATCAACCGTATTTCTAATTAATTCGTTATTTCGATTTATCAATTCGTTTAAATTATTGGTAATTCGAAATAACAAAATAACTTTCGTTTAAACGAATTAAAAAGGAAGATATTGGTTGTCTCTTTACGAGCGTTCTAAACCTTGATTTAACCAAACAGACGCAAGTTGTCTTAAGCACTACACATATTCTTTTTTTTCTCTCTCTCTCCTTTTGGTTATACTTGTTTCCGCATATTTTGGTACAAAAAGGTCCCAGATAAATAAAAAAGATATCAGCATTTTTGCAAAAGCGTCCGAGACAGATATGTCTATCTTATAGCTATTTAGTGCCGGAGAAATACATCTATGAGCTTAAACAAGATCGAACAAGCGAATGCACTAGCACAAAAGCTGCATACTTTACACATGTAACCCCATATAAACCAATTATCAATGTCAAACTAAATTTGTTTTGCAAGCCTACTCCTATCACCCGTGTCCCGAACCAATCTCAAACGAAACAATAATTGAATAAGCCATGCTAGTAGTTTTGATTGACGTCATCAATGATTTCATCAGTAACCGTAATCCTGACGCGACGTCAATAAAAACGTATAAACAGAACATTGTTTTAGCCATTTTTAGTTGTGTTTTTAAAACAAAAAGATGACTAGATGCAATTTTTTATCAAGAAGATTCAAAACATGTGTATAAGCTTTAAAACAACCAAATTGAAATTGATTTCAGTTATGGGCAGCCAGTGGATTAAAAAATCTTCATAACTATTCGCAAACATTTTTGTCAATCAATGCTAACTTTGGAACATCAGCCACAGCGCTAATACCTTATTAATCGTAACACAAAAAGCAATAGGTTCTTATCTACAATATACTTCACAGACAGGCAAATTTACCGTGAATTTCCTTCGTAGCTTATACTTTTAATTTTAGAACAAAGTGAAAATGATCCAGTGGAAACAAGCATCACACCTAGCCTATTTGATAAAAAATACCGAAACATAACGTCAAACTGTTTTAAACGACCATTCAAAATGAGAATCTAAACTGGAGTAGAATATTGTTAATTAATTGGTTACCGGCTTCCATCACTTTAGAATATTGGGATAGACTTTCAATATATGGTAGTAGCATGACTCTATTCATGAGTGTAGTAATTCTGGGAATGCTGGACTCAATCAAACGGTCTCGAATTATTTTGTCAATATGCTCAGGATTGAACTTTGAAGTTTTAGGCTGGGTCGACAGACTGACAGCTTACTAAGTGCTTGGTGGTGTATTTTACTTCGCTCAGCAGAACGGAATATGTTCAATCAAGATGACCGACACCACTGACTTGATTAGAAGGATGTTAGAAATCCTGAGTAAATAAACCCAACTCTTGTTTGCTAAAATGACAGGCCCCCTAGCAGTCTCTCTTAAAAATAAAGGCTTTTTATAAAGGCTATTTTTGGCCAAATAAAGGCTTTTTCAGGATAAATTTTGTACAAAATAAAGAGCAGTTAATGGTTAAATTTCTTGGCAGATCCCAAGCAAAAGAACCCTGTTATCGCCTCTCAATAAAAGTAGGGAGAAAAATTGCAGAGAAAATCAGATATTTTTATCTTTAAATGCTAATGACAATATTAAACTTGCATTTCTGTTTAGAAACATATGAATCTAAGAAACATAACTATAATTTGTTGTTACAAATGCTACATATTTACTCCGTCCTTCTCTTGCATTAACAAATTGCCAAATATAAAGGTTTTTTCATCAAAATAAAGGTTTTTATAGAGTTTATAAGGTTCTAAAGGATTTCAACAAAATTAAAGGTTTTCAAAGTTTTAAAGATTCCCCTAGGGGCCCTGAACTTAATTTCAAGAACGCCAAAATAACTAAAAATGTTTCAGATTAACTATATTTTCAGAAACATTGAATTTTTTCACAGTTTGATGAAACCTTTCACAATTTGATGAAATGCTGCTTAGTCTGAAAAATAATGAAAAGTCCCTAAAAGGTCAGAAAAAAACACCAAATATCCACTACAGAATTTTTGCCTATTTTTCTCTAAACATAAATATTAAATTCCAATAATTTTGATGTGATTTAAGCCAAAATCAGCCAATACAAAAATATCATCTACTTAATTAATTTTAGTCAAAAGCAGCTTAGATTTAGAGAGTAACCCAAAATGTGTATTGACTATCAAACGACCAAAATGTAAGCTTTTATACACACACAGTACTACATGCAAACCCCAGCAGGTTAATGTAATCATCTAATAAAATTAACAGCTTTTATATCCAAACTATGCACTAAATAAACAGTTCTTACAAAAACAACATTAAACATGTAAATTCCAAAGTAAAATATCTTATAAAAAGCAATTTAAAGGCCATTACACAATCAATAAACTGTAAGAATACCTGCTAGATTTAATTTGGTAATGGACTCAGAGAAAAGTCAAACAGACATTTTCCTAAAAAATAAACTTTTCTAAAACCTTAAAAATTACCAAATATGACAATAAGATGCAGAATACATGTAGAAATGCACATTTAAAAACTGAAGCAGGGACACTGTAGAAAACACAATATTCTCAGTAGTTGTAATTCTTGACCTATGATTTGAGAGATCACCATGCTTAAATATGGACAGGGTATGTGACAAACGAAACGGTCCCTTAGTGAGAACTTGAATAGAGATATTTTAAGGACATTCTCGCTTATAATAAGAGTCACAGCAGTGAAACTTCCAGGATATTTGTTTCACATGTCAATTCATAAGAATAATTTAGTTAATTGGATACTTATTTTTTCAAAATTATGGTAAACAAAATATAACCAAAAACCAGCTCCTTCACACGAGCGACAACTCTCAGACACTGTCGTCTGATCCCGGTGCAGAAAAAAAGAATACTTAGAAACAAATAGGGACTTGTAAGGGCAGGGAGTGTGTAGACGATGCACAAATGTAAGTTCTACTCAACTCAGATATAAATAAAGTTTTACGAACCAATACTCATTTGTCCATTTTTTTTGTGTTATTTTTTATTTTTTAATTTATTTTTTTTATTTTATTTTATTTTATTTATTTAGGTAGTTTGACACTTGCCTCGAAGTGAAATTAATATAAACAACCGATAGGGAGCGTAGCACATGAGAAATTACGACATATGCAAATTCCACGATAAAGTAGAACCCGCGATAAAGCAGGACGGGAGTACTTGGCTTGTTGTTTAGTCTTACGTGTGTGACATATATACAGCGAAAATTTTCCCAATCTTTTGAACAGAGAGCTAGCTTGAACCAAAGGTGGGGTCAAAAAATTCTAAAATTGCTGACTTTTGGGTAATTTTGATCATTGGATATATTTCACAAAACATCGGTCAAGTACCTGTGGATCCCCTGTTGGTTGGCCGTTAAAGAAGGATGAAACAGTCGTTGGCGTTTAGATGTAAACAATTAAAACGAGTAGGAAGCATTAGTGATCATCAGTACAGAATTATTTCTTATTGAACCGACGCATGATAATATATACTGTTTTCAAAAATTTACGCAAGACTGTTTTTTAGCCATCTTTCGCGACAAATCGCATTATTTAATTGATAGCTTTTGAGATCTGTTTCAGCACTGCCTGAACATTAGGTTAGAGCTGCTACCACCTGGTTCTTTGTCGTTTTGGCCCTATATCAAGTACTTGGTTAAACTTTTCAGCCATATTTTTACCGCCGATATGATTCATTTTTGGATGCATAGGACGGGAAGGGTAGGCGTATAGACTTGGTGAGGTGCCATCTGCGTATAGCTTGCAGCTGGGAAATACAAGCACACGATAAAAGATTACCTTGCTACAGTTTATGATAACCACACAACAACGTATGGCTTGCAGAGGGAAACATTAGCATAAAATATTACCTTACTGCAGTTTATGATAAGCATACATACATACATACCGGAATTTTACACGTAACATATATATGCATAGCTCCTCATTCGCAAACAGTTTAGACCCAGATCAGACGACGCAGAAAAAAGTACAGGAACTGTTGTAAAACTTACAAGCTGAATTTAAAATTGATCTGTTCAAAGGCACTTGTGGGACATCGGAAAATAGTGTAGCTCCAGATCCGAGAGCTGCAGAACGCGGTTTCTGATAACTGTTGAACACTGTTTGCCAAAGTACAGATACTTTTGTAAACGCAACGAATACAACAAATTTAACACACCCTTTAACTTTTAAAATGATCTGCCAATGGATCTATCCGAAGGCATCTTTTGGGACTTTGGCAAACAGCGTATTCCCTCATCAGACGCCGCAGAACGCGGAGTTATTATTTACAGAACAGGATTTTTTTTTCTTTTTGCAAACTAACATCAAACAAAACAAAACTCACAACCTTAAATTTAAAATGGATCTGTCCATAGACATTTTGTGGACATTTGTTAACAGTGTAGACTAGATCAGATGCCACAGAATGCCGACTCTGATCAGGAGCACCACTATTTGCTGGAAGTTTTGTAAATACAAAAAAGTCTTACAACACTTAAATTTAAAATAGATCTGTCCAAATTAGGCACTTTTGTAACATTCGCAAACAGTGTAGACCCAGATCAGATGCCACAGAATAATTGCGGCGTCTGCTAAGGTCACCACTATTTGCTCCAACTACAGGATTTTTTTGTAAAGCTTACAACAAATAAAACAACTCCGACAGTCCATAAATTAAAAACGGATCTGTTCAAGGGTATTAAGCGAAAGATTCTCAGTGTGTCCTATACGAGTTAAAAAACTAGAAATGTTGTCAATATGATACAAATGCCCCCGCCAAGGGCCATCATCACCCACACGCAGGCATTTTGAAAAAAAAAAAAAAAAAAAAAAAAAAAAAAAAAAATGAAGTTGAAAAGAGGGCCATAACTCTCATAATAATTAGCAGATTTTACCCTAAATCGAACTTGACCTATATTTTATGATTAAATACCTGTGTATAAAATATGAATCCAATACACCAATCTTTTAAAAAAATATATCGAAAGGAAAACATTTTTTGAAGGTGAAAAGGGCCATAACTCCCAACTTAATGGGTGGATTTTACCCTAAATCGAACTTGACCTCTACTTTATGATTATGTACCTGTGTATTAAATAGGAATTCAATATACTAATGTTTTCAAAAGATATCAAACGGAAACTATTTTTCAACGTTGAAAAAGGGCCGTAACTCCAAAAATAATTGGTGGATTTTACCCTAAATCGAACTTGACCTATATATTATAATTATATGCCTGTGTATAAAATATGAATCCAATACACTAATCTTTTCAAAAGTTATGGAACGGAAACCATTTTTCAAAGTTGAAAAAGGGTCATAACACTCAAAATAATTGGTGGATTTTACCCTAAATCGAACTTGTCCTACATTTTATGATTATATACCTGTGTATAAAATTTCATTCCAATACACCAATCTTTTCAAAAGATATCGCTTGGACACCATTTATGTTACGTACGGGACGGACGGACAGGACGGGACGTACGTACGTACGGACAGCGGTGATACTATATGCCCACCCCTCCTCCATCGCCACCCCGCCCCCCCCCCTCCCCCTCCCCCCCAACCCCATTGAAAATGGCGGGGGCATAACAATGGACAGGTTCATTTTCAATTTAATGAGTGTCTGGTAAATTTCATCCATTGGAAGTGTGACGTCCCTCGTTGCAAGATGAACCTCTGTCTCAAAGCGAGTGAAGCGTGCGTGCCTTGCAAGCAGGCAAGGAGACTGGATGGGGGAGACGCTTTCTTTTCTCCAGATAGACATCGCTATACAATGGGAAGAATGTAAACAAGACTAGGAGTCCGTCTACTGCTTAATCATTATTATTCTCTTATTCTGACATCCATAGTCAATAAACTAAGTGACTATATGTAGATTGGGTGATGATTAGATGAGATCTTATAACTAAGGTATATAAGATAGCGTAACTATAGCTATGGGTAACGTGAATTACCGAACGTCATCGAACACAAACTCAACACAGGCATGGAAATTACAGTAGACAGGCTGCTACTCTACAGCAATATCAGTAAGCTATCACAATGTTATGCCAGTCACAGAACTGCTAAGGAGAGGAGACATTGGGGTAGATTATATTGTTCTAAGGGAAATTTGGCTTTGGTGTCCAGCAGTGAGCAGAATTATAATATAGAGCCAATGGATTGGATGTCACGTGACCGAGTACATTCAGGTATCAAGCTGAAAGTTAAGGAGAATTTACATACAAGCCCACATTTGGCCAACTATGCGTGCCTATAAACAAAAAAATAATCTGAGCATTCTGGATCCTCGGTGGGGATATACATCTTTTACAAAAGTACCCTTGCAACAAAGGTAGTCGACTAGAAGTTCACTAGCCGAACAGGAGGGTCGTAGCCTCCTGTACCCCAGTGTCAACCACCCGATATCCACAAACTAAAACTTAAATGCCTATTTCCCCAAAAGGCTTAACATCCATCCAAGACGTACAGGTTTCATCACCTGTGACGACATTGGCAAACTGCTTTTCATCACCTGTGACGACATTGGCAAACTGCTTTTTGTCATATTTTGGAAACATTTGAAGCAGCTTTTTGGCCACTTTAACCCGTTGCCTCTTTTGCTCGTCAGTCAACAGATGTGGCACCCATCTAGCAGAAATCTTTCTGACTTTCAAATGCTTCTTCAAAATAAGGTGAACCGTTGAAAGTGATATGCCAACCTTTCGTGCAATATCACGAACTGTAAATCTGGCATCTCCTTCAATGATTTCCTTTATTTTGGAAACGATTTCTTTACGAGATGCAGATTTTGGCCTACCTGATTTCGGTGCATTTTTGATGGACTCTACACCAGACTCAAATTTCTTTTTCCACCGCCGAACTGTGTCATAAGACACACAAGAAGGTCCAAAAGCAGTAAAAATTTCAGTCATCAGCTTCTTCAACCAAGTTTTGAGCGAGCTTTGATGTAAGCCCGTATTTCATCTTTTTTGTCGACGCTTCCACCTACCATTTTTACTGCAGTGGTCAATGACTGCGTGTATTCAAATGGCAAATTTTATGTCTTACACTTAGTCTAACATGTACATTTATACACCATTGTGTAGATATTGAATAACCCTATACAGGTATGTATTGGTTTTTATCGTGCCCCACGTGGATATCGAGCTAGAGGACAATAAGCAATTCATTTCGAACATCCCTCGTACAGTGGCCGGTACAGGTATGCATACACAGTATCAGCATTCCAATTTGTTCCTGTCTAATATTGTCACAACTTTGCGATGTAATTAAATGGCAATAAAGAGTTCAAGATTTCCTATCTTGTTCCCCGCCTTTATAGGTGGTCACTCCAAATTTTCTACGTACAATAACTCCAATTCCGCTCAACTCACAGGGTATGTGTTTTGAGAGATATTTTAAGTGTAAGTCACATAGTGCAGCTTTAGACGTTTACTCTAGTATTAAAAAACCTACATTCAATAGAACTAACCAAGCACCACATCTACACTTTACGTTATTGTAGCAGGAAATACTCTATAGCATGACAATACTTGCCAGCTGTGAAAATTACAGCAAAAACATTATAACTATATTATTTCTAAAAACATGCTAACATATAAAACACAATAAAAATATATATGGCTTCTGGTACTACATCTAGGGTTCTATATTCTAGCAACATTCTCATGCCATAAATATATTATTATACCATAATAATGATAGTACATTATGGACTCTTTCGAGTAAACCAGGAACTCAGTTTTCCATTTGTTAAAATGTATCTTACAATGTGACCTTGGTGTTTTCTGTACCTTTAATGTCAAGTCTGAGATTTTGTCAATGATTTTAAAGGGGCCTTCCCAATGCAGCTGGAGTTTCTTAGACAAGCTCTTGGGTCTAATATACATTCTTAACCAGACTGCATCACCTTTGTTATATGAAATGTTTATTTACTCTACGATCATGTAATTTTTTTTTGCTTTTGTCCGGCTTTTAAAAGGGGTGCCCTCGCAATATCATGTACCTTTTAATTTTATTTCGTAAATCTAACACATTCTCCTCACTGAATGACAGGCACGGAGGGGCTGCATAGAGTGGGCGCTGTGATAGTGCCTTTTCTGGGTAACTGACCGTTAATTTAGTGTTAAACAACTAACTTTAAATTACTTTTAAATGAACCACTTTCCTATTAATAGTAGCAACACCCTTATTTCATTGTCTCTCATCACTTCTTGTTTCGGTGCCTCGGTAAGGCTTGACTTCGTGATTGTGGTCTTTCCTGTTTATTTTCATTCATATTGTGATATGACGGATTATTAAATTACTAACCTTTAATTACTTTTTAAAGTTATTGCTTTCTTGTATCAGTGGCAACACCATTGTTTTATTGTCCCTCATCACTTCTTGTTTCTGTGCCTTCGGAAGGCTTTGGCCTTTCTTGATAAATTCAAAGTGGAATGGAATACACTTTTGTTTTGTCTCCCTTTTTAAACGGGGTCTATGCTACAAGGATAGAATTTGCTTCAAAAGGGAGCTGATTCTTTCCTTTCGGAGACCTATTTACAGAAGTGTCTTGTTGGCACTAAAGCAAACAGAATATCACAAAAGCTGTCTCCATTGGCAGAAATGGCAGAAAGTCTATCAAGTTTAATCCACTTAATTTCTGTTATAAACTGTAAAGATACATATAGACCTATAGCAGTTTACAACTCTAGCACGATATAACAGTACATAACCGCCACTAACATCCGACGATCTCTAGAAAAATTATCGTTTATTAATATTTTACTACCTAAACAAGCAATGCAGTCTCTCTGACAAAGCACACAGACCACAGTCATGTAATAAGTGCTAAAAAAATCACTAAAATGACTGCTAAGACCACCGAGGCAAGTTAAATGTTGAGGGATTTTTTTTTTTTTATAATTGTGACTGTATTAAATAATGCACCCTGCAGAGTGTTTAAGGTACACAAAAAGACAAGTTTAGCTCAGCAGTTATCCGAACAAATGAAACTACAGTAAAATTCCGCTACACAGACTATCATTGGGACTATTAATGGAGCGGTCTTAATATTGAATATGGAATAATAAGAGATAAACCATTTTGGACTAGCAAAAGCTGCTCTTAACAGGAGAGCGGTCTTAATTTCAAGTGCTAGCGAAATTGTATAATACGTTAATACACGCCACCCCACACAAACACACATACGCCGGCCTCGGTGGCTCAGTTGGATGCGCCGTCCGACTGGAGACCAGGAGGTCGCGGGTTCAACCCCCGCCGAGGTCGGCAACATTCTTTCGTAGAGATTGATCATGAAATATTTTCTACGATCATTCCCTCCCTTCCGCTGATTCAAGAAGGGCAGTTGTCAGTTTCTGGCGAAAGAATGTGCACAATACTGGTTAACCGCTTAGAGGACCAAGCCTGCCCAGTAAACGTGTGGTTAGGTAAACTGACCGCGCTCGACATGACCCCAACTGGATTGACTGGGCCGTAAAACCTCAACACAAACAAACCAACACACATACATAACATATAATAAATAGTGAATTAGTGAATACTGGGGTAGGTAGAGTTCTACATTATTAACGGAAGTTTCAGAATTTAACAGTTTTTACCCCAGCTCATTAATGCAGGCGAAACGATTCATTGAAATTGTATTGTATTGCGATACTTTGTCTGACGATACGCGTATCGTATCGTTAGGCTCGTATCGCGATACCTGACGATACGCTCAAAAGTACAATTTCAAAGGAAATGATAGCTTTATCATGTTTCAAGACCATTTTATAACAAATTACAAAGATCTAAAATGTTATTGAAATACTGATCACTTAAATGACAAACAGGGGGATCTTACAAAGACATTGTTACACAGATGAACCTCTGAGATGATTTGAACCTGTTTTTCAAGAGCATTAAAACTTTCAAGCTGTGACTAACGCATGAAAATAGTATTGTGATACGTATCGTATCGTGAGGCCAGTATCATATCGTGAGGTGACTGTATCGCTACAGTCCTATTCATTGCGTTCTCTATTTTCTTATGGCAACAATTTACTACATAAATCTGTCTTAATGTACTTAGTAATCAAATTCGTTATTTCCCGTATTATAAGGTGAAAATGTCATGGCTTACATAGCCCTAGAATCAAAGGGTATCAATATGTTTGCTGGCTTCTCAACAGAAACATGTACTCGGTACTCGTTAGAAGCATTTCTGTGAAGCGCTTCTGTGAAACGCTTCTAATGAGTACATCCAACATATGTTTTTGTGTCTGAAATTAGGGAAGATCTGGTTTAACTAGAACTGTGGCTAAGAAACATACAAGGACTTTGAAAAAAACAATGAGAAAACTGTTTTGTGGGCATGTATGAAGAGTGTAGATCCAAATCAACTGATTCATGCCATTACGAAAACACGCCTATCCAAATACATAGAAAAAATTACCTCCAAAAATTGAAAATTTTCAGATAAAAATTCTGATATTTTTCTTATTTCTGCTCAAAAACATAGATTGTGAGTACTCGTTAGAACCGCCTCTGCTCTTATTTCTGCTCAAAAACATAGACTGTGGGTACTCGTTAGAGCCGCCTCTGCGAGGCGGTACTCAAAGCAGAAATAAGAAAATAATGTTTACCCCTGTAAACCCCAGTTTTACTATATAAAAGTGGGGTTTAAGGGGGTCAAAATTATGTAGGTATGTTTTCGTGATGCAATCTGTTCAGACGTTTGCTACTCCTTGTTTCATTCTATAATAATCCAGCGATTCAGTCAACGAAAAGTAAATGGTCTGATCACGTCCGAATGCGAAAACTGTTATTTGTCGTCTGTGTCTACTATAGTCTGAAAACCTAGGGGCGGTAGAACTTACAGATACTTTTCTCATCTGGGCCAGTGTCATATAAAATGTCTTTAGGAAGTTTGGTATCTTTTTGTTGCAAATTTAGTATGTCAATTTAAAATTAGGCCGTTGTACCATCGTATTTATTCCTTGTTATTGAGCAAATTTGTTGCAGACGACATTCTAAAATTATTTGATTTATTTTTCAAAAAGAATAACACTTGCCATTTAATGTGAGTCGTCTGCTAAGTAAACGATTCACATGAAAATACATGCCTTTTTACCCTAAAAAAAAAAAAAAAAAAAAAAAAAAAAAAACACAGGAAAAAAAACAACAAATATTAAAGTGTCGTCTGCTGTAGTTGTAATTAACGCTTTACTGGTTAAGGACATTGTACAAGCTGTTCTGCAATGGATTCTAGTACGAATGTCACCATTGTTCATTTGGAAACTGGTGCATACTATAAGAAGTTGCGATTAATACAGGTATGTCTGAACTTCATTTAGTGTGGACATCTGTGAAAATAACCCAGTAAACTGTGCAAAGTATATGCTAATATATTTGTTTCTATGTAAATTTTCGAATGCTTTACATGTACATAAAGTATTTTTGTAACAATGTTAAAAATGTACCTTGTATAGTTATCAATACATATATCTATCTTGTAACTCGATAAAATAAAACGTGTTACCGTTTAGGACTTTAGCCTCTTGCAGCTGTTATTCATTTTACGTGACGTTACCGTGAGGTTATGAGGTTATGGTTAAACGTACCAGTCATCCATATTTCAGTCATGTCGAGACATTGCCTCCGATTGTGTTGGCTTTCTACATGAGCTGGTTGAATGAAGATCTCAGGCCCAATCTTAAGTTACTAGCCTTTCTGCTGCAGAGATATCAAGCAGCCTATCTGTTTCGTAGACTTCTTTGTGTGGTGCCTGCAATGTCATAACAAAAACGTTATAAATATAACAGGATAATTAAACGTTAGAAAACAAACTTAGTGTTATAATATTCCTCAAAAATCGACATAAGAAAGGTTTGATAAATTGATATATGGTATTAATACAATCATAAACAAGAGGCCCATGGGCCATAACGCTCACCTGAGTTAACTGCTGTAAGTTAATCAGGTCATCTACTCATCATTCCCTATTAGCCCGTCAAGTTACAAGTCAGTGGCTTAAACCGTTTTTGAGATATCTTGCTTATAAGGTTAAAATGCTGAAATTTTCAAAAGGCCATAAGTAAAAACATTTTAAACCCCAGGGGCTTGAGAAGAAGAGATTTATGTAGGGAACCACTAAACATTGCTACATACTAAATACATAAGCTGTGGGCCTGATGATTTCAGAGAAGGAGATCTTTTTAAGTTTTTCCAATTATAAGACCCGGGGCATGGCCAATTTGGACCTCAGGGACATGGTTTGCAGGATTTATGTAGGGGACCACTGAACATTGCTATATACTAAATATATGAGCTGTGGGCCTCATGGTTTCAGAGCAGAATATTTTTTAAGGTTTTCGCATAATAAGTCTATGGGAGCTAATGACCCCCGGGGCATGGCCTATTTAGACCTCGGGGGCTTCATTGGCAGGATTTATGTAGGGGACCACTAACGTTACTACATATTTAAGCTGTGGGCCTCATAGTTTCAGAGAAAAAGATTCTTTTTTTTCCCACTATAAGTCCATGGGAGCTAATGACCCCCTGAGAAGTGGCCAATTTGGAACCCAGGGGCACGGTTGGAAAAATTAATGTAGAAGACCACCAAACAATATTACATACTAAATCTGTTAGCTCTGGGCCCTCTGGGGTGTGGCCAGTTTGGAACCCAAGGGCTTGGTTAGCAGGATTTATGTAAAGGACTTAACATTGCTATACACTAAATATATAAGCTGTGGGCCTCAAGGTTTCAGAGAAGAAGATTTTTTAAGTGTTTTCCATTAAAAATCTATGGGAGCTAATGACCCCCGCGGCGTGGCCAGTTTGGACCCAATGGGCTTGATTGGCAGGGTTTATGTAGGAGACCACTAAACACTGCTACATGCATTATCTGTTAGCTCTCTGCCTCATGGTTACAGAGAAGATGATTTTTAAGGTTCTTTAGCTATATAGCTCTATATATACATATGACCCCTTTGGGTGTGGCCAGTTTGGAGTCCAGGTGCTCGATTGGCAGGATTTATGTAGGGGACCACAACACATTGCTACATACTCAGTATATAAGCTGTGGGCCTCATGGTTTTAGAGAAGAAGATTTTTTTAAGTTTTTTCCCATTATAAGTCTATGGAAGCTAATGACCCCCGGGGCTAGGCCAGTTTGGACCCTAGGCGCTTAATTGGCAGGATTTATGTAGCGGACCACTACACATTGCTACATCCAAAATATATAAGCTCTGGGCCTCATGGTTTCAGAGAAAATTTGGACAATTTGGACACCAGGGGCATGGTTGACAGGATTTATGTAGGAGACCACTTAACATCGCTTCATACCTAATCAATTAGCTCTCAGACTCATGGTTTCAGAGAAGAAGATTTTTGAAGGTTCTTTAGCTATTATAGCTCTATATAAAAATATGACACCTGGGGCGTGGCCAGTTTGGACCCTAGGGGCTTGATTGACAGGATTTTTGTAGGAATATATAAGCTCGGGCCTCATGGTTTCAGAGAAGAAAATTTTTTTAAAAGTTTTTCCCATTATAAGTCTATGGGAGCTAATGACCCCCGGGGGAGGCCAGCTTAGGACCCAGCGGCTTGACTGGCAGGACTAAACATTGCCATGTACTAAATATGTAAGCTGTGGGCCTCATGGTTTCAGAGAAGAATATTTTTTTAAGTTTTTCCCATTATAAGTCTATGGGAGCTAATGACCCCGGGGGCTTGGCCAGTTTAGAGCCCAGGGGCTTAATTGGCAGGGGACCACTAAACATTGCTACATACTAAATATATAAGCTGTGGGCCTCATGGTTTCAGAGAAGAAGATTTTTTACGCTTTTCCCATTATGTCTATAGGAGCTAATGACCTCAAGGGCGTGGTCAGTTTCGGCTCCAGGGGCTTGATTGGCTGGATTTATGTAGGGGACCATTAAATATTGCTACATACTAAATATGTAAGCTGTGGGCCTCACGGTTTCAGGGAAGAAGATTTTTTTAAAGTTTTTCCAATTATAAGTCTATGGGAGCTAATGGCCCCCGGGGTGTGGTCAGTTTGGGCGCCGGGGGCTTGACTGGCAGGATTAATGTAGAGGACCACTAAACATTGCTACATAATAAATATGTAAGCTGTGGGCCTCATGGTTTCGGAGAGGAAGATTTTTTTTTTATGTTTTTCCCATTATAAGTCTATGGGAGTTCACGACCCCCTGGGGCGTGGCCAGTTTGGACCCCAGGGGCTTGATTGGCAGGATTTATGTAGGCGACCACTAATCATTGCTACATACAAAATATATAAGCTGTGTGCCTCATAGTTTCGGAGAAGAAGATTTTTTCAAGGTTTTCCCTTTATAAGTCTATAGGAGCTACATATTGGCATTGTGGCCACCTTGATTTACGGATGACGACCATTTGTATATATTTTCAATCCCCCTTTAACACAAGGCTTCACATAAAGTTTGAAGAAATTTGGTCCAAGGGTTTCAGAGGAGAAGTCTTTCAAAGGTGTGAAAGGACGGACGGGCAGACGGACGACGGACAGAGAGTGATCACAATAACTCATCCTGAACCTTTGGCTCAGGTGAGTTAAAATGGCACCTGACAGCCTGTTAAATTTCAGTAAGTCTCTTGTTCTTAAAATGAAATGATTTTTCTATCGTATTTCTGAATTATTGTTGCCAGAGAAGATAAAAACATTTTATTTTTTTATCCAGTTCAAAAACGAGAGACTTACTGAATTTTTACAAGCTGTCAGATGCCATATTTTATAATCGTATTATTACTATGTATTAATTTATTAAAGCTTTCTTTGATAAAAAACAAACAAACTATTTTTGAGGATTAAGGAGTCTTTAATGACTAGTCAAAGCACTTTGAATAATAGTAAAGTACATAGAAGAATTGCCACGACCATACACCATGACGAACTGTGAACTGTGACACCAAGAGGCAGAGTAAACAATATATATCATCTAACAAAAAATCTTTTGGTAGCACTGGATCCAGAAAGGATGCTGAAATGATAGGGGTTAAACTACATATTGAGAGTTACTCATTAACAGGGCGAATAATTTGTTTACCTGAGGCCTTTCGGCTTTTGCCGTCTTCTCTCTATTTTAAAAAAGGAAACAAAAAGTGTAAAATTTACAATAAAAGTTACGTGATTTGAAATACTTAGAAAACAGATTATGTATTTCATCTAGCATGTTATATATATATATATATATATATATATATATATATATATATATATATATATATATATATATATATATATATATATATATATATATATATATATATATATATATATATATCTATTGTAACGGGCCACCACCTGGTCGTGCAGTGTTGACTGAAATACTTCAGTAGGTCAGGATGTGATGGTGGCGTCACAATGAATATTTGTGAATTCGACCTGGGTTGAGCTCAATGCTAAAGGGAAGAGAACATATTACCAACCATAGTTTCAGTTTTTGATATTTATTTGGGTTATCCCTTAACAATTTGATATTGCAAACTTAACTATGTATTATGGCAATAAATACTGATATGAGAATGACAAGATACTGATGCGAAAATATTCAAGTTGAGGTGACTAAAATATTAGTAGGTCAAATACGCATTCACACAATATAAGATCTAAACATCAAGCCTGTATTGACAATTAAATCGCATTAGTTTGGTGGTTCTTTCTGTTATTAATATCAGCACAAAAACGTTCTAGATACGTACACACAAGCTAAGATAGTATCAATATGATGCACTTATTATGATGTTTGCGTAGTGTGTACTGTATCACACCAACATATACGCATATCAGATTTCACCTATATATGCGCACACAAAGCTTCACCTATTTCTGCGCATACAAGATTTCACCTATATATGCGCACACAAAGCTTCACCTATTTCTGCGCATACAAGATTTCACCTATATATGCGCACACAAAGCTTCACCCACATAGGCACACAGTATAAAATACATTGAAGTTAATTAGTATGATTGCGTAAATAATTCACTCAGCTATTATTCCACTTGCAATATGGCACTCCAAAATAACACAAAGAGTATAGAGAATGCGTCGACCTGTGTGTATTCACACACCAAGCTAGCAATAAACAGTCAATGCCACTATATGTTACGCAAACGGAATATAATGCACATCAGACACTCTATACCACTGTAAGCATTATTTTGAAGTATCAGAAGTGCTACACTTGTGTGTGGGAACTTACGCTCATAAATGCGAAATGCGCCTATTTATGTGGAACTACACTCATATACGTGAGATGCGCCTGTGTGGGAGAACTTGCACTCATTTATGTGTGATGCGTCCATTTATGTGATCTTGCGCCTGTTTATGTGGAACTTCGCTCATATATGCGAAATGCGTCTATTTATGTGATCTTGCGCCTGTTTATGTGGAACTTCGCTCATATGAGTGGAAGGCGTAAATTCGACTTTGTACATGCAACAAAACATTCACTAGAATTCTAAACACATTCGTTTATAGTTTACAAAGTCTGGGACACATTTACCTATTTATCAAGGACGTGCTCTCGGCAATCTGTCTTCACTCATATGAGCGAAGTGAGATGAAGCATGCGCAAGTAGAACTATATTACTTTACAAGTTTGTTACAATTAATTTAATACGCACCAATTCATTAAATAAAATTTCACACACTTATTCCTTAAATAAACCTGTGCCAACTTTGCCTATATGATGGGAGAGATAGGAGAGTGATAGTAAGTGAAAGTTTCCACTCAAATGGAGTACAGAATCCAAGATGGGTGGAGAGAGAGAGAGAGATGTCTGCAAAAGATAAAATTATGAGACCTGGCAGGGGCCTTTCTTTGGTCTAGGCATTGCTGAAGCTGCTGGTGACCAACATAAACCAGCGCCGATCAAATCAGAGTAGCTCTGATATGTGCGGATCTAATAAATCGTTCCTTTCAGTCTTGGCAGAGGCCAAACGTTCCGGTTGCTATCCAAACAACAACCGGGTTCTTGACAGCAGACGTTGCTATTTATACTATCCATGCGCGTGCGCTACGTCGCCTAGTTTCCAGTCATGCGGAACATTTCGGTCATTATGGTGCGGCTCATCGCACTGAAGTTCGCAATGGCTGATCGGGAAAACAAGTTTCTGATGAGGAAGAAACGGAAAATTAAGAGATAAAAAGGAGCTTAAAGGGCAGGACACGGTAGGAAAAGCTCAATACAAGTTAATATTTCGTGATACAGCGTAGAATTCTGTATGACAATGGGTATTTATGCGGTAAATGCTAGGCAAAGTAGGCACATGTTCGTTCGGCCTTGGAATGATCCGTACCGAAGATAGATGTAACAGTATCAAAAATATGCATGTTTGTCATCTTAACAAACTTTGAACACTGACAGCCATAGAAATAACAGACAATAGCCAGGTGCCGTTACAACAGCCCCCTACCCAGAAAAGGCATGGACCCCATGAGGAAGGTAAGTAAGCTCTTTTGTGCAGCTTGGAAAGTTGGATATTACATGTTTGACTTACAAACATTTTTGGAGGAGGGACCGGCTATTGCTGTTAATCCTTGCCAAAATAATGAAGATTTACATGTACATGGAAAAGTAAATTGCAAGTTAAACATTTGACTAGTAAATACAAAATAAGTTGATTCAACTGCACAAACGTACGCGGTATGTTAATATGACTGCAGATTTTCGCGATTCCTAGTACACATGTATGTATGACACATAGAGAAAGCTTATAAGTCCGCGAACTTCAATACTCCTTATAATCTCGCGAAAAATAGAAAATCTGCATACGTTCGTACATGTGAACATAAATACAATGATACTACTAGGAGTGCTTTCAAGATCATTTGAAATAGTGTTGTAATATTGTCATAACTTCAACACATTCATGCAAATGACAATTAATTTATGTTTCAGATACCAGTATAATTATGAGGGATGATTCCATGTTAAGGTTAAGAAGCAGTTTCATAAAGTTCACCAACCTAGATCCAGAGTGAACGCGGAGGGTTACCTGCCACGAGTTCATTCCAAACCAAAGTAGGTAAAAGAAATCTGGCATCTATTGTAAAGAAACATCATCAGCACTCAATTTCCAAGAATTAGAACACTACTTCAAAAAAAAATGCTAAATTTCCCTTCATGGCATAAATATAAAATTCCATACTATAGGTTCAATCAAATTACTTGTCATTAAGAGTCAGGAGAAAACATTTGAAATCCTCACTCCGCTTGAACATTTATAACATGACAAACCTTTTCATTAGACATTATCAATAGAACAATTTAGGATGTAATACAGTGTACTTCCAACAATAGAAGCTATTCATGGTGAAGTTATTCACCTCAAATTACATGGGTCACGGGTTCAGTTCCGGGATCTCAAGAATCTTCGGATGAGTCTCTAAACCTAAATCCTCTCTCTATATGACTTTTAATGTTGTAAGGATGTAAAACACACACATACACTTCCCACAACACTTGACAAAAACATAACTGTAATGCTGTTGTGGCTCTGGCTTTGGCATCTGATAGAAATCCAGAGCCACAAACAGTATTACAGAACACAGAACTTCAAATCTTATGCTTTCCTCTAAGAAAACATTACTGTGGTTTATGTGAGGAGATACACAGTTAAGGTGAACAAATACACTCATAGGAGAATTCCTTATGCCGAAAGGAATAGGCTATCTCCCAAGAGAGTATTCAAGAAGATTACCAGCAAAGAGTGAAACGTTTACCGAATATGGAAATGCGTACATTCATCCAAAAATTAATGTATCCCTCACATAAAACACACATGGATAGGAACTTAGGATCAATACCCTTTCAGTTAACAAGTTTTCTCACCTAGGTAAAAGAAAATGGGTATTACAGTAAAACTTTCTTTGAATTGCGAAATGGCATGATCACTTGTGTCTGTCAACTGTAAAATAGATGCTTAATTTCATACATCTTATTTACATATTAGAGGAGCCAATATTTAGTCCCAGATACTGACTGTTGCCAATATTTAGAACCAAATATGGACTGTTTAATAATGAAATTTTACTTATTATTGACTTTCTCAAAATTTTGAAAAATTTGTCAGAAGTAATTTGAAAAATATCTTATACTTTGACAGATCAAGAACTTCAAAAATTACAGTATTAAACTTATTCTAACCTATCTAACTATACTAATTTCCTGGTTTTCTTTCCTTTTGATCTTCACATTTTAATTAGTCTTTAAAGTTAAGTATATATATATTGTTTCTAAATAGTTGCCACTGTATATTAATACAATTTTAATGTCCATGTAATTTTTATAAACTAAACGCGAAAACACAGTTGCTGTATCTCTTCAGGCGTTGCATCTAATATTATCAACATACATTTTTAAGTCCACATATATGCAGACTGCATTCATTTTCCATGATATGTGACATACCTGTTCATGATATGTCACATATCAGGACGAGCTTTACTGATCCGACAAATGTCGCAGTCTCTTTTTAACAATCTTTTTCAAACCCTTAACCCTATAATATTCACATTCATTTTCAAGTTCAAGAAGATACCTTCTTTCCCTTGGCAAAACTGCTAAACTAGGTAGTTGACAGTCATTTCTTAAGTAATACAGAATTAAACGAAAATGTGATGGATCTCGGTCTATGAAAATACTGTTTCCTTGTGGAATGATGTTTGATTCTATTTTAGCCAGAAGTGAAGTTGGATCTTTCTGGAGAGTCATACGGCTGGTCTCAAATCGGACACCACCTATGTTCAGGACTACACGTTTAGATTGGATTTTACGTAAGTTACAAATTTCTTCATCATCATCATCACTACGTTCTTCTGTTTCAATCTCATCATGTTTTCTCTTTCTATTTTCCGTTCTACCTTCCATTTCACATACTTCCTTTTGTCGTTTTTCTTCCTCTCTCTGCCTTTCCAAATTCAGTCTCCGTTCCTCCGCTGCTTCTAAACTTACATCCAAAACACTTTCCCTTGCTATATTCACTATTTCTTGTTCTAACTCTTTCTGGTACATTTCATCTACTTCTTCTTCTATAACTCTCGTCTCATTTATTGCCTCGGATATAGCACCATTAACTGTTTCATTTATAACCGTCTCCTGCATTAACATAACAGTCCGATCACAAAATTCATCCATCGCATTCTCAATGGCCGTGTCTAACGGTCCTTGTGTGATACTCTGTACGGCAGCCAGTGTTTCTTCATCCATATGTTGAGTATTCGAAAATGTGTTTGTTATGTCTGACATTATTCTGTCCAATAGTAAACCACTTACAATTTCACCACTGTTTTGTTTATCTTTCGCATTTTCATGTGGATTTAGTTTCTCACATTCACTTTCCTTATTATTTCCTCCCATTATATCATTCTCCATCAATCTCTTGTTATTTTCATTCTCTTTCTGACTTTGCTTATCTTTATCTTTCACAACACTCATTTCCTTTCTATTTTTGCTATTTTCGTTCTCCTTATCTTTATCTTTGCTTAGCTTGTCCTCTTTGTTCTTTTCATTTTGTTTGTCATTATTTATACTTTGATTTTTCTCACAATTATTTTTTATTTTTCCTTCTTTCATTTCAGTCACTTTCTGAAGTTTTCTGTTGTCAAGTTGTCTTTCCTTTCTAGAATCTTTCTTACTGTTTATTTCATTCTGTGCACTTTTCTCCTTATCAGAATTTCTTATTTTGTTTATTTCTTTTCCCTTATCATTTCTCTTTTCTTTACAACTTTCTTTTTCTACTCCTTCCTTATTTATCTTACTGCCACTTTCCTTATCTTTCTGTTTTTCTTTTTCGATTTCTTTCTCTTTTTCATTCTCTTTTTGTACACTTTTCTCATTATTATTTCTATCTTTACTTGTTTCCCTTTGTGTCTCATTTTGAATATTCTTACTACTTTCAACTACTTTATCTTTCCTCATCTCATTATCTTTATTCACTTCCTTATCTACAACACTATTGTCATCATCACATTGCTTTTCATTATTACTATCTTTTTCTTTTCTGTTCTCATTTTCAACTTTCTTATTTTCACTCTCCTTGTTACTTTCTTTATTATTTCTCTTACTATATTGAATACTTTTCTTATTTACTCTGTCACTGCCTGGTTTTGATGTTATTTTAACTAATCTTTTTGGACTCATTTCTATTTCAGATTCAGACTCAGACTCCGATTCAGAGCTGGACTCACTGCTACTACTGCTGCTGCTTTCATCATCTGACACTGATGGAGTTATATCTAGGTCTGAAATCTGTGAAGATGCACTTGACACTGGCTCGAGCTCCAGCCTAGATATCTCTAGCCTGGGGACCTTAGGAGGAGGCTCATCAAGATTGATCTCTTCAGGTTCTTCAAGCTGAACAGATGGAGCAGGTGAGGCTATTCGTTTAGAATTAAGTTTTCTGGGCCTAGGCTGCCTTGATGGTTCAGTGACCTTGTTGTCAGTAATGGGAAGTTCTAACTCATCCATTGTCTTTACATATCGCCATTTACTGTCCTGCTCCTCACGAATGAACTTTGCCATTATTTCCTTCGCTGCCTCTCCCTTTTCTCCAGTGATTCTGTGGATAAATATCATGTCGGATTCCCTGACATCACATGAATGTTTATAATTTCTGCTGGTAAATATCATACCACACTGTGAACACTGATAACCAATTCCTGTGTGTTGGCTCTGTAGGTGTCTCTGTACCTCATACTTTGTCCGGAAAAATGTGTTGTTGCATATCATACATAGGTAGTGGTGGCCCTGAAAATATATGTATAACAAGTTCTGAGAACCATGTCTGTTTCCTACCTAATGGAAACTTTCCGTTCCTTGAATAGATTTCACTTTATAATTGGACATAGGCACATACAGACTGGCGATGATCCTGCTGAGCTACTGAAAAGGACCAGTAGCTCACAGTCTACCTCTTGCATTTAAAGAAAGAGAAGACACAAAACGTCATTTATATTAGCTATTCTGTCCGTATACAAAGTGAAATGCTCATGCACTGTACTCGCATGACTTATTTCATACAAACATACTACGATCTATGTATTTTTATCTTACGTCCCCTTCAAGATTGTTTCACTTATCTGGTGCCAGTCGCAAACCAGAGGCAGGCGTAAACATCGTAGTATTTGAAGAAAATCCACCTGACTCTTCGTAACAGAACTTGGTGTCTCACATTGGTGCAAATAAAACATGCTTGCATTCGGACTATCGGTCTGTCAATAAATGCTTTCTATTTCACATAACTAGAAGCACACTCTGTAAAATGCTTCATGCTTTACATAGTCAGTATTTAAGAAGTTTTTTTTTTTTTTTTTTTTTTTTTTTTTTTACAGGTACCCAGAATCAATACCGAACCAACGGACAAGATATAAACATTCAGTTACACAGACAAGTATACAGTTCAATTCCTGACAGGTTCCACAATGCGGACTATTATCACGAAAGTTTCATACTTCAGGCTTATACAACCAATGAAGTGATTATTCCTATCTGGGAAGCCTGAGTCTCGTACTTTTTTTTTTTTTTTTTTTTTTTTTTTTTTTAAAGCAAATGATTATATATGTGTATATACATAGTGTAAGAATAAGAATATATTAGAGACACTGAAAGAGACACAGTCATAGAAGTCACAGAATTACAGAAATACAAGGCAAACACTTGTCAGCACAGGTTCATTTTAAAATTATTTTCAGTATTAGAAATAAACACATTCTATACTGGTATTGTTTGCTGATTAAAGAATATATTTGTTATTGTAGTTAAATTTCCTTACTGTTAAACCATTCTGGCTTGTCTTCCCCTAAGTATGGTTTAAGTTTGTCATGATGTACGACCATGGGTTTTGTCCTAGGACCAAATTGAATCCTAAAAAGAACATCGTTCAAACATTCTACAACGATCATTGGACCTTTCCAAGGTCTTTGAAGTTTCGGATTGAAACCTAGTTTTCGTTTTGGGTTATAATATCACACCGCATCTCCAACTTTATATGAAACTTTGTGAGCTTTAATATCGTATCTCCTTTTCATGCTTTCGCTTGAAATGTTAAGATGCTTTCTAGCGAAATCATGAATGTCTAGGAGCTTTTCTTCCAACTGACAGGCATGTTCTGTAGCACATAGCCTATCTGCTCGTATTGGTCTTCCAAGGGTCATGTCAACTGGCAGAGTCAGTTCCCTACCGAACATCATCAATGCAGGGGAAACACCCGTACTCTCATGCACAGATGACCTGTATGCAAGCATGAGTAGAGGTAAGTGTTCGTCCCAGTCATCTTGCTTATCTGAAATGTAGGAGGACATCATGTTTTGAATGGAACGATTAGCCCTCTCAACCATGCCATCTGACTGAGGTCTACGAACGGTAGTTCTTGTCTTATCGATTCCAAGAAGTTTGCATACCTCTTTAAACACTTTTGATTCGAAGTTAGACCCCAAATCTGTATGAAGTTGCATAGGTACTCCAAATATTGATATGAATCGGTTAACTAGTTTAGTTGCTACATAACTAGCTTCTTGTGTTTTCATGGGTATCGCATCCACCCATTTGGTAAAATAACAGGACACAACCAAAAGATATTTATTACCCTTTTTCGAAACCGGGTAGGGTCAACTTATATCAACTGCTATACGTTCCATTGGATAACCAACGTTGTACTGTTTCATGGGGGCTTTGGCGTGTCTGTGTGGCATTTTTCTGGACCCACAGGTGGAACAGATACGACACCAGTATGACACGTCTTTGTACATGTTACACCAGTAAAATCTTTTCTTTATTTTGTCATACGTTTTTCTTCTACCTAGATGTCCGGCAGTAATGGACTCGTGTAACTGCCGAAAGATTTCTCTTCTCAGAACCTCTGGCACTAGAATTAAGTATTCGGCATCATTACCAACATCTCTTAACCGTTTCTTGTAAAGTATGTTATCTTTTATTACAATAGTATCCCATTCATGCCAGTATGCCTTGAGTTCTTTTCGATAGGGTGCCACTGTAGACCAAGTAGGTTTCTCGCCACCTACTTTCCATTGTAATAAGAGTTTAAGAACAGTATCACTTTCTTGTCTTAGTCTTATATTTTCAGGAGTTAAGTCCAGACAGACATCTGTCTCTGAACTATTAGAAGTGGATTGGCCAGATCCACTGATATTTTGACATGCATTTCTTTTGCAGTCATCGTAACAGGTGCCGAATTCGTGAATACTAAATACATGATTATCGTGATCATTTTGTGGATTGTCAGAGTTTGAAGTGTTTCTCCCCGTTTCACACTCATGCTCATGCGAACACCTAGGTCCGTCCTCACGAGCCTCATCTTTTGTTGTCACGCCTGCGTGAGCAACTTGCATCTTTGCGGAATTTTCCTCAAACTCATATAAGCACCCAAACAATGACTCGTCCTCAGAATGATCCCACCAATCTACACTACTTACTGCTACGTTGCAGCAACATACCTCACCATTTGCTGTCATCCTGCAGCAAAATCTATGTACACGACGACAATTAATTTTGCAAGCTGCGTCGAACCCATCACAAACATGATTACCAACTGCCTGTGTGCAGTGTGGATTCCCGATCTGGGTCATATCAGATGACATCTCCGAAGAGAGCACATCAGCTACTCCAGGTCCAAAAGAAGTGGTAGTGTGCACGATGCTACCACTGTCGTCCGTACTGTTGGGCCCATAATGCACAGGATTTTTCTCTTGGCTCGAGGAAGATACACGGGATTTATCTTCCAAACATAAGGATATGCTTTGTTCGTATTCCTTAAAGCTACCGACGTCGGACAGTGTGATTCTATGATCACCCCCACCAGTCTTGGGGTAGGTGTTCTCATCATAGTCACCCCCAATTACGCTTAGAGTGAACCTTTTGTCACTCTCAGAACTGCCTTTCTTAAAGGCTGTGTTCTTAACAGCACCTGATTCGTTGGTCATGATATCGGGAAAGTATCGTCTCTCATAACGGTCACAGTATTTACAATTATTGTTATGACATGGTCTACGTGACATTGCATCAGCATTATTATGCACCCTTCCTGCCCGGTGTTGGACGGTAAAGGTGTATGCTGACAGGGTCTCGATCCAGCGTGCAATCTGACCTTCACAATTCTTAAATCTCATGAGCCACTGTAAGGAGCCATGATCGGTTCTAACTGTAAAGTTTTGCCCTAATAAATAGTGATGGAAATGTTTCACTGCCACTACCACGGCTAGAAGTTCCTTTCTTGTAGTGCAATATTGTCTCTCAGATTTGGACAAGCACTTACTGAAATAGCTAATGACTTTTTCTTCACCGTTCTGAACTTGTGACAAGACGGCTCCGATTCCAACGTTCGAGGCATCACAATCAAGCACAAACGGTTGTCCTTGAAGAAGTGGATAGCTAAGGATAGGAGCACTAGTCAGTAACTGTTTTATAGTGTCAAATGCATTCTGAGTTTTATCACTCCAGATGAAGTGAGCGTCCTTTTCAGTAAGCTTATGCAAAGGTTTACACACGGTTGCGAAGTTAGGTATGAACTTCCGGTAATAAGAAGCCAAACCAACAAACTGCCTGACTTCTGTAGCGGTCTTTGGCTCTGGCCATTCTTTGACAGCTAGAACTTTCGCTGGATCTGTGGCGATCCCTTTCTCCGACACCTCGTGTCCAAGGAAGGCAACCTTCCTACACAGCAAATTGCACTTTTTGGGGTTAAGTTTTAGGTTTACCTCTCGAAGTCTTTCAAAGATCACTCTTAGATTTTCTAAATGCTCATCGAACGTCTTGGAAAATACAATTATGTCATCGAGGTATATGAGTAAAATGAGGAAGGTCAAGCCAGCAAATACCCTCTCCATCAGGCGTTCAAAAACACTAGGGGAGTTTATCAGACCAAATGGCAAGACTCGCCATTGCCACAAGCCACTGCCTGGGATGGAGAAAGCAGTTTTAGGCCTATCTTCCTCTGCTATGCTTACTTGATGAAAGCCGCTCTTTAAATCTAACGTGGAAAACCAGCTAGAGCCTCCAAGCGCATCTAACGTATCGTCTATTCTTGGTAAAGGGTGACTGTCGGGAATAGTAAGCTGATTCAGACGCCTATAATCTATGCAAAACCTAGTTGTACCATCACGCTTAGGCACCAATACAGCGGGCGCACTCCAAGCGGAATGGGAAGGCTCAATTAGACCCTTTTCCGCCATTGCCTTTATTTCATTTTCTGCAAATTCTCTTTTAGCAAGTGGAATTCTATATGGTCTCAGTTTCACGGGCTTGCAATCAGGTAATGTTTTAATAGTATGTTCTACCAAATTTGTGCAGCCTAAATCATGAGAGGATTTGGAGAACTGGTCCTTATACTCGTATAACAGAGATCTTAAGCGTTTCTTTTGAGATTCGTTTAAGTTTGAAGAGCTTTGAAGAATGAGGTCATCAATATGAGGACAAGAATCTAGATCAGGAGAAGTGTTACTGCTTATAGAGTTTACGATCTCAAACTTTTCTATTTCTACTGGCTCATACATTGCAGCTACCATATTTTTGTGAAGCATGCAAGGCTCATTGCTCAGATTCATAATACGCAGTGGGACTGTGCCGAATTCAGGACTAACTAAAGCTTTTGCTATCAACAGCCCACTGCGGTCTACAAAACTTTCAGTGGCCTCTAAAACGCCAATACCACAGGTATCAACTCTATCCATCGCGTGACCCATAATTATGATTTCACACTCAGGTGGGACTTCAACATTCTCATTGATAGCAATTCTACAGCAAGAAGGTATGATATCAACACTACTACGATAGCTAGTAATCTTTTCACCATTTAGCAGGATATGGTTCTTGCTCAAAAACACATCACACCCATGCTTTGTAAGAAAATCCATGCCAAGAATTCCATCATTTTTAACATCAGCAAACAGAACATCATGCATAATCTTCTGACCACCAAGTTTAATCTCGATTTCAGCTTTGCCAATAAAAGGAGATGATTCACCAGTAGCTGTTACCAGGTGCATGTTTACAGGCGTTAAACTTGGGCGCATTTCATATGGCCAATTTTCAAATACATTTTTGCTGATAATAGTGCAACATGACCCAGTATCAACAAGAAAAGCATGAGGTTTACCTTTAATGTACCCAGCAACAAAATATCCGTCCTCCATGCTTCTTATTGGAATATCAGCGGACCCATTTATTGTCGTCGGGTTGTGGCCCCCCAAACCGACCGATTCCAGTTTCCCTGGTTGTTTTTAAACCGTGAAGGCCCATTTCTAGTATTTGTATTAGCAAAATTTCTATCACTATTTTGCCTATTTCTAAAATGATCATTCATACCAGAACTCGGACCCTGTACCATCTGGTTAGGATATAACTCATTACCTCGGCCTCGTTGATTATTATCACTTGGCTGACTAACTGAACTTTGCTGTGAAGCATACATACGAGGATGGGTATTTTGATAAGGTCTACCAAAGTTAACGTTCTTTTTAGAATTTCGATTACCTGGTTGCTTCCCATTTGAGTACATGCTTTTTGTTTGGTTTTTATTGGTCTGCTTTGCAAGATCCTTTACATAACTTGTCAGAGCATCCAATGATTTTTGGAGTCTGAAAATCATCATTGGCCCCCTTATGATGATCATTCTTCTCATGTTTGTTATCGGTTTCAATCTGACTAACATTTCGTGAACGTTGCCTATCTGCAATCTTATGGGATTCTAATCTCAAAGCCGTTCGCTCAGCATCCCCAAGAGTCTTAGGACCAAACTCTCGAACACGTAAACGGATTTCTGAGTCTCTCAGAGCATCAATAAAATGATCAATCGATAGGGTCTCGATCACGTCCTTATTTACTCCTGGGTATGCCTGGCGTACAAGCTTTTTAACAGCCTGAGCCAACTCAGGTATAGATTCTCCCTTATTTCTAACTCGAGACTTAAGTTGAGTTCTGAAAATTTCTGATCTATTAACTGACCCAAATCGGTTGGCTAACTTTTCCACTAAAGTGTCAAAATCACGCCTACCATCATAATCGAGCTCACTTAACAGGGACCTTGCCTCCCCTGTCAAACAATTAGCTAGGTATAGGGATTTTTCTCTATACTGCCATCCGTTAATCTCACATGTGATCTCGAATTGAGATAAAAAGTCATCAAAATCTGTCTCTCCACCGAAACACTGGGGTTTGAGTTTAAAATGGGGATGGTACGTACTTGAACTGGAGCCACAGGCAACAGTAGGTGTTACAGTTGACTCATTACACTGGTTTGTTTGAGTAATTGATGAATTATCATTTGAGTTTTTCGGTGTAATATCTGCAACAAGATTATTAAATTTTGAATTTATTTCAGCAAGTTTCTGATCCATATGCTCAGATAAACTCGAAATCGTATCTTGCATCATTTTGCCCATTTTGGTTATTTCAGACTCAAGTTTGCTCTCAAGCATTGACATTTGTAGAGAGTTTGCAGAACTTGCTAGTGAATTGTCATCACCGTACATATTATTTTCGTTGGTGGTATTTTGTTGTGAAGTAGATGGAGCGTTGAGGTCTATCTCCATATTAGAATTATTTAAACTGTCACCTTCCACAATAGCAAAGACCATACACAAGGATTTATTTTAATTATTGTGTTTATTTATTTTCAACGGTAGTACGACAAGGCTCAAAACTAAGTCGTCTACTGTTCAGAGATACCACACTATAGCCACATATCCTCAGATCAGCTATTCTGATACGTATTTGAGTATTGATGATAATGCTAATAACACTTATTATGTTTTCAAATTGTGCCGTTTACTTTATTTCACTCCAGAATTTATTAACAAACATTTATCCCACTTCTGACAACCAAATTGTAACGGGCCACCACCTGGTCGTGCAGTGTTGACTGAAATACTTCAGTAGGTCAGGATGTGATGGTGGCGTCACAATGAATATTTGTGAATTCGACCTGGGTTGAGCTCAATGCTAAAGGGAAGAGAACATATTACCAACCATAGTTTCAGTTTTTGATACTTATTTGGGTTATCCCTTAACAATTTGATATTGCAAACTTAACTATGTATTATGGCAATAAATACTGATATGAGAATGACAAGATACTGATGCGAAAATATTCAAGTTGAGGTGACTAAAATATTAGTAGGTCAAATACGCATTCACACAATATAAGATCTAAACATCAAGCCTGTATTGACAATTAAATCGCATTAGTTTGGTGGTTCTTTCTGTTATTAATATCAGCACAAAAACGTTCTAGATACGTACACACAAGCTAAGATAGTATCAATATGATGCACTTATTATGATGTTTGCGTAGTGTGTACTGTATCACACCAACATATACGCATATCAGATTTCACCTATATATGCGCACACAAAGCTTCACCTATTTCTGCGCACACAAGATTTCACCTATATATGCGCACACAAAGCTTCACCTATTTCTGCGCATACAAGATTTCACCTATATATGCGCACACAAAGCTTCACCCACATAGGCGCACAGTATAAAATACATTGAAGTTAATTAGTATGATTGCGTAAATAATTCACTCAGCTATTATTCTACTTGCAATATGGCACTCCAAAATAACACAAAGAGTATAGAGAATGCGTCGACCTGTGTGTATTCACACACCAAGCTAGCAATAAACAGTCAATGCCACTATATGTTACGCAAACGGAATATAATGCACATCAGACACTCTATACCACTGTAAGCATTATTTTGAAGTATCAGAAGTGCTACACTTGTGTGTGGGAACTTACGCTCATAAATGCGAAATGCGCCTATTTATGTGGAACTACACTCATATACGTGAGATGCGCCTGTGTGGGAGAACTTGCACTCATTTATGTGTGATGCGTCCATTTATGTGATCTTGCGCCTGTTTATGTGGAACTTCGCTCATATATGCGAAATGCGTCTATTTATGTGATCTTGCGCCTGTTTATGTGGAACTTCGCTCATATGAGTGGAAGGCGTAAATTCGACTTTGTACATGCAACAAAACATTCACTAGAATTCTAAACACATTCGTTTATAGTTTACAAAGTCTGGGACACATTTACCTATTTATCAAGGACGTGCTCTCGGCAATCTGTCTTCACTCATATGAGCGAAGTGAGATGAAGCATGCGCAAGTAGAACTATATTACTTTACAAGTTTGTTACAATTAATTTAATACGCACCAATTCATTAAATAAAATTTCACACACTTATTCCTTAAATAAACCTGTGCCAACTTTGCCTATATGATGGGAGAGATAGGAGAGTGATAGTAAGTGAAAGTTTCCACTCAAATGGAGTACAGAATCCAAGATGGGTGGAGAGAGAGAGAGAGATGTCTGCAAAAGATAAAATTATGAGACCTGGCAGGGGCCTTTCTTTGGTCTAGGCATTGCTGAAGCTGCTGGTGACCAACATAAACCAGCGCCGATCAAATCAGAGTAGCTCTGATATGTGCGGATCTAATAAATCGTTCCTTTCAGTCTTGGCAGAGGCCAAACGTTCCGGTTGCCATCCAAACAACAACCGGGTTCTTGACAGCAGACGTTGCTATTTATACTATCCATGCGCGTGCGCTACGTCGCCTAGTTTCCAGTCATGCGGAACATTTCGGTCATTATGGTGCGGCTCATCGCACTGAAGTTCGCAATGGCTGATCGGGAAAACAAGTTTCTGATGAGGAAGAAACGGAAAATTAAGAGATAAAAAGGAGCTTAAAGGGCAGGACACGGTAGGAAAAGCTCAATACAAGTTAATATTTCGTGATACAGCGTAGAATTCTGTATGACAATGGGTATTTATGCGGTAAATGCTAGGCAAAGTAGGCACATGTTCGTTCGGCCTTGGAATGATCCGTACCGAAGATAGATGTAACAGTATCAAAAATATGCATGTTTGTCATCTTAACAAACTTTGAACACTGACAGCCATAGAAATAACAGACAATAGCCAGGTGCCGTTACAACATATATATATATATATATATATATACATATATAAAACCAAATAAAATGCAAAGCAACTTATTCTTTGCAACTGGGGTGATCACTACGCAAGGCAATAAGACCCATCAACACAACAAGGCATTAAACAGGACCTAACATGAAAAAGCCCCGTAGCAAACAGCCATAAAGTTCCAGATTAAATAAACAGCACACGAACCACCCCCTGAACACAGTAAGTAGTTTAAAACTACCAGGGTGGGGTGTTACTAGAGATTCATTACGAAAACAAGCCTATTCAAATATACTGAAAATTTTACCACCAAAAAATTAAAATTTTCAGATAAAAATATTCTGATATTTTTCATATTGCTGCTCAAAACATAGATTGTGGGTACTTGTTAGAACCACCTCATCGAGGCGATTCAAACGAGTACCCACAATCTATGTTTTTAGCAGAAATAAGAAAATTAATGTATACCCCTGTAAACCCCAGTTTTACTGTATGAAAGAGAGGTTAAAGGGGGTCAAAACCATATAGGCGTGTTTTCGTGATGATATCGATTTTACTCTTACCAGTTCTCTCATTCTAGGTTTTAAAATTGTAAAATATAAAGTCTAACTTCAATGACTCAAACATTTTTTGGACCATAGAAAATTGTTCGAGACATGGGTAGCTCGAGCCACTTAGGGTTAAACATGGTGCCAGGTCAGGAAGTAAATAGCGATAATTTAGGGATTTTTTTCTTCGATTTTCTACATAATAATTGTATGTTGAATGTTCTCATTAGAATCGCCTTGATGAGGCGATTCAAATGATACATACAATATACAATTTCATGATAAGATAAGAAAACTTCCCTTTATATTTGTTTTCTTCAGCTATCGGATGAATTTCGTAGGGACTCGAAAACGAGTTCGAATAAGCCATGGTAAACGAGTCATCGGTGTTCGACCTATTGAGGTTCGACTGTACAAACTAACATGCAGTGAAACGTCACAGAAAAACAAAAGAATCCAATTAAATCACTGTGATGAAACAGGATAAGGGCCTGGCAAACACTTCAAACACTGATAATCAGAGCTAAAATAACACTAATAGAAAGGTCTAAGTCAGCATCGTCATTAAATGTGTGACCCATACTACCAATTAAAGTGGGGGCATAGATCTAGATATGAGTGGGTATAAGCTAAATAGTTTTCTTATTTTTCGACGAAAACATATGTTGTGGCCGAGGCGCTTCTAATAAGTACCCACAACATATGTTTTCGTCGAAAAATAAGAAAATAATAGATACTTTTAGGTTGAAAAAAGGCAAAAAAACCCCAAAAAAACCGCCTTATCAAGAGTTATGGAAGGACATAGCCATCAACCATGATTGGGTTGAAAACATAACATTCTTTTATATCCTGTCCTTTTATAACGGATTTTAATTGTTCTAAAAATGGCTTAAGTCACATTATTGACCCATTTATGCCTAGCGAACTATTGCCGACATTGTAGAACCAGACCAGGTGCCAGAAAACACGTCGTCTAATCATGGTCTACACTGTTTGCATTTAAGACAGGACTTTCTATAAAACATGGTATAACAAAAACTTACCAGACGCTCCTTATACTGATATGACCCGGTCCAAAGTTCATGTAGAAGAGAACTCGACATAAATGGTTTAACCCCAATAAAATATTTATTCTACTTGATACGTTTTATCCGTAGAATTATCTGCCATCTTGTTGTCTTATAATAAATATAGCAGTACACCAGAAAGACCACGCTCGGAACGAAGCTTGTTCTAAAAATTTGCTAGTAACAAAACTATAGCAGATAGTGAGCAAAACCCACATACCCACGGCCGTAGCTATCAGAAGTATGTTGAACCAATTTTGTTGTAGCAAATTTCCCTTAGTATTAGGCCGGTTTACCTACCCCCCCCCCCCCCCCCCCACACACACACACACACACACGCAGTGGGAATTTTTGTAGACCATGTTTTTCTTATAGCCTATTATCTTGCATTTTGCAGCATGTTAGCCATCTGTCGATGGGGGCGTTATACTCAGTAACAACCTTTTACATTCTTTACCCCTACAAAAATTATAATACAATAGGAAATTATTAAACCTATGAGAACTGGAGCAAAAGTAATCATATGATCCAACTAAACATATGAAGTTACAGAACAGTCTATTAGCTACAAAATGTGATGTTTGAAAATTCTTTTTGGCCTTACATGATGTTACACATGTTACATTTTCTACTGTACCCTTTAGAAATGAGTATTTTAACCCATACTGTTCATTTTCGTAGATTGTACATTGCCCCTTTGATCCTCAACTTTGTAATTTGTGGCAAGATACGAGGGCGAGTCAATAAAAAACCAGCCTAACTTATTTCTGTGTGAGATCGATCTCTTCTTTTTCGATGTAATTGCTCTCTAGAATGATGCACCTGGACCAACGGTGTTCCAGTGCCATCAGCCTAGAACTGAAGAAGCCAGGGTCCTTGTCTCCGACCCACTCCTCAACTGCCGCCACGACTTCTTCGTTGGACCGGAAATGACGTCCACGGATATCCTTTTTCAAGTTTGGGAATAGGAAATAGTCACTAGGAACTAAGTCCGGAGAATAGGCGGGGTGCGGTATTATCTCGTACCCATTCCGCTCAATAGCATCCATTGCAGTTTTGCAAGTGTGGACTCTCGCATTGTCCTGTTGGAGCAGAATCCCTTTGGAGAGTTTACCTCGGCGTTTTTCACGGATCGCAGTTCTCATTTGGTCAAGCAAATTTGCATAATACGCACCTGTTATTGTACTTTTCTTTGCTAGAAAGCCCAACATAATAAGACCTTGTGCGTCCCAAAATACAGCTGCCATCACCTTGCCTGCAGAGGGTTGCGTTTTGAACTTCTTTGGCCTCGGAGATCCCGGCCCTACACTCTGGCGACTTTGAGCTTTATTCTCTGGCTCATAATAATGGACCCAGGTCTCATCTACAGTCACCAGACGTGAAAGGAAATCGTCTTCATTTGATCTAAACCGCTTCAACAATGCGCTGCATATTGATGCTCTGGTTGCCATTTGCCCGTCGCTAAGGGATTTTGGGACCCAAAGGGTTGTTAGCTTGCGCTTACCCAAGTGATCATGTAAAATTGTTGAAATGCTACCATGTGAAATGTGAAATGCATTCGCTATTTCTTCCACCTTAATTCGCTTATCAGAGTTTCCCAGTTCCCGTACTTTATTACACATTTCTTCATCGGTGGCATCTGATGGGCGTCCAGATCTGGTTTCGTCTTCTAAAGACGTTCTACCGCGTTTGAATTCCCCAACCCAGAATTTAACTTGTGCATACGATGGTGCAGAAGACCCATAAACATTGATGTATTTCTTGACCTGTTTTCTCTTTCAAATATACAAGTACCGAATTACAGCCCGGTACTCAACTTTTGACGAAAAGCTTGCTTTTGCATCGCTCGCCATGTTTGACATTCAATATCTTATGAGAGAGAGAAATACACGATAAGGGTGCAATTTTGCCCTCAGGCCTAAAACGTATTGAAACAAGGCATGAAAATCGTGGGTGTCTCGGTCAGTTGGAAATGGGATAGGCTGGTTACTAATTGACTTGCCCTCGTACATGATTGATGTACACTGTGGTCAGTCTTACTATTGCATCTGTGTGATAAGGTTCTAAAGGTTCATTGCGACAAACCGGTTATTGCATGTTTTAATTTTCTCGCCTGATGGCTCGAAATTTAAAAGTATGCAATAAATTAAAAGATGCAAAGAGAGCTTTTTTTTTTTGTTTGTTTGTTTGTTTGTTTGTTTTTGTCAGAAACCATCTATTAGTGACTTTTGATGTGATTTTTGTTTTACAGGATACGCAATATTTGTAAATATTTTGATTTGTGAGTGTACATATTAATAAATAAAAGCAAAAATAAATGCCTTTTAAAGATAGAGGTATTTGCTGTATATTTATTGGTGTAAAAAAATCAACAGAGCAAAAGTCGTCCTTCTTGCATGCGACACTCCTACTTGACCTGATATATCTCCCTATTAAAATGATCAAGTTTCCTCAAACAGTTTGGGAGTTATAGACTGCACAAGGGTAAATAGGTACATAAGCAGGGGCATTTCGGCATCAGGGGAGATACGTACATAAGAGAAAGTGAGAGTACACTTGAATACGACATGTCTATATTGGTCCTTATCTATGCCTCCACCAAATATAATCAAAATATTTTAACCATTTTGAAGGTATGGCACACACAAGAATTAGACTTAGAAATTCATTCAGAAAACAGTCACAAAGAGGGCTGTCTTTCTTAACCCTTGCCATGCTGAATAAATTAAGATGCCACACCCATTTCTAATTTTCAGCCAATCAGATTACTTGATCCAGGTTGTTGATATGAATTCACATACTGAATGACAAACAGTGCAGATCCAGATCAGTTGGCTTCTTCAGAAGCCTACTGATCTGGATCTACACTGTTTGCAAAGGCAGGGTATATCCGGGTTCAGCAGGACAAGGGTTAAACGCGACACCATACTGGTCCTTATCTATGCTTCTACCAAATATGATCAAAATATTTCAAACATTAAGAAGTAATGCAGTGCACAAAAAATTCGTTCAGGGGAGATGAATTTAAAAAAAAAAGAAAAAAGTTAATCTCATTACATGCGAAACTTCTACTTTACCTGATATGTCTCCCTACCAAATATTATCAAATTATCTCAAACAGTATGGGAGCTATGGGCTGCACAAACTTTGGCTTCAGAAGAAAGTCAGAGTTGTCTCTCCTGCATGCGACACACTTACTGGTTCTTTTCTATGCCTCTACCAAATATTATCAAAATATTTCAAACCATTGAGAAGTGATCAAGATTTTTACTTAGATTTCAGTACAAGGGATATAACTAAAAAAAGAACAGATCAATTGTCCTTTTTGCAGGTGCCATTATATATGTCCCCACTAAAATACTATTAAATTATCTCAAGCAGTATGGGTGTTATGACCTGCACATTTTTTCGGTTTCAGGGGAGATAAGTACATAACGAAGAAAGTGATAGTTGTCTTTCTTGCACGCGACACCCCCTCTCGTCCTTTTTTATGCCTCTACCAAATGTTATGAAAATATTTCAATTCATTAATGGAGTGCAAAGAATTTGGGCTGGCTTAGAAATTCGTTCAGTGGAGACAACTAGAAAAAGAACAAGGCATGAATTCTCTTGCTTGCATGCGACAATCTTATTTGACCTGATATATGTCCCTACCAACTATAAATAAATTATCTCAAACAGTATGGGAGTTATGGTCTGCACAAAATGCCAGCTTCAGGGGAGATGGGCACACAACGAAAAACAAGTAAGAGCTTTTTCTCTTGCAAGCGACGGTTAGATCTTGTTGATATCTATCAGTATGCCAATAATTATAAAAATATTTCAAGCGGTTTAAACGCGATGATATTTTTCGTTAACTGACCACGGACGGACTCACAGGATTGTTGTAGGGCTCTCTTAGAGAGTCAGTCGGTACCTTTCCTGCGGGTTTTACAATATCTCAAACTTGAGAGTATAACAGTTATGGAGCGCATACGACTGTGTCTATGGACGGACGAAAGATGAACGGACGAACGGCAGTATGGTCGCTATATCACCCGATCTTATTTAGTCGGGGGATAAAAAATAAGTAGAAAAAAAAAAAACGTTGCTAAATTCGCGGTGATTTTCAGCTCTCAGACGCCGAATTGCGAAAGAACAGAGGCAGTTAAACAAGACGTTTTTGCTGACACCAAAACGTTTTACAAACTTTAACCTTAATTCAACCGAATAGACGGCCTGTTTTTAGCATCACACATATTCCCTTTTTCTCCTCCCGGTGGTACCTGTTTCCATATATTTTGATACAAAACGGTCACATACAGAAAATAAATGCATTTTTTTGGCAGAGCGTCAGAGATAGGTAGAGTCTCTTATGGCTGTGTGGTTTGTTCATAAATTTATTCAGTAGTAGTACCGAAGAAATATTAGCTCAGTAGCGACGAAAAATGAGCTCAAATTAAGTCGAACCAGAGCATATGTTATGAAACACTATGTTTCCAACTTCTTGACCTTAACACTGCTTGCTCTTAATAGTTTTTAGATTCTTGCTTACAAAGTTAAAATGCTAAAATTTTCAAAGATCAAGAAAAAAATCAGATTTTTTTAAAAAGTTAATCAGGTCGTTAACTCATCATCCCCTATCAGCCTATCAAAGTTTCTACAGGGTTCAAATTTAACTTTTTTGACAGCTTGCTAAAATTAGCAAGTGACATTATTTTTTACTTGCTAAACCTTTCAGCCAACTTGCTTTTTCACACTTATAAACACTGTTAAATGTGGTTTTAAACCTTAGCACTCTGGGTAAAAATTTCAGAAGACATTTTAGAATATTTTTCTTATTTTTCCCAGAAAACAGGTTTTGACATTACATGCAAATGGTCTCCTATGGAGACCATTTGCATGTAATGTCAAAACCTGTTTTCTTGGAAAAATAAGAAAAATATCATCATTGCTTTTGGAAAAGAAATTGCAAAACTTCAGCAACAATGCCTCTGAGGTTCTGCCAGTTAAAGAGAATCTTTCCAACTTGCTAGAATTAGCAAGTGATGGAAATTGCAGCTTGCTATTTGAGGAAATTAACCAGCATTTAGCAAGTTAGCAAGTGTTAAAATTGATCCCTGTTTCTAGGCAATAGCTTAAATGAGGGTCTCAATGGGGTATCTTGGAAATCAGTAATCAGTAAAATTTAAGCCCAAAAATCAGTAATCAGTAAAATTTAAGCCCAAAAATCAGTAATCAGTATAAAATTGACCAAATCAGTAACATTTCTATATAATATGTAAATTGGGAAGATAATGTTCTTTTGGACGATAGTAAGATCAATCAAGGCAGACCCAACACATGCTAATGGCAAGCAGAAATACATCACCACAATGCAGAGGACTTCAGCTTTATTATAAAATGCATTAGTAAATAACAATGCAACAAATTGTATGATGGGTACAAAAAAGTTGTCACAAAATGTGTTAACTGGCTACATTTTCATAACTTCCGATGTGACAGTCTAAAACAAGGGGACAAAACTGCGGTAAGACCATTAAAGGCCAAACTGTAAAAATGGAGTAGAATTCGGACTGGACGAGCACCATTTTACGGCGAAATCGCTAATCGCTAACTTCACGGGAACCGCTATTCGGTAATTTTTTAACGCAAAAATCGCTAATCAGTATTTTTTCCGGCCGAAATCGCTTATCACTAAGCACCCTCAAATTCGCTAACCGGTAAAATTATTCTTAAAAAATCGCTAATCAGTAAATTTTAGGGCCATAAATCGTTAATCAGTAAACCCCATTGAGACCCTCTTAAATAGTTGTTGAGATATCTTGCTTACAAGGTTAAAATGCCGAGATTTTTAAAGGGCCATAACTCAGGCAAAATTCAGAAGTTTACTAGGTCATCTACTTATCTCCCCTATCAGCATATTAAGTTTCAATATAATAACTCAAACAGTTTTTGAGACATTTTGCTTACAAGTTTCCATTGCAATTTTTGAAAGGGGCATAACCCTGGTAAGAAAAAAAAATACGGGTCAGCTATTTTTTCACGTGGAACCCATATTTGAAAATTCAAAAGCCTAGCATGGACGGTTCAAAAGTTACGCTATGCACAAAAAAGCCAAACTAACGGACGGACGAACGAAATGACGAATTGACAGGCCAAAAGCCTTTCTTTGACGTTGGGTGCATAACAAGCGAATTCGTAGGCACAATAGCAACTCCCTTTTCGACACCGGTTGAACAGACGTTTTCCCTGTGTGATATTGAAAACAAAACGAAAATCTAAATATATTTTCGCAAAGCAAACAAAAAGCCTCTGGGTGAGACAAATAAGGCCGTCGGGTTTTCCGTGACAAAAGTAGTTAGCATTTTTTTTCTATCTCTGAGAATAAAGATCACGTAGGGGGTTGAGATTTGCCAGATTGGGAAAGGGATTATATGATTATTGACAACTAACAAAATAAGCCTAATTTAGCAAATAAAACACTCGTATTATAAATAAGCAGGAGCTGTAAAATCCCTTTCGGAGAATGTGGACTATTCCGGTGATGACGTTGCAGAGCAACGACGTCATCTTGAATGAGGGATGTAAACAACGATAAAGTCTGACCTTAGGGATAAAGGTAAAAATAACTGTTTTATCTTAGTAAAATCCGGAGGTCAAAATGCATTTTTTCTAGGACGACAAAAGTTTTCAAATATAATATTATCGTTTATTACACAAGGATGCTTTAATATTTTTTTCCGCATGAAAACTTGTTTCCAAAACATGCCGTAAAAAGAGTAGATTCTTTATTGGTATCAGATGTGCAGTGTTTTCCCTGACTCGCATTTTGGCAGTTTTTACTTCCAAAACCTTGTTCCGGACCCTCAAAAGTTAGGGGCAAGGGTCCTGAGTGATGCACATAAGATCAATCCAAAAATTAATTATAGCGACACCGCCTCGTGGCTGCGAAGCAGCCACGCGGTGGCGTCAAATGGTAACGCGTATGGAATAGAACAGAATTGTGTGTACGGACCCCTTCAAAAAAAATCTGCCGTGGCCTGAAAAGTCACAATGATTAAAAACTTGCGAATAACACCGAGTGTTTCGACTGAGACATGTGATGTCAGTCAGCCAATGAAAGTGCTCAGCGATACGTTGTCTGGTTTCCGACGTTCTAGGTGTTGCGACAACGCTTGTATGGTGTCGTATGACAACCAGCTTGTTTACTAAAATCTACTGTCGACCATTTTTTTTTTTCTCGATACAGACACGAAAGCTTCTTTTACATGCATGTTTGCAGTTCAAGATGTGTCGGTCGGCGAAAAACGACGACAGAAACGTTCAAAATTCTTCAGCATAATTCCTGATGTAGTAAAATGCATTTCAGGTAGGCAACCGATAGTGTAGCGTAACCGGGTGCCTATTGCCGGCGTGCATTGATTATCGGGTATTCAGAAATCACGGCCCCCGCCCATCGGGGCCAGCGAAATAGTTGGGCTGCCTGTAGTCTCCAGGGCAGAGCTGCCTTAGGCAGGGCCTGTTCATTATGTGATCAGGTTGGGTAAAAGTCCCACAAAACTGGAGGCAATATCTTTAAATGGATACATTGTCGCAATTATTTTTTTTTTCTTTTACTTTGGTAGAATCAACATACAGCAATATCAGATCAATCATCAGTCCTGCCATTGTGAGCGATTATTTATCACTAAAGATTTGGTCATAATTCACCAGTCTGTCTTAGCACGACTCTTACCATCATAGCCATGTTATCTTTACTATATGTATTTGGTCTGACAGGCCTGAGCAGTGTAGACCCAGATGGGATGGTGCAAAATGTGGCATTGATAATTAGAAATATGTAATGATAATAATTTTTGTGGATTTATCGATCAATTAATCGATTATCTGATTAATTTTGTCAGCCTTATAGTTATAAATAATAAAGCAAAAAATTCAAAGATAAATTATGTGGGACTAGACATAAAAGAATATAATTAATATACTGTACATGTATGTATTGTAAAAACTTATGAAAACCAGATCACAAATCTGGATTTCTATCATGGTTCTCTTTGACATCACAGTAGCTCAAGTTGTTAAAAATGACTGAAATAGTTTTTACCCACACTTCTCAGTTATCTGGACAATTTATTAGCCTCAAAAATACCAAGAACATTTTGAACCCTCAAAATCTTAGTGACATGCCCACGCTCCAACCCTGCACACACAAGCATATAGGTGCAGGCAAGTGAATTTCATTGTCCAAACACTAAGGCTGGCACAATTAATCAGCTACAGTCATTTGGCTAGTTCCTGGCTTCATAACAATTTCCAAATAACTGGCTGATCAAAACTTAGATTGTTTTGGTTGACACAGAGTGCTATCCTTCCTTGAAATAACACGCTAAAGAATTTGTCATTCGCCTTTTGTTATCTGCCCTTGCGATGACTGTGTACTCCGCTGATTTGGCTAGTTCTGAATAGTTCGGCTAGTTCCAAGTAATGAATGAGGGATCTGTAAAAATCCCTCGGATAACGCAACAACCTCTATGTATTACTTTATTAACTTGTATTATGTGTTACAGAGAAAATTAATTCAATATAAAGACATTCGTCACAGAGGGACAGGTTCACAAAGACCTTAAAACCAGTCTTTAAGCAAACATCACATTTCATGGCATAAGGATTTTTCGGCATGTACACCCTCCTGACTGCAAGATTTAGCTCCTGTTTTCTGGATTTAATAATGTTTCCAACATAAAAATATTTCAATGAGGTTTAAGAAGTTGAAAGCAGTATGTGCATAAGATCCTATTTTCCCCCTTCTGAAACCCAAAAATAAAATATGCTTGCAGTAAAATTATGTGTTAATTAATCCAATTGTAGCTAGTGTTTGGGGCTGTGTGATGCCCCTACAAAGTCTCCCTGCACTTCATCACAGTGCAGATAATATATAAGCGACGACATGAGAAAACCTGTCTTCGAGGTTTGTAACCAAGTAAGACTCAGACCGGTCTACTCAGCCATAGACTGTCTAACTCAGCCACAGCACCGGACTAGCTAGTCTTGAAAGGTTTGATAGGTTGTTTACTGTCTAGACAGCAAACAACGGTGCTGATCAGACTGCGCAGATGCAAAAACTATGTGTCTTTGTTGTTCGCATATGGCATAAAGCAGGTTATCTCATGATGCTCATATTTCACTTCAGTTGTCTGTCACGTGTTGGATTCTTTTACATACATTACATCAATATCTACACACCTTTAAACACCTTACCCGGAACTTGATTTCTGTGTCTGTTACTCACCTCAACTCCTTACCATACTTTATCTAAAATTTGAACAAGTACAACTTACTACCCAATGTTTTGTCTAAAAATAGCTGAATGGATGGCAAACAGTGTAGACCCTGATGGGACACTGCGTTTTGTGGCATCTCGTGTGCGTTTACACTGTTGTTTTAGGCTAAATACGTCCGGAAAAGTATGATAAGAGACCTGCTCAGACAGACAGGTAAAATAATGACCAAATCTTCAGTGATTTCTAATTGATCATCGATCACAATGGCAGGACTGATAATTTATCATCTTTTAAGCTCCGATTAGCCAGCCCTACTGAATAATATAGATTATTTGATTCTATTTTTTAAAAACCTGGACTAAAAGTCACATAATAAGACATACAAATTTAAACTACATGTATTATAAAAAAACTCATTGACTAGAAATAAAGCCAGCACAATTAATCGGATAATCGATTAATTGATCGATAAATTCAATAAAAATGATTATCATTATTGATTTGCTAATAATCGATCATTTGATTTCTGTGTCTGTTACTTCACCGTATTTACCCTTAGAATTCAGACATCTCAACTCCTTACCATACTTAATCTAAAATTTGAACAAGTACAGTTTTCTATCCACTGTTGTGTTTAAACATAGCTGGATGAGTGGCAAACAGTGTAGATCCTGATGAGACACCACATTTGCGATGTCTCATCAAAGTCTACACTGTTTGCTCAGGCCTGTCTGACCAAGTACATACAATAAAATATAACATACGGTTAGAGTCATGCTCAGGTGGATAGGTAAAATTATGGCCAATCTTTAGTCATTATCAATTGATTATCGATCACAATGGCAGGACTGATAATTGATTATCTTTTCAGCTCCGATTAGCCAGCCTTAACTAGAAACATAGCTTCAAGCATCTGCTAAGAAACTATTTTACACAAATGTCCATGCTATACTTAAGATGAGCTATACAGTAATCACTTTTTGTCTGTCCGTTGTCTGATCATCAGTGAACACATTCAAATGACAACTCCTCCAAAGTGATTGAAATGATTTGTCCCTAATTAGCTAAGAATGTTGCTTCGGTAGGGGGATTTAAAAAAAAGCTAAAATTATGGTGATCTGCCTCTTGGTCTGGTTGCCTTGGCAACATGAAGCTCCCCTAGACTTATAATGTTAAATTGCTTTTTCTCAATAACCCTGGAGAAGTGATGTGAACCATATTTGGCCAGTCTTTGCGAAAACTGCAGGACTGTCTAACAAAACCGACAAATTTTCATTCTGTCCTGCAGAAAAGTTCAGTTTGTCTGGAAAATGTCCTGTGATTTCTGGCAAAACCAGATAGTAATTTGATAAGAGACAAGCCTCCTGTCCTGCAGAATTTTATTTTGTCCTGCCAAAAATTTCAGTTAGTCTGACAGCTGTCCTGCATCTGTTGGAAAGATTTCGTGAAGACTGTTTGGCTTCATGATTGTCTACCCAATTTATATGTTTTGTGACAGGATGTTTTTCAGGGCTGTGGAAATACTTTGCCTGACTTGTCTGATTTCTTGTCCCAATTAACTGAGGACAAGTAAAAATTTCAACTTACTTGTCCTGGGACAAGGACTTCATAGCTCTAGCCAAGAAGACTGTCCAAATTATGAGATATATATACTGTTCTTATTTCTTGAAGAAAACCAGGCGCTTCTAATGAGTACCCACAACATATGGCAAAAGAATGCGCGCAATACTAACTGCTTAGAGGACGACACCTGCCCGGTAATGGTGTGGTTAGGTAAACTGACTGCACTCAACATGACCTCATTAGGTTGACTGGTCTGTAAAACACGTTTTTTTTTTTTGTTTTTTTTTTTTCCATTGGACCTAGCATGCCAGAATTATGCTTATTTTTAGCTCACCTGAGCTCTGCTCAGGATGAGCTATTGTGATCACTTTTCGTCTGTCGTCCGTCCGTGCATCCATCCGTGCGTCCGTTAACATTTTCAAACGACTTCTCCTCTGAAGCAGCAGAGCCAATTTTGCTCAAATTTCATATGGAGCCTCCTTAGGGTGGGGGAACGAAAAATTGCTAAAATGGTCGCGGTTCGCTGACCAAGATGGCTGCCACGCCCATATATGGTAAAAACCTTTAAAAAATCTTCTTCTCCAGAACCGAGAATGCCTTGGGGCTGAACCTTTGCAGGAATCATCGGGGACGGGAGATCTGCCAAAATTGCTAAAAGAATTGTCGTACGTTGATGTTTGACCTTTTTACGGCAAGGTCAAGTTGCTTCCCTTTGCATTTGTATGGGAAAAACCGTTAAAAATCTACTTCTCCAAAACCGAGCATGGCTGAATCTTTACATATATCATTGGGAACGGGAGGGCTACCAAAATTGCTAAAATAATTGTTGTACATTGACATTTGACCTTTTTACAGTAAGGTCAATTTTGCTTCCTTAATATGCATTTGTATGGGAAAAATGTTCAGAATTTCAAACAACTTCTCCTCTGGAGCCTCTGGGCCAATTTTGCTCAAATTTCATATGGAGCCTCCTTAGGTAGGGGGAACAAAAGATTGCTAAAATGGTCACGGTTCGTTGACCAACATGGCCCCCATGCCCATATATGGTAAAAACCTTTAAAAATCGTCTTCTCTAGAACCGATGATGCTTTGGGGCTGAATCTTTGCATAAATCATTGGGGAGAAGGGGTCTACCAAAGTTGCTAAAATAATGGTCATACATTGACATTTGACCTTTTTTATGGCAAGGTCAAGTTTGCTTCCTTATGCATTTGTATGGGAAAAAACATTTAAAAATCTTATTCTCCAAAACCGAGGATGGCTTGTGGCTGAATCTTTGCATATATCATCTGGAATGGGCGGTCTACCAAAGTTGCTAAAATAACTGTCATACGTTGGCATTTAACCTTTTTATGGCGAGGTCAAGTTTGCTTCTGTATGCATTTGTATGGGCCCCATACATTTGTATGGAAAAAATGTTGATAGTTTCAAATGGCTTTTCCTCTGAAGCCTCCGGGCCAGTGTTGCTCAAATTTCATGCGGAGCCTCCATGGGCAGGAGAATGAAAGATTGCTAAAATGGGTATGGTCCATTGATCAAAATGGCTGCCATGCCCATATATGGTAAAAACCTTTAAAAATCTTCTTCTCCATAACCAAATAAGCCCTGGGTCCTAATCTTTGCACAAATTGTGGGGGACAGAAGATCTACCAAAATTGCTAAAATGATGGTTCTATGTTGACATTTGACCTTTTTTCCTCCAAGGTCAAATTTGCTTCCCCGTTTGTATGGGCATTTACATTTATATTGAAAGTATCAAAGTGACTTGTAGATCAATAGTAGTTAAAATTGTTCTGATTGGAAATCTAAGATGGCCATCATCTGGTTTATATTTATAATATTTCACTGCCACTGTGCTGTTTACATGTGTGAAATCATGATTCTTCAGAAACCACTTAGCCAATTTCCACCAAATTTCACATTGATCCTTCTGTTGAAATGTGATTGATAGTTTATTCAAATGATCATGCTCCATTGAGTGTCAGGCCTATATATTCTTCTTCAAAACTAAGAACTGCTCATATGATGATATTTTCATTAGTTGTGATGATAGGATTGGAATAATAATGCATAACATCTGCATGTCTGCAGTGGCTATGTCACTCAGGTGAGCGAATCGTGGCCCGTGGGCCTCTTGTTGAATCTATTTTATTCTAAATATTGCCCCCTTTGGATGGGGACGCCAGTGCCCACAAGTTGTATTGTTTTTCCCCCGGGCGTCTGTCTGTCTGTAAAAATCATGTCAGCTCTATAACTTGAAAATGGTTCAAGCTGTCTTCACGAAACTTCATATTGATAACAATCAACATTATCATACATGCAGAGCACAAGAACTATAAATCTTGCATTTATACATTTTGAGTTATTTCCCTTGGAACTTTGTCCGTCACAAAATTGTGTCCGCTCTGAAACTTGAAATCTGTTCAAGATATCAAGAAACTTCATGTAAATTTGATTGTGTTGAGGTTTTACGGCCCTGTCAACCCAGTGGGTCATGTTGAGCGCGGTGAGTTTACCTAACCACACGTTTGCTGAGCAGGCTTAGTCCGCTAAGCGGTTAACCAGTATTGTGCACATTCTTTCGCCAGAAACTGACAACTGCCCTTCTTTAATCAGCGGAAGGGAGAGAATGACAGTAGAAAATATTTCATGATCAATCTCCACGAAAGAATGTTGCCGACCTCAGCGGGGGTTGAACCCGTGACCTCCTGGTCTCCAGTCGGACGGTGTAAATATCAATCAACATCAATCAATATCAATCAACATGCAGAGCGCAAGAACCATAACTCTTGCATTTATGCTTTTTTAATTATTTCCGTTGGAACTTTGTCCGTTGCAAAAAAACGTGTCCACTCTATAACTTGAAAAGCATTCAAGATATCTTCACAAAACTTTCCATGAATATCAATCAACATTAGAGGACGTACAGAGTGCAAGAACCATAACTGTTGCATCTATCCTTTTTGAGTTATTTTCCTTGAAAGCTCATTATATAAATGTTCGCTGAATGTACAATACAATATGACACCAAAAAGAGGGGAGGCATCTGTGTTTTTGTAGAACAACAAATTCTAGTTATGTCTTGGTTTTGTCTTGTGTCTTGCCTTGGTTGTCTGTCCGTCCGTCCATCTGTCTGTCACAAAATCGTGTCAGCTCTATAACTTGAAAACAGTTCAAGATATTTTCATGTAACTTTATAGAAATATAAAGCATCGTCAGACCATGTGCAGCCAGAAGAACCAGAGCTCTTGTCAAATTATTTTTGGAGTTATTCCCCTTTGCAATTTGACTGGTATTTTTGTATCCACTCTAGAACTTGAAACCCGTTCAAGATATTTTCATGAAACTTCATAAAACATCATCAGACAAAATGCAGACAACAAGAACCATAACTCTTGTCTTTATATTTTTGGAGTAATTTTCCTTTGAAATTTGACAATGTAGTTTCATTGCCATTGAATAAGTAGAAAGCCTTCCAAGATATTTTTATGAAACTTTACAGAAATATAAAGCATCATTGGATGATGTACAGACCAGAAGCAGTGTAACTTTTGTCTATACATTTCCTTGGAATTATTCCCCTTTGAAGTTTGACAATAGTAGTTTTGTTTCCGCAGTAAAAGTTTATAAGCATTTAAGAAATGTTCATGAAAAATTATAGAAATATAAAGCATCATAAGACGACATGCAGAGTCTGCAGACCACAAATAATTTTCTCAGAAAAGGGTTCGTACACCTTCACCCCCTCTGCGTACAGTTTTGGATCAGTGTGAAGACAACTATTAACTTTTGAGTGAATTCCGTAAAATATTGATGGAGTTATGCAGACATTGCTATTATATCAATAGCAACACCTTGTCAACACCATATTTTGACAACTGCTGGAGCTAGGATCCTTATATTTTGCAGTGTAGTTAAAAGAGATTCAGAACCACAGAGTGATGTTCATCCAGTATTGCAACTGTAGTTACTCTGAATTGTTCAGAAGGCGGTGTCGCGAAAAAGGCATTGCCTTAATTACATATTATTTATCTATAATGTATTTGTGGTCAAAAGGGCAAGAATTATCAATATTTGCCTATTTGGGTAATAGTTAACCCTTAGAGCACTAAGCAAAATGTAGCAGACAACACTGTAAAGTGCATTACAAAAACAAGCCTATTCAAATATATTGAAAATTTTACCACCAAAAAGTGAAAATTTTTAGATAAAAATTCTAATAATTTTTTTCTCAAATTTCTGCTCAAAACATAGATTGTGGGTACTCATTAGAACCGCCTCGGTGAGGCGGTTCTAACGAGTACCCACAATCTGTGTTTTTGAGCAGAAATAAGAAAATTAATGTATACCCCTGTAAACCCCAATTTTGCTATATAGAAGTGGGTTGAAGGGGGTAAACACTATATAGGCGTGTTTTCGTGATGTATTTCATTTTTCAGAGAGAATAGATTACATTTCTTGAGAAGTGTCTACTAGCCAGACAATTCAAATGGGATACCAAGCCTTATTTTCTCTGCAAAAAAACAGTTTAAGGTGTCGTCTGCTGTAGCTGCAATTAGCACTAGAAAGGAGGGTTAAATGCTTTAAAACAACAAACCCCTAAAACTTATGAAAGGACCCCTCCTCCACATAAAGAAATCCCTGGGACCCTCATTTTAAAACTGAAAGAAATTCAAACCCTGCATGTGCCCCCTTGTAAACCAATTGTCTACGACAAACCAAATGTGTAATCCCGGTAAGCCCTAGCTACCGTTTCCGAGGCCCTCCCAGGGCTTTGGGTAACGGGAACAAGGTCTTTTATATCAGGGAAACAAGGGAACAAGAGTCTAAAAGTGGACAGGGAAACAAAGGCAATTTAGGTTCAGGAATTATAGAATATCAGGATTTTGATATTGGGGAACAAGGGAAAATGCCGATCCATTTCGGGGTAACAAGGAAACAGGCATTCGCCCTAGGAGGGGCCTTGTTTCCCGTACTACTCAAACGAAATTAGTGGTGTGCTGTCTCAATGTTGTACCCATCACATGTTTTCTTTGACGTCACCAATGATTTCATCAGTTAAAACCTGAACCGTGTAAATGAATATTTTTTATTTGTTTTTTATTGTATTAAAAATAGAGGATTGAATGCAATTTGTTATCCAGGGGATCCTTTGTTTGTGTTGAGGTTTAGGGATATTGATTTTGTTTTCACGGCAAAGTAAGCCCGTGAATCGAATCTTCCAAAATGACAATCCTAAACAAAATGTATCCTTGAAGGTGGAAAGTTCGGGAACGTAAGGACAATTACACGAGGTGCTCAGTACATCAAAAACATTTGGATGGAAACAATTTACTCACCTTTATAAAAGCATCTAAGCATCATGATACCATGTTTGTGTTCAACATGCACGGCTTATTTTTTGTGTAAATACCATCTAACACACAGCTGTGTAAGCTATTTTTAGAACTGTCATGAGGTTAAAAGTTCGTGACTCAGCTGTTTGTGCTAAATACCGGTACTTAAGGCCAAACTTTTTTTTTTAATCGTTGGGTAGTGTCTTTATATGGGCAACTGAATGGAAATGAAAATCAATACTGATCCTTAATGGAAGACATGACATTTTAATTTAGTAAATATGTGATGCATATGAAAATGATGAAAAACAATGATATGCAGTAACCTTTCAGGCAAGTCTGTTGAACAGATTTGTAGGAGAAAATAAGGCATAGATGCCATAATTAATAATTAATAAGATCTTCATATCATCAGGCAGCTATAACCTTGTAGTTTAACAAAGAAAAAGAAATCATAATAACAATGAACATATAAGCATATCAATACAGATATCATAATAACAATGAATGTAAATAAAGAAATCATAAAAAGACACAGATCAAAGATTACTCTTCAGAACAATGACAGCAATAGAACAGATCAGCACGGCGGACAACTTTTTCTTTAGTACAATACCCTAAATGTACCCAGTGAGGACATTTACAGCATTGTACCCATTTCGTAAATATCAGTGAAACACTGTACCTAACTTCTAGAGGGGTAAACAATTTACATACACAACATTTTTCAGACTCAGACATGTCTTCATCACTGAATTCAGACATATCTTGATCTTGGTCTGAACTGACAACAAGATTTATATGAGAGGGCCCTGCTTTAGGAGACATTTCATGATTGGGGGGAAGTTTCTTGGATTTTGAGAATTTTTCAGCTTTATAAGTGGTCAGTCCTACTTGTTTCTTACACTTTTTATTTGCCTGTTTATTTGGTTGAGCTTTTCCATTTTTACTTTTGTATGTAACCTGACTTTTTGATAAATGCTCTTTTATTTTATGCTCAGTTTCGTTTTCAGTGATTGCTTTCCCTGAAGTGAATTTACTAAGAGTTTTTCTTTCTTTCCTTTTACATAAGTCACCACTTTTAACAGCTCTCAGTTGTTTCAGCTTTAGGTTCATAAATTCACTGGGGGACTGTAAGTCTTGGGTTTTTGTTGATTTATTTGATTTAACAGATCCCTCTTTATGTTGCATTGCATAGACTGTACCCACATTAACATTTACAGTTTTCTCAATTTCAGTTACATCTACATTACTTTCAGTACTTGTTACTGCAATATCTGCCATATTATCTTCATTAGGTTTATTACTTTTAGAATTAATTTCATGGTCTCCAGTTTCATCCAGTGCATGTGCATGATTTTCATTTTGTATTACTTCAACACCTGAATCCCCTGAATTGCATGTGAAGACTTCAGCTGGCAGAACTGATTCCTTTTTGATGACACTTTTGTTTAAAGGATAAACTCCTGTACGTTTAAAGGCTGAAAGAAGATTTTCAGGGCTGAATGCCTTACAATATGCTTTGGAGGCTATACTACACACGTCATATCTGCTGACACATCCACTTATTGTTCTAGTGAATTTATGGCACAAATTGTTATAAATTTTCTGAAGGGGTCCATAACAGGCAACATCCAAGGGTTGTAATATGTGGGATGTATGTGCTGGAAGTATGAATAAAATAATTTCCTTACTTTTTGCCCATTCAATAAGGTCAACTGAAACATGAGATTTGTGCCCATCAAGCAAAATCAACATATACTGTCCAGGCTGTCTCTGAGGAGCAAACTTCAAGAAATGGTCCTGGAGGTATGTACGAAACACCTGAGAATTTGACCAGCCTGTCTCGGAAACAGTACCCGCAGTTCCTGGAATAGCATCTTTAAGAAGATCCGGTAGCATACGATGGCCAGCAAATACAAAATATGGGGGTATCATCTGACCACTGGCGCTACCACATCCTAAGATGGTAGTTGTTTGTGACTTCCCACTTGTTACAGCCTGGACAGGATATGTAGTGCCTCCAACAACGTAAGGTGGGACATGATTTTGACTGATGCCCTTTTCATCAATGTTAAAAATCAGATGGGGCTGCTCTTTCAAATTGTACTTTGTGAGGACTTGATCAAGTTCGTCAAAATATTTGTCTATAACAGAGGCAGAAGTACATTTTGCCCTTTGCAGTTCAAGGGCTCTAGGTCTGATTACATGAAGTTCTGGCCATCTCTGAATAAATCCTCTAAACCAATTAATTGTAAGTGGATTATCTGAAACTCTCTTGCCCAACTGTACACTATAATCTGATGCAATGTCAACAACCTCCTGTCTTGTATATCCATAACCATACTTAGCTACTGCCTGAAGATGACCTACTAATTTCACCTCCTCATCTAAACTGAAAATGGGGGATCTACCACTTTTCAAAGTGTCAATGCTGATATGGCCAGTTACCCTGTCCCTTAATGTTTGATCAGGTACACCATACAGTTTAGCAGCTTTTGAAACTGAAATCTTCTGATCTTTCACTGCCTTGTATGCATCTGTCAGAGAGTCTTGTGAATAGGTTTTATATCTGGATGCCTGTATGTGTCGAAGTGGATTGAGCTGAAAAAATAAATAAATAAATAAATAAATAAAAAAATAATAATATTAAAAAATCTCAGGAAACTTACATGTGCATTCTAGCACACACCACAGACACATGCATGAATACTCATTACCATAAACAACATTATCCGCAAAATTTAGAAAAGCAATATAAGACCATCATAATTACCAAGTAAACACCAATTATTAGCATCATAATCTTCATTTAAATACATACAATCAAATGGAAATAACTACATGGACCCATGAATATACCAGCAGTTTGCTGGGATCCTCTGGAGCATAGCTGCACAATAATACAGATAACACAACATATCACATTCCCAGCTATAAACACAGTTATTGTGTGATAACAGATGAAATTGGTGTAAGAACCCCTATAATTAAAAACCGATAAATAAAATATGGTTGGCCTTTTTTGTCTCCACTGCTGTGTGCTGAACGTCATTTCCGGTACTGGATTTTTGTGTAGAGAAGATGGCGTCTGCTAGAAAAGTGTTTTGATGTTGCAAATCGGACTTTTTAAGGATAGCAGAAAAAGAAATAGTGCAAAGGGGTAATAAACAGAACTAAATAATTGTTTTTGCTTGAACTATACCTGTTTAAATCGCATCTTTCTTGGAAATCTGTAACGATGATCTTGAAAGACTGTAGAAAAATTCCGGAATTGAAACTCGCGAGAACGAAACATTTCACGCGCATTATTTTGACATGACATGCATTCCCGAACTTTCCACCCTCCCGAAATTACAACCTTCGACGATATGAAAACGTATCTCTTACCTAAGAGATTTTTTCATCTTTCTCCTCTCATAATCGCAAGATAATTATTGCATCCTGAATAAAGTATAAAATTGTGTAGTATCCAATATTTCAAACGCGTACAACAGCCATCTTGTTTTAAATTCGTGACGTCATCAGCTGGTTACCTCCCTGCTACATAATAATTAGGCCATGGTAAAAAAAAACAACAAAAAAACATGTTTTGTGTCACTGGAAAAAAATACATAGCAAACAGTTATTACTAAGCAAAAATTGAAATTTTCAAAACTATATATAAATTTTACTCCAACTTACAAAACGGTATACTTAGATGCTCCCTACCTTCATCGCACTGGGGGGGAAAAGACCCATGGTTGTTTGCGGAGCATCGTCGTTAGGACGAGACAGTAGGAAGCATTACGACATAAAATTAGGTTGTTGTATCGAACCCCCGTGGGGACAGTTGCACGTCAGCTTAGTACCGATGCAGAATTGAAAAAAAAAAAAAAAGAAAATCTTCATTTTTTTTTTTCAAGCTGGGCACTGCGAAGCACTGACATCGTTTAGGATAGGAAAATTGGTATTTTATTGGGAGAAGGGTATGTTTTTTCGTGTCTGCCAAAAGCACAGTGATAAGGGGTAAAATAAAATCTGGTGATCATTGTATACAGTGAGGATCAGCACTTACCTGAAACGACTTCGGTGATTGTACAAATCAAGTGTTTTAAATAACAGAGTGATTGTTTAAATGTCTGCCGTCGAAGGGGTGGTTTTTATTATTATACAGTGTAAAGGGTTATTTATTCAGGAAAGTTATTCTTTAAGAGAACACAGTAAAAATGATTATTTTTTAAAGAGAACACTGTGAAAATGGCATCGAATTGTAATATTTTGAGCACATTGTGTAGGGTAGGCCCTATGTTTTGCAATGCTTTGTTTTGAAAGTATCGGTACCAAGCTAACCAGCAAGCCCCCCTTCCCCCTCTGCCACCCCCCCCCCACACACACACACATTGATCGAACCGAGCATGAATGAGAATTTTCTCCTTAAAAACCTACGCAAGCCCATATACTGCCAACTAAGAAACAGGAAATCCATACTTTCGGTCATGAACATTTGAAACTCAAGCTAACAGCATTTGTTACTATTTTTCCTGTATTTTTTACAGTATGTAATAAAGTATGCTTATTCACTTTCAGGCTTATTTATTACATAAGGTTTGCTAAATGTGAACTCATTTAAACACTAATCATGGCAGGGTTTTCCCTCAATTTTAAAGTGAGGGTCCCAGGGACTCCCTTGTGTGAAGTTAAGGGGTCCTTAATAAGATTTAGGGGTTTATTATTTAAAGAGGTTTACCTTTTAAGTTCTAATCGTAACTGCAGCAGACGATACTTTGAAGTACTTTTTTTCAGAGGCAGTAAGACGGCATTTCATGTGAATTGTCTGTTAGCAGACAATTTACAAAAAAAGTCAAGTCTTATTGTCTCTGAAAAATAAAAGCAATTTTAAAACGCCCTCCGCTATAATCTGCTTTGTGTTTCATGGGTTAACTGTTACCCAAATATTCATAATTCATGGCTTTTAGACTACAACTAGATTAAAATACAAAGCCATAGGTAAGTAAAATTAATTTTACATTTGAGTATGCATTATTCAGGACCCTTGCATCTAACTTTAAAGATCTTGAACAAGGATTTGGGACCTTAACGTGTTTGCAAGCCCTTTGGAGATTTTAAGATGAATGGACATTGGTTGATATTCTACCATTTTTGTCGCACCTGTGTTAGCATGGGCGACTTAGGTGTGCAAGTTTCCGTCCGTGCGTTCGTTCGTTCGTTCGTCCGTCCACCGTAGCGTCAAACCCTTGCTTCCATCCGTGCGACCACCATAAATGAAGTACATAAACTTTACAGTGAAGTTAATTTCACATCACCGATTATTGTATATCACCGAGCTAAACGAGGATGCGCAGGTGCAACATAAACTTCAACGAATTTAATTCTATTTTTTTTTTTTTTTTTTTTTTTTTTTTTTTTTTTTTTTTTTTTGCAAGGCAGGCACCTTTTGTGACTTCCTGTTTGTTTTCTCAGAGATCATTTCGTTTCTGCATCACGAAAACATACCTATATAATTTTGACCCCCTTAAACCCCACTTTTATATAGTAAAACTTGGGTTTACAGGGGTATACATTATTTTTATTATTTCTGCTCAAAAACACAGATGTGGGTACTCGTTAGAACCGCCTCGGCGAGGCCTCGGCGAGGCGGTTCTAACGAGTACCCATAATCTATGTTTTGAGCAGATATATGAAAATTATCAGATTTTTGTCTGAAAACTTTCAGTTTTTGGTGGTGAAATTTTCAATATATTTGAATAGGTGTGTTTTCATAATGCAGCATCATATTTCGCTTCATTACGTAAACACGCCTATTCAAATACATTGAAAATTTCACCACCAGAAACTTAAAGTTTTCAGCTAAAAATTCTGATATTTTTTCGATTTTCTGCCCAAAACATAGATTATGGGTACTCGTTAGAATGCCTCACTGAGGTGGTTCTAACGAGTACCCACAATCTATGTTTTTAAGCAGAAATAAGAAAAATAATGTATACCCCTGTGAACCCCAGTTTTACTTTATGAAAGTGGGGTTTAAAGGGGTCAAAATTTCATAGGCATGTTTTCGTGATGAAAAGGAAAGAATTTCTTCCCAGGTTCTGAAATTTGCTTTCTTGGTTCTGAAAATGTGTCTGCTATTGAAAAAATATCGCTCCCTTGGTAGAAAATTCCTCTATATATATAGAGTACATCTTTTTTTTATTTTTAAAGTAGACCCATTTTCTGAACCATGGGAGCATTTTTTTTTCTTTTTAGGGAAACACCCTTTTAAGAAGGGAGGAAGCAAAACAGTTTTGACAGAGCTGTCTATCTTGAAAGTGTATTTATTCTATCCGGTATAATCCTGAAATCATTTTATTTTTCGTTTACTTTTTCCGCTTTTTGAACTTTGACATTTTTTTAACAATGAGTACCTTGTGTGCGCAGCCCCACGTACAGTTGTAGGCCGATCTTTTTAAACTTTACATGTCTTTCGGTATAATTCCCTATAAAGATTTTATCATATTTTCCTCATTTTGATCTTAGTTGCGCTCAAATACTAAAAAAAAAAAAATATATATATATATATATATATATATATATATATATTAGTATTTTTATATTTTTATACATATATTTGAAAGCCATGTGGGGCGGTGTGTGTGTGTGGTTGGGGGACGGGGGGTGGAGGGGGGGAGAGGGGAGCGTATTTTTTTTTTCGAAGAATATGCTTGTAAGTATCTACAGCATATTTAACAACTGGTATTATTAAGGCAAGTTCTAACCGGCCACCTATAATTTCTTTATTTGTGAAATAACGAAGTGGGAAACATCCGAGTGCCTGGCCGAGTGGACAGCGCTCCCGACTTCAGGTTCAGGTGAAATTCAGTTCATGACTCTACGGCGCTTTATTGCACAGGACCTTTAATCATCACACTTTCATTATTTTGATATGACTTAAATAATGTTGAACGGGACGTAAAACACCAAATCATCAGGTTGAAGTGGCACAACTTTTGTCATTTTCATGGTTCCATCATTGTCAAACAAAAAGCTTTAATAGTGAAATGGAACTCACTATGCCGTGCACGTAGCTAACAAAATGTGTGGATACCCTTGTTCCTCACTGTATGTCCTCATCTTCCGGACGTCACATGACGTTCCAGAACGACGTTAAACGTTATTTAGTGATACGCTACGAGATCACTTAGCAACCAACGTAGTGTAGCTGCATTACAACCAACACGTATAGCCAGCGATCTTGAATATATCAGGCAGTAAAAATGTCTGACAATATTGACGTTGACTCCTATATTGATATTTGTAAAACCGAAGAGGAAGACTCCGAGTAAGTAGATTTTTTTTTACAAAATAATCTAAATATACAGTTAGAAAATTGAATTACTTCTACGTATGAATGGGGACAGCAAATAGCAGGACAGACCGCGCATCCACACAATCTGATCACGGCATTTGGTCTCCATTTCTAGAATTATCATAGATTCTGGTATCCTGAAATTTAGCGCAGTAGCCTTCCTGTAACAGCTCATCACGAAAACATACCTATATAATTTTGACCCCTTAAACCCCACTTTTATATAGTAAAACTGGAGTTTACAGGGGTATATATTATTTTTCTTATTTCTGTTCAAAAACAGAGATTGCGGGTATTCGTTAGAACCGCCTCGATGAGGCGGTTCTAACGAGTACCCACAATCTGTTTTGAGCAGAAATATGGAAAATTATCAGTTTTTTATCTGAAAATTTTCAGTTTTTGGTTTATATATTTGAATAGGCGTGTTTTCGTAATGTTTTTGAAGATTTGAGTCCTAAACTCTTAAACAGGGATAAAATCGATATATATATTTCACACAGGATAAGCGGTCCATATAATGTCTCTAATCTCACAATTGAGATGTGAATCTAAATTCAAATGGAGTCTCTCGATTTTGCGCTATCCACACTTTTTGAGCGAAAAACTCATACTACGGTTATTATGTAGGAAAAAAAGAAACAAAAAAAAACAAAAAAAAAAACATCTACAGTCGAACTTCAATGGCTCGAACATCTTTTGGACCATAGAAAATTGTTCGAGACATGGGTAGTTCGAGCCACTGAGTGTTAATCATGGTGCCAGGTCAGGAGGCAAATAGCGATAATTTAGTAAAATATTTTCGATTTTCTACACAACAATTGTATGTTGTGTGTACTCGTTAAAATCGCCTCGATGAGGCGATTCTAATGAGTACACACAACATACAATTTCATGATGAAATAAGAAGATTTCCGTAAATATTTGTTTTTCTTAAGCTAGCGGAAGAATTTCGTAGGGACTCAAAAATGAGTTCGAATTAGCCATGGTAAACGAGCCAACCGGATTCGAGCTATTGAGGTTCGACTGTATATTTATCCGTTGTTCGTTTGTAACAGATGACAACTGTTGCATTCTTTACATGGTCGTCATTTATAAATCTACAGAGCTGTATACTTGATTATTTAGTTTGTCATTCACACAAGGGAGTTTGGGGTTGGGGTGGATAGGGTGCATTTATTCACACGCTTCACGAGGGAGAGGAGGTGGGTAGTTTATCAACAGTTAACAAATAAAACTATGAAGTATGTAAGGTTAGGTCGCATGCCTGCACAGAAGAGTCGTCTCCAGGAAATATGTCAAGCTCGGGTAAAGTTCTGCAATTTGGAGTGAAAGCCAATAAATTTACAAGAATAATATAAAAGAAAACCGAAGGACGATTTTTTTCTGTAAAAAATATTAAAGCACCATTGGGTTGTGCACTGATCAGGTGCACTTAAACTGTTTGAAAACGTGAGCCCTGTTTTAAGCTGTTCTTGAGATATTACTCTGACATGACCTACAGGCGCACAGTTATACATACTGAAAGAAGACTGTCATTGTCTGAACAAGAATGCTTTATGATCAGAGATAACAAATAACTTGTCCCAAGATTTTGAAATCTGTTAGATACTGGCATGGAGAAACATGCTTTGTACAGAGGTTACAGTTAGGCCAAGGGTGGACAATGTTTTTTTTTGTTGTTGTTGTTTTTTTCTGGATAATTTGATGTTAGAAAAATAGTTGAGCGACAAAACCTTTTGTTTGGGCTGTTTTATTCATTTCTTTTATATGATTTAACGCTTATCACCCTGGGCAACATTTCCAGAGACGACATTTCGAAACTTTCATCCTATCTCTTCCATGACACATATTCTGACATTTTATTCAAATAGTCTCCACTGCGCACGACAAAACTGCAATAGGCTTGTCATTATGAAAATACGCCTATTCAAATATATTGAAAATTTCACCACCAAAAATTTAAAGTTTTCAAAAAAAAAATCTGATATTTTTCATATTTCTGCTCGAAAAACATTAATTATGGATACTCGTTAGAACCGCCTCGGCGAGGCGGTTCTAAAGAATACCCACAATCTATGTTTTTGAGCAGAAATAAGAAAAATAATGTATACCCCTGGAAACCCCAGTTTTACTATATAAAAGTGGGGTTTAAGGGGATCAAAATTATATAGGTATATTTTCGTGATGGTAATCAGCGACGACTCACCCCTGCGCATCCGCGCAGTCTTATCCGAGTCTTCTACTACCTCAGGGCTATCCAAAGAGGGATTAATCAGATCCATTGCATTACTTGATGGATCTACAGGCTGGTCTGTGTATTTGCTGGTCACACAGGTCTTGTTGTTGGTTTTGTCGTGCGTTGGCTCATTCTCAGTGCTTTCTACCATCAACGTACCTTGCCCGTTATGTTGGGGGAAAGTAATCAGTGGACAGTAACATGTATGAAATGTCAAAGCATATTTTCTGAGAAATTAAGAATAGCTTCAATTCATTGTCTGCTGTAACTGCTCAGAGCGGTAATGGTTAAGCCAAAAATAAACACTGGGAGTATAGCCTGTGTAAATCTACAAAATAATAATTGTGATTTCAAGTATCAAACTCTTTTAAAAATTCAGTTAAGGGAGCTGAATACACTCGATAATATTTACGACAGTAATTATAGATTTTTGTAACTTCCTGTTGGCCTTCTTGCCATAACGAAAACTATTCAAATATACTGAAAATTTCACCACCAAAAAAAAAAAACTGAAAGATTTCAGATAAAATTCTAATATTTTCCATATTTCTGCTCAAAATATAGATTGTGGGTACACGTTAGAACCGCCTCGCCGAGGCGATTCTAACGGGTACCGACAATCTATGTTTTTGAACAGAAATAAGAAAAATATTGTATACCCCTGTAAACCCCGTTTTTACTATATAAAAGTGGGGTTTAAAGGGGTCAAAATTATATAGGCATGTTTTCGTGATGCTTGCCAATTTTGACCTTTATGAAAATGGGCGTACTAGAAAGGGCAGAATTTGCTTCCCGTGGGAGCAAATTATTCCCTTCTATACTGTAGACCCTTTTTAGTAAGGAGGCAAACCAGTTTCGACAGAATATCCTCTGAAAGTGTATTAATTATATCCGCAACTTCAAAGAAGTTGTAGGGACGTATTGTTTTGTGATCATTCGTCCGTCCGTTCGTCACGCTTAGCATACGGACAAGAATGGTTAGAGATAAGATCTTGAAACTTTATATATGGACTAAGGATAGAAAATAAGTGGACTCGATTTTTTTTCTTCGGAATTGTAATTCCAGATTTATGCCCCTTTTACGAAGCGTGCGCTGTAAGCCTATGCGATGTAATAAATCTTGTGAACAAGATATCTAGAAAACTATTTAAGCTGGGGTATTGAAACTTGGTGAGCTAATTGGAGATGATAGTTAAATCATCTGATTAATTTAAATAATAGGATTTAACGAAAAAAAAATGCGATGAGTTTATTAGTTGAATCCCTAAACAGTTGTTTTGTCGATCTGCCCAATATATTAGTGAATAAAAAAAAATACATAGTGTTTGAAAGGTCAATGTCATTTTTACATGGGCTTAATACCAGAAGTGATTGTTTGAATGAATGGATAAATATGGAATATAAACATACATACAAACTAACATTACTTGTTACTGCCAAGTGACGTCTGTGACCATTATTTTACTGTTTGATAAAAAAAAAGAAAAAAAAAGAAAGTCAGTGCTGAGGTATAACAAACAAAACAGAAAAAAAAAATACATGGAAATTATTGAAACATCAAAACAGAACGAAATAACACACACACACACACACACACACACACACACACACACACACACACACACACACACACACACACACCATTAAAAACAAAAACAACAATGTGAACGTGAAACGTCTGTCAGTGACTTTGAACTTTAGGTTAACAAGGGGATAGGGCAATGTTCTGGATCAAAGCTAACATCAAGGGAAATAACTATGACATCAAAATAATCTCTTTTATGATTGGGGCTACTCTTAAAGTTAAAAATATACCATCTCCCTTAGGAGCACATTGTTTTCTTTAAGTGTAGTTCGCTGTTTTTAGAAATAGTTTAACTAGGGAAGGAAATTTCTGTCTTCAAAAGTTGTCACCCGTTGTAATAATTGGGAAAAACTTTAACCTCAAGAAATATCCATTCACTTGAAGGGATATGGATACATCTTGACTTCAGACAACTCTTTCAAGGTTATTTTAGCTCCCTTTGAAAAGGCTCTACTCGAAAAGGAAAGAATTCGCTCACTGGGAGCAAATTGTTACCTTTTAGAATAGACACAATTAGTTTCAACGTGAAGTTTGATGGTAGCATCTTTAATACAGGAGAAAGAAACATAAACTAATTTTATTCTATAAAATACGAAATGGATTATGTCCAGATCACCTTTCAACTCCCATCCCATCCACTGTTGGACTAATATGGCATATAACCCATAGCAACAGATAAGGCACTTTTTTCATCCGAAAACTGCTGATATCTTTCTTATTTCTCAAGGAGTACCACAACAAATGTTTTCGTTGAGAAATAAGAAAAATATTATGCGGATACCCCCTCTTATCTGTAGCTATGTAACCTTTGCAATACAACCAATATTCAAACCATACACACAAACACAGTTGTATTACAAGTTATTTCTACCATCTGTTATACGGGACTGGAACAAAATCCCTTAAGAAGCTCGAGAATCGAACAGCCCAGGGCTATTCAAACATAAACTAAATACTGATGACTAGGTCCCCTTAGTCTGGCCCCAGACCCTTTCTTTATTTTTCTTTTCTTTCTTTTTCTTCTTTTTTTTTGAGGGGACACAACACTTGTATAGCTTGTAGAATTTTTGTTTACTTCAGTCCCTTGGCTAGAAAGAATTGTTCAGCCATAGGTAACTTGAAGTTGGATTAAAGAGGATCATGATAAAAAAATAATGTAGAGAAAGAGAAAAATAGATATAAAACAAAAACGACTGGAGCCAGTCTAAGGTCCCCTATGCTTTATGTTTTAATACGAAGGCAAACGTATTGCTCAACTTTATTATTTCGAGATTAGGCCAAAAAAATGATATGTGTTTTGGGCAACATGTTAAGAAAAAAAAAATAAAAAAAAAGGTACGGTAGGTAGCAAATCTTTTTTTTTTTTTTTTTTTTTTTTTTTTTACATTTTTTTATGAAGAATAATAACATAATTACCAAATATATTTGGACTTTTCACATAATTCACATAAAGTTTTGCCAAGTCTGTTTAACCATCCTTAGATGTTTCTAAAAGTACTGATAGAATGGCAGTGTAGACCTTGATCAAACTGCTTCTTTTTTGATCTACACTATTTGCTCAGCCCTCCTTGTCCGAATATATAGCGTAAATAATTTATCCCAGTACCACCTATTGTTTTTTTTTTTGTTTTGTGTTTTTTTTTTTTGTTTTTTTTTTGTTTTTTTAGAAAACATGGAAAAAATTGCAAGGTAGAAACCTACGCGATTTTAAACAGTGAAAAGACTATAGATATTTGCAAAAACGGCCCGTTCAAACCAGATAGTTGTTTTTATTATTATTTTCGATGTTTAGATGAAAATAGGAATAAGCTCAGCGTATGCAACAAGGATGAAAGTACTTATATATGCAGATTTGATGAACTACCGTATTATCACCATTGAGAACACTCAAACACAATATTTTGATAACCTTACAAGAAATTGTACGCGAATGTTCTAAACAATGACAATACACACATGTATCAAGTTTGCCAATATAAATGCCTTGTTTATTGCTCCATACACATTGAGCATATCCTTTTTTTTTTCTTTTTTTTTTTTTTTTTTTTTTTTTCTTTATTTTTTTGTTTTTTGTCAGAAAAACGAAATAGCTGATGATCGCAACTTACAGTTTGTATGAGCCTTTTTATGCTACAAACTATATTATATAGTCTTTTTCACTGTTTATATGACGTAGGTTGTATCCCTTGAATTAGATAGGGTAGGGTTAAAACACACACACACACACACACACACACACACACACACACACACACACACACACACACACACACTTTTTTCTTTATTTTTTTGTTTTTTGTCAGAAAAACGAAATAGCTGATGATCGCAACTTACAGTTTGTATGAGCCTTTTTATGCTACAAACTATATTATATAGTCTTTTTCACTGTTTATATGACGTAGGTTGTATCCCTTGAATTAGATAGGGTAGGGTTAAAAAACACACACGCACACACACACACACACACACACACACACACACACACACACACACACACACACACACATATATATCAGTATTCAAATGATATTGTAGACAGTCCGTTATGTGCCTATGGTAGATTTAAAACCACCAACTATTTTTTTAGACTAAGTCTTATAAGATCATATGTGACCTAAGCCTGTCAGCCTCTGAAGGGAAGAAAGCGATGACAAATCCTATGAACTGTTTTTTTTTTGTAAAATACTTTGATACAACTTTCATTGTGGGCATTTGAAATCATCTTTACAATATGAGCTTAAAGTTCACGCCAAAGTCTGGTTTTGAAAGTCCAAGAAAACCTCTCTATTTAGAATAACATTTTGATAGAATTAATGATGGACATTGCGCGAAGGTGCTTTCATAAAAAAGGATTATACCGTTGAAACATACCTAACTACCGCAAACAACCCCAAAATACCCCAAACCACATTATTTATTTATCATTTCATAGAAAACCACTTACTTTATCTATTTTTCACTCTAAATTACTTTGTTTCTTTATCATCTCGAGTGGAATGGGGTATCAAAGCTGTTTCATAGCTCATTATAATGAGCATCCATACAGTTTGATCTGGGTCTTTGCAGCTGATAAACGTAAGTGAAATATGGGCGGGTCAGAACTTTTGCAAAAACCATTACGAAAACATGCCTATTCAAATACATTGAAAATTTCACCTCCAAAAACTGAATTTTTTTAGGTAAAAAATCCTAATATTTTTTCAAATTTCTGATCAAAACGTAGATTGTGGGTACTCGTTAGAACCGCCTCGAAGAGGCGGTTCTAACGAGTACCCACAATCTATGTTTTGAGCAGAAATGAAAAATAATGTATACCCCTGTAAACCCCAGTTTTACTATATAAAAGTGGGGTTTAAGGGGGTCAGAATTATATAGGTATGTTTTCGTGATGACAAAGAAACTTAAAAGAAATATAAAGTGGTGCCAAAGAAACATCTGACCAGCAATGTTCTAGATCAGCATATGCATACATGCGCATCTGCGCAATCTGATCAAGATTTTTGGCCTTTACAGTAGAAAAAGATTTACATGAAATATGGGAAATACTTTTTTTTTCTTAAACACACGCACTCGGTATGCACGAACGGTCGCATGAGCGAACAAAGAAACAAACAGATAAATGAAAGAAAGGGTGAATAAACATTTTTCCCTGTAATTTCACACCCAAAGAAGCCGATTCATTGTAGAAATTCACATCGTGCATACATGTACTATTGAACAAACAAAACACTCATTACGTAAGCTGCCTTTAATTATTAGAAGTTATGTAGAAATACTTTGTGAATTTTTCTACAATATAGGTAGATGATTAATCAAATAATATTTATTCATATTTGATTTTCAACTATTGGATTTGTGGCTCAAGAAGTTTAAAATGTGTTTTGTAGTATGGTTTGTGTGGTTTTAGTGTGGTGTGTGGGTGTTTTGGAGGGTTTCAACGGGCCCAGAAAGAATAAATCATATGGCAATTTGCCCGAACCTAGCGGGAAATCAAATGGGACAAAATTATGACGGACTTTTAGTTAAAGTTCTCAACGTCAAGATAGAACGAAATTTTGTTTGCTTTGTTTTAGCATGTTTAGGACCTTTATTCAGAAAAAAAGGAAATTTTTGAAATTTGCAACAAATGTGCAAAGTGACAATGCTTTTCGTTGACACCAAGGAGTATGCAGTCGACGTACCCAAGCCATAGAACGTTCGTTAAACGTTGAACTAGTGGCGAGTCAGACATGGAGCCCAAATGAAAGGGTGCAATCAGGTGTCCTAGGAATTTAAAGACAAGAGTGCACTATAAAAAAGAGGAGTAAGTTCCACAGTGTCATTCTGTCTCTTGATCTCAAGGAGGTAACATCTCCAGTCAACCAACAGAATTACCTTGTATGGTATTTCTAGTCCAGTGATTGGCTAAAATAAATTCACACCTTAACCTATTCAGGTAAACATTTCCTGTACTGGGAACCAGACCCCCGGTTTGAGAATCCTGTTATTAAAGATTTACAGTCATTCCATAGATTCATATTGCGGTATGTCTAAATGATAATAAGAAGCTATTGTGCAAAAAAAGGCACGTACCATCACGAAAACACGCCTATATAATTTTGAACCCTTTAAAGCCCACTTTTATATACTGGGGTTTACAGGGGTATAATTACTTTTCTTATTTCTGCTCAAAGACATAGATTGTGGGTACTTGTTAGAACTGCCTCGTTGAGGCGATTCTGACGAGTACCCACAGTCTATGTTTTGAGCAGAAATAGGAAAAATATCAGAATTTTTTTTTATCTGAAAATTTTTGTTTTTTGGTGATAAAATTTTCAGTATATCTGAATAGGCATTTTTTTCGTAATGGGTGGTAAAATTAGATATCAACTTCGTATCCAGCGTTGGGTGTGACCTTGCAAGGAAACTGTCAAAGTTTCGAGTGTAAAAGTTGAGCTTCGTTTTAAGAACCTCTATTATAATCTAGAAAAAGAAATGCCAAAACTAATCTGTTATTCTTCGTCGCTTATCTTCTTTTTTGAAGATGCTTCTTGTTTATTATTACTTGAATGTCCTAGGTTTACAAGTTTGTGTCAAGACGTGCTAAAGGATGTGTCTTTACTATGTCAACACAAACCTAATATTCTTTTATATGGCAACTCACAGCGTCAACCGAAACCTAATATTCTTTTATATGTCAACTCACAGTGTCAACCGAAACCTAATATTCTTTTATATGTCAACTCACAGTGTCAACCGAAACCTAATATTCTTTTATATGGCAACTCACAGCGTCAACCGAAACCTAATATTCTTTTATATGTCAACTCACAGTGTCAACCGAAACCTAATATTCTTTTATATGGCAACTCACAGCGTCAACCGAAACCTAATATTCTTTTATATGTCAACTCACAGTGTCAACCGAAACCTAATATTCTTTTATATGTCAACTCACAGTGTCAACCGAAACCTAATATTCTTTTATATGGCAACTCACAGCGTCAACCGAAACCTAATATTCTTTTATATGTCAACTCACAGTGTCAACCGAAACCTAATATTCTTTTATATGGCAACTCACAGCGTCAACCGAAACCTAATATTCTTTTATATGTCAACTCACAGTGTCAACCGAAACCTAATATTCTTTTATATGGCAACCCACAGCGTCAACCGAAACCTAATATTGTTTTATATTGCAACTAACAGCTTCAGTTGATGTAAGTCAAATGTTTAAATTTGTTGAAGAATATATATTAAAAATTAAGTATTTTCATGTACAGAAGTTCTTTTTTTTATTTTAATGATCACGTCAAAGACACTAAGTAATAAATTAGGAATACCCAATATATGAGTATTTGCCTTTAAGACAAGTATTTCATCTGTTTGTTGTGATCTGTCGTATCTGAATGATTTATATGAAATACTTTGACTTCTATGTCTTGGTACAGTTGAACTACAATACTTAGGTCTGCATCCTTGAACTATGACACTTTGCACTAGTTCATGCGGTGCTTGTTGCCTGTGTTAGGTACTGCTGTAAAAATGTATTAATCTTCCTTTTTAGTTCATGAAAGAATCACAGGAGAAAGATATAATACCACAGTATGTCATAAACATTTCATGTTTAACTTTTTCCAGATCACAGTTAGAAATAAGTTAAGATCATCACGAAAACATGACTCTATAATTTTGACCCCCTTAAACCCCCCACTTTTATATAGTAAAACTGGGGTTTACAGGGGTATACTTTATTTTTTTCTTATTTTTGCTCAAAAACATAGATTGTAGGTACTCTTTAGAACATCCTCGGCGAGGCGGTTCTAACGAGTACCCACAATCTATGTTTTGAGCAGAAATATGAAAAATATCAGAGTTTTTATCTGAAAAGTTTGAGTTTTTGGAGGTGAAATTTTTTATATATATCTAAATGGGCGTGTTTTCGAAATGGATGTTTATAAGATTGGATACAGATTAACATAAGTCACAAGATTTTTTTTTTTTTTTTTTTTTCTGAATCTCATTTGCATGCTAATTTTGTGAATGTTTGTATTTATGCATGTCAGTAAAACAAATAAAATGTTTAAAATAATTATGTTTAAACCAAGGTATGAAGGCACCCTTACCTGTCCGGGGTTAGGTATCACCAAGAAAAAACTTTTTAGATTTTTTATTTGACTTCAATGCCGCCGGCCGTGGGACGGCCGTTGAAAATTCCCCGTAATATATTATAGAGCAATTATCCGTAATTTATTATAGTGCAGTTTCCCGTGATTTATTATAGTGCAGTTTCCGTTGATTTATTATAGTGCAGTTCCCCGTGATTTATTATAATGCAGTTTCCCGTAATTCGTTCTAGTGCAGTTCCCCGTGATTTATTATAGCGCAGCTCCCCACGATTTATAATAGTGCAGTTCCCCGTGATTTATTACAGTGCAGTTCCCCGTGATTTATTACAGTGCAGTTCCCCGTGATTTATTATAGTGCAGTTACCCGTGATTTATTATAGTGCAGTTCCCGTGATTTATTACAGTGCAGTTCCCTATGATTTAATATAGTGCAGTTCCCCTGACTTATTATAGTGCAGTTCCCCGTGATGTGATTTATTATAGTGCAGTTTTTATTTTCCTTGAGAGCATTCAGTCTGTTCTTGTATGTTTGTATCTTGAGTTCCGCTTAAGATGGATGTGGGTCTTGTGCCGTCCTGCGCGCAGGCTACATGGTTTCAGTGAGGCTTGGATTCCGGTTTTTATTCATTTTGTGTGTGCGGTGTTGCCAAGGGCAACCTTTATAGATTTTATTTCACAGCTATTAGAGACACACACAATGTTGAATGACAGTTTGTTTTGATCATAATGCTTGATTTACGTCGGGCACCAATATTTCTACTTTTAGTAAATGTAACAAATGTTAACCGACACGTCATAATGTATATACCCACTATTACTCTTTGTTTCAGCCCAATCACCAGTACGGAAATGGTACGGAGATACTTTAAGTTGAGGAGTGGAGTTTGCAGGATGTTTGCGCAGAGCATGCGAAACATTCAGTCTGCTGCAGATGACATTCTTAGGTCTTTGGAAACAGACAAGATTGTCAATTTTTGTAAGTTGCCTCTTTAATCAGTTAGCACCTGTTAGCACTTTTTATTTGACAAAAACTTTGTATAAGCATTCACTTCGCTACAAGCTACTTTTATCCCACGAATTTCTTAGCTGTTAGTTATGTCTTGTTGTATATATGTATATAAATTTTAGTTAGAGGACCGCAAGGTAGAATAGTTATTTATAGCTATTTGTGTCATCCTCTTTAAACATTGTTTAAATAAATAAATAAATAAATCGCTGTCAATTTCATTAGTCCTCGAATATAGCATTCACGGGACTGGATACACTTTAAGATTTTTGTCCCCCGACGCTAGTCGAAGGGGACTTTTAAAATGGGTTAGTCCGCCCGTTTGTCTATCTGTCCGAGCGAACGAATGGCCATTTATTGGATAGGTATATCCTGGGTACTTTACAAAGAGTTTGGTTTATTCCGTCAATAAAAACCCAATAAGAATTATGCTTTTTTTTTGGGGGGGGGGGGGGGGTGTGGGGGGGGGTGGGGCGGTGGGGGTACTTAACCTCCTGTTGGGTAATTTTGCACTTATTGTTCATGGAAATTTAACATTGGCTACCCTGTAAGTGTCCATCTGTAAGAACGTCCGTCCGTTCGTCCTTCCGTCCGAGAATCCGTGCGTACGTAGACAAAATGAAATGGGTAGCTTATGGAAGCAACTCATCTTACAGTTTTTAACACATCTTTTTGAAACTTTGCAAGTGTTTTTGATATTGTCTAAAGATGTGCATCTGGTTTTGGGGTAATCCTCCCGTTATTTTTATAAACTTTTTTCCACGTTTTAGACTTAGTTTTTTTTTCAGGTCAGATTACTATTAGAAAAGATACTTTTCAGGTCAGAGTTCTATTAGAATAGATACCTTGTGGGCGCAACTCCTCCTAGAGTTTTCCACCGATCATTTTGAAACTATGTATACTTGTTCTACATGGTCTGTAAATGAGCATATGTTTTGAGGTTATCCTCCCGTTATGTTTTATCATTCTTTTTTTTACTTTTTCAACTTAGTTTTTTTTTTCAGGTTTAATTACTATTAGAATAGATACCATGGGCACAACCTTATCCTAGAGTTTCCCAACGATCATTTCGAAACTATGCGTACGTGTTCTACATAGTCTTAGGATGTGCATGTGGCTTTGGGGTTATCGTCCCTTTAATTTTTATCAATTTTTTTTCTACTTTTTCGATTTAGTTTTTTTCTACGTTTGATTAGTATTAGACCTTGTGGGCACAACACCTCCTAGAGTTTTCCACCGATTATTTTGAAACTATGCATACTTGTTCTACATTGTCTGAAGATGTGTATGTGGTTTTGGGGTTATCCTCCTATTATGTTTCATTACCCTTTTTCCACTTATTTTTTCCAGATCCGATTAGTATTAGAATAAATATCTTGTGGGCCTAACTCCTCCTTGACTTTTCCACTGATCATTTAGAAACTTTGTATACTTATTATACATGGTCTGAAGATGTGCATGTGGTTTGGGGGCTATCCTGCCATTAATTTTTTTCAACTTTTTGCTTTTTTACAACTTAACCCTTAAAACGCCAAGAAAACCTGCATCTGAAAATGTCGCCTGTTTATGTCGTCTGCTGAATATTCTTGCAAACTTTTCAAACCTATTTTTGCATATAGGCAAACAGTGTGGACCGTGATCAGACTGCTCTTAAAGGAGCAGTGTGATCTGGGTCCACACTGTTTGCAGAAATGCATTTTAAAATCACAAGCAGAAGACAAAGCAGACGACAATAGTTGTGATTGGCGCTTTAAGGGTTAAGTTTCTTTTCGTTGCGACACAATGATGTGTGTAGCTTATGGGCACAACTCCTCTTACAGTTTTATACCAAACTTTTTGAAAGCTTGCAGGTGTTTTTGTCATGGTCTGAAGACGTGCATATGCTTTTCGGGTTATCCTCCCATCATTTGTTATTAACCCTTTTTTCCACTTTTCGACCTTTTTCATGTCCGATCAATATCAGAATAGATACCTTGGTGGAACTCGTCCTACAAATTTCCAATCATTTTTAAACTATGCATACTTGTTTTACATGGTCTGAAGATGAGCGTGTGGTTTGGGGGTTATCCTCCCATTATTTTTTTATCAACTTTTTCTACTTTTTTGTCTTAGTTTTTTCCAGGTCTAATTAGTATTGGAATAGATACCTTGTGGGTGCAACTCCTAGAATTTTCTACCACTCATTTTGAAACTATGCATATTTGTTCTACATAGTCTGAAGATGTGCGTGTGGTTTTGGGGTTATCCTCCTATCATACGGATTTAAAAGTCACAACCCTTTACTGACAAAGCCATGACGTCGGGGGACGCTTGCCCACAATGGGATTTTATCCTCCATGTTTTTACAAGGGAGACAATTTTTTATGCCTTCTTGTTTGTTTTCCTGCACACTAATCCCTTCAGTAAAGGGGTCCACTCTAGGAGGAACGTACTACCCCTCCCACCGGTAGATAATTTTTTCCTTTAGAGAAAGAAGGCAAAACAATATTCCAAAAAGAAGGCAAAACAATTTTCTTGAAGGAAGGCAAAACAATTCTAACAATTGTCTCCCTTAAAGATTATCTATTCTCCTTAATGTTTGGAAATATTTCAACAAGTGCATATTCTGTCTGCTGATTGTTTAGAAAGAGCTAACTAAATGCAAAACAGTGTAGACCCTGATCAAACTGTTCCTTTGATTTGGAAATCGGCTCTGTGTGTCCGAATTTTTACTGCAAGTACGGTATACTGGCGTTCTGCGGTTTCCGACAGGGAAAAGTAATGACGTTCTGCGGTGGGTGTAGACTGATCGTCTACAAAAAAGTAACAGTGTTCTGCGGTAGGTCTGCTGGTAGGGAAAAGAATGGCGTTTTGTGGTGGGTGTACATTGTCTCCCGGTCGGGAAAAGGAACGTCGTACTGCGATGGGTACAGGTCGTCTTTCGTTAGGGAAAAGGAACGCCTTTCTGCAGTGGGTGTAGATCGTCTTCCGGTAGGGAAAAGGAACTACGTTCTGCGCTGGGTGTAGATCGTCTCCCTGAAGGGAAAAAGCAATAGCATTCTGCGGTGGGTGCAAATCGTCTTCCGCAGGGGATAATTAACGTTTGTTCTCAGCTAACTCTAAGACAGAAAAGCAATACTAGTTAGTGGGCGACTGGAATTGAAGAATGTCTGAAGATGCATTTCGAAACAGATCATTTTTTTTAAAATTAAGAAACCAATACAAACTATCATTACAAATTATATTTATGTACCATTATTAAAGGCGCCTGAAAAGAAGTAAGCGTCATTTAGCTAAGGGAGACAACATGTGCAAACACGAATAGCCTTTCATAACCTGAAACCTTTCAAAAATGGTGGAGGGGGGGGGGGGCGGGGGGGGGGGGAAGGGGGTTGTTATTCTTAAAGAAAGAAATAGCTTCCATTAGGAACTTCATTCAAGACTAGAACTGAATGAAAAGGGAGACAAATATGTCCATGTCAAAGATATTTCCCTTGATAGAGTTTCTATTCACTCCAAACTTTTTTTTTCTTAGCTCACGCCAAACTGGAAAGGGAAATTAAGGCGTTGAGGGACTGGGATGGAATACTTGCAGACCTGGCACAGCATGACGGCGACCTCTGCTTAGAGATAAAGAACTCCTTCAACAAGTAAGTATATTGATTTATCTAAAATATGTATCATGATTTAATAAGAAAGTATGTTTTCTAAGACTCTGTTACGAGAGTAAAAAGAACCGTGATAGCCTAGATTTGACTTTCTGCACCGTCCGAGCCTTGTTTATACTGCTTACTGTTAAGGGGAATAGATTCACTTTCAAGGAAGGCAACTCAATCGAATTTTTTGCCTTCCTTCTAAAGAGGTTCACCTAAAAACGGAAAGAATCTGCACCCTTTGGGAGCTAATTATTTCCTTTTAGAGTAAAACTCTTCTGTTTGGAAAGGGCTTTGTGTGGAAAAAAAAAAAAAAAAAAAAGCAAACATGAAGTCATCGGTTGTCCCTCATTGTACAAAATGGCGGAAAATCTACAACGTTTATTCAGTCATCTTAATATAATATATCATCCTCGGTAAAATTACCAATTGGTCATTTAGGATTCAACAAGAGAACAGTACCCTATGATTTATATCCAGTCACCTTACTATATCACAGCATCTTCCGTGAACATAACCAATGGTCATTAAATATTCAACATGTGAACAGTACACCATGATATATATACAGTCACCTTACTATAATATAGCATCTTCCGTGAACATAACCAATGGTCATTTAAGATTCAACATGCAAACAGTACACCATGATATATATGCAGTCACCTCAATATAATATAACATATTCCGTGAACATAACCAATGGTCATTTAAGATTCAACATGCGAACAGTACACCATGATATATATGCAGTCACCTTAATATAATATAGCATCTTCCGTGAACGTAACCAGTTGTCATTTAAGATTCAAGAAGCGAAACAGTAAACTATGATATATATTCAGTTACCTTAATACCTTATAGCATCTTCCATGAACATAACCAAGGGTCATTTAAGATTCAACAAGCGAACAAGTACACTATGATATATATCCAGTCACCTAAATATAAAACGTATCTTCCCTGAATATAACGTTAAGCGAATAGTACACCATGATATATATCCCGTTCCTTTATCATAATAAAGCATATTCCGTGAACATAACGACAAGCGAACAGTACACCATGATATATATCCGGCCACCTTAATGTAATAAAGCATCTTCCGTGAACATAACGACAAGCGAACAGTACACCATGATATATATCCGGCCACCTTAATGTAATAAGCATTTTCCGTGAACATACGACAAGCGAACAGTACACCATGGTATGTATCCAGTTCCTTTAAAATAATAAAGCATCTTCCGTGAACATTACCAATGGCCATTTAAATGCTGACAAGCGAACAGTACTTCATGATATATATCCAGTCCCTGTTATATAAGTATAGCATTTTCCTTGGACATAAACAATAGTCATTTAATATCCGAAAAACGATCAGTACATTATGATATATATCTAGTGACCTTAATATAGTGAAGTATCTTCCGTAAACATAACAAATGGTCATTTAAGATTCAACAAGCAAACAGTACACTATGATCAGAATGTGTTGATGTGCAGATATAAGATACATTTATAAATGAAAGCGTTGAGGTCTAGGCACTGTTTGGCGTACAGTAAAGAAACATTTGGAGTACAACAAAGAAGCAATTCTTACGTCAATAAACGTCAAGAAACCGTTTAATAGTAAAACGAGAATATATGTATATGTTAATGCTACGAAGTTTATTGCTATAGTTGACTGTTTCCTATATTTTAGTTGCAAGGACCAGGACAAGGACATGATAATTCTACGGAATTATTGCTATATATAATGTTTCCTATATTTTAGTTCCAAGACGGAATTATTACTAAAGTTTAAAGTTTCTTGTATCTTTATTACAATGACGAGGACAAGGATAGGTTAATTCTACGGAATTATGCTACAGATAAATACTTTATATATTATTATATATCTATTACAAGGTCGAGAACAAGGATATGGTAATTTTACGTAATTGTTCCTATAGTTGAGTGTTTCCTATATTTCTATTACAAGGACGATAATTCTACGGAATTACTGCTATAGTTGAATGTTTCCTATATTTCTTTTACAAGAACGATGACAAGGATATGGTAATTCTACGGAGTTATTAATATAGTTAAGTGCTACCTACATTAAAGTTACAAGGACGATAACAAGGATATGATAATTCTACGGAATTATTGCTATAGTTGAATGTTTCCTATATTTCTTTTACAAGGACGATGACAAGGATATGGTAATTCTACGGAGTTATTGCAATAGATAAGTGCTACCTACATTAAAGTCACAAGAACGAGGACAAGGCCATGATGAATCTATGGAATTGTCGCTAAAGTTGTGCTACGTCTCTTACATAGATGAGGATAAGGTTATGATAATTCTATAGGATCATTGCTATAGTTGAACGTTTCCCACCGTGACGTTCCCTATATTTCAGTTACAATGACGAGGTTGGGTATATATTAGTTCTACGGAATTATCGGTATAGTTGCATGTTTCCTATATTTTAGTTACAAGGACGAGAACAAAGCTATTGTAATTCTACAGAATTATTGCTATATTTGAAATTTATAGTTATTGCTATAGTTGCATGTTTCCTTCATTCAGTTAGAAGGACGAGACAAAGATATGATAATATTACGAAAGTATTGCTATTGTTGAATGTTTTCTATATTTCAGTTACAACAGGACGAGGACAAATATAGGAAAATTCTACGGAATTATAGCAAAAGTTGAATGTTTCCTATATTTCAGTAACAAGGACAAGAATATGGTAATGTTATAAAAGTATTGCTGTTGTTGAATGTTTTCTATATTTCAGTAACAATGACGAGGACAAGGATAAATTATTCCTATAGTTGAATGTTTCCTGTATTTCAGTAACAAGGACGAGGACAAGGATATGGTAATATTATGAAAGTATTGCTATAGTTGAATGTTTCCTATATTTCAGTAACAAGGACGAGAACAAAGATATGGTTATTCTACAAAATTATTCCTGTAGTTGAATGTTTCCTATATTTCAATTACAAGCACGAGAATAAGGATATGGTTAATCTACGGAATTAAATATTTCCTATATTTCAGTTACAAGGACGATGAGAAGGACATGGTTATTCTAAAAAGTCACCTCAGACGCCTGAACGAGGCCAAAAAGGTATTTGTCCAGGAAGCAGAAAGAGCTGATATCGCGAAAGAGGTAATTGAGACTTTTAATTGTGATATAAAACCAGAAAGTATGTGGATATATAAAACAAGTGTTTCTGCTCAAACATTCAAACTTTTTATTATATGAAACCAGAAATAAGCACTGGGAGTATTGGATCAGTCTATGAATTGTTGCTGCTCAGGCAATTAAACATTTTGCATATGAAGCAAGAAATAAACAATGGAAATATTGGGTGAATCTATAAAATAAGTGTTGCTGCTTACGCAATCAAAAATTTTATTATATGAAACTAGAAATAAATACCGGAAGTATTGTGCGAATCTAAAAAATACGTGTTGTTGCTCAAACAATCAAATATTTTATGATATGAAACCAGAACTAAGCACAAGGGGTATTGTATGAATAAATATATAAGTGTATAAGTGTAGCTGCTCAGACAATCGAACATTTTAACCAGAAATAAACACTGGGGTTATTGTGTGAATCAATAAAATGTGTTGATGCTTATACAATCAAACTCTTTTGTTATATGAAACCAGAAATAAACACTTAGAGTATTGTTTGAATCTATAAAATAAGTGTTGCTGCTCAAACAAATCAAACCTTTCATGATATTAAACCAGAATTAAACACTGGGGATATTGTGTAACTCTATGAAATAAATGTGGCTGCTCAAACAAACAAACTTTTGGTTTTATGAAACCAGAAACAAACATTGAGGGCATTAAGTGAATCTTTACAATGTGTCGTGTTTCAAGCTACCAAAACCTTTAAAGTTTTAGTTATAGGGGACTAAATACACTTGGTATAACACTTGCAGAGCTGCATGAATTTAGAAATTAAGTGATTGCGTTCAAACAATCAAAAAAAAAAAAAAAAAAAAAAAAAACGGTAAGAGAAAAGTCCAGGGAGTGCCACAATCACAAACCGCAGCCCTTTCCAGACCCCAAGAGGAAGAGGAAACCGAACTTTATAAAACATGGGGGGGGGGGGGGGGGGGGAGCGAGGGGCGCGGGCGGGGGGGCGGTTGCCATAAGCCTGTTTTCCTCGATCAAATTGATTTCAATTATTTTTGTTGTCAATTAGCCTTATGTGGGACCGTCTATTCGTCTATCCTGAAATCACTTGCTAATCGAAACTTTGGTTCAGTTAGTATCACAACATAAAGGTGGAAGCGTAATCCCATACCGGTCCTATCTAAGAGACTAAATATGCAATCTCTTATCTTCCGTTAATAGACTGACTAAATGTTATGGCATATAATATCTAGGCTATGGACACACATTAAAGTGGCATGTAGCAATTACATCTGCGGGCTTGCTTCGCCAAACTAAAATGCGTTATTTGCACTTCGCAGGTTTTTATAAATTTTGCATCTACTATCTTTGCTAAAAACCACAACATTTCTTGAAACCTGAACAGAAAGGAGTGTCCTTTCATGATATTAAGTGTTGATGGCACGGTATTGCCAAATTAGTGGGTGGGGGGGGGGAGAACCCGCAACCTCCTGATCACCAGTCGGACGCGCATCCATCTGAACCACCGAGGCCGGCTGCATATCGACATCTTTCAGAAAAGGGACCTACAGTAAATGGAAAATATTTGCTCCCTATTTTCGTATTCGATTTAACCTCTTCATATTGGTAGTATTCTACGGTGGGTCGGAGTTTAATTCTACAATTCTGTTAGGAATGTCCTTCTCTGAAATAACTCTAATATGATTATAAATATTAGCAGTATACTACTCGGTATCATTTTCTGTAAATATATCCCAATCGGTTCAGGCAGCTTTGTCAGTTAATATACTCGTATCACGTTTTACCTCTTAAATGTTTCACCTCATATTTTTTACTTGTTGAGGCAACTTTGTCAGGTAATATAATATTACGTTTTACCTCTTCACTTTTACTTTCAGAAATATCACAGGGTGGCATTTGAAGCTGAAAAAGCAGAAATTAAGAAAGAGATAGCCGAAATCTACACTGAAATTAGGAAATATACAGATAGATGTGAAGAATTGAAAAAGAAAGCTGAAAACAAATTTGGTTACTACCAAGAGCAGTTGAATGTTCTGTCCAATACCGGACACGCCCTTAAAACTGTAAGTAAGTTGGAAAGGCCAACAAGGTTGATGGATACGGCTAAAATATTTTATCACCACTTTGCAAAGGGAGACAAGTTTTATAGTTTAGGTATTGTCCTCTCTATATATAAAAACTTTTCAGAAATTGGGTCTATTTTTAACCAAAAGAGTTTTCTCCCTCTGTGTGTAAATTCTGTCCCGGTGAGTAGATGACACATATTTCTATGTGATTGTTATTTCGCATAAGAATGTAAATAAAAACAAAAGAATCCAGAATAAAATGAATATTCTGTGGATAAAAAAAAAACAGACACTTTAGATTTAAATGGTTTAATACAGCAAAAAGGGCATTTATCTGACATTTTTGTAAGAGTATTGACTCACAAATGTGCCGGGTACAGCATGTCCTAACATATTGCATATGGGCCCAGCAAAGACTCAGATCAGCCTGTGCATCCGCGCATTCTGATCAGAGTCTTCGCAGGGCACTCTGTGGGTATCCAAGATTCAAAAGTGTATTCAGGGTGACAGCGTAGACTGAACAGCCTTTGTGGAAGTACTGCAGTTATTAGCGACATTAGCACACTCTACTGGCAAATTCAGCATACGACAAACTGATGACATTTGTCTTATTTTTTTCTGGAAAATAGGCTCGGACATTTTATTGAAATTGCCTCGTTAGGAGAAAACTTCTATGAAGTGTAAAAACCTATTTTCCAGGAAAAGTAAAACAAAATCAGTATGTCATCTGCTGAAAAAAAAATCCAATATACTAATAGTTTATGATGATTCTATGTCATACTGTGTATTAAATCTCGTCAAGCTGTTTTCAGAAACACGTTAAACGTACAAATACGAATTCTACACAGGATTTCATCTTGGAAGGCAGAAGTAGACAACTATTTTAATTGGGGCCTGAGAATTATCAACGTTAATGCTTGTATTACTACCCTGAAAACAACTCGGTTAAGAAAGTAAATTACAAACAATAATCAATGTACTGTAATACTACAATCTAGGTTAAATTTAAACATGGGCACTTCGCATACAACAGAAAAAAGTTTAGCCTAAAATTAAAAGTAAGTTTTGGAAAGACAAAAATACGCGTATAACAGTTTCAGACAAATCCAATTTATTTCAATGAGAACATTAGAACAGGAAATAAATCCATATATAATAATTCTTGAGGGAAAAATGGGATTAAATGCAACAATGATATCACAAAAGAACATGGAAACATATATATTTATATATATCTATTTCAGAAATGAGGTCTAGTTTTAACTAAAAGAGTTCTCTGCCATCATTTATATACATATAATGTTAATATATATCTTTTTTACAATATTCAGGTCTAGTAAGGTCTGTTTAGGACTGAAAAAAACAACTTTAAATTTAGAGAACATAAATAAAGAGGCAAATCCAGGTCTACCCTTCCCATTTCAAGTTTATCTTAAAATTAAAACTTAATAAAAAATAATGACTCCCAAGTGAAAAATCTCATGAAATAAAAAGCACTCTTTTAATTAATAATGAGTGGAAAAATTATATAGAGCCATTTAAAATAACCAAAGACAGTCCAGTTCAGTAGTCCAAAACCAGAATCAACAATCAAATCTTAGCAACAAACACATTCTTATGTAAAATAAACTTATTAATGACTCAAAGTGTACCTTTTGCTCACAAGTGGACGAAACTATTTAGCGCCTTTTCTGAGTGTGTTAGTAAATTCCTTAAGGAAGCTATTACTTGGTTGAGCCCAACAAAACTCAGTGAAAAATCATGACTGTTCGCTTTATACAACATATTATTAGTCTTGTCGGAAATAAAATATATACTATTCAAGGTGCAAAAAAAATATAACAATTTGAAACAGTGCTAAAACACTATTAAGCTTCTATATGTAAAACACAAACAATCGTCCATTTTTCATGAGAAATACGATGCATTCGCACAAAAGGGACAAAATATTATGACCTTACCTAGGCGAACAGCAGACCCTAAATGCTTAGAACTATGAACATTACACTGAGGCCCTCCCTTGGGTTTGGGGAAATAGGGGAATAAGGCCATTTATTTCAGGGGAACAAGAAAACAAAAGTCTAAAACTGAAGGGAATAAAAGCATTTTTGGGGAACAGGGAACATAGAAAATCCAGATTTTGAAATTTGAAGGGAAAATGCCGGATTTTTCAGGGGAACAAGGAAACAGGTATCCCACCTCCTGGGAGGGCCTCTACACTGCATAGCACAGCCGGTGTCGAGTGAGCCCTCATCCCCTATTATTCTATCTATCTATCCTATCCCTTCTTTTTCTTTTTCTTCATTCCTACATAATCCCCCCACCCACCCAGAATCTATATGCTCAAGATGCCGGAATTAACCAGTTTTTTTTGCACATGATATAAAATACAAGAATAAGAATATTGGGAAAGGTTGTAATAGTCCAAACTGCATTGTATGTTTGTAAGATATGTTGAGGGACGGTCCTTCCCGACCCTCTACACATTATGTTCTGGGGATATTGAAAAAATATCCTTTAAAAGATGCGGTTAATATAGCAACATATACATAGTTTCATAAATCCAATAAATATATACATACTTTCAGGAATCCAATAATTATTTACATATCTTCAGGAATCCAATATATATGCATACTTTCAGGAATCCAATATATACATACTTTCGGTAACCCAATAAATATAGATATACTTTCAGAAATCCAAATAATATATACTTTCAGGAATCCAGTAAATATTTACAAACTTTCAGGAATCCAATAAATATAACATACGTTTAGTTATCCAAGTAATAAATACTTTCAGGAGTCCAGTAGATATAGGCATACTTTCAGGCATCCAATAAATATTTACACACTTTCAGGAATCCACGAAATATAGAAAACACTATCAGGATCCATTAAATATATACATGCGTTCAGGAATACAATATATACAGACATACGACATCCAAGATTCCAATGAATATATACATACTTTCAAGAATTCAATAGATATATATACCCTTTAACAAATCCAATAAATATTCACTTACTTTCAAGATCCAACAAATATATACATGCTTTTAGGAATCCAATAAAACTGCAAGATAAATGTTATAACAAATATAGATATATACATACTTTCAGGAATCTAATAAATACGTATGGTTAATATTAAAAAGATTATGTATATACGTTCAATAATCTATTAAATATATAAGATTAATATGACAACAAATATACTCGTATAGATACTTTATGGAATCTAATAAATATGTAAGATAAATACGAAAACAGATATATACATACTTTCAAGAATCCAAGAAATATGTAAGAATAATATTACAACAAATATAACATACTTTCAGGAATCTAATACAGATGTAAAGTTATAAGGTTATCATAACAACAAATACAACTTACTTTCAGCATCTAATACATATGTTAGGTTAATTTTACAACAAATTCAACAGGTTAATATGACAATAGATATATGCATACTTTAAGGAATCTAATAAGTATACAAGGTTAATACTTCAATAACTGTATACATACTTTCAGGAATTTTATAAATACATAAGGTGAATATTACAACATGTATATACATACTTTTAAGAATCCAATTAATATGTAAGATTGATATTACAAGAAATATGTACATACTTTCAGGAATCTAATAAATATGCCGAAGCAAATCTCCAAGTGAACCAGAGGAGGGCGAGCTTTATATTGGACAGGCTACAGACGTATGCCACCAAAGCAAGACTAAAAACTGATGCTGCTGAGTGAGTTATTATTATATAAATGTGTATGTGCGTGTGTGCATGCGCGCGTGTGTGCGTGCGTGCGTGTGTTAGTTATTGGTAGTTAAGGAAAATGGACTGTTTTTCAGAGAAAGACAACTCTGTCGACATTGTTTTGCCTCCCATCTGAAAAGGGATCTGCTCTAAAAGGAAATAATTTTCTCCATACTCGTATGTTTGCCTTTAAGAGTAGACCTTTTTTCAGAAAGAACCTGGTGTGCAGGGTCAGATAACCCCTAGTGAACAGAATTGTATGTGAAATGAAACCATTTGTAACTATGGTCAGCTGATGAAAGTTTAAAACAATCTCTTTGAACTGTGATTTTATACATATTTTTCTCATGATTTCATACATGTAGATAACCTGGAGCAGGGCATTACCACTCGGGGCAGAGTTTTGATTCCACATGAAACTCTTTGCCCCTATATATGGCCAACTGGTGCGATTTCTTATGTGCTAGTGTTATGTATAGTGTTAGGTAATATTTGGATAATGAAATATGTTTAAACCAACTGGTGCGAGTTTTTAAATACAATATCTTTGAACTGTGATGTTATACAAATTTTATACAAAGTATTTTTCTATAATTTCTCACATATGCATAACCTTATGGCAGGGGCAGATAACCCCTGAGTTTTGATGTGAAACATTTTGCCACTTTGGCCAAGTGGTGTAAGTTTAAAAATACTCTTTGAACTTGATTTTTTTTTTCATTTTCTTCATAATTTAATACACATACATAGCCCCGGGACAGGGGCTAAAAGTCCTGGGGGATAGAATTTTTATATCAAATAAAATCTATTGTGACTATGGCCAACTAGTGTAAGTTCCTTAAAAATCTATTTGAACTCTGATTTATTCAATTTTTTTTCACTATTTTATACCGGTATGTAGCCTAGGGGCAGATCACCTTTCGGGGACAAAGTTTTAATTTCAAAAGAAACTTTTTGTCACTATGATCAAATTATGCAAATTCAAGAAATCTCATTGAAATCTGATTTTATATGATTATTTTCATGATTTCATATCATTATGTACGTAGTCCGAGGGTAGGGGCAGATAACCCCTGGGGGACAACGTTTTGATGTAAACAGAAACCTTTTGTCACTATGGCCATTTGGTGCATGTCTAAAATTTATTTTTCTTGATATCATACATGTTCATAGCCCTGGGGAAAGGGCAGATAACCCCTGGGGACAGAAGTCTATATTAACTAAAACCTTTTGTCACTATGATTAACTGGAATAAGTTTAAAAAAATCTCTTTGAACTGTAATTTTATAATGTTTTTATGATTTCATACATGTAGCTATCCCAAAGGCAGGGGCAGATAAGCCCAGGGAGACAGAGTTGTTGTTTTTGTTTTTTTTTGTCAAATGAAACCTGTTGTCACTATAACCAAAGGGTGCTAGTTTTAAAAAAATCTCTTTAAACTGTGATTTATTTTTTCTTCAATTTTCCGATGGTTTTATATGTGTATATAGCCCCGGGGCAGAATTGAATAACCCCCTCGAAGGGGTAGAATTTTGATGTCCACATATATCTTTGGACATTGTGGCCCATTGATCTATGATAGGTTTTTAAAAATCCATGTTTTTACCTTTTTCCCATACAAAAAAAGGCAAGAGAAAAGTCCAGGAAGAGCCAACTTAAAGAGCCAAATTTGACCTTGCCATAAAATAGGCAGATCTCAACCTAGGGCTATTAAGCGAATAAACTATGATGAGCCTATGTTCCCAATGCTGCATACTAAGTCCCCTGGCTGTTTCGGAAAAGAAAAAAGAAGGAAGTGTTTTTACCATATATGGGCATGACGGCCATTTTGGTCTCAGACAGACCAGGCGAACAAACTCGATCCCCCGACCCATTGAGGCCCGGTATGCAATTTGGTTTCAATCGGCCCAGCGGTTTGGGCCTCAGACTCAATGACGGCCTCTTCATAAAACTTTAACCAATGCGTTGGGGGTTGACAATATGTCTTTGGCTTGGCCCGCCGTGGTTCAACTATTGGTTTTTATTTGGCATACAGAAGAATTAGCCAGGAGTACTCGGCTTTATTCATCATTGTGATTAATTTGATTTTTATGTTTTAGCTTTGATGCATTGACTGAGTTTGGAGCCTTTATGTGAATTTTTATGTATTTCTATATAAAGAGTAGCATCGGGACCCAGGGTGAAGTTGGCTAGCTGTAAAAGTGCTTCAAACCCCGCGGTGGTTTATTCTGTTGACCGTCCCAGTGTTAGTTTTACTCTTTGTTGCTTTGTGGTTTATTCTACGAGACGATTTGTTTTATGTCTTACCTTGTGTTATTTTGTTCTTGTGTTTTTCAGTCCTTTTAGCATTGCGATTACCTCGCTGGGAAGCGAGAGCTAATCTTAGTGCTTTTCGTACGTTTGTTCGATTTGTGCTTGTTTGGATTTGTCTGTTTCCTCTTCCTCTTGGTGTCTGGGAAGGGCTGCGGTTTGTGATTGTGGCATTCCCCGGACTTTTGTCTTACCTTTTTTACTATCAATATCATTGTGGTGCTATTTTATTATACCATAGCTTCTTTGTGACATAGTGGCCAGGGTCCCCAAAAGGTGTGTGTGTGGGTGGGGGGGTTACTTTTTGTTTCATTTTGTTTTATTTCATTCATAAATTTTATTTTTTATAATGTTTTTTTTTTTCCTATTTACTAAGGACTGGTTTATTTCATTGTGAACTGCATCACATTAGTAGTCTGATTGTTGAAAAAAGTCTAATTGACATTTTTACTCCAGTTTTGGCGCCAAATGGTAGTACGACGTCTTGGTAAGAGTAATCAATGTTATGACGTCGTGACAACGATGGGCATAACACCTGTATTCAAAATGGTTGACAGTATTGATAAGAAGATGTTGTAGCATTGAAAGAAATTAACTCTCTTGAAAAAGGCTTTAATCAGCCGAAACGCTGAGATTTGATTGTGAAATAAACTGTGCAAATATATATGTGTAAAAATATTGTGCGCTTATTGACCTATAGATCAGGGTCCATTAGGCATGCTTCATTGCTTATTTGTTTGTATAATCATCATGAAGCTTGGGCAGAATGTTTGCTTAGATCATTTCTAGGTAAGGTTCTCTAAGTGCTATGATACTCAGGTGAGTGATATAGGGCCATGGCCCTCTTGTTTGCAAATTGTAAACACCAGTTTTACTATAGAAAGTTGGGGTTTGAGAGAGTCAAAATTATACAGGCATGTTTTCGTGATGCGGGGCCAGTTCTGGGCTGTAGGGAAGGTACGGCAATAGATGGACCTTTTCAGACTTCAAAAAAAACTGTGCTACAGTTGAGGATTTGTAGGCTGGAGCATTGCCATGTAACAAATGAACATGCTGGAGACCGGTTTTTGGAGTACTTTCTAATTTTTGTTCGCATTTTTTTTAGAATCACATTTTTATAGAAGCTATCAGACACACATCTAATTTTTTGAACAGCAATTAGCATGAGTGGTTCAGGATTTCTGAAGAAGATGGCGTATAACACCTTCTTTGCTGTCAGCGTTTAGCAATACTTAGCCTTTTCACATATTTCAGCTTTCCGCTTAGGCTCATTAAAATGGAACCATGTCTTATCACCAGTTATTAGACTATCAAACACCTTTGTATGATATTTTGGGTACCTATTCAGCTGTTGCTTTGCCATTTGTACCCACGTACATTTCTGCACATTGGTGAGCAAATGGGGGAGCCAGCCAGCATTTATCTTCTTAACCTTAAGAATTTTCTTTAGAATGAAGTGGACAGATCCTAAACCCGTTTGTCATTTGTGCCAGTTGTCTGACAGTGAAACGCGCATCTTTTTCAATAATGGATTTAATCTTACTAATGTTAGATATTTTTTTGGTAACTGCAGACCTGGGTTTTCCTAAATAACGGGCATCTTTGACTGATTCCTGACCGGAACTGAATTTTGTAAACCACCTATAGACAGTGCAAAATGGCATTTGTTTATCCCCATAACCTTCACATATCTCATCATGCATGCTTTTGACACTCAATCTCACCTTACAGCGGGCTTTTATATAACCACTGATTTCAGCAATATTTTCTATTCGTTTCCTAACCATTTTCAACCCACTGTCTATGAGTACACTTGAAAGCAATTAAAAAAAAAATTGTGGATTTCAAGTATATTGATACACAATGTACAGTAATGATCAGTCATCTATTTCACATTGGTTTTGTACTGATAAATTTCGTGATTGTCGAGTTTATAGTGCGTTTGCAAATCTTTTCGAACAACCCTCGTATGGACATGGCGGCCAACTTGATCATGTGACTTTGACCCTGGTCCTTGTCGCGCGCTCTACAGACACAGTCTGGCCTATGGGTGCGTCATTTCTTCAGGGTAATTACGGCATAACTGGCTTAGTCGCACGGTACATAGTCTGGCCTGTCCGTGCGCCATTTGTTTAAGGCCTGCAGTACCCAAGTCTTACAGGTGCATGTAATCGTAAACACAATAACAGCAACAGTCTAGATCAGCCTATGCACCCAGTTTGAGGACCGTGAATTACTAGAACAAGTCTTTGTAATGTATACCCCAGTGTTCCTTATACTATATATTGAAGACTGGATATGCGGGGGTGAGGTTATTAGGCGGATTTTCTGAGTTTTCAGTGGGAACGCAGCTCCAAGGCGCAGCGATATTTTAAAACACATATCACCAAATAGCGTTTCTGCCTTTACAAGTATATGGATGCTCGCAACATTTCTTAGACGCTTTCGTTTGGAGCAAACAACGAGATTAACATTTTTCACCATTCTCTGGGCAAACTCAGCGGGCTTTACCTGAAAATCTTACACAATAAGACGCCATTCAATCTGTCGACGGACCATCAAAATTAGTTTCCAGAAAATTTAAGGTTTTTTTTCCCGTTTGTGGACCTATGCTCCTGACTCAAAGGTCTCATCTTCCCCATATCATTTTTTACTGATATTCGTTTTAGGGGTTTTCTTTCTTTTTGTTTTATTTTGTAAAAAATAATAATCGGTCACTTTGTGTCTGAGTAAGGCATATATTGTCTACTCACAGGATCGACAATGCGAAATGAATCAATGAATAAAGAAGGCCCTGATCAGACTGTTCAGATGCGCAGGCTGATTTTGGCGTTCGCTTTTCGCATGTGGCATAAAACGGCCTTTTTTACAACGATGCACTTTACATGTATTTTGTTTAACAGAGACTGTAACTTCAATGGATTGAAGATAAATGACATCGTCAAGAACCGCCAACCAATGGAATATGTCACCATAAAGAGGATAGAGGTATGTAGTACAAAACTTTACAGAAATTACCCTCCACGCACCATGAAAAAGTATAGTAAACGAATTTCTGAATGTTATTTTTCAGAAATAATTACGTGAAGATTGAAATATTGTTATATTGCCTAGCAGATAATGTTAAGCCTTATTTTCTCGGAATAATAAAATGTGTATTTCGTCTGCTGCCATTTTATTAGATAGTTATGTGGTCAATGTTCCAGTGTCAACGGAAGACTGATTTTTGTACTAATTAAGTCTTGTTACTATAAAGCTAGTAATACCTAGATGACCAAAAGGATTAGTAATAGATAGTTGTGATCAACGGTAGTTAGGTGATCAACAAGATAAGTAGTAGATAATTCATTGATCAACAGCCCAGTGCCAAAGGACGGCTGATTACGCAAAAAACGTCTTGTTTATATAGGACTAGTAGTAGATAAGTGTCTGATCGACGTTCCAGTGTCAAAGGAAACTTGGTTGTTGCGCTAATAAAATATTGTTAATACAGGACTGGTAGCAGAAATTAAGTTGATCAACTTTCCAGTGTCAAAAGAAGGCTGATTGTTGAACTAATAAGTTCTTGTTAATACAGGACTGGTAGTAGAAACTTAGGTTATCAACTTCCCAGTGCCAATGGGAGGCTGATTGTTGAACTAATAAATTCTTGTTAATACAGGACTGGTAGTAGAAACTTAGGTAATCAACTTTCCAGTGTCAATTGTAGGCTGATTGTTGAACTAATACAGGACTGGTAGTAGATTGTTAGACTGGCTCCCGTCTAACTGATATATGAATCAGCATAAAAACTATTTATATTTTACAAAAATCCTATCTGTTGAAATATCCTTTCTTTGATTTGGCTGAGTTTCTGACTGGTAAAAGAGCTAATATGTGTATAAAAATAGTCAAGGAGGAGTGTTTTACCTTTGTTAGGTTATAAATGTAAAACACATAGCGTGGTGCCAGGCTAGTAGATAGTTAGATGATAAACTTTCCAATGTCAAAGAAAGAAAGGCTGATTGTTAAACTATTAAATTCTTGTTAATACAGGACTGGTAGTAGAAACTTAGGTGATCAACTTTCCAGTGTCAAATGAAGGCTGCTTGTTGCCCTAATAAAGTCTTGTTGATACGGGACTAGCAGTAGATAGTTAGATGATCAATTTCAAGTATCAAAGGGTGCCTGCTTGTTGCACATAGCCTTGTTATATCCCCACCCACCCTCCTCTTCCCCTCCCCCTGCTTACTATGGCGGGGGTTGGGGGCGGCGGTAAATTGTTTGAGTGTCCGTGATTCCGTCATTCAGGCCGTTTGCGGTCAATCTCTTCAGAAGGAATCGATGGAATGAGACCAGATTTTGTATATGCATTGGCATTGACCAGATCTAGGTACGGATTGTTAAGTGTCAATTTCCACAAATATATAACATAGTTACGGCCCTTTGTTATTGTCAAAATTTCGTTTCCGCTCAATAATTTGTGAATGAATTGATGGAATTTGATCAAATTTTGCATATGCATAGATCTTAACCAGATTTTGGTTGCGAGTTTTACGCATCAATTTTCACAGGTTTACAATAGAGTTATGGTCCTTGATTATTGCTAGAATTGCATATCCGCTCAATATCTTGAGAACTACTTGATAGAATTTGGCCAAATTTTGCATATGTTTTAACTTTGACCAGATCTAGGTCGGAATTGTTACGCGTCAATTTCGCAAATATACAACACAGTCATGGCCCTTGATTTCTGTCAAAATTCCGTTTCCGCTTAATAACTCATGAACAAATCGATGGAATTTGATCAAATTATGCATATTCGTAGATCTCACCGAGATCTAAGTTGGAATTGTTACACGTTTTCCGCTTAAATTTACAATAGAGTTATGGCTCTTGATTATCTTCAGCATTTTGTTTCCGATCAATATCTTAAGAACAAATCGATGGAATTGGACCAAATTTTGCCGTTTACCAGATCTAGTTTGGATTATTACGCATATATTTCCGCAAATTCTCAACACAGTAATGGCCCTTGGTTGTTTTCAAAATTTCGTTTCGCTCAACGTCTTGAGAACAAATTGATGGAATTTGATCAAATTTTGCATATGCATTGCCCTAAACCACTTCTAGGTTAGGGTTGTTACTCGTCAATTATTGCAAATTTACAACAGAGTTATTGGCCTTGATTATTGTCAGAATTTCATTTCCGCTCAGTATCTTGAGAATGATTTGATGGAGTTAAATCAAACCAAATTTTGCAAATGCAATGACGTTGAACAGTTCTAAGGTTGAATTGTAACGCGTCAGTTTTCGCAAATTTACAACAAATACAGCCCGTGATTAGCATCAAAATTTTGTTTCCATTCAATATCGTCAGAACAAATTGATGGAATTAGTCCAAATTTTGCATATACATTGATGTTGACCAGACCTGGGTTGGGATTCTTACGCGTCAGTTTTCGAAAATACATAACAAGGTAATGGCCCTTGGTTATTGTCAAAATATCGTTTCTGCTCAATACCTTGGAATTGATTAAGTTTTGAATGTGCAATGATGTTTGGTCAGATTTAGGTTGGAATGTTACACATTAATCATTGGTATTTATGACAGGCGAGACGGTATACTGTTTTCACATGTCCATCCGTCTGCCCGCCCGCTGCGTTTCGATTTCTTACCGTGTTGGTGGGGGCGGGGGTGGTGAGGGTATCCAGTAAGCAATGCTTATTGACATTTTTTGATAATAAAAGGCTAGTGGTTGATAGTGATCAATTGCAAAATGTCAAAGAAAGACTGATTGTTGCACTAATAAAGTTAATACAGGACTAGTAGTAAATAATTAGGTTTTCATTACAAGCTTTCATGCGGGCCCTACTTTTCCTACTAATCCTACTTTTCCCTACATTTTCTTTGTATTCCTACTTTTCCCTACATTTTTAAAATGCCCTACTATCCCTACTTTTTAGTTCAAAACTGTTTGACGTGACCAAGTTCAGTAATTTTTTCCTCGCTCACTCGAAATTTGTAAAAACTGGATCAACTTAATCTGAGCAGTCACGATGCAAAAGTTAATGATATATTTTTACTTCAGTTGTAACTCCTTTTTTGGAACATTTATTTTGGTATTTCCTTACCATGGTGATGTAGTGTTATTGCTCAGAGAAAAGTGTTTTCTTATTTTATCTTTTTCTAAGTCTGAAAACACTCAGAACATCCCTACTATCCCTACTTTTCATGCTTTAAATTGCTACTTTTGCGCTACTTTTTTAAAATTTTGAGCCCTACTTTATCCCTACTTTTTCACTGGAGGGCACTTGAAAGCCTGTATCAACTTTCCAGTGTCAAAGAAAGGCTGATTGTTGCACTTATAAAGTTTTTTTTTTCTTTTTTTAATACGGGACTGGTAGTAGATAGTTAGATGATCAACTTTACAATTTCAAAGGAAGGCTTTGTTGCACTATTAAAGTCTTGTTAATACAGGACTAGTAGTATATAGATAGGTAATTGACTTGACAGTGTCGAAGGAAGACAGATTGTTGCACTATTAAAGTCTCGTTGATACAGAACTAGCAGTAGATAGTTAGGTAATCAACTTTACATTGTAAAAGGAAGACTGAGTGTTGCACTAATAAAGTTTTGTAAATACAAGACTTGTAGTAGATAGGTAATCAACTTTCCAAAGGAAGGTGAGCTATGGTAAAATGAACATGGCGGGACATTGTGATCAGAAGTCGGTAGCGTGAACCAGTACATAGCCATGTTAATACTTGTGAGTGGCGCTCTGCTAAAAAGTCAGCAGTGGTAGCGAATTGTTTAATTTTAGTATTGTCTTGGCCAATTCAACAGACGAAAATGTTATTTACCCAGAAAGTCTTGTTTGAAATTTCGGTGAAAATTGTCTCATTGCATAAAAGATCAAGCCTTAATTTCTTGAGGACAAAAATCACATAAAATATATTAGAATTTTATCTACTGAAAACTTTATCAAGCATAATAAGCGTTAAAGTTATACTGTAAAATTAATTATAGAGATACAGAGGAACTTCGAACAAAGATGCGTTGTTCCGACTAATGAGAGAAGAAATCGAAGCAGAAAGAAGAAGACAAAGAACCCAAGATGATGTTGTACCTGGACCAAGCAATGCAAATGGTCACGTAACTCCTGGTAAGTACCCAATATGCTAATTAAGACTTCTTCAGGATTAAAGGCTAGGGTTGAGCACCCATAAAACCAATATTTAGGCCCGCCCCACTCGCCTTCCCGGCATGTCTGATGTTGAATATTCTAAGTGGTAATATTGTTGCAGTTTTGTTTGTTCGGGTTTAGAGTACTGTTTAGTGATGTCGTTTTATGCCAATTCTAGCCTTATACTGTGCCTTTACAAGCCTTGCCATAATTGTTACCTTATATCTTAATTATTTACACAGTTGCGGTGCCTGCGCTTGTGGAATAAATTGTCAGAAATAGAGCTAATATTGTCTGGTGCCTTCGCAAGGCTTACCGTTATTGTTGCCTTATATTTGATATAATTTTCAGAGTTTCTGTGTTTGCGCTTGTGGGGTAATTTGTCAGAAATGAAGTTAATATTATCTTGTGCCTTGGCAAGTGTTACCTTATATTGTTGCCTTATATTTATATAATTTTCAGGGTTGCGGGTGTTTGCGCTTATGAGATAATTTGTCAGAAATGGGGCTAATGCTATCTGGTGCCATGGTCAGCCTTACCTTGATAGTTATCTTATATTTATATCATTTCAACAGTCGTCGTTGGGTAATTTGTAAGAAAGCAGCTGGTGTCTTGGTAAGCCTTCCCATGATGGTTGCCTTTTCTGGCTATCCCTATATTTATATTATCACAACGGTCGCGGTCTCCGTGCTTGTATGGTAAATTGTCAGAAGTAGAGCTAATGTAATTTGGTGACTTAGCTAGCCTTACCGTAATTGTTGCCTTTCCTGTTTATATTATATCAACAGTCGCGGCGCTTGTGTGGCGATGCAAAATGGAGCAAACTATTAGGGCTGACGAAAATATTGACAGATGGATCGACCAATTGACAGACGAAAGACGATCGGACAGTTCCCGACAATCTCCTTCTAAACAAATACACACGGCATAGTTCAAAAAGAACGCAAATAAATTGATAAGTGAGCCAGGGGCAATGGCTAATATGTGTCTATACTAGTAAGATATGCTATGGTGCCCTTTTTTCTAATATGGGGTTCAGATACCAAAGTTTCATTTACATTTAAGGGAAACTGATACACTTTCGAGACAGACAGTGCTATCAAAATCTATCTTACTCCCTTCTAAAAAGGGATCTTCTCTAAAAGAAAAGAATTAGCTTCCCATTTGGAGCAGATTCTTTCCTTTCTGAGAAGACATTGTTTCAAAAAGAGCTTGTGCAGAAAAGTAAACAGGGAGGTCACAAATGTTTCTCCCTTGTCTAAATCTACCAAGCGTTCCATTTCACCTTAACCATAATATCGTACGCTGTTCGACGATATAGTCTCCGCTCAGGCTGATCTGTATGTTGACTGATCATGTGAAGAGATGATTTTTTCTCACGAAACACAGTTTTATTTCAGAACCAACGAGCGTCATTAAGGTTGGCCAAAAATACCTAGTCACAACAGCTTTCAAAAAGGAGAGGCCAAACCAAATATCTCTGACACAAGGTAAGCCGTATTTAAACAGGAATTTTACAATATAGTACAGCCCCAAAAAACTCTTTTGGCTCAAGCATTTTATAACAAACCAAATTTCTCTGACACAGGGTATGCCGTTTTCAGGCAGACAATTTATTATATTGTACAGCCCCACAAAACTCTCGGCTCAAGAATATCATAGCCAACCAAATCCTTTGACATATATTAGGCCATATTCAGGCAGACAATTTACTGTATTGTAGAGCCCCACAGAACTCCATTGGCTCAAGGATTTGATAACAAACCAAATATCTATGGCACAAGGTAAGCCATATTATATTGTACAGTCCCACAAAACTTTCTTGGTTCAAGGATCTCAATTATCTCTGACATAAGGTTAGCCATATCCAGGCAGACATTTACTATATTGTATAACCACTCTCCTGGTTCAAGAATCTGATAACAAACCAAATATCTCCGACACAAGGTAAGCCTCGGGTAGACAATTTACTTATTGTACAGCCCGTCAAAACTCTAATGCCTGATAGAGCTTATAGCAAAACGAATATCTCTGTCACAAAGTAAGCCGTATTCGGGCAGACAATTTACTATATTGTATAGACCCACATACCTCTTGGCTCAAGGACCTGATTCTCTGACAAAAGGTAAACTGTACCAAATATCTCTGACACAAGGTAAGCAGCTGTTGTATTCAGGCAGAAAATTTGCTATATTTAACAGACCCCCACAAAACTCTGTTGGCTCAAGGATCTGATAAGAAGCCAAATATGACTCAAGGTAAGCCGTACTCCGACTGACATATTACTATATTGTATAAAGCCACCAAATTCCCTTTCCTCACGGATCTGACAACAGACCAAATGTGTCTTATTGAAGCTTAGTTACAAATCTCTCCTGGCTCAAGGATCTGATCTATTCAGGCAGACATTTTACTATATCGTACAGCCCCATAATATTGCCTTGCTTCTTGGATAACGAACCAAATATCTCTGACACGATGTAATCCGTATTCAGGCATACATAGTATAGCCCCACAAAGCTCTCTTGCCTCAAGGAGCTGATGAATATGTTATTTATCTTAAATAAGCTTCTGAAAGTACAATGAATAACAGGAAAAAATGTTTACACTTAGTATGCTGATAACAAATTTGGCGGACAAAAATGATATTTTCTAATTTTTCCCACAAAATAGGAATAGATTACATGCGAATTGTCTCCTTAGAATGGAATTTTTAGACGTCATCTTCTAGTGTTTCAATTTTACCATATAGTTTAAAGTATAGAACATCTTTAGCCTCAAAAGGTTGTTCATTGCAATTCAGTAGAATGCCAGTTATCTAACAGCTAGAATGTCTCATTGAGTATGTTTTTGAAAACAAAAAAAATACAATCAAGCCAAACATTTGATCAAAATGTGATTTTGCTTTCATGAACACCAACAACCGTTTGAAAGGTGCCTTTTCAGAAGGGAGGCAGAACAGTTTTGAACGAGTTGTCTACCTTAGTGTATGAGTTCCCCTTTAAAGACTCGTTGCTATTTTGTTGGTAGGAAAAAAAATCACGCTTCTCATGCCACCGAATACCCATGGCCTCGCATTCGGAGAAAAGAAGGGAAGATTTGGAAGGAAGAAAAAGGGCTACTTCCCAATGAGCCACGTGGTCCCAGCTGTCTAAACAGAAGAAAAGACAGAAAGCTGGAGGGTATATTTATGATAAGGAGGGGGTGGGACTGTGTTACAGAATTTCATTTTCGACGATTATCATATTATGTGCATAAGTTTATACAAATTATCTCAAATATATTTTGAAATCTGTCAGCAGAAAATAATGCAGAATTGAAATGAAAATAATCCCAGCAAAAAAAAGGGAGAGCCAGTAAACTTAGCTCGCCTGTACGAAGTAAAAGATCTACTGTAGTCACCACAGTTATCCGCGTTCCCGTTACGTTACATTGCGTTAAAGTTTTATATGCAAGTTTTATACACATATCAGATCAGACACTTGTCAAAAAGCATTCATATTTGACGCGTGAGTGCCTGGGCTATCTTCTTTGATTGCATAGAAATTGACCCCAGGCTCCATGCCCCTGGGTGTGGTGACAATACAAAATATAGTCGGCAGGCGAGCTACGCTATTCTGCGACAGCTCTTATAAGAAACGGGCATACACTATCTTAAAGTATCTGCCGGACAGTATGTTAATGCGACTATATAATTGTACACTTTTATCAGAACACATTATGAAAACATACCTATTCAAATATACTGAAAATTTTACCACCAAAAAATGAAAATTTTCAGATAAAATTCTGATATTTTTCATATTTCTGCTCAAAACATAGACTGTGGTACTCGTTAGAACCGCCTCGGCGAGGCGGTTCCAACGAGTACCCACAATCTATGTTTTTGAGCAAAACATAACAAGCGTAATGTTTACCCCTGTAAACCCCAGTTTTACTATAAGTGGGGTTTAATGGGGTCAAAACTATAAAGGCTTGTTTTCGTGATGATATCTCTAATAAAGAGCTATGTAAGCTATGGCATTTCCGTACGATATAAAAGTGAGAAAATGCCCCCCCCCCCCCCCCCCCCCCCCACAAAAAAAAATGTTATCAAGCACATTAAATCATATTTATGTAGGATAAAATGTTGATAGAAGTAACGGGAAAAACTACAATCATATTACAGAAACAAACTGAAAAAAAAAAAAAAAAAAAAAAAAAAAAAAAAAAACAAACACACACACACACACGATAAAAAACAAAAAAAAAAAAAAAACAAAAAAAAAAAAACAAAAAAAAAAAAAACCACGAAAATTAAGCTCAGTAATGTGTACCCCAATTTTCATTATATATTATGGGTAATCACAGGGTCTACATTAGATAGACTTGTTAACATAATGGTAGACTGCATCAAAACATTAAAGGGGAACGCAATCTTAAAAAGCATTGTGTTTTAAAGTAAGGAACTTTACAAAAATGAATTTTGACACAAATTTGATCAAAGTCGGTGGAAAATTAAGTAAGTTATAGACAATTGAATATTTCAACATTGGTGGAATGGGCGCCGCCATTTTGAATATTTAATGAGGTTTCATAAGAATTGAAATTCGTTTCATAAAGGTAGTTATTCTAATAAAGTTGGTTTATTTTATGGGAAATGATTGCTTGTCACTAGAATTAAAAGATTATAAAACAATCTGTAGCAAAATTATTCTTATAAACCTTTATATTTTGGTTTGCATATTTAATCTGGGCTGCGTGACGTCACAAAGCCTACAGTATGGCGGTATCTATGATAGACATTTTAAAAAGATATTCAATCCACCATAACTTCCTTAATTCTAGGCCGATTTTGAAATGTCTTGCATCAAAATAAATGGCTTGTTAAGCACTTTAATCCAAGATATACTAACAGTTTATATTGCGTTCCACTGTAAACAAACTTGAATTATTTTATGATCACTAATTATTTATTTATTTATTTATCTTTTTTTATTTTAATTTGCCTTTTTTTTGCAACCGGAGGATGGGACTAAAGGTGCTGGCTAAAGAACAAACAGTGCAGACCCTCATATGACGTTCCTCATGTTAGGATTTTGATTAAGTTGAGGTTTTACCCATTAGGGTCATTCAAGCCCGTCAATCAAGTTACCTAACCATACTTTTCCTTGGCACGCTTATTTACCAGTATTTGTGCACACTCTTTTGCCAGAAACTGACAATTGCCCTTCATGAATCAGCGGAAGGAAGCGAATGACCGTAGAAAATATTTCATGATCAATCTCCACGAAAGAATGTTGCCGGTCCCGGCGGAAATCGAACCCGCGATTTCTTGATCACTAGCTTGGTACGCATCCGACTGAGCCACCTAGGCCTTAGCATGCTTATTGTAACTTACCATTATTATCCTATAATTTTCGGACACCGCACTTATCCGAATTTACTATAGATACCTAAATATAAGAATATCTTAAAGCGTTATCGCACATACGTAAGTTACCATAGTTACCTAGATATTATGAAACGCCTTACCGTACTTATCCGAACAATAGTTTTACCCTAGATATGAGGATTCTAAAAGCATTACCGTACTTATCTTATCTTGCCATAATTACATAAATATTACGATTAATGAAATAAAAAAAACCCTGAAAGGTTACCTTTGGAAACAAAGAACATAAAACCGAACGAAAATGCGGAGACTTGGTTTTATTTTTAACTTCGTAAGACCTTTTCGAAATTTTATCGCAGACACAGTGCCTTGGTAGAAAAATATAGCGTCAGTCTGAAAAACCTGCAACAAGGTATATCGGAACCAGTATTTTACGGTGACTTAGTGGACAGATTAAGAAAAATAGTGGGAAAATCTAACTTTTCGGAGCAATTTAGAAAACTAATTAACCGTTATAAAAGAATTGGCTATAGCCTGGATATTATGCGGCAGACTGCATGCCAAGTTGTCAACCCAATCATTGTTGATGGCTATGCTTCACTCTTTAATTGCACGACGGCGGTTCGGGCCTCAGACTCAATGACGGTCTCTTCGTAAAACTTTAACCAGTGGGTTGGGGCTTGACGATATGTCTTTGGCTTGGCCCGCCGTGGTTCAACTATTGTTTTTCATTAACTCTGGCATACAGTAGAATTAGCCATGAGTACTCGTCTTTGTTTATCATTGTGATTAATTTGAGTTTTACGTTTTCGCTTTGATGCATTGACTGAGTTGGGAGTTTATGCGATATGCGAACCGAATTTTTATGTATTTTTGTATTAAGAGTAGCATCGGGATCCAGGGTGAAGTTGGTTAGCTGTAAAAGTGCTTTAACCCCGCCCTCACCCCCCCCCCCCCCCTTTGGTTTATTCCACTGAACGATCTAAGGCGGTGGTCCCGGTGTTAGTCTTAGTCTTTGTTGCTTTGCTTTGTGGTTTGGATCACTGAGCCCATTCTGGTTATTTTGAAACTCGAATACCGCTTAAGTCGGCGCTAGGGGGCGTATGCAGCCTCGCAAACTACAGTGTTGCATATGAAGAGATTCAATAAAACCGATTTTCTCCGATTTTGTGTCTTCTTTGTTTCCAAAGGCAATCCTTTTTGACTTTTATTTTATTCTACGAGGCGATTTGTTTTATGTCTTACCTTGTGTTATTTTGTTCTTGCGTTTTTCAGTCCTTTTAGCATTGCGATTACCTCGCTTGGGGAAGAGGGAGCTAATCTTAGTGCTTTTCGTACGTTTGTTCGATTTGCGCTTGTTTGGTTTTGTCTGTTTCCTCTTCCTCTTGGAGTCTGGGAAGGGCTGCGGTTTGTGATTGTGGCACTCACAGGACTTTTCTCTTACATTTTTTTTATTAAATCTCTATATACGCAAGTCTTACCTTACTTATGCGAACTTACCAAAGTTACCCTAAATATTTGAATTTTTTAAGCATTATCTACATATTCGGATTTCTAAACGCATTAACGTACTTAATGAGACTGACTGATATTTGGACACCTTTAAGCCTTACCGTACATACCATAATTATCGAAATATTAGGATTTCTAAAACCCTTACTGTTTTACCAAACGTATCCTAACTTACCACATAAAAATATTATTATAAGATACTATGATTTGTAAACGTCTTACAGTACTTATCCTTACCACAATTACCAAAATATTAGGACTTGCAAATTCCTTATCCTTCTAATCTTACTTATCACAATTACCTAAATATTAGGATTTCTAAACGCCTTACCATATTTATCGTAACTTACCACAGTTATCTGAATATATGTTTCTTAAAGCCTTACCGCACTAATCAAAAATTACCACAATAACCTTAATATTATGATTTCTAAAAGCTTTACCGTACGTATCCTTACCATAAATACCTAAACATTAGGATTTCCAAATTCCTTACCATTCTTATCCTAACTTACCATAATTATCTAAATGCCTTACCATACTTATCGTAACTTACCACAATTATCTGAATATTATGATTTCTTAAAGCCTTACCATACGTATCCTGACTTAATACAAATACCTACACATTAGGATTTCCAAATTCTTTACCCTACTTATCCTAACTTACCACAAATACCTAAATACTAGGATTTCTAAACTTCTTACCGTACTTATCCTTACTTATCACTATTACCTGAATATTATGATTTCTAAACGTCTTACCATACTTATCGTAATTTACCACAATTATCGGAATATATGATTTCTAAAAGCCTTACCGCACTAATCAAAACTTACCACAATAACCTTAATATTATGATTTCTAAAAGCCTTACTGTACGTGTCCTTACCACAAATACCTATACATTAGGATTTCTAACAGCCTTATCATACTTATCGTGACTTACCACAATTACCTTAATATAAGAACCTCAAAAAGCCTTACCATACTTATCGTAACTCCCGACAATTACCCAAATATCAGGATTTCAAAACGCCATACCATACTTATCCTAACTTTCCATAATTTCCTAAATATAAGGATTTCTAAACGCCTTACCATACTTATAGAAACTTGCTGAAATTTGGACACCTATAAGCATTACCGTATTTTCGTTATTGACCATAATTACCAACAATATTCAAATAGCTAAAATCCTACCGTACTTACCTTAACTTACCATATTAGCATTATTATCTAAATTTCTTTGAACAAAAGTAAATACATGAACTCAGGAATTGATACAATCAGATCCACATTAAAATAAACGTCAAAAAGATTGTCTTTGGAAACAAAAACAAATTACAGATTAGAAAATGAGAGACTCGGTTTTATTAAGACTCTTCATAAGCAATAATGATGTTTGTAACACTGCTTACGCCCTCTAGCGTATACATGAGCAGAACACCATTTCAAAGATACCACAAAGGGCCCAATGATCCAAAAGTAACAAAATATAATCTGCACTATGGTGAAGTGCGAGGAGGCGTTCTACGGCCGCCACACGGCACCAACACCAGCTGCAGTGTAATAAAATAAACTTAGTCTCCAACACCAAAGGGAAAGACAGGCAAATACAATTAAGCAGCAACAAAATGAGCAGATGGCAATTAGAGTTGGCGTCTCTTTTGCAAAAAAGGTGACAATTCTATTAACCAAACTTAACTGAATTTATCTTAAACTTATACAATTGGTAAAAGAAAACATTAGAAAGTAAAACACTGCATGTCAATTAACAAAAGAGTACCACAATGAAAGGATCGCTAGGAACGGTCAATAATGAATTACGGCGGGGAGTAGGGGAATGACTTAGACTGGCTTTACGGGATCCCAATCCTCGCCCTTAGCCTCCATAGTAGTAAAAACATATATTTGTTCAGTCTGTGTGGAAGTCTTCTAACCCACCCATAAATCATTATTGGCAACAAATAAATCACAGATAAAATCTGCAATGAAGAAAAGAAGTGGACTCGACAGAAACAACGTATTAAGACACTTGGAGAACCCTAGTTTGTCAAACCCAGCACTGGAATACTGGGGCAAAAGAAAATTAACAGTTGAACCCCGTTGAACCGAGAAACAGATTTAAAGTTTCGGCCCAGACCATCTCATGAATAGTTTATAAGTCGGGGCCATCATAGAGTCTCAACCCCGACCCATCGACACGCATTTAAAGAGATAAGCAAAATGGTCAACCGTGATTGGATTTTTCGCTAAGCAAGCAGACTGTTTTATGACATCAGTGTGATACCTCTTTCGTTTATAACATATGCCAATTTTACTAAAATGATCAGATAAATCAGGTTTTCCTACAATTTTCCTAAACTTCTACACTAGCTCACCATAAAATTCAGGCTCCGATACGCACTGTAGCAGGTGTTTTAAGCCCGGTATCGTATTTAGAGAGCAATTCGTATTGTCGACGATAAAAGTTAGAAAAAAACTTTCCTAAGTTTATGATACTGATGCTCCTGTTGGCGAAGTTTGCGGTCAAAGTTTTGTTATGAGTATGGGTCAGCAAATGACTAGACACTTCTGAAAACCGAATATAAGCCTGACTGTTTTTATCGAAACCTACCATAATTGTCCCAGATACTCGGACGTCTAAAAGCCTTACCGTGTTTATCGAAACTTACTATAATCACCCCAGGTATTCGGCGTTTATCGAAATGCACCATTACTTCAAATATTCGGACAACTAAAAGCTTTATCTGTGATTTATCTGTTGTCCGTAATGTTTCATTGATGAGTTAGAAGACCACTACACGGATAGAATAAATATATGTGCTACCACTGTGGATACTGAAGGCGAGGGTTGGGATCCCGTAAAGCTAGCTTAAGCCCCCAGTAATTCATTACTGGCCTTTCCAAGGCGGTTATTTCATTGTGGTACTTTTTTAAATTGTTATCTAGTGTTTCGCTTTCTTATGTTTTTTTCTTTTAATAATTATGTAAGTTAGTTATATATTCAGTTTAGTTTAGGGCAATAAAGTTCCCACTTTTTAAGGAAAGGGTCGCCAACTCTGCTTGCTGTCTGTTTAATTTGTGACTGCTTTATTGTATTTGTTTGTCTTTCCCTTTTGTATTTAGGGCTTGATGTGAATCTGATTGAATCAGTTTCTGCGTTCTCTTTTTTACTTTAGTATGTTTATCGAAACTAACCATAAATACTCCAGGTATTCGGATTTCCAAAGACCATTCTGTGTTTATCCATAATTGCCCCAGATATTTGGACTTCTATAAATCTTTTCTGTGTTTATAAAAATTACCATAATTAAATCAGATATTAGGATTTCTATAGGCCTTTCTGTGTTTATCGAAGCTTACATTAACCGTTATCAAATAATTGGATATAGCCTGGATATTATGCGGCAGACCGCATGCCTGGTTGTCAACCCAATCATTGTTGATGGGTATGCTTAACTCTTTAATTGCACGACGGCGGTTTAGGACTAAGACTCAATGACGACCTCTTCGTAAAACTTTAACCAGTGGGTTGGGGCTTGACGATATGTCTTTGGCTTGGTCCGCCGTGGTTCAACTATTGGTTTTCATTTATTCTGGCATACATGAGTACTCGTCTTTGTTTATTATAGTGATTAATTTGATTTTTATGTTTTCGCTTTGATGTATTGACTGAGTTGGGAGCCTTTATGCGAACCGAATTTTTATGTATGTCTGTATTAAAAGTAGCATCGGGACCCAGGGTGAAGTTGGCTAGCTGTAAAAGTGCTTTAAAACCCCCGATAGTTTTTTTTCTACTGACCGTTCTAAGGCGGTGGTCCTGGTGTTGTTCTTACTCTTTGTAGCTCTTTCTGTTTTTTTTTTTTTTTTTTTTTTTTTTGTTTTTTTTTGTATGTGTTGTGATGCTAGCATTGTGGTCAGCGTCTTCAATAGCTGCCCACTTTGCTTTCTGTTTTACTAGTTGTTTTGTGATGCTAGCATTTTGGTCACTTTCAACAGCTGCCCGTTTTGCTTTCTGTTTTATTTGGTGTGATTAAGAGTGGCAGCGGGACCCAGGGTGAAGTTTGCTAGCTGTAAAATTGCTTAAACCCCCCGGTGGTTTACTCTACTGACCGTTCTTAGGTGGTGGTCCCGGTGTTAGTCTTGCTCTTTGTTGCTTTGTGGTTTATTCTACGAGGCGTTTCGTTTTATGTCTAACCTTGTGTCATTTTGTTCTTGTGTTTTTCAGTCCTTTTAGCATTGCGATTACCTCGCTTTGGGAAGAGAGAGCTAATCTTTGTGCTTTTGGTACGTTTGTTCGATTTGTGCTTGTTTGGATTTGTCGGTTTCCTCTTCCTCTTGGTGTCTGAGAAGGGCTGCGGTTTGTGATTGTTGCACTCCCTGGACTTCTCTCTTACCTTTTTTTATCATAATTGTCCCAGATAATCGGACTTCTAAAAGCCTTACCGTGTTTATTTAAAATTACCATAATTACCCCAAGTAGTCGGACAACGAAAAACCTTACAGTGTCTATCTTTATCGAAACTTGTCATAATTACCCTAGGTATTCAGACTTCTCAAAGATGCACTACGTTTATCAAAACTTACGATGATAACCCCAGATATACGGACTTCTAAAAGCCATGTTATTGCTATGAAAACTAGATATTCGGTCTTCTAAACGCCTCGCTGTGTTTTAGCGATACATATTTTTTAACTTCTAAAAGCCTTACTGAGTTTATTGAAATTTACTCTAATAAACACAGATACTTGGACGCTAGAGGGCGTAAGCAGTTTTGCAAACTTCATTACTTCGTATGAAGAGTCTCAATACAACCGAGACTCCCATTTGCTAATCCGTAGTGTGTAATTTGTTTCCAAAGGCAATCTTCTTGACGTTTATTCTAAAAGCCTCACTGTATGTACCAAAATTAATCATAATTCTCAGATATGTTGACTTCTAAATGCCTTACCGCATTTATCGAAACTTACTATGCCCCAGTTATTCGAACTTCTAAAAGCCTTACTGTGTTTATTCAAACTTACTAAAATTACCCTAGAAATTCGAACTTCTTAAGGGCTTATTGTGTTTATGGAAACTGACAGCAATTACCACAGATAATCAGGCTTCCAAAAGCCTTACTGTGTTTATGGAAACTTAGAACAGAATTGCTACATATATTCTGATTTCTATAAGCTTTACTGTGTTTATCAAAACTTACCATGATTTTCCCAGATGTGCGGACTCTTAAAACTCTCACTGTGTTTATTGAAATTTACGATAATTACCCCAGCTATTCCAACTTCTACAAGCCTCACTGTGTTTATCGTAACTTACCATTCAAACCCCAGATATTCGGATGTTTAAACGCATTACAATGTTTATCAAAACGTTCTATAACTACACCAGATATTGTGTTTATCGAAACTAATCATAATTGCCCCAGATATTCGGACCTAAAAGCCTTACTGTGTTTATCGAAACTTACCATAATTACTCCAGATATTCGTACTTCTTAGACTGTGTTTATCGAAACAGCTTTTGCATCAGATATTCGGACATTTAAAAGCGTTATAGTTTTTATCAAAACGTACTATAACTACACCAGACATTTAGACTTGAAAAATAAACGTCAAAAAGAATGCCTTTGGAAACAAAGAACACACTACAGATTAGAAAATGGGAGTCTCGGTTTTATTGAGACTCTTCATAAGCAGTAATGAAGTTTGCAACACTACTTACGCCCACTAGCGTATACATGAGCAGAACTCCACTTTCAAATGTACCATAATGGGCCCAATGATCCCAAAGGAAATGAAATATAATCTGCACTATGGTAAAATACGGGGAGACGTTCTACCGCCGCCACACGGCACTAATACCAACCTGGCGTTGAAAAAGCCTCGCTGTATTAATCGAAACTTACCATAACTGCCCTAGCTATTTTAACTTGTAAACGAATTACCCTGTTTATCGTAACTTACAATTATTATCCCAGATATTTTGACTTATAAAAGCCTTACTGTCTTCATGGAAACTTACCATAAGCCATACTGTGTGTATTGGACTTGCCATAATTGTCCCAGATATTCGGACTTTCGGAAGCCTTACTCTGTTTATTGTACCTCTCAATAATTATCCCAGACATTTGGCCTTCTTAAAGCCTGACTGAGGTTATCGAAAATTAGTGCAGATTATATTTCATTTCTTTTGGGATCATTAGACCCATTGTGGTATATTTGAAAGTGGAGTTCTGCTCATGTATACGCTAGAGGGCGTAAGCAGTGTTGCAAACTTCATTACTGCTTATGAAGAGTCTCAATAAAACCGAGACTCCCATTTTCTAATCCGTAGTGTGCTTTTTGTTTCCAAAGGCAATCTTTTTGACGTTTAATTTACATAAATTGCCCAAGACATTCTGACTTCTAAAATCCTTACCGTGTTGATAAAAACTTACCAGAGTTACCCTAGATATTCGCACGTCTAAACGCCTTACGGTATTTATCGACACTTGGCATAACCATCTCAGATATGCAGACTTTTAAACGCCTTACTATGTTAATAAAAACTTACCATAACTACCCCAGATATGCGGATTTGTAAAAGCCTTAATGTGTTTATAAGAACTTACCATAATTACCCCAGATATACAGACTTTTAAAAGTCTTACTGTGTTTATAAAAACCTAACCATAACTACCCCAGATATTCGCACATCTAACCACCTTATGGTGTTTATCGACACCTGGCACCCCAGATATTCGGACTTCTAAAAGCCTTACCTTGTACATCGAAATAAACCGTAGTTACACCAGATATTCGGACTTTAAAAAGGCTTATATATACAGTAGAATTAGCCATGACTACTCGTCTTTGTTTATTATAGTGATCAATTTGATGTTTATGTTTTCGCTTTGATGCATTGACTGAGTTGGGAGCCTTTATGTGAACCGAATTTTTATGTATTTTTGTATTAAGAGTTGCATCGGGACCGAGGATGAAGTTGGCTAGCTGTAAAAGTGCTTTGAACCCCAGTGATTTACTCTTCTGGCCGTTCTAAGGCGGTGGTCCCGGTGTTAGTCTTACTCTTTGTTGTTTTGTGGTTTATTCTGTGAGCCGATTTGTTTTATGTCTTACCTTGTGATATTTTGTTCTTGTATTTTTTGCATTGCGATTGCCTCGCATGGGGAAGAGAGAGCTAATCTTAGTGCTCTTCCTACGTTTGTTCGATTTGTGCTTGTTTGGTTTTGTCTGTTTCCTCTTCCTATTGGCGTCTAGGAAGGGCTGCGGTTTGTGATTGTGGCATTCCCTGGTCTTTTCCCTTACCCCTTTTTACCGTGCACATCGAAACTAACCGTAATTACCCTAGAAATTAGGGACCTCAAAAACTCCTACTGTATTCATCAAAACTAACCAAATTTGCCCCAAACATTTTAATTGCTAAATGCTTTCTGTGTTTGTCGAACCATCATCTGTTCGGACTTCTAACAACCTAACTAGGTTAACAGAAACTAACCATATTTGGCTCAGATATTCGAATTTTTTTAAAAGCCTTACTGTGTTAATCGAAACTTTCCATAATTGCCCGAGGTACTCGAACGTCTAAAAGCCTTACCATATTTCATTAAACGCACTACTTCTGCCCCAGATATTCGAACTTCTAAAAGCCGTAATGTGTTTATTGAAACACCATAATTGCACCAGATATTCGGACTTAAGAAAGCCGTATTATTTCTTAACACTAACCATAACTTCACCAGATATTTTGACCTATTAAAGCCCTTACTGTGTAAATGGAAACTAGCCATAATTACCCCAGAAATTCGGACTTCAAAAAACCTTTCTGTGATTATCGAAACGTACCATAAATGCCCTAGATATTCGGATTTCTAAAAGCCTTACTATGGTTATCGAAACTTATTGTATTTACCCAAGATATCCGGTCTTCTAAACGCGTTACTGTGCTATCGAAAAAAGGTAAGAGAAAAGTCCAGGGAATGCCACATTCACAAACCGCAGTCCTTCCCAGACACCAAGAGGAAGAGGAAACAGACAAAACCAAACAAGCGCAAATCGAAATTAAAAGGATTGAAAACACAAGAACAAAATAACACAAGGTCAGTACATAATTGCCCTACATTTTTTTAACTTCTAAAAGCCTTACTCTGTTTATTCAAATGAACCCAACTACCCCAGATATTCGGACTTCTAAAAGCATCAATGTGTACACTGCTTAAAATTGTTATCCAGACTTCTAAATACCTTACCGTGTTTATCTAAACATACCATGCCCCAGTTGTTCGGACTACTGAAAGCCTTACTATGTTTTTTCAAACACCTAAATTACCCCAGAACTTCGGACTTCTAAAAGCCTTACTGCGTTTATGGAAATTTAAGACAATGACCCACAACTATTTGGACTTCTAAAAGGCTTACTGTGTTTATAGAAACTAACCATAATTACTACAGATATTCGGATTTCTATAACCCTTACTGTATTTATCGATACTTACCATAATTGCCCCATTGCGGACTGAAAACCCTTACTGTGTTTATTGAAACTACCGATAAATATCCCAGATATTCGAACTTCTACACACCTTACCGTGTTTATCGTAACTTACCATTATTATCTGAGATATTCCGACGTTTTAACGGCTTTTATCAGAATTTTTTAACAGCATTTATCTAAACGTTTTTAGCAGCTTTTATCTAAATTTTTTAACAGCATTTATCTAATAGCATTTATCATAACTACACCAGATATTGTGTTAATCGAAAGTTATCATAATTGCCCCAGATATTCGAACTTCTAAAAACCTTACTGTGTTTTTCGAAACTTACCATAATTACTCCAGATAATCGTACTTCTAAACATCTCACTATCTTTATCGAAAAAGCTTTACATCAGATATTCGGACTTCTAAAAGCGTCACAGTTTTTATGAAACCGTACCGTAACTACACCAGATATTTGGACTTCTAAAAGCCTTACTATGTAAATCGTAATTTACCATAACTGCCCTAGATATTCGAACTTCTAAAATAACTACCGTGTTTATCGTAACTTACACTTAATACCCCAGATATTTTGACTTCTAAAAGCCTTAATGTGTTCTTTGAAACTTACCATAAACCATACTGTGTTTATTGAACTTACCATAATTGCCCAAGATATTCAGACTTCCGAAGGCCTTACACTGTTTATTGTAACTATCACAATAATTACCTCAGATATTTGGACTTCTGTAAGCCTGACTGAGGTTATCGAAAATCACTTTAATTGTCCTAACATACCATATCGATCCTAAATATTCGAATTGCTAATAGACTGTCTGTGGTTATTGTAACTTATCGTTATTTACTGAACTATAATGACATTTTAAAGACTTTTCGTACTTATTATAACTTATTATATTACGTATAAGTCTTCGGACTTCAAAAAGCCAGAAGCCTTACCGCATTTATCTTAACTTACCATGATTTATCGTAATATTTTGGCTTCTCAACGTATTTTTGTAAATGGCGTATCTTACTATATTTACCCTTAAAATTCAGATTCCTGATAGCTTTATCAAACTCACCGAAACTTATCATAATTACTCCAAAAATTCTGACTTCAAAATACTTACTTAATTGCTATATGTTTCCTGAAACATTTCCCTTCTACATACCATAATTTACCATAATTACACTTAGTATACGGACTTCTAAAAATCTTACGGAACATATGGTAACTTAACATAACAATTTTTATTTCGTCGGACTTCTAAAAGCCTCGTCGTACTTACTGTAACTTACAATAATTACCCTAGATATAAGTATAACTAAAATTCTTGTCGTACCTATTGTAATTTACTATATTACCATAACTCTTTGGATTTCTGAATGTCTTACAACAGTGACCATAACCTCCATTATCGTAACTTACCTTTGCTACCCTAAATATTCGTACTGCCTAACACCTGACCATGTTCCATGTAACCATAATTGTCCTTAGTATACGATCTTCTAAAAGCCTTACCCGACCTATCGAAACTTACCATATTACTCTAAATAATGGGACTTCTAAAGGACTTGTCCCTCTGATCGCAGCTCACAAGAATTGCTCTCATATCTTAGGGCTTCTAAACGCCTTGCCATACTTAATGTAAATTACCATATACCCTTGAATTGACTGATTTCTAAAGGCCTCGACGTAGTTATCGTAACTTATCATAATTACAATAATAATCGGATTCCTGAAGGTCTTAATGTACTAGTCGTAGCTTACCATAAATATTTTAAGTTTTCAAACTTCCAAAGACCTTAACTTGCTTATCACTGCTTACCTTAAATATCATAACTATATGGACCGAAAAACATTACCGTACCTACCTTGGATTAATATAATGACTCTTACAATTCGGACTTCTAAAAGCCCTACAATCCCCATCGCATCTTATCAAAATTACCCAAACGACCCATTTATTCGGATGTTTAAAAGCCTAATGTCCTTATCGTAGCCAAGAATTGCCCTAAATATTTTACCTTATTAAAGCCGCGCCTTACATATTATAACTTATCATAGTTAAAGCGAATAATGACTTCTTAAGGTCTTCTTTGTTTCCAAGGGCAATCTTTTTGACGTTTATTTTACTACACTGCAGCTGCTGTTAGTGACATGTGGCGGCGGTAGAACGTCTCCCCGTACATCACCATAGTGCAGATTATATTTCATTTCCTTTAGGATCATTGGGCCCATTGCGGTATATTTGAAAATGGAGTTCTGCTCATGTATACGATAGATGGCGTAAGCAGTGTTGCAAACTTCATTACTGCGCATTAAGAGTCTCAATAAAACCGAGCTCTCATTTTCTGATCTGTAGTGTGTTTTTTGTTTCCAAGGGCGATCTTTTTGACGTTTATTCCAAAACATATCGTAGCCTAATATTTGAATTTCTGAAAGCTTAGTCTCAGGTGTTGTAATGGACCAAATGCTCGGACTATGAAAAACTTATCGTGCTTATTGTAACTTACCCTAAATGGCCCTGGATATTTTGACATCTAAACCATTACCATACTTCTCATAACTTACCAGAATTACCCTAAACATTTTGACCTTAATCCTTACCTTACTTCGTAAACTGCCATTATTACCTTTAATATTTGGACCTACCGTACTTTTGTCTTATTTTGTCATAATTACACTAAATATTCGGGTTTTTGTAAGCATCATCGTAACATACCATAATTCCCATAAATATTTAGACCTTAAAAGTTCTACCATTATTGTCTTAAATTACCATAATTACCCTAATTATTTGGACTAAAAGCCTTGCCTTACTTCTCGTAACTTACCATTATTACACTAAATATTTGGAATCTGAAAGCCTTTCCGTACTTATCGTCACTTACCAGAATTACACGAATATTTGGACTTCTAAAACCCTTATCGTACTTGTTGTAACTTACCAGATTTACACTAAATATTTGGACTTCTTAACGCCTTACCGTACTTGTCATTACTTACCGTAATTACTGTAAATATTTGAATTTCTAAATGCCTTACTGTACTTGTCTTAAATTACCATAACCACACTACATATTTGAAATTCTAAAAGCCTTACCGTACTGTTATTTATAATAATTATATTTAATATTTGGACTCTAAAAGCTTTACTGCACTCTTCCTAAATTACTATCATTTGACTAAATACTGGACTGGAAAAGCTTTGTCTAGTTTAATAATTCACCTGAGCACGGAGTGATATAAATCCTTTCCGTATTTGTATTCCTACAAATTGAACAAGTTGACGGAACTGGCTAATGGTGTATTGCAAAGGCACTGGATTAAATACAGATAATACAAGCTAATCTTGTCTGTACTTTATGCTCACACAATTCTGTCTGAACTTTCGTAGGGGATTGGATTTACTTTCAAGGGAAGCAACTGACAGAATTGTTTTGGCTCCTTCCAAAACGGGTCTACACTTAAAGAAAAGAATTATTTCCTTTTTAAGAAGACCCTGCACACTAGGGCTTGTTGAGAAGAAAAACCTACAGGAAGTTGCAAAAGTTTTGACCCTTTTCAAAAAAAGGTGGAATGTACTAGGCGTTATCCAGTCCCTCAATATAAATGCAACTTTACCTTATTAACTACTGCATTCATGACGATCTTGGAAATATTCACAATTTTGTGAAGATATATGTATTTCAAAGTCGCAGCCTTACAGAACCCAAAATGTGAGATGTTAAAATATTTTTTTTTCTTTCTAAAAGGCAGATTTTAATCATAATCACAATTGTGTGTACGAGGATAAGAAATAATTGTTATTGATTTTTTGCTTAACGGCCTTGGTGGTTTCAACAAAAATATTCCAATGTAACGACGTTTATAAAGTGTTGTTAGTATTGAATAACATACCGTCAAAATTGTATCTATTACTGTTTTCCAGAACTTTTATCCAAGCCTTTTAACCCATTGTAGATTGAACGAACTCCCCCACACTATATATTGGAAGTACAATTTTGATTTTAGGTATATCAAGCTAAGTGATTAAGATCTTCCTAAAAAATGATTAAACTATTTGCAAACAGTGGAGACCCTGGTCAGACACCGCGTTCTGCGGCGTCTCATCTGAGTCTCCACTATTTGCCAATTACTGGTTATGGGGTCTCGAGCAAGACTACAATGGGTTAAATTATACACTTTAGTGAAAAGACCACTGTTTAGTCTATTGCTCCACTTGTTCCTTCGCATTAACTCTAACATTAAATATCAGATACTCAATTAGCCAGCACCAATTTACTCAGTTATTCCTCCACGGACCATCATTCAGCACTGTTACGGACAGAATGACCACTCGATGAATTTATAGTCTATCAATGACAACTTCCCACTCACTCTCCCTCACTCTCATTCACTACTCAACCACTCATCCGCCCATTTACTAACTCATTAACATTTTTTTTAGATTTTACGTTAAGTTTATATATTTAGTTTATTTCTTAGGAACTATAAGGTCTATATAAATGGACTTATTTCTAATGAAAAGGCCTACATTAATGATGACGAGAAGCGTCGGGTGGCCCAGTGGTCAGTGCTCCTGACTGAATCGCATGGTCCCCGGTTCGAATCCCGCTGGAGGCGGTATTCAGTTGGTGACGCTTTATTACATTTCATTTTAATCATTGCATCGTCTAGATGTGACTTTTGTAATGTTGATAGGGATGTAAAGCGCCAATTATGATAATGTTTTGCTGTTTGCACTTCTTTCAATATTATTTATATAGAAATGATGACATGGTGATAATAGAATAGCTTCGTGCAATGAAGCGGCCAAGAGTTATGAACTGAACACCGCCCCTAGCGGGATTTTCACTCGGGACATCGTGATCCCTGGCCAGGGCTGCTAACTGCTCGGCATTCTAGGGAAAGTTTCGTAATTTTTTTTTATTATTATTATTTTCATAGGACCAATGTCAGCTGCAACTTAATATTAACTGATATAAAAAAGAAATTTGTAACATGAAAACAATGAAGGTCTAGTGGGTAATACTCGTTTCTCGTGTTTTGTCCCGTTCGTTGTCTTATGATTGTGTTTAGTGGGTCCTGTCTAGCATTGTGGTTACAACGTTGTGGAAGAGGGCTCTTCACTACGAAAACACACCTATTCAAATATATTGAAAATTTTACCACCAAAAACTGAAAGTTTTCAGATAAAAATTCTGATATTTTTTCATATTACTTCTCAAAACATAAAGTTGGTACTCGTTAGAACCACCTTGCCGAGGCGGTTCTAACGATTACCCATGATCTATGTTTTGAGTAAAAATAAGAAAAATAATGCATACCCCTGTAAATCACAGTTTACTGTATAAAAGTGGGGTTTAAGGGGGGGGGGGGTCAAAATTATATAGGAATGATTTCGTGATTTGTTGCTTTGATTATCTTTGGTTTATGGCTTGTGTACTGTCTGTCTTGGTTTGTTTGCTTTTCCTCCTGGTGCCTTTGGTAGGCTGTGTTCTGTGATCGTGGTTTTTCCAGGACATCTATTATGTTTTATGACTGGGTACATATATTAACAACGTTGTGCCGTTTAACAGAATAAATATGTCACTGCGACCTATATTATTACACAGTTAACCTACTTTATACAAGAAAATATTTGTATCCCTTACCAAATGTAGGTCACTGTGACATATTTTTATCGTTGAACTACTTTGCATGCATGCCTCTTGTTTTATCTCTTTAATACTGTATATTAAATGGCCAGTGCATATTTCATGCTGTTTCGCCTCGCAAGTTTAGTATATGGATAGATATGATGACCTACCAATGTAGGTCACTGACCAATATTTTGACATCTAAGTTGCTGTATTAAAAATTATCCGAGTCATAGCTCCTACTTTGACCGCTGACTCACTATAAAACATATCGGGTGCAGAGCTCCTGTAGTGCTTGACCCAAGCTTTACAAATTATATGTATGAGTACATTTATTTCAGTTTTGTGATTTCTACAAAAACGCAGGTTTCTGTAATCATAGCATCGACCTCTAGTCTGCTTCATACAAAACACTTTACTATTGTACCATATGGTCTAAACTCAACAATTTGAGTACCTTTTTCCTAGAACCAGTAGTAGGTCAATTTGTTTTTGTTGACCTCTGACTAATTGTATACATAAAATAATGTATGGTACCTCCTGTATATTCTTGCTTAGGCTTCTCAAATGTGTTGTATAGTTACAGCTATTGACAATGTTGTGCCATGTATCAAATGTATGTCACTGCGCCCTTTACGTTGACCTCAGAATTATGTTACATAAAACAATGTACAGTGCCTATATTCTGTCTAAGGCTTCTCAAATCTGTTGTATAGTGACAGCTATTGGCAATGCTGTATCATGTTTCAAATGTAGGTCGCCATGAATTACATGTTGACATAAGATCTTATCTTTTCTCGACATATCTCCAATACTCTTAGGTAAAAACTGGCCAGATTTGTTGTATGACGACAATTATTGAAGCCACCGTGCCCCGAAATCCAGCCGGTCTCTATATTCTATAGACCTTATCAACATTATAGATAAAACTGTTATAGTCTATACTTTCCACATTTGGAGTTTGGAATACATATATTCAAAACAAAGCTGTTTGTAGTAAAGATAATTAAATGGTGAACTACATGTTGATCTTGGGCAGCAGACTCGATGCGTAGGTTGGTATGGTGATGATTCTGTAAATGGACGATCGCTACAAAAGCAGCTGATGATTAACTCAACATGTCCTTGTGTCCATTCTGTGTATGAGCAGTGTTGAAAGAAGTTTGGTGTAGTGACGACCGAGTGAACAGATGACTGCTAAGGGAGCACGTGATGATTCTTTGAACGAGTGTTTGTAGTATTTTTGTGAGCAGTGGTGTGTGTAGTCTGGTGTAGTGATGAGCTAATAGATGATGGCTTATCTAATACCTGTGGATTTACTCATCAAATGTTTGTGATCATGCTGTGGGCAGTGTTGAGTGAAGTTTGGCGCAATGATGACTGGATAAAGAGATAATGGCTATGTAGGTACCTCTAATGGTAAGCAGTGCTGAGTGAAGGCAGACGCAGTAATGACTGATTAAATGTATGATAGCAAAAGAAGTACCTAATGATTTACTCATAGAGTTATGATTATTCTATTTGTGAGCAGAGGTAGATGTAGGCTGGTGTAGTAACGACTGAATAAATGGATGATGACTAGGATAGTACCTAATGATTCACTTAACGAGTGCTTGTTACGATTCTGTTTATGGTCAGTGCTGAGTGCAGATTGGTGTAGTGATAACTGAGTAAATGGAGGATGGCTAAGGTTGTATCTGATGATTCATTTAGCTAGTGTTTGTGGCCAATATGTTTGTAAGCGATGTTTAGTAGCTGTTGGCGTAGCGGACCGAGGAAATGGATAGTGGTTCAGGTAGTTACTCAAAGAGTGTCTGTAGCCATTCTGTTTATGAACAGTGTTTGATGTACCTTGTTGTAGCAATGATTGAGTAAATAGATGATGGCTAAGGTTGTATCTGATGAGTCATTTAGCTAGTGTTTGTGGGCAATATGTTTGTAAGCGGTGTTTAGTAGCGGTTGGCGTAGCGGACCGAGGAAATGGATAGTGGCTCAGGTAGTTACTCAAAGAGTGTCTGTAGCCATTCTGTTTATGAACAGTGTTTGATGTACGTTGTTGTAGCAATGATTGAGTAAATGGATGATGGCTAAGATTGTACCTGATTAGTAACTCTACTTGTGGCCATTCAGATTGTGGGCACTGTTGAGTGAAGTTTGGCGTAGTGATGATTGAGTAATTGGATGATGTCTAAGTTAACACCTGATGATTTTTTTCAACGAGTGTATGTGACCATTCAGGTTGTGGGCAGAGTTTTGGTGTAGGTTGTTGTAGTAATGAGTGAGTAAATGCATGATGGTTGAGTCAGTACTTGATAATTCACTCAAATAGTGTATGTGGTCATTTGCGAGCAGTATTGAGTGCATGCAGATGAAATAATAACTGAGTGGATGGATGATGGCTATGGTATTACCTGATTTTTCACGCAACTAGTGTTTGAAGACATTCTGTTTCTAAGTAGAACTGAGTAAATGAATGATCGCTAAACCAGAACCTGATGATACACTCGGAGTATTCGCGACCACTTTGTTTTTAGAAGTGTTGAGTGAAGGTAGATGTTGTGATGACTGCGTTAATGGTTAATGGCTAAAGTCATGCGTGATGATTCACTTTGTCTGAATGAAGAGTAGCATCGGGACCCGGGGTCTAGTTGGCTGGCTGTGATGGTGCTTTAAACTCCCGGTGATTTGCCCTGCTATCCGTTCTGGGGCGGTGGTCCCGGTGTTGGTCTTACTCTTTGTTGCTTTGTGATTTCTTCTGCGTGGCGGTTTGTTTTATATCTTGCCTTGTGTTGTTTTGTTCTTGTGTTTTTCAGTCCTTTTGGCGTTGCGATTGCCTCGCTTGGGGGCGGGGGCGGGGGTGGGCGGGGCAGGAACTGGTCTTAGTGCTTTTCGTACTTTTGTTCGGTTTGCGCTTGTTTTGTTTTGTCTGTTTCCTCATCCTCTTGGTGTCTGTGGTGTGGGGGCAGCGATTTGTGATTATGGAACTCCATGGACTTTTTTCTCTTATCTTTTTTTAACGAGTATTTGTGACTATTCTGTTTATGAGCTGTGTTGAGTGAAATTTGGTGTAGTGATGACCGAGTTACTGGATGGTTGCTAACGCATGATACTTCACTCAAGCGAGTGTTTGTGGCAACTGAGATCAGAACTGAATGTTGGAAGATGCAATGATGACCGAGTAAATGGATTTTGGCTAGGCTAGTACTTGATGAGTGTGTATTGAGAAGTGTTGAGTGAAGGTAGATGTTGTGATGACTGAGTAAATGGATGATGGCTAAAGTCATATATGATGATTCACTCAACGAGTGTTTGTGGCTATTCTTTTTATGAGCTGTGTTGAGTGAATTTGTTGTAGTGATGACCGAGTTACTGGATAGCTGCTAACGCAGTATGTGATTCTTTACTCAGCGGGTGTTTGTGGCCATCCAGATCAGAACTGAGTGTAGGTAGATGCAGTGATGACCGAGTAAATGGGTTTTGGCTAAGCTAGTGCTTGCGGATTTTGTCTCTGTGAAAAGTAGCTGACGATTCATGTAATGAATGTAGATTAGTGTAGTAAAGACTGAGTAAATGGATAATAGCTAAGGTAATACCTGATGATTCACTCAAATAATGGTTGTGCTCATTCTGTTTTTAGCAGTGTTGAATGTAGGTTGGTGTAGTGATGACTGAGCTAATAGATGATGGCTAAGGTAGTACCTGATGATTCACGCAACGATATTTGAGGCTATTCTGTTTGTGATCAAATGTTGAGTGTAGTTTTCGTTTAGATGACCGAAGAAACAGATGATGGTAAATTTTGCATTTGACTATACAGTCAACAAGTGTTTGATTGAAGGTAGTTGAAGTGATGACTGAGTAAATGGATGATGGCTAAGGTAGCACCTGACGATTCGGTCAGCAGGTGTTTGTGGTCATTCTGTTTGTGAACAGTATTGAGTGAAGGTAAATGTAATAAAATCTGAGTAAATACATGATAAGGACATCTGATGATTCACTTAACGAGTGTTTTAGGCGATTCTGTTTGTGAGCAATGTTGAGTGTAGTTACGTGTAGTAATGACAGAGTAAATGGATGATTGCTTACCTACCAGCTGATGCTTAAATCAAGTAGTTTTAGTGGCCATTCTTTTTGTGAGCAGTGTTAAGTGTAGGTTAGTGTAGTAAAGACTGAGTAAGTGTATGATGGCTAAGGTATAACATGATGCTTCCCTCAACAAGTGTTAGTGGTTATTCTTTTTGAGAGCTGGGTTGAGTGTATGTTTGTTTAGTGATGACTGAGTAAATGAATGAAGGAAGATGTAGTTATGACTGAGTAAACGGAAGAAGGCTAAGGTAGTACCTGATGATACCCTCAACGAATGTTAGTGCATTCTGTTTGTGAGTAGTGTTGAGTGTACGTTAGTGTTATGATGACTGACTAAGTGGATGATGGCTAAGGTGTTACCTGATGAGTCACTCACATGCGTTTGTTGCCATTTTGATTTTGAGCAGTGTTGAGTAAAGTTTGGTGTAGTGATGACTGAGTAAATGGATGCTGGCTAAAGGAGTACCGGATGAGTCACTCAATAAGTGTTTGTGGCGATTCAGTTTTTCATCAGTGTTGAGTATAGTAAGGTGTAGCGTTGACTGAGTAAATTGATGATGGATTAGGTAACCCCTAATGATTTGACTCTACAAATATATGTGGCCATTCAGTTCTTCAACAGTGTTGAGTTGTGGTAATGACAAAGTAAATGGAAATAAGACTAAGATAGCACCTAATAATATATCCTGTTTGTGAGCAGTGTTGAGAGTAGGTAGCTGTAGCGATGACCGAGTAAATGGAGACTGGCAAAGGTAGTACTTAACGATTCACTCCACTCGTTTGTTTAGCCATTCAGTTTTTGAGCTGTGTTGAATGTAGGTAGTTGTAGTGATGATTCAGTAAATTGAGGATGGCAAAGGTAGCAAGAAGTATTTGTGACAATTCTGTTTGTGAGCAGTGTTGAGAGCAGATAGGAGTATCAATGGCTGAGTGAATGAAGGGTTACTAAGCTAGCAGCTGATAATTCACTTAACAAGTGTTGTGTAGCCATTTTTGTGAGTTCTGTCGAGTGAAGGTAGGTGCATAAATGAGTGAGTAATAGATGATGGATATGGTAGTACCTGATGAATCACTCAACAAGCGTCTGTAGTCATTCTAATTGTGAGCTGTGTTGGGCGTATGTAGATGTAGTGATGACAGAGTAAATTGAGTATGGCTTAGATGGCGCATGAAAGTGTTAGTTGTCCTTCTTTTTGAGTAGTGTTGAGTGTAGGATACTGTAGTGATAACAGCTGCTGGATTAGGTAGAGAATTCATTCAACGAGTGATTGTGGCCAGTCTTTTTGTGAGCAGTGTTGAGTTGTTTAGTGTGGTGATGACTGAGTAAATGAATGAAGGCTTGGATAGCACCTGATGAGTCAATCAACCAGTGTTTGTGGCCATTCTGTTTCTGAGCAGTGCTGAGTATAGGTTGGTGTAGTGAGACTGAGTAAATAGATGATTGCTAAGGTAGCACCTGATGTTTGACTCTACAAGTTTTTGTGGTCATTCTGTTCTTGAGCAGTCCTGGGTGTAGGTTGTTTTAATAACCACTGAATAAATGGATGATGGATAAGGTAACACCTGATTATTCACAACAAGTATTTGTGGCCGTTTTGTTCTTAAGCAGTGTTGCATGAAGGTAAAAGTAGTGGTGATTGAGTAAATGGAGGATGGCTAAGGAGCACCTTATAAATATGATAAATACTTAATAAGTATTTGTGGCTGTTCTGTTCTTGTGCAGTGTTGAGTGAAGGTAGGAGTAGTGATGACTGAGTATTTGGAGGATGGCTTAGTAGTACCTGACGATTCTTTCAGCGAGCATATGTGGTCATTCAATTTGTTAGCAGTGTTAGTATAAGTAAGTGTAGTGATGACTACGAAAATGGTGGATGACTAAGTAAACACCTGATAATGCACTCAATAAGTGTTCGTGGCCATTCTATTAGTAAGCAGTGTTTAGAGAAATAAGGTGTAGTGCTAACTGGGTAAATGGACGCTGGAAAATGAAGTTCCTGATGATTTGCTCAACTAGATTTTGTGACCATTCTGTTTTAGAGCAGAGTTGAGTGTAGGCAGGTGTAGTAATGACTGAGTAAATGAGGGATACTAAGGTAGCACCTGATAATTCACTTAGAAAGTATTTGTTGTCATTCTGTTTGTGAGCAGTGTTGAGTCTAGGTAGGTGTAACGATGATTGAGTAAATGGAGGATAGCTAAGGTTGTGTCTTACGATTCACTCAACAAGCATTTGTTGCCATTCTATTTAAGAGTAGTGGTGAGTGTAGGTAGGTGTAGTAATGACTGAGTAAATGGAGATACTAAGGTAGCATCTGACAATTCACTCAACAAGAGTTTGTGGCTATTCTGTTTGTGAGCAATGTTGAGTGTAGGTAGATTTTGTAATGACTAAAAATGGACGATGGCTAAGATTATTCACTCAACGAGAGTTTTTGGCCATTCTGTTTCTGAGGAGTGCTGAGTGTAAATACGCGTAGTTATGACTGAAAAAAATGGACGATGGGTAAGGTAGAAACTGATGGTTCACTTAACAAGTGTTTGCGATCTTCCTGTTTGTGAGCAGCATTGAATAAATATTGATGTAGTAATGACTGAATAAATAGATGAAGGCTACGTAAGTACCTGATAGTTCCCTCAGCAAGTGTTTGTGGACGTTCTGTTTGTGACCAGTGTTGGGAGTAAGTAGGTTGAGTAATAACTTGATATGGGAGCACCTGACAATTCACCATTCAGTTTATGGATAGTGCTGGGTGTACGTAGGTGAAGTGATGATATAGTAAATGGATGACGGCTAAGATAGCAACTGATAGTTCACTCATCAAGTATTTGTGGTCATTCTGTTTGTGAGGCGTGTTCAGTGTAGGCAGGTGTAGTGATGAGTAAATGGAGGATGGCTAAGGTAGCATCTGGTGATTCACTCAAGAAGTGTTTCTGATCATTCTGTTGGTGAGGAGGGTTGAGTGAAGGTAGGTGTAGTAATGACTGAGTAAATGAATGATGGCTAAGGTAGTATCTGTTGATTCACGGAATTAGTGTTTGTGGCTAGTCTGTTTGTGAACAGTGTTAATTAAAAGATGTGTAGCTATGACCAAGTAAATGGAGGTATGGCTAAGTATCAACTGATGATTCTCTTAACATGTAATTCTTTGATCTAGTTAGTAATGACATAACAGTGGACCTACGAGTTAGAGGACTGCTTAGGAAGCAACAGTTTACACAGCAATTATCCAATGTGGAAACAAGCTAATACTTTTATGAATTATAATTTAGTATAACATGAACTGCTAAAACACATTCCTAGGGTACACAGTCCAATATAAATTCCCATACAAGCCCGCTGCTGACTCTAACTTGACCGAACCACGCGTGCTTGTCAGTAATAAGGAGATGAACTTAAAACTTAAAAAGAATTTTGCAGCTTTACCTTCTACTGGCGTTCATTCTCAGATACTTCTTGAAGGAAAACACTTGGTAGACTTGAAGCCATTTTTCACAAGGAAGAATTCCTTTTTTGTTTTATATCACGTCAAGCCTTCATGAAAAGGAATGTACTTTAAATAGAAATTATTTTCAACCAGAGTAAACTCCTTTTCAAAATTGGACAAAACCAATTTTGACTAAGTTACCGCCCCTGAAGTGTATTCGTTCTCCTTAAGCACCCTGGCGGGGCCTAGTTAACTAAAACCGCGTGTCTGGTGCAGGCAAAATAAGTTGTTCAGTACACAACTATTATTTAAAAGCACCACTGAAGAGGCCTAGTTGGCCGAAACACGCGTGTCTGATGCAGAAAAAATTGTGTTCAGTATACAATTTTAAACCAGTACTGGCGAGCCTAGTTAGCGAAACACGGGTGTCTGGCTCAGGAACTATATAACTATTATTTTTAAAGCACCGATGACGAGGCTTTTTAGACCGAAACATGCGTGTCTGGTGCAAGAACAATTTCCAGATAAAATGTAGACTTTTGCCATCTTTGTACGACTTCTAATTAAATTCTTAACCTTCAGTTTCTTTCAAAGATTGCCTTGCTGGAACAGTACCGGAACTCTTCCTGGATTCGATACACTAGGCTAGTGGCTCTGCTATGGGTTCTCCCCGGGGGTACCATCAAGCTTGTAGTATTTCAACGTTGTAAAAGGTTGTTCTAAAAGAGATATTCATCCCACAACGTTTATTTGCAAATCTTATTTCTTTTGTGTGAACCTTATCCTGGCGCTCATTATCGAATAAGTTTTGAAAGCCACTAACGAGGCCTAATTAGCTGGAACATGCATGTTCTGTGAAGAAAATATATGTTTTTCATACAAACACAGTTCTTCGTTTAGATAAAATTAGACTTCTGCACGTCGGCACGACGGTGGGTGGGGCCTCAGACTGAATGACAGCTCCTTTCTCAATCTGTTTCAAAATGTTGGCGCCTGACTATTGCTGTAAGTGGCCGGACCTCTCGTGCCCAACTTGTAACTGTGGTTTGCTCTGGTTTCAGATTGCCATTGAGCCGTCTACTTTGTTCTACTGCAGTTCTGTGATTAGTAGTGTATAACTGTATAGTGTTTCACTGATGAAGTAGATCTTGTGTAGATCAAACTGATAATTGTTATTTTGAGGTACAGCAGAATTAGGGGAAAGGTTGCTATAGTATAAAGCTACTTCAATTCACCTCCATCCAGTTGTTGTATCTACTGACTGTTCTAAGGCGGAGATTCTTATGCAGTTCTTCTTTGTTTCTATGTCAGCTATTGTAACTTTGTCGTTGTGTCTTGTCATTTCTTAATCCTCATCTGTTCATTGGTTTGTGCCTCGCGGAGGCTGTGCTTTGTGGCTGTGCCTTTCCAGGGTATTTTCACATATTTTGTTATAACTGATTTTAAATTGCTAACCTGTAATATATTTATAAAGACAGCTCTTTGTTCCAACAACTGTTAAAGCCTTGTTCCATTGTTCCTTAATCATTTCTTGTTTGGGTACCTCGAGAAGGCTGCGCTTCGGGAATGTGGTCTTCCTGTGTAACTTTATTTTTATTTCTATATAACTGATTACTAAATAGCTAACCTTGACTTAATTTATAAAGACACCGCTTTGCTACAACAATAATAAAACTCTTGTTTCATTGTTTTTTAATCATTTCTTGTTTCGAATTTTCCGGATAACTTTAAGTGGAATGAAATTTATATGCAAGGAAATCAGTTTTGTTAAAATTGGTTTTCTTCCGTTTCGTTTTGAAAACGAAATCTACTCTAAAAGGGCAGACCTTGCTTCCAAAGGAAGCTAGTTCCATCCTTTTAGAGTAGACCTATTTTTAAAACAGTCTTGAAGTGCAGTAAAGCAAAAAGGATGCCACAAAAGCTTTTTAACTTGACGGAAATAGCAGAAAATCTGTCAAGTGTATCTAAACCTCTTAATAACATACATATAACGTTTAATAAACTCCACCAACTTTAGTACGACACCGTCACTAACACCCGACGACCTGTAGAAACCTTATAAATCATTAAACTACTACATCAACAAGCAACTCAATCTCTCTGACAAAGCACACATGTGCTAAAACAAAAATAAAACAGTCACAAATTGACTGCAAAGACCACCGCGGCAAGTGTCAGGTTGAGGGGATTTGTTTCATGACTGTACACGGTATTTAATGTATCAGTCTATTGAATAACAGAGTACGCAGAAAGAAATGTTTAGCTCTGCAGTTCTTCGTACCAATAAAATCTACGTTAGCAAATCTGTGTAGTGTTTATGTATTCCTATAATATATAGTAAAATTTGGATATAAAGGGTTCTATATTATTAGTGTAGGAGTCAGAATTTTAAAAGGTTTTAAACTAGCTCTTCAATTTTCGCTTCACTTCGAGCAATCTTTTACTACACAAATCTGTCTTAATGTGCTAAGTGATCGAATTTTTTTCATTTTCCGTCTCATAAGGTTAAAATATCATAGCTTACATAGTTCTAGTACAAACGATAAATAGTTTTGCTGACGTCCATGAAACATAATCTGGGTATTAATTAGTAGCCTCTGTGAGGCCTTTCTAATGAGTACATAAAATACATGTACCGATTTTGTTTTTCATTTCATAACTTAAAAATGTCATAGCTTATATAGTTCTACAAATATAGATAAATAATTTTGCTGACTTCACCATAAAAAAAAAAAAATATATATATATATATATATATATATATATATATATATATATATATATATATATATATATATATATATATATATATATATGTTGTGGGTATCGATTAGTGGTCTCTGTGAGGCACTTCTAATGTGTACACACTCAATATATGTTTTTGCAGAACACCTGTACGAATTTCTGTGAAACTGACCCGATATACTAAGCAAAATAGTTTTATAAGATGCTTTTGTTTCTTTATAAATTTCCGTATGATTTTCATGAGCATAAATATTTTTGTAACAATTTTAAAAGTATATCTTGTATAATTATAAACTTATTTGTAACAATAAAACAATGTCGTGATATATTGTTTTGCTTCTTTAGTTTTAATGAGGTACCTTATCTTGTTCCCTGACGACCGGCACATCTGCTCGACTTTAAGCTAGACAAATGTCTGGTGCCACCTACCAAAAACAGAAGAAAAAAGACTGCAGCTCTGCATTTTTGACTCGAACAAATAAAACTTGTTAGAGCTTGAGAATTCAGCCTCTTACAGTCTGTTGTATATGTAACCATGAAATAGTTTGCAAATAAAATTTAAGAACTGATTGTTGAAAGTTAACGTTCCAGTCAGCCATATTTCAGTCATGTCGAGATTTGTCTTTGCATTTGTTGGACTACTTATTACCGAACCACGGAGGACCCAGTCAAAACACAGCATCAAGCAATACCTCTCTAATGAAAATAAAATTTTTAAAGGTTGTGTACGTTGGCACCGTCATACAGTGTGTGATCCGACCCACCGTCGTACAGTTAGAGGTAAGTATAGCTATCAAACGCATTTGGGTTAAAAAATACATAACGCCCTTGTTATATCCTGACCTTTTATAATAGATATTGTTGGGGTATTTTTTGTTTTTGTTTTTTTTTATTTTAAAACTTTGAAGAACTGGATTTCCCAACAATTTTCTAAACTTTATAAACTAGCTAACCAGAAAACTCTGGCTTTCCTTGTTGCAGAGTGTTGAAACCAAATAGTTTTAGATCAATTTGTTGGCAAACTTCAAACCTTGTCTATATGGGATATAAACTAATTGACTCTAATAAAATGTGCATTCAGCTTAATATGGCTTATCTGCCATAAATTGTCTTACTGTAAAAGATAATTATGGTGTACACCAATTATACTAGAAATACCACACTCGGAACGAGGCCTGTTCTAAATATTGGCTGGCTAGTAACATAATTTATCCAAACAAAACGTGAATTCTACTTGATACATTATATCTAGGAAGCAATCTGCCATGTTTGCCTTGCCATGTAAAAGATTAATAAGGAGATACCAATACAAAAACTACATTCTGGGAACGACTTTCTTTCTAAAACTGATTGTCTGATGCTTCTGCAGTAGAAATACAAATAGCTTAGGACAAGAATGGCGAAGAATGTAACAGAGTGAAGATATTGACAAACCATGCATTATGATGCCATTATGAACAAAATCATACGATAAATAAGTCATCAAGTTTTGAAAATGTCAAACGTGATTCTACGGGTTCTGCGATTCTGAACATTTTATGAGGCTGTATGACCTCACAAAGTCTGAACAAAGTATGCAGAACTTTTTTAAAATAATATGTACAACAATATTCAATTACTTATATTTTGAAACCAACTTCTTTTGTAGATATTCATTGATTTTGCACGAAACCCGGACCGTCTTCTCTAAAAATGAACATTTTATTTTATACTTTGACATGCTTAGAACCTCATTAAATATTCAAAATGGTGCCCCCTTGATAATTGTTCTGAAATCTTTTGTTGTCTTGAACATCGTTAGTTTTTATCCGAGTTTGATCATATTTGCATCAAAATGCATGTTTGTCAAGATCTTTCATCTGAAATCCATTCTTCATCAGCCTTGCTGTTCTCTTTAAAATAGAAACTGAGTTATTTTCCATATTCGACTAGGTCAAGCAGATCTCCAACAAATTATTTTTTTTCGTTTTGATCATTTAATTTTGATTTCCTATGAAGAAAACACATGGTTTCATTGTATAAACATGCACGTTTTATCTAACCAAGGATGCTTAAGACTATTAAAGACTTCAAGGCCATTACGTGACATGTTTATTTTTGTAGACAGTAATACTAACAAAATGAATATCTTTTAAATGGAATACGACTGTTTCATTGTCGTGATTGGAAATAGTTGACAAACATGCATCCGACTTTTTTCTAATTCCGATGAAAGAAAATACTTTCTAGGGAGGAAAAGGTTGGCAAACACGCATCCGACTTTTTCTCATTCAGATGAAAAAAATATACTTTCTAGGGCGGAAATGGTTGGCAAACATGCTTCCGACTTTTTTTTTATTCATATAAAAGAATATACTTTCTAGGGAGGAAATGGTTGGCAAACATGCATCCGACTTTTTTGTATTCAAATGAAACAATATACATTCTAGGGAGGCAGCCTTCCGGAGTTGTTTACCGTTTTCAAAAAATGGCTAGGTATGTAGGAAAGCAATCAGGAAGTAATTAAAGCTGTCTCGCTTGTAAGAACTGGTGAAAAATCTGTTAAATCTATCAACTTCCCTAATGGTGTGGGAAACTTAATACGTAGTATTCAATTAAGTGTATCTGTAATGCACATAATATGAAAACAGAGTAGCCCTCGTTGACTTAAAGCTTGAGCACTCTGAAGAGTAATTCGTCAGACAAAAATTAACGATATATTTTATTTTAATTTTCACTGAAACTAAGGCCCATATTTCATTGAAATGTTGTCTTATTTTCTGTGAAAACTAAGAAAACATATTTTAAATATTATCTGCTGTTATATATAGTCAACACGTTATAGTTTAAGCTTTCAGCTTTGGAACCTCTCTAACGTTTATGCAAAGCAGGCTCGCTAATATTTCAGCAGGCGGCTGAAGAAACGAAATAGTTTCAAAAAGTATATGTGAGTTTCTAAACGGGACCATAAAAAGCATTGTATCATGTAAACCTCTCCGCGCGCGCGCACACACACACACACTCACACACACACACACACACACACACACCAAAATGCACCATTTTATATAAGAAAAACGGGGGAAATTAGGGCTGGAGATAGAAAAATGAGGAAGTTCACGTGACGTCATATCTTCAAAACAAAACACTTATCTTTACATAAAGCATATCTTATGATGTCACTATTCTTTGGATTCACAAATAAATGCATATGCATTTAGAATACGTTTCACATTAAATGCTCTCGATAGGTTTTGGCCAACAGTTTAAACATAGTTCGAAACCAAAAGTTAATGCCTATTTAATATATATTTATGAGGGTTAATATTATATCAGTCAAAAATAACAATATATTATTATATACGTGTAAACTTTTAGTAAATGTAAAACAAAATGGCAACATCATCTTCACGCCCTGACTACCAATTAACACATGCTCCATTTGTTTGTCGGCAGAAAACACAACATGTATGAAATAGAATTATTAACAGTGGTGGAAATGAACTTAAAAACCCTGAAGAAAGTCGATAGCGAACGAAAGTGCTCAGTATTTGTGATTAATTTCTGTTATTTCTGAATTATTATTAGTCTCAAGTAGGAAAGAATGGTATTTTCCCTTGGTTTCAAGGAATGGTTTTATATTCACTCATGGGTTAATTATTATGCTTGCAGAACGGACAGTCTATATATTTTTTTTTCAGCCTGATCATTGTTTTTCCATCTCAAGTGTGGTAATAGCCAGAATTGACATGTGTATCGTTTGATTAACAAGTGTTTATGTTGTGGATTAGGACTAGTATCGTCTGGTTCTCCGTAGAAATTGTTTGTTATAATCCGAATGCAATTTATGTAGATCTCATATACAGTAGTGTTATATACAACATTATACAAGCTTTCTTTCGGTAACAAAATCAGCTTGTATTTAAATATCGTTTGAGTATTAGGGCTAGTATAATTTACTCCCTGGGTCCTTGACTATTAAAAATCTTAATCGTGTTAATTATCAAGTGGACTTAAATTTAAGTGTTCATTGAAACCAGACATATTTGTCAGAACGTATATGTCCAGGAGGATGATTTATCAGCCTTGACTTCACAGTCACTTCAAAGTCAGCGTTCGAGTTGACCAGTTTCACCGTTGGTATTTCCACACACCCTCTGGAGAACAGATACACCGGAACGGTCAACTCTTGGATATCGCTCGTATATCGTCCATTGAGAGCCTTGTATTTCTGAAAAAAAAAGAACATACATGAAAGTAGATCGGATACACCTGGTAAAAATTCTGGCTTTTCTACTAGTGAGACAACTTTTGAGACTTCCTGTTTTCCTTCCAGCACATCAAGTCCCTTATGAAAAGGAGTCTACTCTAAAAGAAAGACTTTGGTCCCAAAGGAAGGTAAAACTGTTTCGTCAGAGCTGCCTCCCCTGATACTGAATTGAGAATTATTTACCTGCATTGCAACATCAACAAAACATACCTAACAGCATGCGCTTATATCATTGCCTCGGATCAGCCTGCAGTTTGATCGCGCTATGCATTCCCAGCGGGCATATGACGTTTATACAATGTATGAACGTCCATCCGTTCGTCACCCTTCTATTGTGAGCGCTTAATTGAGAACTATTTAAGCTAGGGCCTGGAAACTTGTTGACCCTACTGGGGTTGAGGAGTACATTACCTGACCAACTTCGAAAAAAATCGGAGTAACTTTGTCATAGTTATGCCCATTTCCAACTTTGGCATTTTGTACGGACAAACATATAGTTGGGGGCATTATGTTTTACAAACAAAGTTCTGGTTAAGCGATTATTGTGTCACCAGCGATTGTTGTGTCACCCCTCACAAACAATAAAACGGACAAAAAAGTACAGAGCAGCGATAAAGGTAGAAGGCCAAATCTTCTATAAGTATCCATGATGGTTCGGTTGCAAGTTTATCGTGAATCATCTCCAGCTTGCGCAGCTGTGAAAAGAAGGTGGGGTAGTGAGCGTCTTTCAGATTTTAAGATACCGCCCGTTGTGGACGACCAGCAACCAATATAATCCAAACAAATATTGAGACTAAACGTCAGCCAGTTTTATGCCCCGCCACCAAAAAAGTGGCGGGGTATTATGTTATACCCTCTGAAATTTTGAGTGTCCGTCCGTCCGTCCGTCCGTCAGCGCCCCCACCATTCTTCTGCCCGCAACTCCTCCTACAGTTTTAGGCCAATCCTTTTCAAACTTTAGAGGCGCTTTTAGGATGGTCTGAAGATATGCATTTTGTTTTTTCAGAATCCTGAAATTATTTTTTATCACATTTTTAACTTAGACTTTTTTCGAGCCCTAATACTACAGAAATGTATAGGGAGTATGTACCTTCTGCCCGCAACTCCTCCTACAGTTTTAGGCCAATCCTTTTCTAACTTTACAGGTGCTTTTAGGATGGTCTGAAGATATGCATATTGTTTTTTCAGAATCCTGAAGTTATTTTTTATCACATTTTTTGCATTTTAACAGACTTTTTTCGAGCCCTAATACTACAGAAATGTATAGGGAGTATGTACCTTCTGCCCGCAACTCCTCCTACAGTTTTAGGCCAATCCTTTTCAAACTTTACAGGCGCTTTTAGGATGGTCTGAAAATATGCATATTGTTTTTTTCAGAATCCTTAAGTTATGTTTTATCATAATTTTTGCATTTTTAACTTAGACTTTTTTCGAGCCCTAATACTACAGAAATGTATAGGGAGTATGTACCTTCTGCCCGCAACGCCTCCTACAGTTTTAGGCCAATCATTTTCAAAATTCACAGGCCCTTTTAGGATGGTCTGAAGATATGCATATTGTTTTTTCAGAATCCTGAAATTATTTTTTTATTACTTTTTTTGCATTTTTAACTTAGACTTTTTTCGAGCCCTAATACTACAGAAATGTATAGGGAGTATGTACCTTGTACACGCAACTCCTCCTATATTTTTAGGCCGATCCTTTTGAAACTTTACACATGCTTTTAGGATGGTCCGAAGATATGCATATTGTTTTTTTCAGAATCTTGAAATTATTTTTTATCACTTTTTATTGCTTTTTTAACTTAGACTTTTTTGTGTGTGTGTGTGTTTTTTTTAAGAGTTATGAAATAACTGTTTATTGCTTCTCTTCATGTTTAACTTAGATTGTTTTCAACCCTTATACTACAGAAGTGCATAGGGAATATGTCGCTGTGGCGGAGCATGGTGCATGGCTTGCAGTTTTATTAATACATAGACTGCCGTCTCACATGATTCCATAGAAAGTATATTCCATGATTATTTTCATTTGTCAAAAAGGTCTGTGCAAGATGAGTATCCTAAATGCTCACAGCTGAAATAAAACCAAGTCGAGTCACCAACAACTATGCTCTGTATACTTAGTTTAAACATGATCCTGGAGCGTTTACATTAGATTAGTAACAGTTGATGAAACGTCTTCTCAGCGTATTTCATCACAGTGCAGATTATAGTTTTATTTATTTTGGGATTATTGAGTCAATTCTGGTTACTTTGGAAATCGAATACCGCTTAAGCCGGTGCTAGTGACTGTATGTAAATAATGTTTAAAAAAAAATCCATGTGTCGTGTCATGTATATTAAGCTCAAAACTTTTCGATATCCCCTAGAAAATCGCTTATAGAGAACTAGAATTTTATACTATGCCATGTCGTTTAGCACTTTCACACCATTTAAAAGATATAATTCTTATAATAAATATCCCAAAGTTTTAATTTATAACCTGCTCGATTTAGAAAACAGAACAACTAAAAGCATTAGTCCAGGTCTTGCGTTTGGGAAAAACAACAGCTTGTTGGCTGCTTTCATTTCTAATATGCGGAGCGCAGTATTTCCTATAAAGCTGCAGGTGCGCGCAGTCTAATCAGAGTCTTCGCAGAGCACTCTGCGGGTAGCCAAGGATCGAAAGCGTCTTTAGATAGACATCGAGGAATGGTCAGCTTGTGCGGATGTGAAGGATGATCGGAACATTTGCACTGCGCACATGCAATCTTGTAAGAAATGCGGAGTCCCGGCTTGGTTTAAACATATTTATTTCCGAAATGTTTACATATACAACACATACAAAAGTACAACAATAGGATTAGAACGAAAGCATAAAAGCTTATTTAGTTCCTTTCCTAGGATGTGATCATTGTCAGAAATATGAGTATACAAGCAAATCCTGAATGGTTAGTTTCCAGTGGTCCTCTTCAAGTAATAACAATTTATTAATAAATAATAATTGTGAAGTTTAACATGAAGAGATGAGCAAACATAAAATGAGAATAAGAAGAGAAAAGAGAAACAAATTACACAAGATGTAATGAAGAAAAACAGAGGGAGGGAAAGAAATGAAGAACTATGGAGCAGATTTTACGAAGACTATGAATATAGTAAGAAGTTACTGGGGACTGTGAGCGGTGCAGGACAGATCCGAGTGATGTCATCGATGTATGCTCCGAATCACTGTCACTATTTAAAGTCCATTTAGTCTGGTACAAATAATGACTGATACGAGTGTGACCGATTAACTTTCTTAAAATCTTTTCGTTCTTTGGATATATCTCTGTACTGCTTCAAAAATGGCTATATTAGCTTCATTAGGTAAATTAAGATCGCCATTGAGGATTATGTTTAGGGTGATATTGCCATGTTGTGATAGAGTATCCATTAATACCTGTCTATGATTTTGGTATAAATGGCATCTAAAAAAGAAGTGGTCTGCATTTTCTATTTCACCACATCTATAATTACAGAGAGGAGATTCTATGATGTGTTTCGAGTAAAGATCGTAGTTGAGAGAGCTGCAACCAGTTCGAAGTCTAGTATGAAGTATCTGCATGCTTCTGTTACCTGCATAAAAGTATTTTGGAACAATTACTCTGCCCTGACTTAATTGTCTCTTAAAATCATCAACTGTATCTACAATCCTGTCAGAGCAGGGAAGATCGTTCCAATCACGAATGGCTGCAGGAAGAAAAGAATTATAATATTGATTAGTACGAGATTGTATTGTTCTTATATTATTTGCGTTACGCAAACTGTAACGTGAAGCGTTCTGGTCAGGTCGAGGAACCAGTGAAGAGAGATAAGAGGGGCAATGTCATTATACATTTTATAGAATAGGACTAATTTATGCTTTCTTCTCCTTACATCTAGTGTTTCCAATCCGATCTCATCATATAGTTTTTGCACAGAGACTAGTTTAGTTGTCCCGGTGGCTATTCTAGCAGCCTCTAATTGAATTTTTTCTATCTCATGTTTCTCTTGTTGAGTGCAGTTGTCCCAAACTACATCGGCATATTCTAGTATTGGGCGAACAAAAGCAATATAAATTGTTTCTAGGGACTTTCTATCCAAGGTATATTTAAATTTCCTCATGACATTTATTCTGGACCATGCCTTACTCTTGACATACTCTATATGTTTATGCCAGGAGCAGTCTGATGCTATATAAATTCCCAAATGTTTATGAAACTGAACTTCGTTAATTTCTTGATTCGACATGAAAACCGGAGGATGATCAGGTTTGTTTATTTTGCGAGAGATAATAAGAGATTCATTTTTATTTGGGTTAAATTTCACTAACCAAGACTTTGCCCATTTTGATATTTTGTTAAGATCTGTATTAAGGATTTCAGCAGCAGCATCTGGATTGTCTACAATAATATACAGACTAGTGTCGTCAGCAAAAATGTCATTTATGTATAGAAGGAATAATAGAGGGCCTAAGATGGACCCCTGCGGAACGCCAGCTTTAATATAATTCCAGATAGACTTGACCCCAGATAACACAACACGTTGTTTTCTATTTTCAAGATAGCTTGTAAACCATTGTAGTAAATTTCCAGTTACTCCTGCTGCATTAAGCTTGTGAATTAGTCCGCTATGCCAAACCCTGTCGAATGCCTTGCTGATATCACAGAATACTACTCTGATTTCTTTCCCTGAGTCTAACGCGTGGCAGAAAGTATCGTATAAATATGTTAATTGATTAACAGTAGAGTCGCCTGGTCTAAAGCCAGACTGGAACGATGTAAGGATATTGTTATCAAGGAGGTGATTGTATAAATATTTAAAAACAAGTCTTTCTAAAGCTTTGTCTAAGTTACTCAAAAGTGAAATTGGTCTGTAATTAGAAGGAACTGCCGGATCACCACCTTTAAGTATTGGGCAAACATGAGTTTCTTTAAAACATTCAGATACGGTTCCATGTTGTAAGGACTGATTAAAAAGAGCACAGACAGGAACAGAAAGTTCATCAGCTAGCACAGAGAGAATACGATTACTGAGTCCATCGGGGCCAGTAGCTTTCCCAACAGGGAGAGATTTTAAGATTAGTTTAACCTCATCTGGTGACAAAACGAGAGAACTTAGACAACGTTCAACCAGGTATGGAGCAATTTCAGGAAGTGCAGCATCATGATCATTCAGTAGAGTTTGGTCACGGAAGAAGTCATTAAGAACGTTAGCTTTCTCTACCTCTTCGACGAATACTAGACCGTCCTTCTCTAATGGAGGACTTGAGGCTTGAGAAGAAGGGGAGATAAAGGACTTGAGAAGTGACCACCACTGTCTTGGTGATAAAGAATCAGATTTAAGTTTGTCAGATAAAGACTCATTAAGTGCTTTTTTAGACTCTCGAATCATAGATATAGTTTTATTACGAAGCCGTCTGAAAGTATTCCAATCATTCATGAAGTTAGTTTGTTTTGCCCGACGGTTAGCTCTTTTGCGTTTCCTAATATATCTTTTGATTGATGAAGTCATCCATGGTGGATCAGACGGTCGTATTGTTACTATTTTATTTGGAATGCAATCTTTTGAAATTTCGAGTATCTTGTCAATTAGTCTCTTAGCATAAACGTCTATATCTGGGTTATGGAGAGCCTTCCAGTCTGTTGACGATGCCATTTCCTTTAGAAGATCATAATTCCCTTGTTCGTATCGCCAAATGTGACGGGTAAATGATCTACGTATCGGCTTGCAAAATTTAAATATGCCAAAGATCGGACAGTGATATCTCAAATCCTGGCCAAGAAAGGGGTCTCCCACACCGTTTAAAATAACATGATTAGGATTACTCACAAGCATCAAGTCAATGAGGGTGGAAGAATGTTCCGTAAAATGTGTTGGTTCGTTTACAACCTGGGTTAGAGAAAATTGATTACAAAAATCGTTTATTTTCCTGGCCGATTGAGGGTTATACATGTTAATATTAAAATCGCCAGTTATTATGATGTCATTTATACCGGTGTCTACTGCAAGGTGGATGGAGTCCTCCATTGTTGAATAATAGTTTAAATCGGAATTGGGTGGTCGATAAAATAATCCAAAAAGTACATGTTTATGTTTAAGAACTAGTTCTATCCAGATACATTCAATTCCTCTTGGTTCTAAATCTAATCTGCGTTTATAATAAATAGAGTCCTTAACGTATATCATTACTCCCCCATGACTTATGTCCTGGCTTATGTAGTAATACATACGATGCACAACGTGCGGAAAGGGAAATAATGTTATGAATAGCCTGTGCATGCACAGGATCTTATGTGTTCATAAGCGTATATGATGGTGTTAATCTTTAAGCGGACAACAACGGTCCTGAAGAGACTGTGCGCATCCATAAGCTGATCTGGGCGCATACACATAAGGGGCGTTAAAATCGTGAATTGCGATTTTTTTTTTGTTTGACAGTCAATCCTCTTACCGACACTCGATACAAATACAAAATTATTGATAATGATTATTTGACTGGCATGACACCTTCGTTAACGAGGTGACAGTTAGTCAGAAATTATGCAAGATAATTGCCTTTCATACCTCAATAAACAGATATTTTGGATTTTTTGTAGAATCGCCGCACTGAGGAGCCTAACAAATATCAAAAGCACATGTTCTACGAGTATGCGGAAATAAGAATAAACAAGGCATTTCTAATCTATCATTCTGCTCAATAAGGACTTTTACAACAAGAAATGCATTTGAATGGCGAAATCACAGATGTTACCTTTGTAAGGAGGATTCACTGTATATAGTAGGGACCTACCTACAATCAAGCCGGTCTTGATGGCTCAGACGGATACGCGTCCGACCAGTAAGCAGGAGTTTGCGGATCCGATCCCCGCCGGGTCCGGCTACATTTTTTCGAGGAGATTGAACATGGAATAGTCCCTACTGCCATTCTCTCACATCTGCTGATTCAAGAAGGGCAGTTGTCATTTCCTAGCGAAAGAATGTGCACAAGTACTTGTTAACCCCTTAACTAAGCCCGTCCGGGGAAACGTTTGATTAGGTAAATTGACCGGCTCGACATGACCTCAGCTATGTTTATTGGGCCGTTAAACTCCAAACCAAACCAAAACGAAAAAAAAAATACCTTCATGGCGTCCAGCATATCGAATAAAGCTCGATAGATATGCCATTTATTAAACAGGAAATCTTTATTTTTCAAAGAACGTCTGAACTGTACCAAGCCCCATCTGAAATTTATTAAGTTAACACACTTATACAAAGCATAGAAAGCTTAGCTATTGCTCTAGAAAAGCCAATACGTATAATATATTGCGACACCTTGGATGCCTTAAATATACAAAAAAAAAAAAAACAAAAAAAAAAACAACAAAAGTATGCCATTAATAATCATTAGCTAGAAGAATTCGGTGCCCAGTAAAAAATGAATAATTACTATAGATACGTTTGAATAAGAAAAAAAAATAAGAATAGCAAAATCGCGTCAAAAATATCGAAAGCATGTAACTGAAAGAGGCATGGAGAAAGCCAAGAGTTTAAGTGGAGAAGACTTACGTGGACGTGACGTCATTTCCTTGATTGAATAACATTGTTGCTATTAACGCGAACATCAATAAAGATGTTTTCTTACGATCTACATGTTTTAGTAGTGAAACCATTAAGTAAAGAAGCTTTTGTGACTAATCGTTGTGGGTATCAACATATATTTTTGTGGGATATGAGATAAATATTAATGGCTTATATTATACATGTATTCTCAACAAAAACATACGTTGTGGGTATCAACATATATTTTTGGGGGCATGAGACAAATATTAATGGCTTATATATATTCTCCACAAAAATATAGTTGTGGGCATCAACAAGGGAAATGAAACATATATGAAAAACACACACACACACACACACACACACACACATATATATATATATATATATATATATATATATATATATATATATATATATATATATATTACGGAAACGTTTTCCCGCCACCCTTGTTTTATCAATATATCGTTGGTTTTGTGGCGGGAAAACGTTTCCATAATAAATACAATAAAACGAACAAAACCAACGATATATTGATAAAACAAGGGTGGCGGGAAAACGTTTCCGTAATATATACATTTGTCTCATTTCCAACAAATATATGTTGATAATCACAGCGTATGTTTATGTGGAGAAATAAAAACAAAGATGAGAAACGAGGTAGATTTTGGTTATTAAGCACATTAAGATTTATGCAGCAAAATGGTTGCAAGCATTAATAAACCATTACGAAAAAAGACTATTCAAATATATAGAAAATTTCACCTCCAAAAACTGAAAATTTTCAGATAAAAAACTGATATTTTTCATATTTCTGCTGAAAACATAAATTGTGGGTACTCGTTAGTACCGCCTCACCTAATAGGCGCATTAGATTTGTTTTAGTCTTTTTTATGAATCAACGAGTTTAAACAGTTGTGACTAAAAGACTAACCTGTCTTGTAGATGCAGATTAATAGCACCACAGGGTTGCCATGACCACCAAGCCTCGGGATAGTGAGCATCTGAAACCTTTAATTAAATGTATTATACGAGTTTGCAAAACTTTCCAGGACAGGCAGAGGAATACGACTCATGCATTTGTTCCTCATACAAGCCGCTGTAACTTAGTAACATGACCTCTAAAAGTAACGACCCCCACAGAAATTTTCTATGAAGAATAATTACTCCCAGTCATAATTCTATCGTCCCAGTCATAATATTATGACCTTCCAGCGCAAAATAAAATTTTCTTTCGCAAAGAATCGAGACCCCAATAGAATAACGACACCCGATCATTATTTCTAAAGAAAAAGGACCCGTGTCATAATAATATCATCATGAACCCTCTACGCAAAGAACAAGCGGTTTGGCTGGTGTTTGTGAACAGACAACATTGATTGTTTTCTAGTGTGTTTGTACTGTAGAAAATAACAGAAAACATAATATCAAAGTATCTGTGAACATTTTTGTCAAGTTTCTAGAATACCTCGTTTTGCAAGACTACTCTTATTTTGCCGAATTATTATATGCATGAAACAATGGTGAAAAAAAAAATCGGTGCTAGAATGTCCTGTGACTGAGACACGTTGTGTAAACAGATAGATTCTTATGCCGAAATCCAAACGTAAACCTATTCACTTTCGTTTTACTTGCTTCTTCACTTTAAGACAGAGATTGTGTTTAGTTGATCAACCCCTTCTGCAGTGCTTCAGCTTAACAATCATAAGCAGAAATTAGCATGTCATTCCCACGAGTTTGCCATGTCGTTTCCACGAGTAGCAGAATGTTCCCATGACACAGCTAACTCGTTCCAACCGGTCAGCTTTTCTTAGTCCCAAGAGTGAGTATAACCAATCCAATTTTTTGTAACTTCAGGTAGATTGAGGAAGGAACAAAACAAAAACATCAATCAAAATAAAAACATTGTCATTTATCTTAATTTGTGACATTGATTTTTGAGGTGGGGACCTAGATCTTGCGCACGAAACATTGTCTTTCCAGTTATCTTAAAATCTACCCACCAACGGAAAAAGGTACAGATCAGACATGGCATTCTGTTTGCCAGAATCGTATAGTAGGACACCGTTATCTTTAAATGATCTCTATGATCTCTATTATCTTGACCTTTGAGCTGGATACCTAGGTCTTACGCGCGACACATTGTCTTGACATTTGTGCTTAGTGATTATAAAATGTGTCATCAAATAATAGAGTTGTAATAGAAAGCGGCTATTTTTCTGTAGAATAATGACGAGGGTCAATATCCTATGGGAGTCGCTACTTCGTTACACCAAAGAATTGATATAATCGAGGGGTCATAATTTTTAACGGGAGTCCGTATTTCACAGGAAAGGAGTTACTTTTCTATAAAACAAGACATTGCAGGCGATACAAATCCCCTCACACAAGACTATTTGGTGCGGGCAAACACTTAATCGGGAAATTTCATGACATATAATAGTTATATGAATGAAGAAATAAAAATCCTTTGACCTTAATGTTAAGGTCATATATGACTTTGACATTAAGCTACAGTATTATAAACATTCAGATTTTCTTTCAGGTTGGGAGAGATTAGATCTCACATGATAAAAACTATTTCAGTCATATCAACCTAGACCTTGAGCCCAGGACCTGAAAGTCGAACGCTCAAAATATTATCATACCCACAAGTGTGTGAAGTTATAGTAAAATCCATTGATAATTGTAGGGGCTAGAGGGATGGCAAAATTTTTTCTTAACATAGCCTGTTACCTTGACCTTGACCCCAGCAACCTAAAACTTGCTCGAAATATTTAATACCAACAATTGTGTGTATATTAAAATCCATTGATAAATGCAGGGGCTAGAGCAATGACAAAGTTGTTTTTTCTAAAAATAGCCACAGTTGCCTTGACCTTGAGCCCAGCAACCTTAAAGTTAAACTTGATCGGGATATTATCATAACCAACATTTGTGTGAAGTTGCATTAAAATCCATCAATAAATGCAGGCTAGACAGTGATTACAAACTTTTTCTAAAAATAGCCACACTGATCTTGACCTTAAGCCCAGGACCCTGAAAGTCAAGCTTGCTCAAGATATTATCATACCAAACACTCTTGTGAAGTTACATTAAAATCCATCGATAAACGTAGGCGTTAGAGGGATGACAAAGTTGTTCTTTTTTTTTCTAAAAATAGCACAGTGACCTTGACCTTGAGCCCAGGACCCTGAAAGTTGCTCGAGATATTCGCATACCTAATATTTGCGTGGTTATATTAAAATCCTACAATAAATGCAGGCTCTAGAGCGATGACAAAGTTTTTTTCTGTAAAAATAGCCACAGCGACCTTGACCTTGAGCCTAGGACTTACTCGATATATTGTCATACCTAACCTTTGTAAGAAGTTACTTTAAAATCCATCGATAAATGTAGGTGCTAAAGCGATGACAATGTTTTTTTTTTTTATAAAAATCCATCAATAAATGTAGGCACTACAGTGCCGACAGTTTTTTGTTTTTTTTTCTAAAAATAGCCACAGTGATCCTGATCTTGAGCTCAGATCCCTGAAAGTCGAACTTGCTCGAAATATTGTCATACCCAACATTTGTGTGAAGTTATATAAAATTCCATTAATAAATGAAGGAGCTAGAGCGATGGCAGTTTTTTTTTTCTACAAATAGCCACAGTGACTTTGACTTTAAGCTCAGGACCCTGAAAGTCGTTGCTCGAGATATTGTCATACCCAACGTTTGTGTGAAGTTACATTAAAATCCATCTATAAATTGAGGCGCTAGAGGATGACAAAAGGTGAACATACGTACGTTCGTAAGTACGTAATACGTACGGGACAAACCCTATATCCCCTCCAAAACTTCGTTGTGCGAGGAGATAATAATAACCAGGGGGTCTTTATACTATGGTCGTTACTTTACTACTTTGTTCCGAAAACCCAGATGTTTAGGTATTTTAATAACATATCAATGCCAAATATGTTACTGTATACCGTGTCATTCCTTTTATAGGTAATGAACCCAGATTTACAGTTATTACAATGACATATCTGTGCCAGATATGCTACCGTATTACCTGCCATTCCCGTTACAGGATAAAAACAACAACATAGATTTACAGGTTTTACATTGACATATCTGTGGCAAATATGTTACTATGTATCATGTCATTCCTGTTACAGGAAATGAACCCATATTTGCAGGTATTACAATAATATATATGTGCCAAATCTGCTACTATACACCATGTCTTTCATGTTAAAGGAAGTACGGAAAACAGCTGAAGAGTTCAAAGAAAGCAATCTTCCACTGACTATTTATTAATTACTTTTTTCCTTCTAGCATAATAAGTGCAGCAACAAACTAGTAGTGGGCGATCTCTGCCGATGTCTTCAAAAGTTTCCAGCTTCATACATTGCACAGCTTTTGCTTCAAAACACAGATGAGTAATTTCCAGTCAAGAAACACAATTACAACAAGTTTCCCTTTTACCTGATACACCACAATGTTTGACAAAATTCACTGTACATGAGTCAAGCAGATTTGATCGTCAATAAAAATGTGTAGGCCAGTAATTGGTGTTTGCATACCGATTTTGTTTATGTATCACTTTATTGGAGTTAAGTACCACTGACGAAGAAAAATTCAGCAATGTGTATATCTGACACACCTTATGTCGTATACTTACGGTTTTTTTATTACCCCTACAGGGGAACTACTAATAAATAAACATGCAAATCATATCGGTTCAAACAGTTTCATTCTTTGTTGCATGACTAAATACTCTGAGACTATATATGTACATGAAACGGTAGACGGATAATATATATTGACTGATTATTTTCTACCACCAAATTGACCACTACGTTATTTTGGCAGAAGACTTTTACAAGAAAAGAAGAACATTTACGGGACTGCAAAGAAGCGTAATTATCGACAAGGAAAAACAGAAAGTGTTTATAAAGAAAAACGGAAGAAAAGAGAAAAAGCAAAATAGATCTATAGCAGCTAAATACAAATACATATGCATTGTTCGCACTGTAAGATCATATAATGTTCTGGGACTTTGACACAGGGGAAAGACAAAGATATATATACTCGTAGATGCACTGAAGATTAGAGGCTATGTATATGCGCAGATTGGTCGATTTGTATAGGTTAAGATATACTGTGATGTAGTTTTCGGATGGTTCAAAAAAAGGTAAGAGAAAAGTCCAGGAAGTGCCACAAACCGCCGCCCTTCCCAGACACCAAGAGGAAGAGGAAACCGACAAATCCAAACAAGCACAAATCGAACAAACGTACGAAAAGCACTAAGATTAGCTCTCTCTTCCCCAAGCGAGGTAATCGCAATACTAAAAGGACTGAAAAACATAAGAACAAAATGACACATAGAAAGACATACAACAAATCGCCTCGTAGAATAAGCCACAAAGCAACAAAGAGTAAGACTAACACCGGGACCATCGCATTAGAACGGTCAATAGAGTAAACCACCGGGGGGTTTAAAGCACTTTTACAGCTAGCTAACTTCACCCTGGGTCCCGATGCTACTCTTAATACAGAAACACATAAAAAAATCGGTTCGCATAAAGGCTCCCAACTCAGTCAATGCATCAAACCAAAAACACAAAAATCAAATTAATCACTATAATAAACAAAGACGAGTACTCATGGCTAATTCTACTATATGCCAGAGTAAATGAAAACCAGTAGTTGAACAACGGCGGGCCAAGCCAAAGACATATCGTCAAGCCCCAACCAACTGGTTAAAGTTTTACGAAGAGGCCGTCATTGGGTCTGACGCCCGAACCAGCGTCGTGCAATTAAAGAGTGAAGCATAGCCACCAACAATGATTGGGTTGACAACTAGGAATGCAGTCTGCGCATAATATCCAGGCTATAGCCAATTCTTTTATAACGGTTAATAAGTTTTCTGAATTGCTCCGAAAAGTTAGATTTACCTACATTTTTTCTAAATCTGTACACTAAGTCACCGTAAATTCTGGTTCCGATATACCTTGTTGCAGAAGTGTTTTCAGACTGACGCTATGTTTTTCTAACAAGGTATCTGCGACAAAATTTCGAAAACGCCTTACGAAGTTTAAAATAACGATAGCCCTGCCTAAGAAGTTTGGCAGTAAGAGCTTTATTACGGTAGTTAAAGTCATTAAGATTTGAAGAAGCTCTTGCGAATCTAATAAGTTGAGATATGTATACCCCATATGAGGTACGCCGGGGGACATCGCCATCCAGAAAAGGGACATTGACTATATCAAAATCAAAATCGTCTCGTTTATCATAAATTTTGGTGGAAACCGTACAATTAGAAATACATAGATTCAAATCCAAAAAAGGTGCCTCGGTATCGGAAGAATTTGCTCTGTTTAATTGGAGTTCCATAGGGTATATCCGGTCCACTATTTAGTTGTAACGATCCATATGGTATATGCTACAATGAGTCAATAGGTTGACACGTAATCGTGTGCGAACCATACGCATGACATGTCAGAAGTGAACAGAGTTACGCTAACGAATGTTAAATTACCCATCTATTTAGATTAACAAATGTAAACGGTAATAAAACTTTAAAAGGTCCCCGTTTGGAAACAAAGCTCACTATCACACAAAAGAACGAAAATAAAAATTTAAAACGTTGCCTATCGAAACAAAAAACATACTACAGATAAAAAATTGGAGTCCCGGTTTTATCAAGACTATTCATAAGCAGTTATGAAGTCTGCAACACTGCTTACACCCTCTAGCGTATACATGAGCTGAACTCTATTTAAGATACCACAAAGGGCCCAGTGATCCCAAAGAAATGAAAAAATAATCTGCACTATGGTGAAGTACAGATAGACGTTCTATGGCTGCCACACGACACTAATTACCAACTTCAGTGAAGTAAGATAAAAACCTAAAAGTTTGTTCTTGGAAACAATGAACACCTAACCGATAGAAAATGGGAGTCTCGGATTTAATGAAACTCTTCATAAGCAGTAATGAAGTTTGCAACACGCCCCGTAGCGTATACATGAGCAGAACTCCATTATTAAAGATACTACAATGGGCCCAATGATAAACCGGAGACTCGATTCTAAGCCTCTTCATATGCAACAATGTAGTTTGCGAGGCTGCATCACCGGCGGCTTAAACGGTATTAGATTTTAAAGTAATCAGAATGTGTAGCCTTTGAATTATAGAGTACACTGTCTCCACTGATAATTGTTTCAAACATGTTTTCCATCCACTTCATTTACATCACAATGGTATGATTCTAACACCCCTGCACGTGTTGTTCCTTAATTGTCTTTACATTTCTAGCCGTGCTTTATCAAAAGTATTTGAGCACAGGAATTTCGTCGCGCGCTATCGACGGGAAACCAATCATATTTGCGAAAGTTTCGCCCCCTGGTAATTATGGACGCTAGATTAGCATACAATATTGGCCGAAACATTCATATACATAATAAATTATTTTATTTATTAAGACAGAAAATGATCTATGAGCATATTGCAGTTCTTTGACTTTTTTTACCTGATGAGTTTCTCTACAGTTTACACCATTCAAACACATTCGTTTTACTTCTTGTTTCCATCGTGTATTTGTTGACGTTCGAAAACGAAAGTAAGTCAGTTAACATTCTTATTTATTGGTTTATTGTCCTTATTAAAGTCCATCGCGGCACTCAAAGTTCATACGTTTTGCAATTCTTTCATGAACACAGGATTTAAGTTTTTATATTAATACATCGTTTATATATATTTTACACCGTCAGCTGATTCGCATAAGTTATCCGCCATTTTGAATATTCGTCATCGAACCTTGTAACTACGTAACCGCGTGACGTAATTCTTAACAGGTATTGTCATCTAACAGGGAAGTCAGGTAATAAGAATAATAATGAAAATCAATAAAAAATTCATTTATGCAAACCTCGCTCAATGAGGAGTGTTAGAAAAGAAATAAATTATTCCGAACCGTGCTCAAATGCCACAGATAAAGCACAGTTGAGTTTGGGTTGTATCCATTTGAGCACTTGCTCGCTGCACTCGCTCGTGCTTAAACGGGAACAACCCAAACTCAACTGTGCTTTATCTTAGGCATTTGAGCACGGTTTGGAATAATTTATTTCTTAATCAACAGATGCAGGCGTAGTTTTGCGCGAGTAAACATAAAGTAATCCCTGGTCGTTTCAAGGCGGTTCCTCTGTTGCAGTACATAAATGGGCCGTCTTGTTTGGACATATTTTATTCCTTGTCTTTACTACATTTAGTGCTAAAGGAAGTCTGTGCTTCATGATTCATTTATATATTTGACTCAGTAAAGCCGGGTCTGCTATGTTTATTCATCTGATGTTCTTTTGTAGAAGGCCAAAGCAGTTCTTTAGAAAGACTGAATAAAACCAAGTCTACTATTTACGTTTATTTGATGTATTTTTGCTTTCATTAGATTTTTCTTTATAAATCTTATTTTTCCTCACTATAATAGTTTATATCTAATGTGCCGAAGTAAACAAAAGGTTCTTACCTTAACATATTGACCATCTGAGGTGATATTTAGTTTCCAGTAGCCCCTGAAATTTTGCACAAGATAATACATAACCGAGAACATACACAACTAAGTTAGGACAAGCAGTTCAAGTTAAGCACAAATACTTTTCCTGCTGACCGTTCCAAGACGGCTCCTCTATTGCAGTTCATCTTTGTTTGTGCGTCCGTGGATTCCTATTTGGCGTTTGTTTTGTCATCATTTGTTCCTCATGCTCTCCTTCTTTTGGTGCCGCGGTAAAACTGAGAAACGTTATAGTGGCGTTTGCTGGGTATTCGCTTATATTATTAACGTATTTCAGTTTGAGTTGTCTTTATTTTGTGTTTTTTTTTTTTCGAATTGTCGTCAATGATAAGGCTGCACAAAAGAATAGATAAAGTGTCCTACACTGAATCAGTTGTAAGAAAGCACCATCTGTGTCCGTTATTATTTTACATTGAAGACGCTGAGTTTCTTTTTGTTTCATATTTCATCTGAATTAACATACTTGAATCAATGTTTCTTGAAATGACATTTCTCTAGTTTTCAACTAGCAACATTTTCTTCATTTCCAACAAGTTTTATTTTACTAAATATTCATGTTCTTAATTGCACATAATAAAATATATATTGTAATAATATATTACAAAGATATGACACGTTTTTATTGGTTAAGAAGTAATGTGTGACAACTGAAAGTGTGTCATACCATTTCTCGCCTAACAAGAAAAATAGTGTACATAAAAATAACTTAACTATACTCGCAGATATTGTACTCTAATCTTGTGACTAGCAAATAGCCTAATTTATGATAGTATCATAACTGTGCCATGGTAGCGGTGGTGTCAGAAGAGTAGAACTGATACTAACCTCTCCTCAGTGGCATGTGTCCGAGCAATGCATTTCCTACAAGATTGCATGTGCGCTCAGTAAATATTTTGGAGCAGCCTGCGCGCCCATTTGGTCTGATCAATCTTAGCATGGCACGCTAAGGGTGGCAAAGGACCCAGAGGAAATAAGTGAACTAAGGAACAGATACTGTCAAATCCACATCAAGTATTCAACATCAAAGGCAAAGACGGGCAAATACAATTAAACCGCCGCAAAACAAACAAATGGCAAGCAGAGTTGGCAACCATTTCCCAAAACAGGTGGCAACGCTGTTACCCAAACTTAACTACCTTAAATATATTAAACTGACATAATTGTTAAAAGAAAAAAAACGTGTGCAAATATAACACTACAGAACATTTAACAAAAATGTACCATAATGCAAGTCTTCGTTGGGGACACACGCAATCTTATAGAAATTGCTGTGCCTCGGCACACATGTTATATCTACTGTACCAAGATGATGCCTTATTGTGCACCTACTATTTGAGAACAGGTATTACTACTGCTAGACTGACAGAAAACAATATAGATTAGATTGTACAAACATTTTTTTACATTCATTTTTCAATACAGTCCTTAAAATTATTGTGAGTTTTTGGTTGCTGCTTGATACCAGTTACTCTTACATATGGTGTTGTCTCTGGTACTAGCAACTAAGTGTCCCTCCAGTTGCTCTGTTCTGTACTAGGATGTTCCAAAAAATTTATTTTATTTTGTATATTAAGTAATCTAGATATGGTGCCCCATACATCAGAACTGGAAGATGTTTTGTTATTGTCTGTCTATTTTCGTTTTCATATTTTTCCATATTTACGTTTTTTTTTTTTATGTATATGTGTAGTGTTGCATATTTCAAAGGTTTTAGTTTTACTGGTGTGGGAATGGAATTCAAAATTAAATTTGTTGAAAGAGAATGTCTGAAACTTTAAGTATATACAGTCAGAACTGCAGGGGTTTGAATACTATGGAAAAACGAAGGGATGTATTTCACTATTTAAGAAAGAAAAAATATGATATTATTTGTCTTCAAGATGTTCATTTGGAAGAAAAGATGGAGTTATATGTTAAAAGTGAGTGGGGGTTTCGACTGTACATGAGTCCCTATAAGAGTAATTCTAGAGGAGTTATGGTTTTAATAAATAATACCTTTGAGCATGAAATAGGAAGAATAAAAAAGGATCCTACTGGTAATTTTATTATTACAGAGTTGACAATTTTGGGTAAAAAAATTACATTAGTAAATTTGTATGGTCCCAATGATGACAAACCTGTTTTATAATACTATACAACAGTATATTTCTGAATTTGGTAATGAACATGTTGTATGGTGTGGAGATTGGAACCTGGTCCTTAATAGTGATCTCGACACAGTAAACTATAAAAATATAAATAATCCAAGAGCCAGGAATACTGTTATAAATATTATAGATGAAAACGGATATGTTGATGTCTGGATGGTTTTAAATGATACAAAAAAAGAAATTTACGTGGAGAAGACTAATTCAAGATAGAAAACAAGCACGGTTAGATTTTTTATTGTAAGTGAAGATATGTTCACATTAGTTCATGACAGTGATATAGTGCCTGGTTATCGAACTGACCATTCTGGTATTATTTTGAAAATCAAATTACAGGAAAATGAACGTGGAAGAGGATACTGGAAATTTAATAATTCACTATTAAAAGACACAAATTATGTAACAACAGTTAAAACTGTAATTGACGATACAATAAATTTATATAATAATAATAATAATAATAATAATAATAATAATAATAATACTGTTCCCGATGATAATATCCAATTCACAATAAATGATCAATTATTTTTAGAGACATTACTTATTATGATTAGGGGGGAAACCATTAAATATAGTTCTATAAAGAAAAAAGAAAATATGCAAGAAGAAATTAAATTAGAAAAAGAAATTTTGGAAATAGAGGAAAACATTAATAATAATACCTTAAATATTCACATAAATGACTTGAATAGTTTAGAAGAAAAAAGAAATAGATAATATGAGATAAGAAATAAAAAAATGGAGGGAGTTTTATTACGATCGAGGTGTAGATATGAAGATCTCGGGGAAAAGCCAACCATCACGAAAACATACCTATATAAATTTGACCCCCTTAAACCCCACTTTTATATAGTAAAACTGGGGTTTACAGGGGTATACATTATTTTCTTTATTTCTGCTCAAAACATAGATTATGGGTACTCGTTAGAACCGCCTCGACGAGGCGGTTCTAACGAGTACCCACAATCTATGTTTTGCGCAGAAATATGAAAATATCAGAATTTTTTATCTGAAAATTTTCGTTTTTTGGTGGTAAAAGTTTCAGTATATTTGAATAGGCATGTTTTCGTAATGCAAATATTTTTTAAATTTAGAAAGTAGGAATTTTACCAGTAAGGTTATATCTAAGTTAACAAATGAACAGGGGGAGGATTTTACAGATACTCCAGACATATTAAATTATCAGAAAAGTTATTATAGTACTTTATATTCAGAGACTATAAACATCGACGATACACCTATCTCTGAAGAAATTGGGAAAAATCCAAGAAAATTATCAGACAATGAATCTATAAAACTAGAGGGTGAAATTACATATGCAGAACTACTTGCTGCTTTGAAAAAGATGAAAAACTGTAAAAGTCCAGGAAATGATGGTTTTACTTCGGAATTCTTCAAATTTTTCTGGTCAGATGTAGGTGTTTTTATATTGAGATCTTTAAATTATGCTTATAGAACAGATTCTTTATCAGTTACACAAAAACAGGGTATTATAACCTGCATACCTAAACCAAATAAGTCAAGGCATTTTTTAAAGAACTGGAGACCAATTTCTCTCCTAAATGTCATTTATAAATTAGCCTCCTCAGTAATTGCAAATCGGATTAATCAGTTTTAGATAGTATAGTTCACGAAGATCAGAAAGACTTTATTGCTGGTAGATTTATTGGTGAAAATGTCCGATTAATATATGATGTTTTATTTGAAACAAAACAACAAAATATACCAGGTTTATAACATTCTATAGATTTTCAACAAGCATTCGACTCTGTTTCATGGAAATTTATTTCGAAGACTCTAGATTATTTTAATTTTGGTCCCTCTATCAAGAAATGGATTAAACTTTTTCAAAATGGAGCAGAATCATGTCTTCTGCAAAATGGTTTCTTGTCAGAGTTTTTCTATTTACAAAGAGGGTGTAGACAGGGAGACCCTATCTCCCCCCTACTTATTTATTCTCTGTGCAGAGGTGTTGAGCCTAATGATGAGAAAAGAAATTGCAATTAAAGGAATTGATATAAATGATAAAACCTTTTTAATTAGTCAATATGCAGATGATACTCAGATATTTTTAAATGGGTCCGAAACTTCACTTTTAGCAACTTTAGGTATTTTAAAATTCTACTTAATGTCAGGGCTGAAAATAAATGAGGATAAAACAAAGGCTCTCTGGATAGGTTCAATGTCAGGATCAGATTTGAGGTTATGTCATAACTATAATCTTGATTGGGAGCAGGGTCCAATTAAAATACTAGGTGTTATATTTACCCCTGAAGTTTTTAATATATGGGATTTTAACTCCTTAGAAACAGTACGAAAAATGGAGAAAAAACTACAATCGTGGTCTAAAAGAAAGCTGACTCTCCCAGGCAAGATCACAATCATAAAATCTTTAGCATTTTCAAAATTTATTCATCTATTTACAGCTCTTCCAAACCCCCCGGAACAGTTTGTCAAACAGTTAGAGAAATTATTTTATAAGTTTTTGTGGAACTCAGGGCCCGATAGGATAAGTCGTAATGTTATTATACAAGATGTTAAGGAGGGTGGACTAAGGATGATAAAAATAAACAAATTTATCGAATCACTAAAAGTAACATGGTTGCGTAGAATTTTAATTAGTACAAACGAATGTTCTTGGAACAGACTTTCCCGTGTTGACTTTAGAAAACTTGTTATTTTTGGAGATGGTTATGCCAAACTTTGTGCTTCAAATCTAAGTAATCCTTTTTGGATTGATGTGTTAAATAGTTGGAAAGCTTTTTTAAAATGCAATCCAGCAAGTCAAACTGAAGATGTTTTAAACTCACCAATATGGTTTAATTCAGAAATGCAACATGGTGGAAAATTCTTCATTAAAAATGGTATGAGAAAGGAATAAGGAATATAGTTGATCTTGTTAATGAGAATGGGGTGTTTTATGATTTTAATCAGTTAAAAAACTTTGTTTAATGTTCGAGGCACAATTTTAGATTTTAAAGGAGTAATAAATAGAATACCACAGGTCTGGAAGAATTTATTAAACAATAATATTCAAACCTGTATTGATATGAAATATAATGTAATATGTTCAAAACATATTAAACTTATTCTTAAAGATAAAAAAGGTTGTAAGAAAATTTATGAAAGTTTTATTAAAAGCGAAAATGATTTACCAAATAGATGGCAACGAGATCTAGGGGATATTTCAAAGGAGGAAAAAAGTCAATATAATACAGCCCTAAATGATATCAAAGAAGTTAAATTGAAAGATTTCCAGTACAAAATTAATAATAGAATTTTGACAACCTATTCATTTTTATACAAAATCAATAAAATAGACAGCAATAGATGTTCCTTCTGTGAACAGGCAATAGAATCAATTAAACATTTATTTGTAGACTGTCCTAAAGTAAAAGCGTTTTGGAACACATTGAAAAACTGGCTACAGCTTAATGGGAATATGAATTTAAGTATTACTGATAAAAATATCATATTTGCTTGGCCACATGAATCCTCCTTAATTAGTTATCTCATAATTATAGCTAAGTATTATAGTTATAAAACAAAGTTTTTATCCAAACATTTGAGTATACAAGGATTTCAATCATTGTTGAAAAGAAAATTTAAAAATGAACAGTATATTGCAAGAATAAATAATAAGTATAATAAATTTCTGGGAAAATGGTCTTCCTTGGTTCGTCCGCTTAACACAATGTGAGAAATGAGTTCCGTTTTTTTTTTTTTTTTTTTTTTTTTTTTTGTCTTTTTTATATAATTAAAACAGTTCTGACACTCTATAGTATACAAAGTCTTAGATACCTTTAATTTATATTCATATGTAAAAGTTAAAAAAAAATATAACCCACCCAGGGCTACACACCTGCGAACTATGAAAGAAAATCACAGTACTAAATATAGCATGTGACATTAATATCTTCTTGGATAGATCTACTCGTAATATATTATTGCAAAAAAGTTGTCACAAAATTATAAGAAACTACTATTTGTTTGTTATATGATAATGTCTAAATGTACTTTGTAAAGACAAAAATTGTCACATAAATGTTTGTGTATGTCTATATATGTTTGTGTATGTCTTTAAAAGAATAAATATGAAAAAAAAAAAAAAAAAAAAAAAAACATTTTTTTACATCATTAAGTCTTATATACATCATTTTGTGCGGTGTCAGAAAAATGTTTACAGCTTAGGCGCACTTCAGAGCTAAAGAATGGTTACGAAGAAAACAAAGGTTTGAATTTCTAACAGAAACGCATTGACGATAGTTGCGGATTCAATTATCCGAAAACCAGACTCATTAGTTCAGTGTGTGGGTATTCGCTAGCCTAAAAATTATTATTAAATTATACTGTAAGTGACTTCTTTAGTAATAGATGGATTTCATGAATTACTGCAAGAGATACAAAACAACAAATTATAGTTTTCCATAACTAACTGTACAGTTATTGGACACATTTTCAAGTCCGTACTTATATTATTTTACGACGCCTGAATGTACCATGTGTAATTGAAACTTTGAAATGAAATGTAGAAACGCTGTCGTAGTCTGATTTCCTGCATGAGAGTACCGAATGGGAGAAAGAGGCTGGCGATGATATAGCAAAAGAATTAAAATTAAAACAAAACTTCTTTTTACATAGTTAAGACTGTTTGAATTGCAGTTGACTATACTTTAACAAGCTTTACAGCGCAGTAAACATATAACTATTCATCTTGTACTACTATAAACAGTGGCTTATTACGAAGTCAATCACAGCACGAGATGCAGCAAATTGAAGCATGTTAACTGTCTGCAACATTTTACTAAAATATGCCTAAAGTGTTTCACAGTTGACAAAAGGAAATAACACAAAACAATAAAACACGGTGAGAGATTAATACGCTCTGCATAATGAAACCCTTTTAGCTCGAAAGAGCAAAACATATACATGAGGAAACACTGTAGATCCACCCGGATGAGACGGCTCATAACGAGCCGTCTCATCAGGACCTACACCGTTTGCACTTCTTTCCTTTTTCATTTTTTTTATTCTAGACTGAAATCCTTTCTTTCGCATTGGTGGACGTGTCCAAATACAAGGATAGGAGAGTCCACTTGAGAAAGTCAGGAATGAAAGGGTTGGAATACAAACAGTGATGGCTTAGAAATTACTATCACTACCTTCCAAACTGCATGAACCATACTTCATCATCTGCAGGAACTGGTCTCGTCCTTGTGCTGTTCTCTGCCAGGGCATCAAATGTGAACGCAAATTCTACGGACCAATATTTGTCTGAAATAGTAGTATGGAATAAATAGTTCCGATCTCCTCCAAACTGTCTACAAAGACCACGTGGTTTTCTATATTTGATCAGTAGTGATAGTGATGGTGAATTGGACTTCTAAGCACGTTACAGTGTCTCACAAACAGGAAACTGTGTGACAAATAATCCTTAATGAGATTTTCTCTAGTCATAATGTTCTTTTCTCGCTGTTACCTGCTAACATTATTACATTATAAAATTATATGAAAACAAGAAAAACGGCATTATGGACGTTTTTTTTAAATAATGAAGAAAGTGAGAGTTGTCTCTCTTGCATAGGAAACACCTACTGGTCCTCCTCTTCATCCCTACCAAATATGAAAGCAATCCACTGAAGAATAAGTGTTAACATGTAACTTTGAAATAAGGTTAACTTGGGACGACCGCCCGCCCGCCCGCCCGTCCGACGCCCGCCCGAAGCCCAATCGCCCAGACATCGATATTTTAAAGGACGGAGTTTTTGAAAAACCCGTCCAAAAAGCATAAATAGGTGTATTACTTTTTTTTTTCTTCCTTTTTTCCATTTGAACACTACGAACAGCAAATACTCGTCTGTCTTTGAGAGTATCGCAGGTACATTCCGCTCCCACCTAGTCTTTCCTTCCCGTACTATCTTCAATGCATAAAATGTTAATTTTGATTGGCAGAACATTACTAGACTGCGCAGCTGCACTCGTTGATCTAAGTCCTTACGTTCGCATTTGACATTATGTAGGTTTTATTTTGACTTTGATCAATTAGCTGCATGGAATAATATGTTTAGGAACAACAGTATTTCTCCTTAGCTGTTTTAACCCTTTCACTCCTGCGTTTCTAAAATGGACCTCAATATTGTGGCAAATAGGGATTTCAGCCAAAAATTAATAACGGAGCGGCAAACAGTGTGGATCCTGATGACACGAACCGTCTGATCTGGATCTGCACTGTTTGCAAAATTATTTGTAGTTGTCTGCAGGAATGAAAGTGTTAAATACTTCATTTGGAATCTAAGTATACAAAACCTTGTGTATTTAGGTTTAAATCATAAGAAAGAAAGAAAAATGCTCAAAAACAGAAAGGAAATCTTTATTTAGTCATGCGCATATGCAAACACGACGTCATTAGTGACAGCCTGGTTGTTTTCTGCATTTAAGGGAGAGTATCCCGTTTCCCAGTCTGACATCAATTTTGAAATATCGCGTGCAAACTGCGTTTCAATTAAACCTTCTACCGTTTTCTACAGCCTTTATTAGAAAGTATACAGAAATGGATTAACATAAAAATGTTTGATTTTCGTCCAGTATGGCCACTACAATAAACCTGTAAGAAAACGTCTGATTGCAAATAATTTTATGGCACAATTTTGAATCATTACGGTATATTTTAAATTTTACCATCTTTCGGGCTTTCGTGTTTATGGTTTTTCAATAAAAAATATTCGTACAGAACCTGTTTTGTACAGTCTTAAACAAGCATGAGGGGAATCGCTGTGCATTTCATCACGTCCATAATTTCAAAACCTTTGTCGACGAACTATACTGGGTAAGAATGCATGAAGACCAAACATAATAACTGAGCGGACCTAATTTCCGCAAACTAAAATGTTCATCAAAATTCCATAAAATACATGCCGTTTTACAAGAAGAGGTAAGGGTTTTTAAACAATCAGTGCTAACTTATATTCAGACATCAACTGTTCAGATTAATTTATCGCGAGTTGGGTGTATATTGACCGTATTTTACCTGTTAGTATATACATAAGTACCATACGCTTAATAGAACTTACAGTTGCTTGGAAAACAACAACAACAAAAACAACTCTAAACCAGTATCATGTAAAACGCATGCGTATTTCCAAAATGCAATTAGCTTCGCATTGCTATACAGCAGTTTTGTATGAACCAATATCCAAGCCTAAAATATATATATGTATATCTTTCCGATTGAAGGGTTATGTTTTTTTTTTGTTTGCTTTTTTGTTGTTTTCTTGTTTTTTGCCAGATGCAGGAATTGAGAAACCCGACTAAGCCTTTTTGTACATGACTGCATGTACGTCCAGCAAAGACTCAGAACAGCTTGCGCATCTACTCAGACAAATCAGAGTCTTCGATGTTCACCCGACGCTTTGGAGCCTTGATTACCTGCCGAGTGCCTTGTGAAGACTGATTTAATTGTGCGGATCAGCAGGCTGAAGCGTCCATGCAATCTTGCAGAAAATGCTGTGCATCGGCTCAAAGGTTATTTAAACTATAAAATTTGTAGCCATGTAATGGTATAAGCTGTTATGGTCTTACCTTCGTCCAGAGGTCTGTTAACAGTACCGGACGTATAAACAGCGTGAGTAATGCCGGCCGACCAGGTCGCTGTATATGTCTGATTTAACACCCAGCCCCCTTTGTCAATGGGCGACCCGAAAAAGAGCAGATCAGCTATGGTCCCCAGAACATTGACTTGAACTTGTTTATAACTGTAAAAGATCGTCACATATATTCATAGTGCACACAATGTTTAATACGAATAAATAAAGGAGAGATAACCCCAAAAATAACGAGGAGAGAGTTGTCATTCCTTTATGTGAGAGTTTTGTTTCTTCTGTTGGATACCCCTGCTTGAAACATCTTACATTTCTACCATGAATCATCAAAATGTAGGCATAAAAGTTATGTAGAGTACAAATTGTCTACGCATATTGCCGATTACCGGGCAAGTCCATTTTGTAGTCCGTTTAATGTAACTCTGTGGGGAATGATCAGTGCATTGGTTGGTGCTCTATGGATAGCCAAACATCCCAGCTTTCTTTAGAAAGGTGGCAGAGATTTTTGCTTAGAATGTGTGGATAGGCAGGTTAATCTGCGTCTTTGCTTGGAGTACAAGCAATCTTGTAGGAAGTGTTTGCCAGTCTCATTTATTGTACTACAATTCATATAGGCCGGCCTCGGTGGCTCAGTTAGATGCGCCGTCCGACTGGAGACCAGAGGTCGGCAACATTCTTTCGTGGAGATTGATCATGAAATATTTTCTTCGGTCATTCTCTCCCTTCCGCTGATTCAAGAAGGGCAGTCGTCAGTTTCTGGCGAAAGAATGTGCACAATACTGGTTAACCGCTTAGAGGACTAAGCCTGCCCAGTAAACGTGTGGTTAGGTAAACTGACCGCGCTCGACATGACCCCATTGGGTTGACTGGGCCGTAAAACCTCAACACGCCCATTTGGTGCTTTCTTTTTCTGCCCAATAGTAAAACTACACATAGCACGCATATGCTTATCTCCTACTGTAAACATAATCGCAGCCATACCGGCTATTGTACAATTAAAACAACAATATACTTAATTGAAAAGGAACCAGAGAAAGTGATTAAGGGTCATGTATACCTTCAGCTGGTGTTACTATCAAATATAACATTTAACAATTTAGGTCCTAGTCATTAGCCAGCTGCATAGCAATTAGCTGTCAACTGACCTGTATCCATCAAGTAGCAACACTTACCACATACTAATTGCAGGTGAAGACGTTCATAAATCTTAGCAAAGCAATAGCACTTAACGGAACACTTTGACGCAAATGCTAAGAGCAGTTCTAAGTATGTGGCTTTAAGTTTTGATTTGCAGCATTTGCACTATAGATGGTGTAAAACTGTGTCTATCCAGCAGTAAATTAGTAATATCATACTTTAACCCATTTATGCTTAGGCTCCCACAAAAGGGACACTGGAAAACTGTGTAGTACCAGATCAGACGCCACAAAACGCGGTGTCTGATCAAGATCTACACTTTTTTGCATTAACTGCAGGAATTTCTCAAAACATGGTTATTATAAAAATAACTTGATGACCCTTTTATTGGAAATGGATCTGTCCAAAGAATTAGGGTAGAAGATTCCAGCCGGCATAAATAGTTTAAGTATAGACTTTCAGAAATATAAGCCAAGCAAACAAAATGTGAGACAGAACTTTGAAAACAATGTTTACAGACTTGTTCTAGTCTGTGACCTTGGCCTTGTTCTGCAGCCACATCAAGATGATTGATCTGTATTCAACCGTTAGTAATATTAAACATAAATCACAATTTTGAGTAAAGAGTTTAAGCAATATAAGCAAAACTTTGATGCAAATGTTAACAAAAGATCTAAGTCAGTTTGTTTGACTTTTTATCTACAGGAATAGTGATATAATGTGAACTTAAACGCAAATGTTAATTGGGCCGTGTCATGCGAAAACTTGTCTTCGGTCATCTGCGGGCAGCGAAGGCCCAGATCAGCCTGCGTATCCGCATTAATGAAAGCCTTTGTTGTTCGCAAACAGAATTATCGGATACTGCAAAATGTCTCAAAAGAGAGCGACTGCGCACGTGCAGGATGATGTGAATCCGCATATTTTGTACATACTTGAAGGCGCTTTTTCGCTCGACACGGCCCAATTTACGTCGTATTGACGTACGCGCATTCGGACAGAGGGGCAGACAAAACTTATATTCCTCCGTGAAATAATTTGAATACCGGAATTCATCGAAAAGGAAACAAAGTTCACAAAATTATTCTGATATTAACATTACGAAAACATGCCTAGTTAAATATATTGAAAATTTCACCACCAAAAAACCTGAAAGTTTTCATATAAAAATGATATTTTTCATATTTCTGCTCAAAATATAGATTGTGGGTACTCGTTAGAACCGCCTCGGCGAAGCGGTTCTAACGAGTACCCACAATCTATGTTTCTGAGCAGAAATAAGAAAAATAATGTATACCCCTGTAAACCCCAGTTTTACTATATAAAAGTGGGGTTTAAGGGGGTCAACATTATATAGGTATGTTTTCGTGATGTACTTGCAATAACAGTATTTTATATAAATATATAAACTTACTTGAACATTGTTCCATCGACATCCATCAACATCTGAAAAAGTGCATATTTTAGTATGTTTGGACAGACACAATCTTTTTAAACATTTCGATTGGGCAAAAACCTTACCCGAAACTTGCAGAACACCGGTAGTTCTTTCTGGATAGTTTGCTTTCCTCTAGTATCCAAACTCATCCCGACGTTATGAAACGTTTTTTTCACGCTCAACTCCACCAAGCATGATTAAAAAAAAAAAAATGCTTCTGCCAACAATGGTTTTATGTCGCATTTGGAATTTAACTGTTGAGTTGGCATCTGGTCCGTAATATACATCCAAATATGTGCTGAGTATTAATCTAAAGCCGAAATCCATACAGTTCCCTCCTTTATTTGCACTAAATGATCGTTTATGACACGTGTAAAACTATGTGGGTAAGTCGATAAGCAAGCGACCAAACGGATTTCAAACTGGCTGACAAGCCCGCGACTTTCACATATTATTTAACGACGATTTAAGTATCAGTGTATGTTCATTGATATGATGTATATTAAACATGATAATTGATAAAATAGCGTGCTTTTCATCTAAACTGGAATACAGTGCTTAAATTCCTTACCCATCACGAAAACACGCCTATATAATTTTGACCCCCTTAAACCCCACTTTTATCTAGTAAAACTGGGGTTTACAGGGGTATACATTATTTTTCAAATTTCTGCTCAAAACATAGATTGTAGGTACTCGTTAGAATCGCCTCGCCGTGGCGGTTCTAACGAGTACCCACAATCTATGTTTTGAGCAGAAATATGAAAAATATGAGATTTTTTTATCTGAAAATTTTCATTTTTTGGTGGTAAAATTTTCAGTATATTTGAATAGGAGTGTTTTCGTAATGTGTTTTAAAAGGGTTAGGAGGTAAGGTAATACATAGCGAACTAGGCGATTTATACGGGTCCTCTGTACCATCATATGCTAAAGTAAAACTCTTAGTTGGCAAGTTTAAACGAGGCAGAATTTCATTAGAATATGAAAGCATGCCTGGACGCCTATTATCTGCCATCAATGAGGAGTGTGGGATCTTGTATAATGTGGTAGGTGTATTCCGGTGAAAGATGCAGCAAAGACATTGGGCATTTCACACGGTAATGTTTCAACAATCTTATATGATCATTTAGGTATGTTCAGACTATCTGCTCATCGCTAAGGGATTCTGGGAATTTAACGTCGATTCAATGCCATGGCGTTGCATCGACGTTGACACGACGTTGTATAAACGTCATGTGCCCGCTAGGATCTAGCATCAGTAAGCAGTGATTATTGAAGCAATTTAGGTCGAAAGAAGATAATAGCCGTTTGCTTCTTGTAACTTTAGGTGAAACCTGGGTTCATTACTGTGAACCAAAAATACAATGCTCGAAGTCGTCAGTGGGTAGGAACACACAATCTTCGGCTTGCAAAGTGATGGTCATTGTATTTCGGGACTCCAAAAGAGCAATTCAGTTTGGCTGTTTACCAAAGGGTAATAATAATAACTGGCAAGTACAAGGCAAACTTACTTGACAAATTGAGTTTCGTAATCCGTGAAAACGGCGCAGTTAATTCTCTAAAGGAATTCTGCATCAGCAAGACATTGCAAGAGTCTGAAATTGCAAGGCTTTACTTGATGCTGTAGAGCGAAGCGAAATAATATCACATCCCGCCTATTTGGCTGATTTGGCACCTAGTGATTACTTTTGTGTTCCCGGAGATATACATGGACGCCATTTCCTGTCCGATTAAGAAAGTCAAGACAGCGGTAGAGGAGTGGGTTAACGTAAAGGACTACAGATATGGAACGCCATAGCTTTCTTATGTTGTAAAGGCTATCTTGTCTGAGAAGTGTGCAAACTTGTCTATACGATGTGTTATTATGTTAAAAGCGTGTGTTGTTTTGTCCACACAATGTCTTATTTTGTCAAAAGTTATGTTGTCATGATAAACGTTCGTGTTATTATGACCACACAGTGTCTTATTATGTTAAAAGGCTACGGTGTTATGTTAAACTCGCGTGCTGTTTTGTCCACACGGAGTTTTATTATGTTAATGGCTATGTTGTTATGTTAAAAATTGGTTTATCTTGTCTACGAAGCATGTAAACTTGTCTATACAACATGTTATTATGTTAAATACATATGTTGTTTTGTCCAAACAGTGTCTTATTATGTTAAGATGTTATGTTATTATGTTAAATGCATGTGCTGTTTTGTCCACAGAGTGCCCTGTTATGTTAAAACGCTATCTTATTATGTTTAAAAATGGGTTATCTTGTCTACGAAGCATGTGAATTTGTCTATAAACCGTGTTATTATGCCACACACGCGTGTTGTTTTGTTCACACATAGTCTTATTCTGTTTAAAGGCTATGTTATTATGTTAAAAAGCTTTGGTCTATACATCATGCTATTCTGTTAAACATTTGTGTTGTTTTGTCCAAACAGTGTCTTATTATGTTAAAAGGCTATGTTATTATGTTAAGAAATCCGGTTATCTTGTTTATGAAGCACGTGAACTTGTCTGAAAATGTGTTATTATGGTAAACGCATGGCTTGTTATGTCCACACACCGTCTTATTCTGTTGAAAAGGCTATGCTATTATGTTAAAATTTGGGTTATCCTGTCTATGAGGCATTTGAACTTGTTTATACAAAGTGTTATTATGTTTAACGGGTGGGCTGTTTTGTCCACACAGTATCTTATTATGTTAAAAGGCTATGTTGTTATGTGAAAAAGTTTGGTTATCCTGTCTGCGAAACATGTGAACTTGTCTATACAAACTGTTATTTTGTTTAACGCTCGTGTTGTTTTGTTCACCCAGTTTCTTATCATGTTAAAAGACTATGTTATTATGTTGAACACGTATGTTGTTTTCTCAACATAGTGTCCTATTATGGAAAAGGCAAAGTAATTATGTTAACACGTTGAGTTATCTTGTCTGCGAAGCATGTGAACTTGTCTATACAACTTGTTATTATGCAAATGGTTGTGTTGTTTTGTGTACATAACATCTTATTATGTCAAAAGACTAAATTATTATGTTAAAAAGTTGGGTTGTCTTGTCTATGAAGTACGTGAACTTGTCTATACTACGTCTTATTATTTAAACGCGCGTCTTGATTTGTCCATACAGTGTATTATTATGGCAAAAGTCTACGTCATTATGTTAAAACGCGTTGTTATCTTGTTGAATCAATATGTTGTCTTGTTCAACTGCGTGGTGTTGTTCCCGAAAATCTACGCATGCGACATTGTGTGGACAAAACGACACGTGAGTTTGACATAATAACATGTCGTCTAGCCAAGTTACTCTTAGACAAGATGACCCAAACTTTAACATAATGACATATACGTTTGACATAATAAAACACCGTGTAGACAAGTCAACGCCATATGTTGACAAAATAACGTGCCTGTGTAAGATAATAACACACTATATAGACAAGTTCACATGCTTTTTAGACAAGATAACTCCACGTTGTGACAAAATAAAATGGTTCTTTAACATAATAAGACAGTGTGTGGGCATGTCAACATTATATATTGACAAAACGACACGCGTCTTTAAAATAATAACATAATGCATGGACAAGTTCACACAATTCTAAGACAAGACAACAAGAAATATAACAACATATGACAGCTTTGGCGTTCCATATACAGAGGTCTTTTATTCTATGTTGATGGACTGAACACCGTTGATGCAAATGTATCATGTCGGAGGATTACAAAAAAAAAAAGAATAGGTCAAACGGAAGTTAGGTAGGCCGGATACTAATAGACTCGCCCTCGCAATCAGTGATAAAACCAAAGGACCCTTCAATATACAAATGATCTGTACGCATGTTTTCTAAATTAACTTTTGACATTTGACATGACATTTGACATTCTCTCTCTCTCTCTCTCTCTCTCTCTCTCTCTCTCTCTCTCTCTCTCTCTCTCTCTTTCTCTCTCTTTGCGCTTTGTGTGTGTGTGTGTGTGTGTGTGTGTGTGTGTGTGTGTGTGTGTGTGTGTGTGTGTGTGTGTGTGTGTGTGTGTGTGTGTGTGTGTGTGTGTGTGATTTACTGTCCGTGTAATTTCTGTAACAGTATTGTTGTCGATTACCAATAATCAGTAAAGACATCGCATACAGTATATAATACTCTGCCACTAACAAAACATAAAGATAGGTGTGTTTGATGGGGTAATAAAGTAATACAATTTATGTCCAAACCAGGAATGCTATTTGCTAAATAAATCAAAGAATACAGTTTCATCTACAAATTTAATGCACTGAATTTGATAAAATCCGTCAATCCGTTTGAATGATATTGAGAGGAAACCATTTTTGTTAGTAACCAAGGACAGAACCTCAACGAAAAATAACAATTCGAAGCAAGACTTTGTCAATATCATTTGATAACTGAAGTTTCGTCCAAATCCATTAATTTGTTCTCTTGATATTGAACAAAATCAGTTTGTGTCGATAAGCAGTGACAGTAACTCTGTCAAAAATTTGACGGAAAATGCTGAATAAAATGTTGAGTAATACTTCGAATCAAGATATTGTCAATATCATTTGACACATGAAGTTTCAGCCAATTCATTGATTCATTCTCGTGATATTGAGTGGAACACTTTTTTGTCGGTAAGCAAGGACAGTAGCTCAAAAGTTAACGTATTTTGCCCTTTAAATAAAATCCATCAAAACTAGAAAGCGGAAACCAAGCGCTTACGGGGAGACACTCGGACTGGGAAATATAATACGCCGACACTGTCGTGCAGCTGTAAGTCCGTAGAGGAAAGTAAAAATTATTTTCTTATGTAAAGAAAGCCCCAAAATCACTTTACTGTAGATTTTCCCTAGATCAGACCATTTTTTTGCCGTAAAATTTCTTTAGGGTAATTATTTGAGAATAAGCACATAAACATAAAAAAACAAATGATTTCTAATACGGTATGGTATTATATATTATAAATCTATTTTGTTATTATGTCGAATAAAACGCCAAGCAAAAAAGGGTCTTTCCAGTTGCTTTCGAAATGACTGTATGTACAGTCGAACTTCAATTGCTCGAACATCTTTTGGACCACGGAAACTTATTCGACACATTGGTAGTTCGAGCCACTGAGGGTTAATCATAGTGCCAGGTCAGGAAGCAAATCGCGATAATTAAGACAAGTCTTTTTGATATTTTATACAATAATGGTATGTTGAGTGTACTCATTAGAATTGCGCCGATGAGGCGATTCTAACGAGTGCACACAACATACAATTTCATGATAAAATAAGAAAATGTCCTTAAATATTTGTTTTATGGGGCGATCGGAAAAATTTCGAAAGGACTCGAAAACGAGTTCGAACCAGCCTTGGTAAACGAGCCATCGGTGTTCTAGCTATTAAGGCTCGACTGTATTAGGACAGATATGCCTGCGCAAAAAGTGTAGAGTGCACCTCATCAAGCAGTATATGTAAGTAGACCCATTTTTGAAAGGGAGAGGAGACAACACAACTTTGATAAAACAGTTGCCTTCCCTCAGAGTGAATCCGTTCCGTTAATTTGACGGAATATTTAGGGTAAACACAGTAACTGTTGCACCATGACCATCTATACGAAATAAAGGCGCATACAGTCGAAGCTCAATGACTCGAACATCTTTTGGGCCATGGAAACTTATTGGAGATATGAGTAGTTTAAGCCACCGAGGGTCAATCGTGGTGCTAGGTCAGGAAGCAAGTGGTGATAATTTAGGAAAATCTTTTCGATCTTCTATACAATAATGGTAATTTGTGTGTACACATTAGAATCGCCTCGATGAGGCGATTCTAATAAATACACACAATATACATTTCATGATAAAATAAGAAAATCTCCTTAAAGTATCTATAAATATTTGCTTTCTTGGGCTATCAAGAGAATGTCCTAAGGACTCGAAAACGAGTTCATGAGTTCGAATTAGCCATGGTAAACGAGCCATCGGTGTTCGAGTCATTGAGATTTTACTGTACATGTATACTCACTGAACACAATGAACAAGAATATAGAATGATAAACAAACACTTACCTCCACACCATTGTCTTTCCAAACTGAAAACAAATATAGTTTCTTGATTTTAAAATGTGACGGTCGTATACGCAGTTTTCAAACTTACAAAATAGGTTGATATTATTGTAATTACGAACAAGAGAGGTGATTTGCACATTTCCTGCTTGAAAAGTTGCTTTGAATGCGCTGCATTTCAACCGACATCGACACATGTTTTCTTATTTTCTCCTGATATTTCATGCAAAGGTTCAGGCCCGTCGGTATAGGTAAGTCTCTGCTGTTGGCAAACGAGGCAATTGCATGAAATGTCAAAGGCTTTTGGTCAGGTGAATCAGAAAAAAAAATCATAAAACTTTTAGTGTGCTGAATGTGCAATATCGGACCGTTATCAGCCTGACAGGAATTTTGTCGGGTTGATAACGGTCCGCTTTAAATTTAAGGAAAATGCTAGCTGGGAAACCGAGACTTGGGAAACCAGTAGGCTCTTGAATCTAAAAATAACATTAATTCTGAGATTATATAGGATGATTTTCAATAGAGAACTGATTTGGACTTTGTTTTTTGCTGATAGCATTATTTATGTGAATTATTATGAAATATGGTAATCTTTTATCATAGATTTGTTTTGTTTGTTTTTTTTGTTGTTGTTTTTTGTTTGCTTTTTGTTTGTTTGTTTGTTTGTTTGTTTTGCCTCGGGTCGATAAAATTAAACATTTGTTAAGTCCATAGGCTAGATCGTGTTGATATCAATCAGTACGTGAAAAATTATCAAAATATTCCACGCGGTTCAAGGTTTTGGCCATTTTCACATTTTCACATTTTTTGGCTCGGCTTAGCCTCTATCAATAAGAAAAACTCATATTTTTCAAGTTCATTTGCTAGATCGTGTCGTTGTCTATTAGTATGCCAAATATTATCAAATTATTCCAAACCGTTTAAGCACTTTGGCCATTTTTGCTAACTGACCATGGACGGACAGACGGACTCACAAGGTGAGATATACGGCACTCGAAAGTCACCTTTCAATCGGTCGAATCGGTCGACTTTTCTGCGAGTTATTCAATAAGTTACAATAGACATCTGTTTACCTCCAGCATCGCTTCTGTTAATAGTACCCCACAAATCCTTGTCTTCAACATAAGCTCCAATGTACAGCTTTGTGTCGTCCCAGCGCACTTTGAATTTCGTTTCAAACCGAGGCTTGGGAAACCACTTGGCCCTCATGTCTTCAAAATAGCATAGTTTGCAGTCACATGGTCGAAAGAGCAAACAAGTACTTAAGCCGTTTATGCCTACTGTCCCATACATTGGACATTGGTAAACAGTGTAGACCAATATAAGAAGCCGCAGCACGGCGTCCGATCTGGGTCTACACTGCTTGCATTAAAAGCATGAATTTCTATAAAACGTGGTAATAATAAAAACCAATAATAAAAACTAACCAGACACCCCTTCTACTGATATTGGACCTATCCAAAGAGTTGAGCTTGAAGAGTCCAATCGGTATATGGGTTAATCATTATCAGCGTATATTTTGATAGACAGGCCTTAACAAACAGACCCCGATTTGACAGTGCCAGGCCACGGTGTTTGATCAGAGCCTACACTGTTTGCCACTCATCAAACACACGTTATAAAATGACCAATGTTTAGGATAAGTATGGTAAGGAATATTAAGGTGTCCGCATATTTAAGTAAACTACGATAGTCATTCTAACAGGATTATTTAAACACATATTAAGGCGTATAGATACATTTGTACGACTTCCCGCCATTTCCCAAAGGGAATAACTTTTTTGACTTCCGGCTTGCTTTCTTGCACACCAAGCCGCTTCCGAAAAAGAGTATATCTCTAAAAGGAAATGATTTGCTCCCTTCAGAGTAAATTCTTTCCTCTATTAGAGTAAGAATCTCAGAAGGGGAAAAACAATTTAGACAGAGTTACCTCCCCTGAAAGTGTAGTAGTTCGCCTTAAAATGCGGTCCACTGTGGTGATATGGGTTTAAGTCCCTTCACGTCTAAACAGGTAAGTGCCGGTACACGAAAAGAAAAAAAAGGACTCTATGATTTTCCGATAGGTGGCTCTTCAAGTGCACATGAGCTGTCCCTTATTTTGGCTACAGACACGCGTGTTTTACCTCAAACCTCCTGAAGATCGCTACTAAATGTCAGCGAACAGCAAAGGTTCTTGCGAGACTGCGCTTATGCGCAGGCTCGCCTGAGCCTTTGCTGGTCGCCTAAGTGATAAGTACCCTTTTCTCATGTGCTGGTGCACATGCAACCTTGTAGAAAATGCTGTAGCCCGGCTCATATTCTGACTTCTGGGCGTTTTACACTATATGGCATCTAACATTCGACCAAGTGCATTTGTCAGCCTGATGATGTGTCTTAAACAATATTATGATGACTGAATGCTAGAGCAGACCCTGATTAAATAAATTTAGCCCTACCCCTAGCAAAATTGTCCTTTTTACATCACTTGGTAAAATATTTTGGCTGGCGTTTTATTTTAATTGAGAACAAACAAAACATAGTTGTGATTAACAATATCTTAAATTTACGCTGAAAACCAGGTCTGACCTATGCAATATCAGTAAATCCATATTTTGTTGAGAAAAAAATAGTTATATGGTATATGACAAATTGATGATATTGTTTTATTTTATTTTTCAAGAAAATAGGCTTTGACATTTCATAGGAGACCATTTGCCCGAAATGTCAAAGTCTACAATCTGGGAAAAATATATCAAAATGTCATCAGCTGAAAATTTTACCCAGCATGCTAAGCGTTGAAATATTGCTGACATATGTTCCTCGTTCTAGATTTGATGTCACAATGTGAACTTAAGCCAAACACTAACCCCACTACAGACGGCATTACCCCACTGTCGTCGAAACGACGTTTTTTACAAGGTTGTGTGTTTACTGGGTAGCAGTTTCGTTCAACACAAACGTTATTGTAAAGGAAACTATTTTTCATTACGAAAACAAGCCTATCCAAATATACTGAAAATTTTACCACCAAAAAATGAAAATTTTCAAATAAAACTTCTGATATTTTTTTCATATTTCTGCTCATATCATAGATTGTGGGGAACTCGTTAGAACCGCCTCGGCGAGGCGGTTCTAACGAGTACCCACATTCTATGTTTTGAGCAGAAATAAGAAAAATAATGTATACTCCTGTAAACCCCAGTTTTACTATATAAAAGTGGGGTTTATGGGGGTCAACATTATATAGGCGTGGAGTAAATTACTTGTTTTGACGAATCAGTTCATGATGCATTAGGTACTGCCTACAATTTTGTGGAGTGATCTTGACTTTTTTTTATTTCCGTGGCGCATATTATACTCTACAAATTGTACCTACCGACAAATGGTTCCGTCCAGGGCACCTCTGTCCACGCCTCTTCATTTAACTGGCCGTCTATATTTACTGTCTTCCCATTCAGATGATAGGCAATATAGTTTCTAGGCAGTTTCTGTGTGTGGCAACTGACATCCTTTTTCAGACAAACATTGTCTTTGAACGTTTGCACAGATCTGTATGTATATTACAAAACAAAGAATAAACTATATGCGTGCCCTGCGACGACTCTGATCAGACTGCGCGGATGCGCAGTCTGATCTGAGTCTTCGCAGGCGCACATGCAATCTTGTAGGAAATGTTGTCCCTAACAAACATACAAAGTCGAAAACTGTTGTCTTGAAGTCACACATGGTACGTTTACTGGGTATATGTATGGAAGAAAAATATTTGATAAAGAAATGAAAATATATTTTCGAGGCATGGTCCATACATTTCCGAATTTTCTAGAGAAATTATAAGCAAACATTCATTACAGCATGGCATCTGAATACAAATAATATGTTCTATTAGGAAACAAGAAACAGATGAAATAATCGGCTACTAGCTTTAGGGCTGCCGTACAACGTCACGCGTACTTCACTATAGTTAAGAAATAGATCAGCTCTAGCAGTGATTTGTTGAGTAATAAATCACTGTTTGGAGGTCAGTTGTAAAGTAGATCAAATCACGAGCGCGGAGCGCGAGTGATTTATCTTCTTACAACTGACCGACAAATTGTGATTTATTACTCAACAAATCACGCACAAGAGCTGATCTATTTCGATTCTAACACATAGAAAACGACGAAAAGGTAATTGTATCCTTTAGATTTTTCAAACTTTCCGCCATCGAATAAAGAAATCCCGCCAAAAGTTTTGACTGTAACGCTGACGTTTACATGCATTTCTTACGTTGCTGAAGTGAGAAAGACGACGTTACACAGTCTAGCGTCGTAGAAACTAAGACTGACGTCAGCAGCGTGTCGAAATGACGTCGGAAAGGCGGCAGATAGCGTCGCGCGTTTCCGCCCAGTGATTTATTGCATAATATATCACTGAGTTTAACCATTGGCTATATAGGCGAGGAGTGTTAGAATGCTATTTATATCTTCCGGTCCTTTGTGGTCATCGGGACCATTACATAACTTGAGGGTCGTTGATGAGGCTTAATGCCATTCTGCTCTGTGAAAAGGCTACTTCACATGCCAAGATGCTACATGATATGAGACGGGGCACAGCACTTCCTACAACATTGTATGTGCGCCCATCGAGGACTCGGATAAACCTGTGCATCCGCAGTCTGATCAGTCTTCGAAAGGCACTCTGTGGGTAGACAAGGTTCCAAAGTGTCTTCAGGCGAACAGATGCGCAGGTTGATCAGAGTCTTTGCTGAGCGCACATGCAATCTTTAAGGAAATGCTGTGTCACAGTTCATATAAAAGCAATCCCTGACATCGCACGATTACGTAATATGCCATGACCTACTATAAGTTTGTTTTTTTAACTGCAAGGTTACTCAACGGCATTACATGAAGCAGTGCAATTGTTGTTACTCACCACAAATAATGTAAGATAAACATTGATATCGCACTGTAATCACTTTTACTACAAATAATATAAGCTAAACTGAAATCGCACTGCAATTACTGTTACTCACCATAGTAATAAAAGATGAACTTCGAAATCGCACTGCAATTACCGTTACTCACCACAACAATAAATGATGAACTTCGAAATCGCACTGCAATTACCGTTACTCACCACAATAATAAATAATGGACTTCGAAATCGCACTGCAATTACCGTTACTCACCATAATAATAAATGATAAATTTCAAAATCGCACTGCAATTACTGTTACTCACCACAAATGATATAAGATTAATTTTGAAAACGTACTGCTATTACTACAGTTACTGTTACTGAACACAAAAACATAATAATTTATAAGATAAAGTTTGAAATCGCACTGCAATAAGTATTTATTATGAAAATAATGAAGAAAATAGGTAAGAGAAAAGTCCAGGGAGTGCCACAATCACAAGCCGTAGCCCTTCCCAAACACCAAGAGGAAGAAGAAACAGACAAAACCAAACAAGCGCAAATCGAACAAACGTACAAAAAGCACTACAATTAGCTCTCTCTTCCCCAAGCGAGGTAATCGCAATGCTAGAAGGACTGAAAAACGCAAGAACAAAATAACACAAGGTAAGACTTAAAACAAATCGCCTCGTACAATAAGGAAGGACAAATGAAATTCGAAAAATTACTGCAATAGCTGTTACTCACCTAAAGAAATATTTTCTCCAGTTTAATTTTAATGAATACGGACTCAAACGGCAATGTGATGTCAGAGATTTGCTTAGATAACAGGATTCCTGTTTACCAGCAGCCAGATAGCCAATTAATATTCCAAGCAAGAGCAAGCCAAGAGTTACGCCACATAGTATAAATACATATTTTCGCGTTTTTCGATCTACTAAAAATTGTGGCGGCATGGCAAATAACTAAGCCGTGTCAAAATGTTCAAATAACTGGGCGGCATTTGCTCCACAAGAAATTTTGCTAACTACCGTCTTTACCTTAAGAATTTGGACAAATAGACCCGAACAAACTGTGTAGGCCTAGATCAAACTGCCCCTTAAGGGGCAGTTTGATCTGGGTCTACACTGTATGTTCGTCAGAATTTTTAGATACATCAGCAAGTAGTCAAATGGATTTTTTTTCTTCAAATTTTGGGATAAATACAAAAAGAGGGTAAGGTGTCCGAACAGGTAGGGTACATACGGCAATCTATAAAGCCATAATTGGTCTCATACCTTAACAAAACGGACCCTAATGCATGTGTAACTACTTCGAGAGCAAGCAGCGAAGGCTTTCATGAAGTAATTCAGTTAAAATGGGTCATGGCTATTTTATACGACATTCAGCAGCTTCCATCACGCATTTCCTTTCCGTATATGCGCATGATTGTCTGGGTCTTCGCTGTTTGTATGTCCTAAATTCCCACAACAAATGTCGGGGTTCATTCATAATCTTAACAAGCTTTTATTATGTTTAATGAGGAAGTATCGCGAGTGTGATAGCTGTAATTTCTGGTATCAGTTCTAAATTAGGAACTGTCGTATATACCTTAAATAATTGGGCACCTTAACTGCTTACCATACTTGTCCTAAAAGTTGGAACAAGTCCATTTTACTACCTTTTGATGTGTTTAAAAACTGCTGGACTGAGTAGCAAACAGTGTATATCCTGATCAGACGCCGCAAACGCAAACGCGGCGTCTTGTCAGGGTCTACACTGTTTGATCAGAGCTGTCTGTCCCAATACTTAGGGTTATTATGGTGGTAACAATAATTTAAGTTTATCAGTACAGAAATGCATTTCGCCGAAATGCACAATATACATGGGAAATTTAAACATCATAGATTCTCATATTAGTTATTTGGACGTGAAATTGTACTTTAGGTCGCTAACCAAAAAAAAAAAAAAAAAAAAAAAAAAAAAATCTTTTTCCCTTTCAGAACGCGCAATATTATATAAATCAGTTCGCCTTAGTTGACAAGCACAAATATTAGATATAATACAAACTCAGAATTTCATAATGTCAAATGCATGACTATGAAACCACACAAACACACAAACACACACACACACACACACGCAAAGACAAACACACGCATGCAGAGAGACAGATCCAGCGAGCACATGACGTTTATACAACGTCGCATTAATGTCGATGTAACGTCATGACGCTGCATCGACGTTGATGCGACGTTGTATAAACGTCATTAGCCTGCTAGGGACAGACAGACAGATAGATACAGAGATCTCTTTAATCTAAGAGCAAGCAATGAAAGTATTAACAAACGACAAACTTTTGCCTAAAATAGAGTCTTTTTTTTCTTATTTACACACACACACACACACACACACACAAACATTACGAAAACAAGCCTATTCAAATATATTGAAACTTTCACCGCCAAAAACTGAAAGTTTTCAGGTAAAAACTCTGATATTTTTCATAATTCCGCTCTAAACATAAATGTGCGTGTACTCGTTAGAACTGCGAGGCGGTTCTAACGAGTACCCATAATCTATGTTTTTGAGCAGAAATAAGAAAAATAATGTATACCCCTGTAAACCCCAGTTTTACTATTTAAAAGTGGGGTTTACGGGGGTCAAAATTATATAGACGTGTTTCCGTGATGTATGTTACGGTTCTCTTTAGAAACGCCTTACAAAAGCGCTCTTAATGAGTACCTACAACATTTTAGATAAGAAATAAGAAACAATATTTATCTTGGTACCATTTATATCTGGAGTTATGTAAGCTATGATAACTCCCATGTGCTACGAAGACTGAGGAAAAGTTTGGTTATTATGCAATTTACAATACATTTATGTAGTGAAAACAATTGATATATGAGCCAGCGCATGACAAAACCAACAAAATGGCATGTGCGCCCAGAGAAGACTCAGATCAATCTGAGCATCCACCCAGTCTGATCAGAATTTTCGCAGTCCGCATGAAGAAAGCTTGGGTCCTTAGCTACCAAATGAGCGCACAGCGAAGACTCTGATCAGTCTGGGCGGAAGCCCAGGCTGATCTGAGTCTTCGCTGGGCGCAATGGCATTTGTTTCATGCGCTGGCTAGAAACTGACCAACAAAAGGAAAAGTTGGTTTAAAAATTGCAAAATCCTGACAGTCCACCTGATAATGTAAACCCTTACATTCTTATGTTTTCACTGCATATTTAAGGAAAGCTGGGGGCAAGCAATACACAGACTTGTTAAGGTAATCTGACGGAAAATGAGGGTACTTTTAAAAGAGAGACTTTCATCTCGGAAGGGGTGCATGTTTTCCTTTAATCCCTTCACCTCTTAGTTTCTGAAGTAGACTTTTCCATCTTTGAATTTACAAAATTTATAATTTACATTCTTGTAAATAGGGAATTCAATAAAAAATCAAAGAGAATGGCAAACAGTGTACATGTATATCCGTAGGGACGGCTCGTTACGAGCGTCTCATGCGGAGCTACACTGTTTGCAAACGTATTTGTTTTGATCTGCAGGGCTGAAAGAGTCAAGAGAAGCTTTCCCATGGGTTGTGCAGCTATTCACATCACTATCTATAATGTCCAGATAATGTCTGGATGAAGTGCCCTCAGCTAATCTAGGTTCCCCGCCGAATGACCTGGGCATACACAGTTTACAGGCGATTTCGACCGGTTGTATCACTCATGTCAATGATTTAGTCCACTACACGATGACCATTGACTTTCCTGCTCCCATACAATTGCAGCGCAATAAGCCGTCTAGATGTTGAGATTATCTATCAATATTTGTTTGTATGTGTTGAGGTTTTACGGCCCAGTCAACCCAATGGGGTCATGTCGAGCGCGGTCAGTTTACCTAACCACACGTTTACTGGGCAGGCTTAGTCCTCTAAGCGGTTAACCAGTACTGTGCACATTCTTTCGCCAGAAACTGACAACTGCCCTTCTTGAATCAGCGGAAGGGAGAGAATGACCGTAGAAAATATTTCATGATCAATCTCCACGAAAGAATGTTGCCGACCTCGGCGGGGGTTGAACCCGCGACCTCCTGGTCTCCAGTCGGACGGCGCATCCATTATCTATCAATATGGTACGGTGAACCCTCGTTACGATGATAGCATTTGTTCCCAAAGATGTTGCAAATATTAGACAAAATATTTAGACGTAAACGTCTAAGAACCGGCGTTAATTTTGTTCATGTTTACTTAGAAATATGGGACACGGGTATACTAAAGTTTAATAAATTTTCAATGTAATAGGTAAAAAAGAACAACAATGTGGTTCTTTAATGTATGTTTTTGTTAAGCTTTATGAATTTTCTTGATCAAGCATTATGCGAATCCTAGTCCTATTGGGATCTCCACGAGATTTAGTTTGTACATTATTACATATGTATTAGGTTATTACAAAAAAAATAAAAATAAAAATTAAAATTAAAAAAAAAAAAAAAAACATGCGAAAAGTTAAATAAATTACCAGATTTTATCTAGAAGCTTATTTACTCATAGCATGCGTCAGATATGAATATGTTAAAATTTTTAAGCATGGACCACAGGTCATAGTCAAACTTACCAAAGATGGACTGCAGGTCATATTCAAACTTACCAAACTGCGCTCTGCGCTAATCGAACACTTCTCCATGTATAAAAATCCAAAGCTATATTAAGAGTCCGGCGCGATTCGCGCGCCGGTCAAAAATGAATTTACTGTGGTAAAGCAGTTCTTAGTGAGCAGAATGGTATGTAAGAAAGGCCTTGTTTTATTCTTGTTTCCTCAAAGAACATATTATTTGTATATTTGTTAGAATAGCCTATGTTAGGCCATTCTAACAAATATCCGAAACATATGTTTCTTGACGTTTTAAACACAATGTTCTTGCATAATTTCTGAGTAATTGTTACCTTTATCATTATAAAGAATTCTGTCGTTGTACCGAGTCATCACGAAAACATGCCTATTTAATTTTGACCCCCTTAAATCCCACTTTTATATAGTAAAACTGGGGTTTACAGGCGTATACATTATTTTTCTTATTTTTGCTCGAAAGCATAGATTGTGGGTACTCGTTAGAACCGCCTCGCCGAGTACCCACAATCTATGAGCAAAAATATGGAAAATATCAGTGTTTTTTTATCTGAAAATTTTCAGTTTTTCGGAGGTGAAATTTTCAGTATATTTGAATAGCCGTGTTTTCGTAATGCTTGGCATAAAAAGTATTGACTGTAAATCATTTTGTCACATTATTCGTCATTAAGATGCTGACCCCAAGATAAGTATCAATTGTGAATTAGCATTCATGGTAATTACTCCAGATATGGCTATAATTATGCGTCTTCTTTACACTTGGCAGGTCTTCCGTCCATTTCAAAAGGGAAACAACTTTTTGACGTCTTTTTTGCCTTTCTTCATACCAAGATCGTTCTGGGCAAAGATTACTCTAAAAGGAAAGAATTTGCTCCCACTGGGAGGAAATTCTTTCTTTGTAAGTAGGCACCTTTTCAGAGGGGATCCAAAACAATTTTGATTAAGTTGCCTCACCCTGAAAGTGTACCCATTCCCCTAAACTTTACTAACAGACGACAGACGCCAGACTGCAAATGAACATCATGGAGAAAAATGCTTGACCGTTGTTTATCCTTAGGGTACATCATTCATCTCTTTATATGTACTGACAAAGCGAAATGCAGGGTCAAAAACCTACGTCATCAACCCTGCGCAACTGCACAGTCTAATCAGAGTCCTCACTGTACGCCTGAAGACGCTTTGTGTCCTTGGCTACACCCTGAGAGTCCCGCACAGACTCTGATCAAACTATGCGGATGCGTAGGCTGATCTGAGTCTTTGCTGGGCAAGGGGAATGTAGGGAATGCTGTGCTCGGCTTAGTATTTCATTGGCGTGTATTTGTCTTGTCTGCATTCTTCAGCATTTCTGCCAATTGAAAGTCATATATGTAAAAAATGATTTATTCAGCTGATATTTGCATCTTTATGAAAAATGCTGTCTTAAGCTTTACGCTTAGGAAATGGTACCCATTACGGTAACATGTGAGCCGGAGCATAGCATTTCCTCAACTGGCACAGTGGTTCAGTTCGTAGAGCGTCCGCTTTGTGACCGGAAGGTTGCGAGTTCGATCCCCGGCTTAAAAAAAAGCACTAGTTGCTCTTTCGCTTGGCGCTCACCATTAAGAAAGTAGAGCTAGGAATCAGAACTGGTCAGCTAAGTGTAATTAGAACTGGTCAGCTCAGTGTAATTAGAACTGGTCAGCTCGGTATCAGTATAATGTGACTGGGTGGAGTGTCAAGTGATATTTCAGTGAGACAGCACTCTAAAACTGAGCACTGAGCTCCCCACTACATCCAGACACCGTCGTGATATGACTGAAAAAATGTTGAAAGCGACGTAAAGCCCGAATAAAACAAACAAACAGCATTTCCTACAAGGTTGCATGTGTGTCCATCGAAGACTCAGATCAGCCTGCACTGCGATCTGCGGCGTCCCATCTGGTTGCTCAGGCCTGTCTATTTTTTCTTTAATTTATCACTATGTTGTGGGTACTGGTTAGACTTTATTATTCAGGTAGTCTACATGTCGGCCCTAAGTAATGTGCCAAAGATTAAAATACTGAAGCTCAAAAGGGGACATAACTAAGTAACTACTGACATATTAAACCAAAACGTTTATCTAGTGGTCAACATATTAGGTTCCAAATAGTATGCCAAACATCAAAACCCCAGCTAAAACCTTTCATCCGAAATTGTGATAGTAAGACTGCTTTTAATTGCCGAAGTCAGAAAGGGGACATAACTCAGAAACCACTGACAAATTATACCGAAAAAGTTGTCCAGTGATCTACACATTGGCTCCAAACAGTACGCCAACTATCAAAACCCTAGATCAAATGTGATAACAAGACTGGATTATATATTTGGCGAAAATGTTAAATTAAAAGGGACACAATTCATTCAGTATTAACAAATTTTACCTAAAGATGATCATGTGATCTACACATTTGTCCTTAAGAGTATGACTAATATATCAAAACCCTGGCTCAAATATTTTTTTTCCGAAATCATTATAATAAGCTGCATATGTAAAAGAAGCATCTCCGCAAGTACATGTTCGACGGAAAAGGAGAATAAGAAGACCAAAAATCAAACCACTGACAGCACTGATGGGTCGATTGTCTCGACCCATCAGTGTAGGCTGGGAAAACGGTCCTGAACGGAGACTCAAGATTCTTTTATTTTACCCTTAACTTTCTGTAATTAAGCAAACAGCGTAGATCCTGATCAGACGCCGCGTTCTGCGGCGTCTGATCTGGGTCTGCACTGTTTGCCAATGTCCCAGTACTAAGCCGTCCAGGTTTTAGAATAGAGCTCGGTTCAGAGACAACAGGGTGTAGGTTTCATATTGTGAACATCTGGTCTGTCTGTCTAACGAGCGGTTTGATTTCATTGGTCCATGATGATCACGTGGACAATTTTGGTGCATGTATACTATGGCTCGATTGTAAACAAACGACCCCAAAAAGCACTCAGTCTGGTAATCCAAATATTAGGTCTCAAGACCTTAGCATATACGATTCTTTAGTTATGGATTACAAAGTGTTATTGACGGATATGGCGGATGCAATTCGCCCTCAGCATCTCCGAATGTTGGGGCATAAAATGTTTCAAAAAATCTTCTGCCAGAAGAAAATGAGCTGAATAATCAGAGGATGCTTACCTTATAAAATAATTCTTTCCTTCTCCTGAGAGGTTATCTTGAGAGCAGGACGCAGTTAGTGCATCAGTTAACGTCTTATAGCCTTCGTCCTTGCCCGAACCTTTGCCAGAGAAAAACCCAATGACAATACCAAACGCGAAAATTAGCAAAGCAATTAAAGCGCATATCCCAATTATTTTTCTTGTTTTATTATTAAATACCATGAAACCCGTCATTTTCATTTGATGGTCAGTCTCTTCGTCCAGCTGCATAATTATTGTTAAATAAACAAGCGGACACCCTGTCTTTATCAGCTATTTCATTGTGTTGGGCAGACAATAGTCTCACAAAACAAAGTGAAGGAGCACAGAGTAGTCAACAACCAATTAATGACGAACTAGTTTTCCATCGGGTATATCATGTATGTTCGTGCGAATGCATAAATAATAAAGTTTTTTTTTTCCTTCTAAATTTCGAACAAATGGTTTAGATATGCCTAACCTAACTGACGTCGGTATCCCTTTTATACATGTATAATTAGGGAAACGAACAATCGTCAAAAAGCGTTTCTATTTTAGCTCTTATATCCGATAACTCATATATTAGTCAATTAAAATCCTGATTGTCTGCCAATTTAAAAATAGCCATCAGAGGAGATGGCAAATCCCCCGACCAAACCGCCATTTCTAAATTTAGTGTATTTCAATCGATATCATGGAGAACAAAGTAAAAGGATGCAAAGATAGTATGAAATGTGACCAAGTGAAAACAAAAATAGGTGTACTGTAAATGATTTTATTTTTGCGTGTTCTTTTATTTATTTATTTTATATATATATATATATATATATATATATATATATATATATATATATATATATATATATATATATATATATATATATATATATATATATATATATATTTGTCAAAATCATCTAATAATAACTTCTGATGTGATAATTTGTACAGGATACACAATATTTGCAAATACTTTGAATTTGTGAGTGTACGTATTCAGAAATAATAGCAAAAATAAATGCCTTGTAATGGTAAAGGAACTTGCTTTATGTTTATTGGGGTAAAACATCAACAGAATAAAAGTTGTCCTTCTTGCATGCTACACACCTTCTTGACCTGATACGTCCCTTTCAAAAATTATCAAGTTATCTCAAACAGTATGGGAGTTATGGCCTGCACAAGATTTTGGCATCAGGGGAGATAAGTACATAATGGAGAAAGTGAGAGAACTCTTGAACACGACATGCCTACTGGACCTTATCTATGCCTCTACCATATACTATCAAAATATTTCAAACCACATACTCAAGGATTTAGCTTAGAAATTCATTCGTGAGGGTGGTGGGGGTGAGGGGGGGGACTTGAAAACAACCACAGCAGAGGTTGTTTCTCTTGCATGTGACACACCTACTGTTTGATACCAATGCCTCTAATAAATATTATCAAAATATATCTAAGGTATCAAAGTTATGAAACGCACAAGATTTTGGCTTCAGGGAGATAACTACATAATGAAGAATAAAGTGGGGGTTGTCTCTCTTGCATATGACACACCTACTGGTCCTTCTCTTCATCTCTACCAAATATCATATTATCTCAAACAGTATGGGAGTAATGGCCTGCACAAGATTTCGGCTTCAGAGGAGATAACTACATAAAGAAGAAAGTGAGATTTGTCTCTCTTGCACGGGACATGCCTACTGGTCCACCTCTTCATTTCTACCAAACATTATCAAACTATGTCTAAGAGTACCAAAGTTATGGAGCGCACAAGATTTTGGCTTCTGGGGAGATAACTACATAATGAAGAAAGTGAGAGTTGTCTCTTGCATGTGACAGGCCCCCCTAATGGCTCTCCTCTTCATTTCTACAAAGCATTATCAAAATATGTCTTAGGGTATCAAAGTTATGGAGTGCACAAGATTTTGGCTTCAGGGGAGATAACTACATAACGAAGAAGAAAGTGAGAGTTGTCTCTCTTGTATGTGACATGCCTACTGGTCCTTCTCTTCATCTCTATCAAATATTATCAAATTAACTAAAACGGTATGGAGTTATGGCCTGCACAAGATTTCGGCTTGCGGGGAGACAACTACATAACGAAGAAAGTGAGAGTTGTCTCTCTTGCACGCGACACGCCTACCGGTCCTCCTCTTCAGCCTTACCAATTATTATCAAATTATCTCAAACAGTATGGGAGGTATGGCCAGCACAAGATTCCAGCTGCAGGGGAGATAACTATATAACAAAGACAGTGAGAATTGTCTCTCTTGCATGCGACGCAACTTCTCGTCCTCCTCTTCATTTCTACCAAATATTATCAAAATATGTCTAAGGGTATCAAAGTTATGGCCTGCACAAGATTTCGGCTTCAGTGGAGATAACTACACAACGAATAAAGTGAGAGTTGTCTCTCTAGCACGCGACACGCCTACTGGTCCTCCTCTTTATCCTTACCAAAATATAATCAAATTATCTCAAACAGTATGGGAGTTATGGCCTGCACAAGATTTCGGGTTCAGGGGAGATAACTATATAACGAAGACAATGAGAATTGTTTCTCTTGCAGGCGACACACCTGCTGGTCCTTCTCTTCATTCCTATCAAATATTACCAAAATATGTCTAAGGGTATCAAAGTGACAAGGATGAGTATAATTTCTGCTTCAGGGGAGATAACTACATAATGAATACTGTGTGAGTTGTTTCTCTTGCATGCGACACGCCTACTGGTCCTCCTCTTCATCCCTATAAAATATTATCAAACAGTATGGGAGTTATGGCCTGCACAAGATTTCTGCTTCAGGGGAGATAACTATATAAAGAAGACAGTGAGAGTTGTCTCTCTTGCACACGACACGCCTACTGGTCCTCTTCTATGGTCCTCCTCTATGTTCCTACAATTTCGGCGTCAGGGGAGATAACTACATAACAAATATAGTGAGAGTTGTCTCTCTTGCACGCGACACGCTTACTAGTCCTCCTCTTCATCCCTACCAAATATTATCAAATTATCTAAAACAGTATGGGAGTTATGGCCTGCACAAGATTTCGGCTTCAGGGGAAATAACTACATAACGAAGACAGCGAGATTTGTCCCTCTTGCACGCGACACGCCTACTGGTCCTCCTCTATGTTCCTACCAAATATTATCAAAATATGTCTAAGGGTATCAAAGTTATGGAGCGCACAAGGATGCGTCTACGGACGGACGGACGGACGCCATGCTGATCGCTATATCTCCTGAACCTATCGGTCAGGGGATAAAAAGGAGGCATTTTTTGTCGCGACTTTTTAGCAAGCAGGAGGGAAATAGACATCACTTTCCGGCGTCGTCGTTGGCGTTGTCGTCTTGGTCGCCAGCGTCAACAATGTTAAGTCTGTGTGTTTAGCTCAGCGAAACATGCCTATATAATTTTGACTCCCTTAATTAAACTCCACTTTTATATAGTTAAACTGGGGTTTACAGGGATATACATTATTGTTCTTATTTCTGCTAAAAAACATAGATTGTAGGTACTCGTCGAGTCTGTTCAAACCCGCATTCTATGTTTTGAGCAGAATTCCGAAAAATATCAGATTTTTTTATTTGAAAATTTTCATTTTTTGTTAGTAAAATTTTCAGTAATTTTTTTATTCTTTTAGACTTTTATTTGAATAAGCATGTTTTCGTAATGGTTTCTCAAACACCAAGGCTTCAAGGCTGATGAAATTTCATACACACATCCGCCATGATGAACCTTGTCTGACTGACCATGACCTATTTTTCACGCTTAGCTGAAGAATGTTTACTCTGAGCGTTTAGCTCTGTTTCTGGAACACTTACTGCAGTCGCGACATAGTCATTCGGTGAATTTCTTGTTGTGACTTCCTGTTTGCTCTCCTGAACGCCGTTCCTTCAAAAAAGGGTCTACTCTAAAACACTCCTTTTAGGGTAGATCTCATTTCACTACAGTTATACAATACGGGTCTACTAGTCCAATATACCCAACTTAAAAGAATGAAAAACAAAATCGGCAACCTATATTTACTCTCAACTATTTATAAAACTTAAAGCTAAAAGTGTCCCATTGCCTTATGGTCGTAGGGGCGAAATGGTTAAAACCCATCTTGCCTTGGTCTACAGCATTTGAAAAGCGGGGCTTTATCCTCTCGTTTCCCTACCTTCAAAAAACCCGAAAGGTACCAATTCACGACCAAGTAAACTGAGTTTTTCAGTCGACGGTCTAAGTTAGGCTGGAACGCGCAACTGGCTTCAACACCACAGTCAAATGCTCGAACGCCTCTACAACGGCCCACCTGTCTATACTGATACGTTTAATTGTTTGGGTATACATTTTGCTAACTGTCGTTATTTCAGCCTACAAAAATATGTTTATAAACGTGCTAGGAAAAACTTTCAGAGGAAAAGGTTTTTTTCCCAGAAAAAAGGTTTTGACATTTCGTTCAAATTGTCTCCTGAGAAAAATAGAAAATATCGTCAATCTGCCATGTGCTGAATTAGCCCAGAGAGCGGTTACGGTTAAAATATGTGTCAAAACAACCCTTGCATAATAGTCACTCCTTCACTTCGCCAGTATACAACAATCAGACGAACAGCGTTGGTATTGATATGAACATGCAAAGTCTACCCGGACAGGCGGGCTTGGGTCTTTGCTTCGCATATGAGTTAGATTTGCTTTGCGTCTGCTCTTTAACCTTTGTCAGACTCTGTGCTAGTTCAGCAGACAAACTGATATTTGTCTTATGCACCAAACATTTGAAACCCCTCAGCCCTGTCGGGCCGGGGAATGGCAGGGCTTTTACTTTTTCAGTATACAATTCCTAGTAAACGTCCTGCACTGCGAGGACCTATTATGGTAAATTTCTACTAAAAGCCCATCCCCCCCCCCCCCACCCCTCCCACACACACACCGCCCCAGAGGTGGGAAAATATAAAGAACAACAAATGAACTGATCTATTTGGATAAACTTTCTTCACCTGTCCCGTTAGAGCTCTTCATGAAATTTGGCTTTAACTGGGACAGACGTTTTTTTTTTTTGTTTTGTTTTATATATATATATATATATATATATATATATATATATATATATATATATATATATATATATATATATATATATATATATATATATATATATATATATATATATAACACACAGATAGAGAGAGAGAGAGAGAGAGAGAGATTAAACCAACATAAACTGTATACTTACACAACAGAACTCATATTCTGAATATTCCTAAGTCTCTTCTAGATGGTTTAACGCCAATATAACGTACTATATCCCGTAAAACCCGGCTCAAAGCCCCGCTGTTTCTCCCCGCCATTTGGTGGGAACTCGGGGGATGGGGGTGGGGAGGGGTAACTCCTTATATATTGCATAGTGCGGATGTGCGTGCCGAATGCCATCCCCCGCCCCCCCCCTCCCCCCCCCCCCCCTCTTTCCAGCGCTGCCAGATATATGATTAACCCCCTTTTTCAACAAAAAGTCCATGCTTCCCCGATTTTTCTGGATTGGTATACGAAAGGCCCCAGTGATAATTAAGGATAGGAATAATTAGGTTAGGCAGCAATGTTTGTGTAAGTGCGTGCCACAAGATGATAGATAAATGGCGTTCAGTTGGTGAAATACAATTATATTTTTTATTTGTAAATATGTATGCAAAAAGCGAAGAGTAGATGTTATATGAATGGG